>BSYR01000040.1:2423333-3636666 GCA_030270665.1 Hibiscus trionum | reverse complement strand
ACAACCTCCACTCTGGCGAGGGAAACCTCCACTCTGTATGATATCGGACAGTCGGGTATTGAGTCATGCATCATACATCATAATATTTATGAATTTGATTTATTAGATACATTGTGTTTCAGAAATGAATTTATCGGAAAAATAAAATATTGTTTTTGTTTTGAGTTAGTTTGCACTTAAGGACACACTAAGCTCTTTAGCTTACACCCCTTAGTTTTCCTTTCAGATACTTAGACTCTTTAGGCGACTCGGTACTTGGAGCATCTCACTTTTATTCGGATATTTATATTATTCAGTATGAATTCTTTTCAATTAACTTGGACTATTGTTTTAACATTATTTGGAATATTTTGTAATTTCAGACATTGATATTTATGTTTTGGGATTATGTTTTAGCATGCATGACGAATTTAATTCACATGTTTTATGAAAAATTCAATATATGTTTTAATGTTCGAGTTTCATAATTTCTGAGATGTTTTACTTTAATTATTATGTACATTTAATATCAAATTTATATTTTAAAGTATTTAAAACCTAAGATTTATAGCTTGATGGACAAGTTTTCAAGTACGACTTCCTAGATTCGGCCCATTTATTTTGGGTCGGGTTTAGGGGGTTACAATGATCACGTCTTATGGTTCTTCATAGAAGGGCCCTTGCTCGTCGCCTTTGGGTCCAAGTTCCCTAAGTGGTTCTTTGTCAGAATTATCCCCTTCGAACCAGTATAGTTCAGCGTCGTCGATCGCTACCCTTTCAGGCAAGCAGGCTGGTCGTCTATCGCGAGACTGCTCATGAACCATGTTTCCAAGATCAAAATCGAGAGCACCAAAACAAGAATGTCTCCCCATAGATGGTTGAACGTACTTTGTGCTAGGGACATACACTGAGTATCGTCCATATGAAGAATCATCGAAGGGGTTGAATGCTTCTTGGTCGACCCTCATGTGGGATGATGACGTTGCCTCCCCCCATAGTATACAGGCTGTACGGATTGTACGTTGCAGGTCTTGGTGCATCGAATTCATCGTTTGGGGGCTGGTTCAAGTCAAACCCGAAACTAGCTACGTATGAATGTCTTGGCACAACAGAAGACGATGCACCGAACTCGTTGTGTGGACTGTATGTAGTTAGCAGGTTGAAATCATTTCGTAAACTGGCCGTCGGGCTATCAACATTGGCATTCGGATCGAAGTCGAAATTCACTCGTCTCCAGCTTGAGATTTCGATAGCAGGATTAGAATCAGAAAACGATGCATACAGCTCTAGGGGTCCACCTAATGAATACTCTGTAGAAATATTGTTTTGATATAATAATTGAAAAATGTTTTGGACAAATCTGAAAAGAATTCAAAACTTTTCTTTAAGTCCAAACAACTTGAATTTATGTTTGAGGGATCTTAAAAGGTTTTTGGCAATGTTTTTATTGATTTTAAATAGCCAAACTTGAATTTTCAGGTTGCCCGTACCGATACGGTCTAACCCGTATCGATACATTTTTGCCCAAGTTTGGTCACTACCAAAACCCATATCGAAACAGGCCTTGCTGTTTCGATATGGAGAGGGATCGTTTCGATACGCCTGGTAAGTGTACCGATCCCCATTTTAACAACCCCAACGGCTAGTTTCCCAACGATCTTTTAAATGTTATACCGTACCGATACACCTAGGCTGGCAAGAGCCCAACGGCTAGTTTCTGATGAAGGCCGTACCGATACGAGTCCACGTGTATCGATACGGAAGGCTGCATAACATCATTAAAGATAGGAAATAAAGTCTCCAACGGCTCCAATTCAACCCCAACGGCTAGTAACGGCTACAAACTCATTAAGGAGTATAAAAGGGACCTCCAAGCATCTAGTAATGGTTAATGCTTCAATTGTCAACATCAAATGATCAAAAAATTGTCTTAGTGCTTATTTGTCATTTCTTTGTATAGACAAACACTAGTGAGCCAAAATTGTTAAATTTGCTCAAGTGTTTTAGGTTTTGGATGAGAGCTAAATTGTGCAAACAAATACCTATTAGAGGGATTTGAGTTTGCTTATCTTTTCTCTTTCTAAAGAGGGTTTGATCAAGGCTTTGGGTAGAAAGCTTGATCGGTGTATAAGGGTTTCCTCCTAAGCCTAGAAAAGGGGACGAATCAATAGTGGATTGATTGGAAATCCTTAGTGGGAAGCTAAGGTAGTGGATGTAGACCTTGGTTAGAATGTTGAACCACTATAAATCATTGTGTCCTTAATCTTTTTAGCTTCCACACCACTTGCACCCAAAATTCCACTTCTCCACCACTTGGCAAGCAAGAACGGTTGAAGGAATCGAGCACCATAAAACCCAACAATTGGTATCAGAGCTTGGCTCAATTGAAGAGGATTAACATCCTATTGAGAAGATCCGGCAAGCTCGATCATCATTTCAATCAACCGACTCAATGGCGCAATCCATCGACAAACCGCCATTCTTTGACGGAACTCACTATGCCCATTGGAAGACAAAGATGAAGTTCTTCATAAAATCAAGGGACTACAAGCTATGGGACATAGTAGAAGATGGTTCGTTCGTGCCAAAACGAAGTAAAGCGGAATGGAGTGCCGAAGATCACAAGAAGATGGAGCTAAATTGCAAAGCCTTGCACATCCTCTTTTGTGCTTTTGGCCCAACCATCTATGAGAAGATGTCTTCTTGTGAGAGTGCCAATGAGGTATGGGACAAGCTTGAAGTCACATACGAAGGAACCGATGAAGTAAATGAGACCAAGATCGTCCTCCTCAACCTAGCGTATGAGGACTTCAAGATGGATCCGGAAGAGAACATCGAGAAGATGTTTGATAGGTTCTCCACTATCACCAATGGTCTCAAAGGATATGGAGAAGCCATCCCAGAAGAGAAGCTTGTCCGAAAGCTCATCTACTCACTTCTCGAGTCATGGGACTCAAAGAGGACCGCCATCAACGAAGCTAAGAATTTGAAAACTTTGAAGCTTGATGAGCTTATGAGGTCTCTTCTCACTCACCAAATCATGAAGAAGAACAAAGAAGAGGAGAAGAAGAAGGAAGAAATTAGAGCTATGGGGGAGAAGAAGCTCAAAGGGCTTGGCATCAACACTAATGCCATTGCTCTCAAATCCTCCACATGCCATCATATTGATTCAAGTGAAGAGGAGGATGAAGAACAAGAGATAGTTCATCTCTTCAAGAAGTGTGCCCCGTTCATGAAGAAAGCCTTGAGAGAGCTTGAACGAGAATCCATGAAAAAGAAGAGGGAGAGCACTTCAAGCCATAAGAAGAAGGCATATGTGGCTACTTGGAGTGATGAAGACTCCACCGACATTGAACAAGACAACCTTTGCCTTATGGCCATCGAAGAAGATTCAAGGGTAACTTCTAATTCATCTACTTCATGTTCATATTCCTTTGATGAATTACAAGATGCCTACGATAATTTGGTTTTAGAGTTTAAAAATCACATTTTGAAAAACAATAAAATGATTTCAAAGTTGAAAATTCAAAATGATTTAATTTCTAAAACCAAACTTGAACTTGAAGCAAAACTCGAAGAGTTTGAACAAAAATGTTTTGATTTACAAAATTTGCTTTATAAAGTTCAAGAAGAAAAAGATTTGATTTCCAAAGAGCTTGAAAAGAAAAATAATTTTGGAAAATTAAACTTTTATGTAAGACAATCTAGTGCCCCTAGATTTGTAAACAGTAAATGTTTTAGAAGTGTTTGGGTCCCAAAAGAACTAACCACTTTAACTAAAAATGATGAAATTGAAAAATGGATTCCTAAGGGGACTAAAATTTGTGCTACTAACGTCTATGGATCCAAAGAAATTTGGATACCAAAAATTACTTGATTGTCTTTTGCTAGGTGTGATGGAGAGTGATCAACAAGTCAAAATTTGAGGGGGAGCTCCATGCACACAAAGGAAGAACACTTGAAGAATGAAGGCTTCACATCCTCCCTTGAGTTCAAGTGTGGTAAAAATCTAGTTGTTTTGCTTTCATTTGTTTTTTAATTTCAACTAGATGATCATATATGCTGGACTAGCATTTCAATGATGCTTTGAGTAAGGGGGATCCATTTTAAAACCAAAAATTCTTAATTTTTGTCATCTTTTCAACCTCCTAAGTTATTTTGAACTTAATGTCTTTTGAATTCTTTTTTATATAACAAAAAGGGGAGAAATGATTTGAAAAATTGAATTTTCAAATGAATAAGGGGGAGCTCAAATTAATTTCAAATTTTTCATCTCTTATTCACATTTTTAAACTTAAAGGGGGAGAATCCCAAACAATTTTCAAGTTGGTTTTTTTATATCAAAAAGGGGGAGATTTTAGAAATAATATTTTGATATAATAATTGAAAAATGTTTTGGACAAATCTGAAAAGAATTCAAAACTTGTCTTTAAGTCCAAACAACTTGAATTTATGTTTGAGGGATCTTAAAAGGTTTTTGGCAATGTTTTTATTGATTTTAAATAGCCAAACTTGAATTTCTAGGTTGCCCGTACCGATACGGTCTAACCCGTATCGATACCTTTTTGCCCAAGTTTGGCCACTACCAAAACTCGTATCAAAACAGGCCTTGTCGTTTCGATACGGAGAGGGATCGTTTCGATACACCTTGTAAGCGTACTGATCCTCATTTTAACAACCCTAACAGCTAGTTTCTCAACGGTCTTTTAAATGTCATACCGTACCGATACACCTAGGCTGGCAAGAGCCCAACGGCTAGTTTCTGATGAAGGCCGTACCGATACGGGTCCACGTGTATCGATACGGAAGACTACAGAACAACATTAAAGATGGGAAATAAAGTCTCCAACGGCTCCAATTCAACCCCAACGGCTAGTAACGACTACAAACTCATTAAGGAGTATAAAAGGGACCTCCAAGCATCTAGTAATGGTTCATGCTTCAATTGTCAACATCAAATGATCAAAAAATTGTCTTAGTGCTTATTTGTCATTTCTTTGTATAGACAAACACTAGTGAGCCAAAATTGTTAAATTTGCTCAAGTGTTTTAGGTTTTGGATGAGAGCTAAATTGTGCAAACAAATACCTATTAGAGGGATTTGAGTTTGCTTATCTTTTCTCTTTGTAAAGAGGGTTTGATCAAGGCTTTGGGTAGAAAGCTTGATCGGTGTATAAGGGTTTTCTCCTAAGCCTAGAAAAGGGGACGAATCAATAGTGGATTGATTGTAAATCCTTAGTGGGAAGCTAAGGTAGTGGATGTAGACCTTGGTTAGAATGTTGAACCACTATAAATCATTGTGTCCTTAATCTTATTAGCTTCCACACCACTTGCACCCAAAATTCCACTTCTCCACCACTTGGCAAGCAAGAACGGTTGAAGGAATCGAGCACCATAAAACCCAACATACTCCAAGTGGGTAGTCAACATCAGTTCCACATCATCGTTGTCCGCAATGCAGCATACGGAGTACGTTAACGGATCTATAGAGATCGGCAGACGATACTTCAAGTCGGGCAGATTTTGTTTTGGCCATGTGGGACAGTGCTCTCCAATTCCTTAATCAACTTCTTGTATGATAATCTCCTCAGAATCGTTAGTGTTACAGTATTCACGGACTGAAAAAATGACGCCGAGTGAGGCATCGGCGATTATCTCGCCATCATAGTATACTAGAGCAACAACACCTCCTCGTCTCGACATTTTTTCCGACAATTGAAAGACTTGTTTTGTGAATGCTATACAATATCAGTATTGCATTCTGCTTCATATAAGGGAACAAAGCGACTTCTGGTATCTTATTCATCCGAAAAATCCCAGAGAATCTCGCTTTTGTAGACGTGTCAGGAAAGCAAAGAACTCACTTTCTGCATAAAGCGAGGTCCTATCAGATTCGTGGATCTCGCGTTTTACAGAAAGCGAGTTTCTTTGGTTCACGCGTTCTGCGGAACACGAGTTCATTATCGAGTCAGACGCTGACAAAGCTGGACTGACACGTCTGAAAAATTAAAGATTTGGTCCGGGTGAATAATAATGGTACTCTGTACCCTTATATCAAACAGAATTGAATACATGTTTGAATAATTGAGGTAATAGGAGGTAAGTAATGTTGTTTGAATATTTGAAGTAAATTGTATCCTCCTACTATAACGTGGTGGAAAAATATAACTGAAGATGATTTCTACCGAATAATGATTCACATAAATAAAAGTTAATAAATTGCAGCATTGCAAATACTTAGAACATTAATGAAGGATGAAAAACCAACTCATAAAACATAATTCGGCGATGATTTCAGAAGTGAAAGGTTAATCGGAATCATCGTAGTCAGTTGAAATGTCTGAACTTAAGTTAAGTTCTTCGATCATCTGTTGTTTTTTTTTGTCTGCGACCGTACATAAAAAGCTGCAACTCCTCGGAGTGCGGACGAAGCTTGTTCAGTGGTTGCTGCGAGTGCGGACAGAGAAGCTTCTACGGGTGTAGACGTACTACCTTCGCCGGCGTTGACCTCATCGAACTTAACATTTAAATGGATGTATTTAGCTCCTACAGAATTGAGCTGGTCATACATGTTACGAATGTTAGTTTTGCTAGTAAGCTTCAGATTGTAGTGCGTTTCAGCTGCCGTTGGTGTTGGGATTACATTCCAAGTAAGAAATTTGCTTTGTCAGTGCATTTACTAACCTCGTTTGATATCAACTGCCATAAATCGTCGAGGGACATTTTGCTGGTGATTGTTGAGTTGAAATAGGTACCGAGAAAATAAAATATTGCGAAAAATTTAGCCATGAGAGAAGCAAAGAGTTAAGTTGGATGTTTTGGTGAAATATACATGAGAAAATAAAACTTCAATTCGTGGGGTTTTATAGTAAATGAAAAACATCACATGAGTAAATTTAATTCGAATAAAAAAACGCGAGTAATAGTGCCAGTGGGTGCGATTCCTGACGTGTCAAGAGAACTTGTAAAACGCAAATTTGGCAGTGAGAACGCACATTTTTTCCAGACCTCGGTATATATATGTCGATGTGAAGAAATATGTAAATTTTATGTAAATTTTTAACGTTTCTTAAAATATTTTATGATCGTGAGTACGCGATAATCATCATCCATGATACATATATCATCAACAACGTTACATGCGGGGGTCTTAACATAGCTTCGAAAACACCAAAAATGGTAGCAGCTTTGACCCGCATTTTCAAATATAATCAGCACCCGCCATCGAAGAGAACCCTAGACAGGACACCTCAAGTTGCACCCGCCATGATTTCGTGGTATCGATCACTTTTGTGGCACACCATCACGCGTTTCCGGATATTGTGATTTATCGGTCATTGATCCACCATGAGCCACTGCATCATCTTCTTGACGAAGCAAATGTACCCTTACACACCCCCGCCATGTAATGTTTCCCTTGACAGGAACAACAAAAGTTGCCCGATATTGTGATTTTTTGATCATGTTGCACAAACACAGACGATACATTGCACCACATCTTCTACCCAACAGATTTTCTAATCATTCGAATACTCAAACTTTGTAAATCAATACAAGTGCAAATATTCAGCAACGTTCGAGTATATATAGACCAAACTCGCGTCTTGCAAAATCCGCCGATTCCCAAGGAAAATCGCGTTCTACAAAGAGCGACTTTGGCAGGAATCGAATTGCTGACGTGTCAATGACCTCACATTTTACGAAGTGTGTTTTTTCTACAGAACTCGCATTTCACAGAGCGCGAGTTTGCCACGTCATCAGCAACTTCTGCTTCTATAAATACCCAGCTGATCGAGGAAGGGAAGGAACACTAAGTCGGGAAAAAACTGCCTTCAAAATCTGCGCGTGAAGTTTTCGATTGTAACTACTACTGCCAACAAATCACGTATCTGGAAAATTTATTCCCAAACTAATTTTCACGATATTGTGATTTGTAGTTCCATATATATGTTGAATAGATGTTAACTATTCGGTATTTTTGTTCACGAGGATCGACAACAACAAATCACAATATCCGGAAATTCGAGGTCTTTTTGAATGGCAGACAAGTGACAATATTCAATAGACCTCTAAGATTCAAGATATGCATCGGGTGCAAGACAAGATTCACGAGGACCGTCATTAGAATCACCTTCATGATGATCATCACCGTCAGAACAAGTTTCAGCTTCTTTAATAAATGTTGGTTGGTTGCAAATGCGATTTTCTCATTTCAGAGAAATACTCAAATCCTTTTCAATTGTAAAAAAAGGAATATTCAAATCCAATTTTAAATGAAAATATATCATTTATAATTATATTATTTATATTACTATAAATAATAAATAAGATAAATAAAAAAACTTATATTATACTAATATTCAAATCCGATTTTAATTGTAAAAAGGAATATTCAAATCCGATATTAAATGGAAATATATCATTTAAATTATATTATTCATATTACTATAAATAAAACTTATTTTATAAAACTACCACTAGCTGTATTATAAATATTGTTGGGAATATTCAAAAAATGAATATTCAAATATATTATAAAACTTATTTTTATAAAACTAACTTAATTTATTATAAATATATTATATATATTATTAATAATATATTAATAATATTAAATAATAAATAAGATAAAAAAACTTACTACGAGTGAAAAAACCCGTGACCTCGCGTCCTACGAAGCGCGAGTTCTTCTTTAACTCGCTTTCTACAGAACGCGAGATCCTTCATGCCCGTTCAGTATACGAGTCTGTTCAGATGCCACGTCTTTTTAATGGAACTTACGTCTTGTACAACGCGAGTTCTGTTTATTATCGCGTCCTGTACAACACGAGTTCTGTTTATTATTGCTTCACAGGGGGTGCGATTCCTTCTTTAAATTGACGGCCCTATATCCCTACCCGACACACAAATCCAAATCGCGAGTTCTTCTTCATATTCTTCTCTAATATTTTTTTATATACGATACAAATGACGGGTTTATTGCGGCTAGACCAGCGACACGTGTTTGACTATTGGTGGGGACTGCTGACGTAGTATTCTTTATATTTTGAAATTTATATTAATTATTTCCTTATTTTATTTATTTATTTCGCGTCTTATTCTTTATTTATTATTTATTATTTTCTTATTTTTTTCAAGAACTACGAACGCGCATTGACATTATACATTAATCGTATCACGGTCGCGTCGAATCCGGAAATAATGTTGTTTATTGAGGAAGCCGGTTTTGGCCATGTCGCTACTATCGTGAGCAGTACGAAGTTGAATCGTCCTTTAATTAACGCCTTAATAGAACGATAAAGGCCAGAGACGCACACCTTTCATCTTCTGTGTGGCGAGGCGACAATTACACTAGAAGATGTTGGATATCATCTTGGGTTGCCTATGGACGGCGAGCTTATTACCAGTGTTGCCGACGGTCACTGGCCATCTCTTTGTGGTGACCTATTAGGAGTGGTGCTGGAGAAATTCAACGGTGGCAAAATCAACCTAACTTTTTTATAGGAAAAATTTTCAATCCTCCCCCGATGCGGATAACGAAATAAAGCGGGTAAGTTTTTTTATTATATATTTTATGTTTTTTTACTAATCTAAATATTTTTATAACACGACTTATTATTTTCACAGTGGTTTATTCGTGCTCACATCCTACGAATCATTGAAGGGATTTTGATGCCTGAAAAATCCCGCAACAAAATGCATGCGGTGTGGCTATACCATCTCGGTAATTTTGCCGAATCAAGAAGAAAATGTTGGGGAGCAACGGTCTTGACCTTTCTGTTCAGGGAGCTCTGCAAAACCGTCGACCCTGACAGACAAGCAATCGGAGGATGTCTTTTGCTGCTACAGTCTTGGGCTTGGTTTTGAATGCCATTTTTAAGCCCGCGGCCTAGAGATCCCACCCTGTACCCATTCCCACTTATTCAGAGGTACTATTAAAATTATTTAATTTAATTTATTTTTAAAATATTTTTTTCATGATTTTATTTATTTTCCACTAATGACAGGTGGTGCGGTGCACTCACCCACCAGGGACTGCCAACTTTGCAGCAAGACTACAAACTTTTGATCGACAAGATACAACACGAGGTTAGGAATTCAGATCATTTTTTGTAATTCTTCAAATTATTTTTCTAATCAAATTTCATATAACTCAGGTTCAACTAATTTTTTTTTCGGTTCGTGTGGACTCCGTACACTTCTCTTGCGATTCGCGAGATTATTCCGTCAGACGTTGTGGAGACCTCTCACGTATGGCTGCTGATAGTGCCACTTATCACCTACGACATTGTCGAGTGGCATCCTACGGACCAAATTCTGCGACAATTTGGCTACATCCAAGGGGTTCTGCAACAACCACCTAATTTTGACGAATTACATCGGTTGACGCGACAGAGGAAGACGAAAGTTCATTAGGGCCATCATCACGCTGACTGAGTCCAGCAATGGATGACACGATATGGCAGGCGACCACCTATCCTCGCACCCATTGTGGATATGGTCATGGCTGTCACTTTCGACTATATGCAGTGGTACCAGCAAAATGGGAAGCCGCCTATACTCACTTTCGAGGAGCGCGAGTGAGAGATTGAGGTGCCTCCCCAAAACCGCCCGTGCCCCCAATGTTGAGCCAGCCAGAGTCAAAGTCAGTCGACGCAACGCGGTCCGAGACCACGAATTGACACTGCATGGGCCTCGTCGTCTTGAACATCGTTTCAGAATTTGAGTGTTCCTTCCACGTTTCAGCAGATGAGGCCTCCACCCGAGTTCGGCTTCACGAATGCCTATCATCCCTTCATGCCGATGAGTGGTTCTCCGGTGTTTGATGTTCCACCGTTGGCATCATAGTTCGACTACAACATTGTCGAGCATACACCGCCGGGCAGCTTGTTCTCCACCCGCCCCGGTCCCAGCAGTGGTCCACGTTTCGAGGACGTTCATGATGATGATGATGATGATAATGAGAACGACTCTGGAGCACATGACATTCGGAGGAATCAGCCACGGGATCGTCGTGCACCCAGCTGCGGAATGGGTGGACATAGACATCATTAGTACGAGGGGGTTGCATATATATGTTTTAATTATGTTTATGGAAGACATTATTTTTTATTTTGTAATTAATGATATTTTATTTTGCCTTATTAATTTTTTACATAATTTTAGAATTTTATATTTAATTTCGTTTTTTTGGATAACTAATATTCGATTAATAAACCAAGCATATCACATATTTTTAAAGGCAAAATCATTCAAAAAACATGCTACGATACCATTTTCGACGCGAATTTTAGTCGGTTTAGAACGGACCGAACTTGGCCATATTGGTGTCAAATGAAAGACACGTTCTAGTACTACGAACCCAAACTGAATGTTTACTATACGATTAATAAGCCGGAAATATTGCTCGAACGTGCCTATCGACGGTTGGTCTGCCAGGCCGATTTGCAAAGAACTCGTTTTCTGCAGAAAGTGAGTTTCTCGCGATAAATTCAGCCGCCTCTCAAATTCTCGGAGAACTCGCGTTTCGTAGAACGCGAGTTTCTATTAAGTTCATTATTCTGAAAAGTGTTGACACGTATGAAGAACTCGCTCTCTGTGCAGCGCGAGTTCGTGTCCCGCTATCCCTAAAACGCTAGTTTTTCATACGTGGCAGATTTAGAGGTCATTTTTCTAAATAAATGTCTGTAGTGGTCATTTTTCTAGATATTGAATAAAAATGTTTTTGATATAAAAATGCCCTTTTAGACTGTCTCCACATGTCAATTCAATTTTTCCTTTTTTGAAAAATTACGATTTCCACTAATTTGCCAATTTTTATGGCCTATTTTGCGCAAAAAAAGTTCACTTGGAATTTCGCGCACGCGTAGTCACTATCTATGCATCCCCACCACAATATTATTAGACTTATTTTAACAAATGTTTAATACACTTTCTACTTTAAACTTTACATATATTTTTTAATTTGTTTTTTAAAGTTTATTTTCACTATTTTTGCCTCTTAACATTTTCGTGTTATTTATATTACTTCTTACCGTTAAAAAATACCTCATATTTAACCCCTTTATCTTCTTCCCCAATTTTCATTAACAAAGATTCTTTTATACAAGCAATGGAAAGTCTTTCTGGTCTGTCTCCGAGTTCCACATGCTTGCACCTTTGCTACTTCAGCTTCGTACCACCTTTCTTCCTCCATTATCTGTCCCTGCAGTTTTTCCTATTAAAATCATTGTTATCAGCTTATCATTAAAATCAAAGTAAACAAATGAAGCTTACCAAATAAGTGGCCATACCAACAACTTTTGGTTTTTGTATACAGAAAACAATAACTACAAGTTCATGCAAATGCAATGCTCTCTCTCTTGCAAATCTCTTCAATTATAACAAAAAGGAAAATGTATTAAGCCTTTAACAAATTAATTTACATAATCGATTAATTCTAATATCTAAATACTAAATTATAAACTTTAAATTTAAAATATAAGTTTAAATCTTAAATTACTAAATCTTAAATAAAACCTTCAAACTTTAAAATTAATAAATTTATATTATATTAAATATTTTACGATAAAAATTGAAAGCATTTTTTGGTCATGTTATTTATTTATTTCTTTCTTTATTTCATATTATGAACCCACGTTGTAGTAAAGCAAATAGTATCTGCAATGTGGACCCTGTTAGAAAAATATAAAATTTCAAAATAAGATGGGGTGGATAATGCAAGAAATAATTTATGAATGTGGGGCTTGAAATGGCCTAAGGGTTTCGAAACAGGGAGGTCTATTTTAGTACGATTTGTTACTGGAAACCTCTATTCCGAAACACCTCTAGGGTATTTCGATACGGGCTCGTGTTCCGAGCCACTTGAACCTGTTTCGGTACGCCTGTTTCGATACAGGACAACATGTACCGAAACAACAAGTTGTTAAGTTAGTTAATGAAATATTCTAAAGTTCTGATTCTTTATGTTTTGATCCCTGAATGTTGTGAATGCAATTAAATGAGTATGGATGATTTGTTTGAGCTGAGATTTGACAGAGATGAATGTTATGTGACTAATTAAAGGTTGGTAACTTAAAATGTGGAAAATTTCCTGTATTTTTTATAAATTACAAAATGGTCCCTAAAATATTAATGTATGCAATTGAGTCCCAAATCGATGTCTGATCGAGTTTTGATTTGTTCCGCTGTGATGAAAAACACTTAGGATTATAATGAGCATCTAGAAAAGATAAAATGAAAAAATAGAGTCGTTTATTGAGGTAAATTTCTCGGTTTACTTCAATATTCCCTGCGTGACTCGTTCGGTTCGGTATTTCACCCAGACCGGGTTGAGAGGATTACATTTGGTGGTATCAGAGCCAGGTTACAAAAGAATTGCGAGGTAAGGTTGATGTGATATTGTTGTTTGGTTGATTTCATGATGAATGTTATGCGCGGTGGGTGATTATGCCATGTTTTGATTATTATTTGACTTGTGTGAGATACACAGTGTTTGATAACATGAATTATGATTGTTATATGATGTTGGGGGAGAGGTTAAGGGTACCCATTTCCATATTACTACTAATGTAAAGAGAATTTTGGTTTTGAGAAGTAAAACTTGAGCACCTTGGATTCTTTCTTTGGCTAGCCTGATTATTTTATTGTTGCATTCTTTTTAGCAAAACCATTTTGATAATGGGACCGTGATGAGAGTTTAGAGCCAATGTGCGTAATGTGGCTGAGAATGAGATTAATGAGAATATTGATAACACCCTACAGATTCTTGATTAGATGAGTTGCAATGATGTGAAAATGTTGGGTTGTGTTGTATCCTTGCTTACGGAGATGCTTATACGTGGTGGATGACCATCACTACGTGTATGGAACCTGCTGATCTTAATTGGGAGTTCTTTGGAAATGCTTTCAAGAAGAAGTATCTGGGTGTTCGCTATCTTGACGAGAAGAAACGATAATTTATGTCTTTGGTGCAAGGAAACATGATTGTTTCCGAATATGGGGTTCAACTATGCGGATGAACTAGCAAACTCTAGATTTGGCGACTGATGAACGCAAGTGATGTGAGCCTTGAGACGTGGTCTGATTAAGGCAATGTGTAAGATGAGAATGTGGTTGTAGGAATGTTTGTTCGGGATTTCCTTTCCTGTAGCATCAGTGTAGTAATCATCGATAATGGTGATGTTTTAGTTTAGTATTTTTGGCGAGTAGATGAAGAATGTCCTAGTGGCATTCGTGGTTGCGAAGAATCAAGTATTTTTCGAATACTTGGGTTTAAGTTTAACAAGAGTGGCAGCAGTTTCGTGTGCAATGATGCACCGAAGCAAATCTTGACTTAAAATCAAGATGTGGAGTAGTATTTATGTGAATTTTGGCGAAGATGTATGAGGTGCAAATTTTAGAGGTGGATAGGTACAAATTTTGGCGAAGATGTATGAGGTGCTTTGGGGATGTGAATTTGGTTGCAAGTGATCGGTCTGAGAATATTGTTGGTAAGTGTGAATCGTTAATGATACACAGTACAAAGCACTTATATGTATATACTTAAATACGCCATTGCATGCATGTATTTGGGCATGACATTAGAAATATAACATACATATGTATAGGCATCTACGAGGGCATGTAGTTGCCATACACACATATGTTCACACTTATGGATGATTTCTTGGAGACCGATGAAGATGAGATGTAAGTAGCTTTTGCGAAAAGATTTTTTAAAATCCTGAGGAGTAAAGAAGGTTTTTAAAGTGGTTTATGGGGTTGATGTTTGGAATACGAGGTTTTTTTAGGATTATTTTTTGTTAATGTGTTGAGTTGATCAAACAATGCAATTGGCCAAGAGGGGGTGAATTGGCAATTAAAATTTTGATTGGAGGGAAATGGATGAATAAAAATTTGCACAAGAGATTTATAGTGGTTCAAGTTCTCCAATGAACTCTACATCCACTACCTTAGCACCCACTAAGGATTTTCAACCAATCCACTATTGATTCTTCCCATTTTCTTGGATGAGGAGGTAACCTTACTGTAGAACTAATGTTTTGATATAATAATTGAAAAATGTTTTGGACTGATTTAAAAAGTATTTAAAACAATTTCCAAAGTCCAAATATTCTGAAACTATGTTTAGGGATGGTTTTAAATGGGTTTTTAATGTATTTCAAAGCCAAACTTCTCAAACCTGTCCAGGTGTTTCGAAACACCATAAGGCGTTTCGAAACAGGGGATTCCAATAGCATATTCGTTTCGAAACGGGCTTTCCCTGGACTTGATTTTTGCCCAGCATTTCGAAACGGGCTAGGCCGTTTCGATACACCCACGTGGCAATGACCCCAACGGTCATAAACCCCAACGGCTATTTTCCCAACCAACTTTTAAATGCAGGCGTTTCGATACGGGACTATAGCGTTTCGATACGAGTTTCGAAACGGCCAGGAGGCGTTCCGAAACGGACATGAGGCGTTCCGAAACGGCCAGGAGGCGTTCCGAAACGGATGCCCTGATAGACTGCAACGGCTCTTTCTACATTAAGAGTGTTTCGAAATGGCTTCGAGCGTTTCGAAACGGGGAGCTGCAGAATGCATTTATGGTGGGAATTAAAGTCCTCAACGGCTCCAATTTGATCCCAACAGCTAGTAACGGCTACAAACTCATTTGGGAGTATAAAAGGGACCTCCAAGCATCAAGAGAAGGCTAATGCTCATATTGTCAACATCAAATGATCAAGAAATTGTCTTAGCACTTAAATTGTCAATTCTTGTATAGACAAACACTAGTGAGCCAAAATTGTCAAATTTGCTCAAGTGTTTTAGGTTTGGGTGAGTGCTTTATTTTGCAAACAAACTCCTATTAGAGGATTATAAGTTTGCTTTGTTTATCTCTTGTAAAGAGGGTTTCAATCAAGGCTTTGGGTAGAAAGCTTGATTGGTTGTAAGGGTTTCCTCCTAAGCCTAGAAAAGGGGACGAATCAATTAGTGGATTGATTGTGAAATCCTTAGTGGGGAGCTAAGGTAGTGGATGTAGGTGGTTGTTAGAAGACCGAACCACTATAAATCTTTGTGTCACATTTCCTTTTAGCTTCCTTTACCCTTCCACCCAAATATCCACCTCTCCACCACTTGGTGAGCATAATCGGTTGAACGAATTGAGCACCACACAACTCAACAATTGGTATCAGAGCTTGGCTCAATCGAAGGGGATTCACATCCTATTGAGAAGATCCGGCAAGCTCGATCACTAGTTCATCAACCGGCTCAAATGGCGCAATCTATAGACAAACCGCCCTTCTTCGACGGAACATTCTATGCCCATTGGAAGATAAAGATGAAGTTCTTCATCAAGTCTAGAGATTACAAGCTATGGGACATAGTTGAAGATAGTCCGTTCGTGCCTCAAAGAAGCAAAGCGGAGTGGAGTGCCGACGATCGTAAGAAGATGGAGCTAAATTGCAAAGCCTTGCACATTCTATTTTGTGCATTTGGTCCATCCATCTATGAGAAGATGTCTTCTTGTGAGAGTGCTAAGGAGGTATGGGACAAGCTTGAAGTCACATACGAGGGGACAAATGAAGTCAAGGAGACCAAGATTGGGCTCCTAACCTTAGAGTATGAGAACTTCAAAATGGATCCGGAAGAGAACATCGAGAAGATGTTTGATAGATTCTCCACAATCACCAATGGTCTTAAAGGATATGGAGAAGCCATCCCAGAGGAGAAGCTTGTTCGAAAGCTCATCTACTCACTTCCCGAGTCTTGGGACTCAAAGAGGACCGCCATCATCGAAGCCAAAAATTTGAAGACTTTGAAGCTTGATGAACTCATGGGGTCACTCCTTACTCATCAAATCATGAAGAAAAATAAAGAGGATGAGAAGAAGAGGGAAGAAATTAGAGCTATGGGAGAGAAGAAAATCAAAGGGCTTGGCATCAATGCTAGTGCCATGGCTCTCAAATCCTCCACTTGCAATCATGTCTACTCAAGTGAAGAGGAGGATGAAGAAGAAGAGATAGTTTATCTCTTCAAGAAGTGTGCCCCGTTCATGAAGAAAGCCTTGAGAGAGCTTGAACGAGAACCTAAAAGAAAGGAGAGGGCAACCACTTCAAGCCATAAGAAGAAGGCACATTTGGCTACTTGGAGTGATGAAGACTCCACCGACGATGAACAAGCCAACCTTTGCCTTATGGCCATCGAAGAAGATTCAAGGGTAACTTCTAATTCATCTACTTCATGTTCTTATTCCTTTGATGAATTACAAGATGCCTATGATGATTTGGTTTTAGATTTTAAAAGCCACATTTTGAAAAACAAAAAATTGGTTTCAAAGTTAAAAATTCAAAATGATTTGCTTTCTAAAACAAAACTTGAACTTGAAGCAAAACTTGAAGAGTTTGAATTAAAATGTTTTGATTTACAAAAATTGCTTCAAAATGTTCAAGAAGAAAAAGATTTGATTTCCAAAGAGCTTGAAAAGAAAAACAATTTTGGAAAATCAAATTTTTATGTTAGACAATCTAGTGCCCCTAGATTTAAAAATGGTAAATGTTTTAGAAGTGTTTGGGTCCCAAAAGGACTAACCACTTCAATTAAAAAGGATGACATTGAAAAATGGATTCCTAAGGGGTCAAAAATTTGTGCTACTAACGTTCATGGATCCAAAGCAATTTGGATACCAAAAGTTACTTGATTGTCTTTTGCTAGGTGTGATGGAGATGTTCAACAAGTCAAACATTGAGGGGGAGCTTCATGCACACAAGGAAGAACACTTGAAGAAGGAAGGCTTCACATCCTACCTTGAGTTCAAGTGTGGTAAAATTCTAGTTGTTTTGATTTTATTTGTTTATCTTTGTTTAAATTCAACTAGATGATCATATATGTTGTGACTAACATTTGGATGATGCTTTGAGTAAGGGGGAGCCATTTTAAAACCAAATTCTTACTTTTGTCAAACTTTTACCTCTATTGTTATTTTTTAACTTAATGTTTTAAATTCTTTTTGATATAACAAAAAGGGGGAGAAATGGTTTAAAAATTGAATTTTCAAATGAATAAGGGGGAGCTCTATTTGATTTCATATCTTTAGTCTCTTATTCACATTTTTAAAGTTAAAGGGGGAGAATCCCAAACAATTTTTCAAGAGAGTTTTATTATATCAAAAAGGGGGAGATTGTAGAACTAATGTTTTGATATAATAATTGAAAAATGTTTTGGACTGATTTAAAAAGTATTTAAAACAATTTCCAAAGTCCAAATATTCTGAAACTATGTTTAGGGATGGTTTTAAATGGGTTTTTAATGTATTTCAAAGCCAAACTTCTCAAACCTGTCCAGGTGTTTCGAAACACCATAAGGCGTTTTGAAACAGGGGATTCCAGTAGCATATTCGTTTCGAAACGTGTTTCGAAACGGGCTTTCCCTGGACTTGATTTTTGCCCAGCGTTTCGAAATGGGCTAGGCCGTTTCGATACGCCCACGTGGCAATGACCCCAACGGTCATAAACCCCAATGGCTATTTTCCCAACCAACTTTTAAATGTAGGCGTTTCGATACGGGACTATAGCGTTTCGATACGAGTTTCGAAACGGCCAGGAGGCGTTCCGAAACGGACATGAGGCGTTCCGAAACGGCCAGGAGGCGTTCCGAAACGGATGCCCTGACAGACTGCAACGGCTCTTTCTACATTAAGAGTGTTTTGAAACGGCTTCGAGCGTTTCAAAACGGGGAGCTGCAGAATGCATTTATGGTGGGAATTAAAGTCCTCAACGGCTCCAATTTGATCCCAACAGCTAGTAACGGCTACAAACTCATTTGGGAGTATAAAAGGGACCTCCAAGCATCAAGAGAAGGCTAATGCTCATATTGTCAACATCAAATGATCAAGAAATTGTCTTAGCACTTAAATTGTCAATTCTTGTATAGACAAACACTAGTGAGCCAAAATTGTCAAATTTGCTCAAGTGTTTTAGGTTTGGGTGAGTGCTTTATTTTGCAAACAAACTCCTATTAGAGGATTATAAGTTTGCTTTGTTTATCTCTTGTAAAGAGGGTTTCAATCAAGGCTTTGGGTAGAAAGCTTGATTGGTTGTAAGGGTTTCCTCCTAAGCCTAGAAAAGGGGACGAATCAATTAGTGGATTGATTATGAAATCCTTAGTGGGGAGCTAAGGTAGTGGATGTAGGTGGTTGTTAGAAGACCGAACCACTATAAATCTTTGTGTCACATTTCCTTTTAGCTTCCTTTACCCTTCCACCCAAATATCCACCTCTCCACCACTTGGTGAGCATAATCGGTTGAACGAATCGAGCACCACACAACTCAACACTTACAAAGAAATTAAGCTTTCTACCCAAAGCTTAATTTGAAACACCCTTTACAATAGAGAAAATGATAAACCTTACAAATTCCTCTAAAAGGATGAATTGTTTACCCAAATACAATTTATCACTCCCCAAACTCACAATACAAATAAGAATGAAACACTAAATAGAGTTGGGTACAAGGATTTGACAATAAAAGGCACAAGGGTTTGGATTTGATGCTTGGATGATTCTTGTAGGTTCAATAGTTGTTGCTGGTGCTCAAAATTCTTGCTTCTATACATTCTCATTGATTTTTAGCCGTTTGGGTGGTTAACATCATAATTATAGCCGTTGGGGCTTCATCTTCCCACCATTAATGCTGTTCTGCAACTACCCGTACCGAAACGGCATCACCTGTATCAAAATGGAGCAAAAATAGAAAGAGCCGTTGGGAGCATTTAAGAGACCATATCGAAACGATCATGGTCGTTCCGATACTGAAAGAGCTCGTTTCAAAACGGGACAAGGTCGTATCGAAACATTTTGAAACTGTGAAAACCCGTATCTAAACGCACCTAAAGCGCATCGATACGCTTAACTAATTTTCAATAAAACGGTTATGACAAGCAACGATCATATATTTTATACCAACTTTCAAAACTCGTACCGAAACGAGTGAGACCGTTTCGATACTACCGTATTGATACGAGTTCTCTCGTTTAGAGCCCACACTTTACAGTTTCAAATCGTTTCAAAACACCTAAGTGGTGTATCGAAACGGTTAGTCTAAAATCACTTTACAGTTTCAAATCGTTTCGAAACACCTAAGGGGTGTATCGAAACGATTAGTCGAAAATCATTGTTTTGACTTGGAAAACACTTAGAAAATTTTATGGGAACTTGAGTTTTGACTTGAACATTTTGCTTGCCAATTTTGGGAAGTTTGAGGACTTAAAATTTTTTCTTCTTTTCAAATTAGTCCTTGAGATATTTGTTATATCAAAATCAAAGTTTTTGTTTTACAATCTCCCCCTTTTTGATATAACAAAACCAAATATAAATTTTTATGTTTTGAGAACTTTGTAAAATTTACTCCCCCTCAATTTAAGATAGATTTTTAAAATTAAGTTGCAAAGTTTCAAAATTTGCTCTACTTCTCCCCCCTTTTTTGTTAGATCAAAATAGGCATAATCCAATGAGAAATAAAAGGGCAATTAAATCAAGGAAAATAGCATAATATATTAAGTTCATAAATCCAAAGCATAGAACATAAATCCAAACTGAATTCCTCGAAGCATAACATAGGAAAAACATAGTTCAAAAGCTAAAATATGTGCATAAAAAAAGATAAGATGATATGCTATGAGATGCAACCTAGTCTAAGGATCCATATCGCCACCATCCTCATCATCTTCATGATCGCCATCTTCGTCTTTATCTTCCTCTTGACTTCTCCTAAAGTGTTTCCATTCTCCATAGAAACCGGAGAAGGAGAGATCCATCGAGGCATGTTGATTCTCAAGAGAAGTGAGATGATTTTCCACATTAAGAACACGTTCCTCCAAAGTAGTGAAACGTGTGTCGATGGCAGCAGATCCAGAAAAGATGTCGGTTCGTGTAAAGTGCTCATAAGTCTTATATTTTGTATGCATTCCATCTCATATTATTGCTATTCTCAAGTGCATTTTAGGCATATTTAGGTGCATGCATGCATTATTTACAGTATTCTTTGCTTTGCCTTGTTTTCGTTGAATATCTTTAATTTGGTGAGAAAAGATATTGTTTTAGTTTAGTTTTAGTTTCAGATGCTAGAAGTTGTCAGATGGAAAGAGGAGCTGAGGAGCTGATGCTGAGGCAGCAGACCAAGGAGTTGTACTGAAGCAGTTCAACACAGAGAGGGATGCTACCGAGTAGTTGCCGCCGCCATATCTACCGCCTAGGGAAGAAACTTAGGGAATTGATGAATTAGAGTGCGATTGGAAGATCATTATTTTCTAAGTCCAATGAGCCCATCCACGTAATTTACTGATGTCGAAAACAGCGGACAGAGCCGCCAAAGGAGGAGATCAAGGCTTGCTTGCGGCACAAGGCAACGACAAGAGGAGTCCAAATTCAAGTCAAAGAAGTCAGAATTAAAGGATGCATTCAATGCAAAAACTACTTTATCATGAAGAAGACTTATACTCCAAGGAGGACTTAACCTAGGCCATGCCCCATATATACCCGATCTTACTTTGTATTTTAAGACACCATCTTCGCATAGCTTAGTTTCTCTTGTGTTTTCTTGCCGCCACTATGTTCTAAATTCTCTAGGGTTTGGGTTGTGTTGTAAATTAGTTGTGAGAACGGTTGTTTAGGTTTAAGTTTGTTTTTGTAATAAATTCAAGGTTTGCTTATTTCATGTTCTTCATTGTTTTCAATTGAGTTCGAAAGATCGATTGTGAGCAATCCATTTATTTGGCATCGAGAGAGTCAAACTCACGAAAGAAGTAAGCACGATCTCATTCATACCAGGTGTTGATTAATCCAGCCTAAACATAGATTAGGGTTTAAAGCGGCTAAAAGAGGACGAACCAAAGGTTGTTGTTCATTGCAACATTCACGTCGACGGGTATTATCTGCAAAAGGCATCAACAGTATTCTGACTTAGACATAAGCTGAATCATTCTCGAAGCGTTCTGTCAAGCCTTGAAGGTCTGCCGAGTTTGCCGCTGAGCCAATCATCCGTTCCACCTGTCGAGGTAGCGAAAATTGTTGAAGCACGAATCTGCCATCTCCCGTCGAGGCAACAAAGTCTGGCAGTGCAATACAACTTGACCTATTCAACGCAGTTTCACACTACGGAGCAGCATAACCTGACCCATTCCATCAATCTGATCTCTTCTCTTAATTACTTGTGTTTCGTTAATTTAGAATTTCTTAGAAACTGAAATTTATTTGTCCATTCAAATATTCTTTGTGCAGGAATTTATATTCGAGTTAGTTGTCCAATCCTCGTGGGAGATGATATCTTTTATATTATAACTTGACAAGAGTGTGCACTTGCGCTCATATTTAGAGAACACCCAATCGCTCTACAAGTTTTTGGCGTCGTTGCTGGGGATTGGCAATAGTAAATTCGTCTTTATTTTCCTGCACTTTTATTATATTGCATTTAATTTTAGTTTTTACTTTTTATTTGAAAAAAAGAATTTTACAGTTTTCTTGTCTAGTGTATGACCAGAGTCAACCCATCGATCGAAATCGTTTACATAGACGAGATTGAACGAAGAGCAAGAAAACTAAAGAAAGAAGTAAGAGAAGCCCTCAGAAAAGCTAAGGAAGAAGGAAAAGTGGAGGCAGCCATGGTTAACGGCCAAAAGGACAACCCTGCCAACAATGCCCAGAACGGTATTGACGGGCAGCAAAATTCGCCACCTAGGCAGCAGCCCCCAATTCAGCCCAGGCAGTAACAATATGTGCGAACCACCAGGGATTACTTGGAGCATGATTTTCAGAAGATTTGATCCAACTGTGGCAGAGCCTGAAATTGAAGCAGACCACTTCGAGCTGAAACCATTGATGTTCAACATGATAAACACATTGGGGCAATTTGGAGGAACTGCCACGAAAGATGCTCGACAGCACTTGAGAGGGTTCCTTGACATTTGCAGAGCTTTTAAGATACATTGAGTCCATCAAGATGTGCTTAAGCTGAGACTATTTCCCTATTCACTGAGGGATAAGGCAAAACAGTGGCCGAATAACCAACCGGCAGGATCGTTTAACACTTGGACGGAGATGTGCAAGGACTTCCTCGATCGTTTCAGCCCTTCAAATGTAACCGACAGATTAAGAAACTAGACCACTGCCTTCCGCCAAGGAGATGACGAACCGATGTATGAAGCTTGGGAGAGATACCAACAGATGATAAACAACTGCTCGCTTCACGGTTTCCCATCCTGGACTCAAGTGTCAATGTTCTATAATGGAGTAAATCAACCAACGCGAATGATGCTCGACGCTTCAGCCAATGGAATTATCTTGGATAGACCACCCGAGAAGGCACTACAGATTCTGAATAGAATTGCAAAGAATGACTACAAGTTCCCTACAGCCCGCCGCGACGGCATAAGGCGCCCAACTGTTGTGAATGAAGTAGAAGCCACCGAATCTGTCACTGCCCGCCTGGATAAACTGACACAGCCGGTGATGAATATGGCCAAACCCGCTGGGAAAACATATGAGGCTAAGGCTGTGGAGCCCTTTTGTGATGAGTGTGGGGGCAACCATGATTCTTCCAAATACAATGAATCTAGAAATTTTATAGGGACCTATGAGAGGAACAGCAGACCCAACACCAATACGTACAATCCAGGCTAGAAAAAGCACCCAAATTTCTCCTGGAGTAACTCTAACACTGCTGCCAATCCAAATCAACAACCAGGAGGATATCAGCAAAACCTGTCTCGACAGCAGCCTCAGCAACAACAGAATACGAACAATAATTCACTCGAATATACTTTACATACTTTTATATCTCGTACTAGTGATTTTATTGTTCATACTAATAAATTTATTGACAATACTAAATCTTTCATGGACAGGACTGAAATACAGATAAACAGCCAGGAGGCAGCAATAAAGAACATGGAGACCCAATTCGAGCAGTTTACAAAGATTATAAGCAACACGTCAATGGGTGCATCAACTAGTAACACAGAGGCCGCAACAAAACCCACTTACGAGCAGTGTAAAGCAATAACTACAAGAAGTGGGAAACAATTGGATGATCCCAGAGTTGAGCATCCAAAGGAAAAGCAACCAGAACTACCCACCGCAGCAACACACGAACAACCTACTGTGGCAGCACCACAAATTGAGGCCTAGGCAAATGACGACAGCCCTGATACAGATGATCCTGAACCCCCACAGATCAAATTTCCTCGTAAGGAACGCATCCAGGAAATTCTTCTGCCGCCGCCATTCCCCCAAAGACTCAAACAGCAAAAGCAAGAGAACCAGTTCAATAAATTTCTAGATATACTTAAATAGGTGCACATCAGCATCCCACTCGTGAAATCCATACAAAACATTCTGAATTATGCAAAGTATTTGAAAGACATGGTTTCTAAGAGAAGGAGAGTTGGGGAATTCGAGACGATAGTTGTCACTGAAGAATGCATGGCAATGCTACATAACAAGGTGCCGCCCAAGAGGACAAATCCAGGCAGTTTTGTCATTCCATGCAAGATAGGCATCAACCATGATATAAGAGCTCTATGTGACCTAGGAACAAGCATTAATCTGATGCCCAAGACTGTCTTCAACAAATTAGGAATTGGAAAAGGAAAACCAACTTCTATCATGCTACAACTAGCTGACCATTCCTTTGTACAACCGGAAGGAAAAGTTGAAGATATCCTTGTACGAGTGGGCAACTTAATTTTTCCAGCTGATTTCCTTATCTTGGACTGTGAGGCAGACGAGAATGCCCCCATCATTCTTGGGCGACCATTCTTAGCCACGGGCAGAACATTAATAGATGTAGAGAATGGGGAACTCGAAATGAGGGTTGACAATCAGAACATAAAGATACATGTTTTACATCCCATGAAACCCGCCAAGAAAAAAGAAATATGTCAAGACACACAGGCCTCCAAGGTCATCACAGAAACAGAGCAAGGCAGTAGCCGCTAGGACAGAAAGCAGGGCAGTAACAAAGACCCCAAGGAGCAAGATGACTCACCTGGACGAAAAGCAAATCACAACCAACTCAGAAAGTGGTTATGTTTGGGAGATGCATCTCAATGCACTCCCAACATAACTTAATTTATTTTTAATATCTTTCTTTTTATTTTTATGTTTTAGGATTATATTTTAATTTATTTTTTCACATTTTTATTTTTTAGATTTTAAGTTTTCTTTATTTAGTTAATTATTTTTATTTCAGGTTTAGGAATAAATAAGCAGGACCAAGAAGAAGGCCCAACAAGAAGCCCGCCCACCATGCCGTCGAAATAGCTGAAGGCAGCCGAAAGAAAAAATATGTAACGGCTAGAATACTGCTAACGGCTAGCCGCCAACTACTACAGCGTAACGGGCATTTAATCCCGTAACACGCACCGCAAAAATCTGCCCGTTGGGAATTTAATGCCGCTACGACATCTCTTGGCAACCCCTATATATACCTCACTATTTCATTCATTTTCTTCATTTCATCTCCTTGTTTAACCTCTTCTTCGTCAACCTGCTTTCTTAAAATTTTCTACTTTCAGCTTTACTTTCAGACTACAACCGTCTCACTACCATGGCATCATCACAATCCAAACCCTCTTTCTAGCATTTCTTCTCTGAGTTAGATCAAAAGAGGCATAGAACGCAATTCGCCAACCGATCAGTTTAGGAGGAGCAAGGGTTTCACTACTCGCAGCAGAAGGGAGACTTAGGTCTCGAGCCCGCCCTCTTTGAAAAAGTACATAGCCAAGGATGGGAGATCTTTGCAAAGCAGCTCGAGTTGGCCAAAATCACCCTCGTCTGAGAGCTCTACGCCCACCAACCCCGCCAGGAAATACCGTTTGTCTTCGTCTGAGAGGAGGCATTAAAACTCAACGCCACCACCATCAACAGATTTTACGGGCTGGAGATGGAGGATAATCCCTATGAGGAATGGCGGCAGACATTGACAGCAGCTGACTACGATAGAATGAAGGACATGCTGTGTGAACCAAACACCCCGTGGCTGGACGGGAAACACAGCGGGTCTGTGCAGCGTCGTCGTCTACTGCCGGAGGCTATGCTTTGGAATACCTTCATCAAGCGACGCCTGCTGCCCACCTCCCACAACACAACTGTTGATCGACCTCGTCTCGCCCTGATCCACTCGATTATGAACAACCGGCCGATCAATGTGGGAGATATAATCTGCAAGGAGATCTACAGCTGCTACCGGAAGTCGAAGGGCAGACTCTATTTCCCCTCCCTCATCACCGGACTATGCATGAACTTCATTGTCCCCTCCGACTCCAAAGATATGATGACACCATCAAGGGAGGGCTGGACTAGAAAAGTCAGGCTCCAGATGATGCACGCACTTGAGACAAAGCCGATCACACCATCTCAGCCATCGGCCGACAACATAGCTGCCCCGGCAGCAAGAGGTAGTACTAAGGCTGCCCAAAACCCTGATGTCATCCAGCTACTCCACACACTAATTGAAAGCAATAAGAGAATAGAGCAGCAGCGGCTAACCTTCATGAAGTATGTGGGTGAAGTTCAAGAGGCCTTTGTGGCCTATCTGTTGTAGAAGTTTCCAAATGATGGACCCTCACTGCCCAGATTTCCAGAGGACTTGGTCGCCGCAGCTGAAATAAGAGAGGCTACACCCCAAGAAGCCGCTGCCCACCACGCCGCCTTCCACCGCCAGATGCCTTCTCCCGCACGATACCCGTTCTACTCTGCCACCTCCTCCTCTCACACGGTGGCCGACACTTTAGAGAGGCATCACCAACAATTCTCTCTAGCCATCACAACGACAACAATGGCAGACACCTCCCCGTCCAAGGATTCTAGGCAGCAGATGGCAAAAACCAGGGAACCAATGGCCACAATAGAACCATCAGCAACACCCATGGTAGAACCTATGACAGCTGTCGTCTGGTCATCCACTCATCATCTTCCTCCTCTGCCTCAGAAACTCCATCATCAGCCAACTTCTAGCGTTGTTTCTTTTCTTTCTTTTTCTTTCTTGTTTTTCTATTTTAATTATTTATCTTGTCTTTTATTTTTCTGTTTTTTTATTTTGTGCATTGAGGGCAATACCCATCTCGAGTTTGGGGGGGTTAGCACTCATCTATTGTTTAGGCATTATTTAGATCATATATGTTGCATATGTACTTGCCTTTAAATTAATCAAAAGAAAACTTTTGTTAGAACTTGTGCCTATGATAGGATAGCCGATTTTAATTTTTTCGCACCATAAATAAAATGAACTTAATTTTGGGGAAAAAAGCATGAAGAAAACTTAGAATTTTTCTATAATTGCCAAAAATTAAAAATACTACTGTTACTTGTTGAATTTGAGTGAATTTCTGATAAACACTGCCTGCTTGAATTATTTGTAAAATTCTAACATAGTTGCAGGAAGCTGGAGCGACATACAACAACATAAAAAGAAAAAGCACTGCCACGGCAGGAAAGAAAAAAAAGAGAGAGAAAGATATGTTGTTTTACCCTAGAGGTACCCAAAACGGGCTCTAGGAAGAATCATGTGCCAAGGACACTTCGCTGCTATCAAAGTCCATATGTTCAAAATTTTTTGAAGTGACGGACAAATTAGCATGAGTGAATTAAAGTCTTCACGGGATGACTCTACTCAATGGGTTCGGGGTTTTGTAGTTTGCTCCTATCTTAATTTCATACCTAAAGAGTAGTTGTGATGAGCTGAAGCCCTTACTGCCATGATTATAAAATGTGCTTAATTGTGCTGCCTCGGCAGCAACCTTATATTACCTTGACAACATCTTTGTTTACTTAGAATATTCTTTAGATTCAGCCTGTACACTGTCTTTGCACACACTGCACTGGCATTATAGTTTAATTTTGAGATAATTCATGTTATTTCCCTTTCAATAATCTAATGATAGGTGACATGGCCTTGAGGTGCTAAATCAAGTTTAAAACAAGTTTTTCTTTCTGATTAGTGCAAGGGCAAGTATGTTTAGGATTGCATTGATTGATAACAAGCAATAGTTCGAGTTTGGAGGTGTGTAAAATGCTCATAAGTCTTATATTTTGTATGCATTCCATCTCATATTATTGCTATTCTCAAGTGCATTTTAGGCATATTTAGGTGCATGCATGCATTATTTACAGTATTCATTGATTTGCCTTGTTTTCGTTGAATATCTTTAATTTGGTGAGAAAATATATTGTTTTAGTTTAGTTTTAGTTTCAGATGCTAGAAGCTTTTAGATGGAAAGAGGAGATGAGGAGCTGATGTTGAGACAGCAGACCAAGGAGTTGTACTGAAGCAGTTCAACACAGAGAGGGATGTTGTCGAGTAGTTGTCGCTGCCATATCTGCCGCCCAAGGCAGCAACTTAGGGAATTAGTGAATTGGAGTGCGATTGGAAGAGCATAATTTTTTAAGTCCAATGATCCCATCCACACAATTTACTGATGCCAGAAACAGCGGACAAAGCCGCCAAAGGAGAAGATCAAGGCTTGCTTGCGGCACAAGGTAACGACAAGAGGAGTCCAAATTCAAGTCAAAGAAGTCAGAATTAAAGTATGCATTCAATGCAAAAGCTACTTTATCATGAAGAAGACTTCTACTCCAAGGAGGACTTAACCTAGGCCATGCCCTATATATACTCGATCTTACTTTGTATTTTAAGACATCATCTTCGCATAGCTTAGTTTCTCTTGTGTTTTCTTGTCGCCACTATGTTCTGAATTCTCTAAGGTTTGGGTTGTGTTGTAAAGTAGTTGTGAGAATGGTTGTTTAGGTTTAAGTTTGTTTTTGCAATAAATTCAAGGTTTGCTTATTTCATGTTCTTCATTGTTTTCAATTGAGTTCGAAACATCGATTGTGAGCAATCCATTTGTTTGGCATCGAGAGAGTTAAAATCACGAAAGAAGTAAGTACGATCTCATCCATACCAGTTGTTGATCAATCCAACCTAGACGTAGGTTAGGGTTTAAAGAGGCTAAAAGAGGACGAACCAAAGGTTGATGTTCATTGCAAGATTCATGCTGATGGGTATTATCTGCAGCGGGCATCAACAATATTCTAACTTAGACATAAGCTGAATCATTCTCGAAGCGTTCTGCCTAGCCTTGAAGGTCTGTCGAGTTTGCCGCCGAGCCAATCATCTGTTTTTCCTGTCGAGGTAGCGAAAGTTGTTGAAGCACCAATCTGCCATCTCCCACCGAGGTAGAAAAGTCTGGTAGCGTAATACAACTTAACCTATTCAACGCAGTTTCACACTACGGAGCAGCATATCCCGACTCATTCCATCAATCTGATCTCTTCTCTTAATTACTTGTGTTTCTTTAATTTAGAATTTCTTACAAACTAAAATTTACTTGTGCATTTAAATATTCTTTGTGAAGGAATTTATATTCGAGTTAGCTGTCTAATCCTCGTGGGAGATGATATCTTTTATATTATAACTTGACAAGAGTGTGCACTTGCGCTCATATTTAGAGAACACCCAATCGCTCTACAGTTCGCAAGCTGGTGAATTGTGTGTTGACATAAGCCATAAGCACATCATTGTTTTGAAGAGCAATGGGAGCTTGAGGTGGAGGATCAACCGAAGGATATCTTGCCCCTCTATCTACACGAACCCATTCACCTAGAACATAGCAAAACCTAGACCTTAGGAGGGTGCTTTCATCGAGCTTTTGCTTGAGAGACTATGGATAGTCACAAGAGCAATAAATCCTGGACTTGAAAAAGGTGTAGCTCAATGCAGTCCCATAGGTGAAGGATTGGATGGAGTCGAAACCATGATGCCTAACCAAATGCACCATCTCGGCAAACATGATCTTTACGAGGTTCGGTCATTTTTCTTGACGGAAGCACTCTAGCCAAAAATTGTCAACTTGGAGGATGTGAGCAAACTTGCCTCCGGAGGGACAAAACCACCAAGAGATTATGATATACAAGAACTGATCATGAAAACCTAAGGAGAGAACCGAGCCGGTCCTAGAGCCCAAAGAGGTCTCATCTTCAATTCCTTCATCGACAAGGCCTAGGAAATTGACCAAAGTTGATGGCTATGACTTCGGAATGGTCTTGGTTACTCACTAACCGGACATTTGTATAAAATAGCAAAACAAGGTTATGGTAAAGAATGTCGGGTATAGTCATGAAAAATAAAAATCCCAAACGCTGTAAAAGAGGTAGATAGCTAAAGTAAAAGCGTTCAGAGTCAAGGAAGGTCATATCAACCATACGCTCATGACGAATGATGGTGTCTTGATAGAGCTTGAAGTTTGTGTGAGCGTCGTTGTTTTTGAGGCTCTTTGTGAATAGAAGAGCCAAGTTAGGACGAGAAGAATCATCAACAACAGCTTTACATCCTTCGCCCGTTTCTTCGGCCTTTCGCTTCTTGTGAGCCATTAAAAAAAGCCTAAAAACGTTTTAAGCAAGCAAATAATGTATGCATTAAAATTCACATTCAATCCAATGGATATCCTATAATCAAGGTTTAAATATATACAAATTTTTTTAAGAAGATAATTTGAAAAACTTAGATGAAAAAATATACGGTTAAAAAAATTTATATTCGAATAAAAAATTTTGAGTTTTGAAGAAACTTTTGCAAAAACTTTGAAACCCATAATATAAATATGTTATATATACAAAAGAAATAATTTTACATCAAAGAATTCAAAAGAAAATTGAAAAGAAAAAGAAAAAAGAAAAATACCTTGATTTGGGATTTTGGAGGAATAGATGAATGTAGATGCACAAACTTTATGAATCTTGCTTAGATTGGAGTTGAAAACTAAAAACCCTCAAGATTTGAGTGAAAATCGTTTAGGTTTGATGGGTATTTAAAGGAAAAATTAGTGTTAGGGTTTTGAGAAGTTTAGGTTTGATAAAAAGATGTTTTAAAGATGGAAACCCTTTAAATAGAGGCTTTTCCGGATACACGTTTCGATACAGGTGGAGTTGTATCGAAACATGCGTATCAAAATGAAATCGACAGTTCCGAAACCTTATGACTATTTTGATACAGGTTTGACTGTATCGATTCTCACAAAGATGCTCGTATCGAAACAGATTGAGGGTGTTTCGATACAGAATGTTCCAGTACCAAAATGTTTCGAAACATTTGTGTCTGTTTCGATACAGTTTGGTTCAATGATCTCCTTTAAGATAGCTCATATCGAAACAGGGGTACCCGTTTCGATACACATATGCCAGAATGTGCAGTTTGGGCAAAAAGTTGCAGAAAATTGATTTTTAATCGATTCAAAATGCATGATCAAGATGAATGAGCAAAGACTACAAGAAAAAACATTTAGACACTCCCCCTAGCTACAAGCATAGAAGCAAAATAATGCAAATTAACATAGGCATAAATATCAATTAATTTCAAGCAAGATTTTTACCATTTGGGACCTAAAAGGGTCAAGAAAGGCTAGTTAAACCTAACTCTCTCCCAATGGTCCAAAAACGCTCTTTATCTAAAGGTTTGGTAAAAATATCCGCTAATTGGTTTAAGGTGTCAACATATTCTAGAACTACATCATTTTTCGCAACATGATCTACAATAAAATGATGTCTAATTTCTATGTGTTTAGTTCTAGAGTGTTGGATGAGATTCTTAGTGAGACAAATGGCACTAGTGTTGTCACACTTAAGGGGTATGGTGTCTACTTGGATACCATAATCTAAGAGTTGTTGTTTCATCCAAAGGACTTGAGCACAACAACTCCCTAAGGATATGTACTCCGCTTCGGTGGTAGAAAAGGCTGCACTATTTTGTTTCTTAGAGAACCAAGATACGAGCATACTACCTAAAAATTGACATGTTCCGGAGGTACTTTTCCTATCTATTTTACATCCCCCATAATCCGCATCCGAAAAGGCATGAAGGTTAAAGGAAGAATCCTTAGGATACCAAAGGCCTAAGTTAGGTGTGTCTCTAAGGTATCTAAAAATTATCTTTATGGCTACTAAGTGTTGTTCTCTATTACTAGCTTGGAACCTATCACACAAGCAAACACTAAACACAATATTCGGTCTACTCGCAATGAGGTAAAGCAAAGAACCTATCATAGATCTATAAAGCTTAGAATCAACACACTTACCTCCTTCATCTTTGTCAAGCTTTAAAGAAGATCTCATAAGAGTGGCTTGAGGTTTCACATTCTCCAAGCCAAACTTCTTGAGCATGTCATTCACGTGCTTTGCTTGATTGATGAGGGTGTCATTCTTCCTTTGCTTGATTTGGAGCTCCAAAAAGAATGAGAGCTCTCCCATCATGCTCATTTCAAACTCATCTTACACTAGCTTAGAAAATTCTTTGCAATAACACTCATTAGTAAAACCAAAAATAATATCATCAACATAAATTTGTACTACTAAGATGTCATTAGAATATCTTTTTGTGAAGAGTTTAGTATCCACCTTACCTTTTCAAAACCTTTTTCAATAAAAAAGTTTGAAATTCTTTCATACCAAGCTCTAGGAGCTTGTTTTAAACCATAAAGAGCTTTGGTTAGTTTAAAAACATGATTTGGAAATTTAGGATCCTCAAAACCAGTGGTTGTTCAACATACACTTCTTCATTTATAAAACCATTTAGAAAAGCACTTTTTACGTCCATTTGAAAAATCTCGAAATCATGGTAACATGCAAATGCAAGAAGCATCCTAATAGCTTCCATTCTAGCAACGAGTGCATAAGTTTCATCAAAATCAATTCCCTCTTTCTGAGTGTAACCTTGAGCAACAAGCCTAGCCTTGTTTCTCACTATGTTACCACTCCCATCTAGTTTATTCCTAAAAACCCATTTAGTTCCTATGGTAGATTGATTACTAGGCCTTTCAACTAATGTCCATAATTTACTTCTCTCAAATTGATTAAGTTCTTCTTGCATAGCCAATATCCAAAAATCATATTTTAATGCTTCTTTGATATTATTAGGCTCTATGCATGAAATAAATGCAACATGGTTCATTAGTTTGAGAGAGGATCTAGTAGTTACCCCCTTGGATGGATCACCCAAGATTTCACCACCTTTGACATAGTTGAACTCCCTTGGGTATGTCACCTCCTTTTCCTCAAGAGCCAAATCTTTCAAGGCTTCAAGAGGTGGATCTTGTGCATCTTCTTTTTTGGTTGGAATCTCATCCACCTTTGATGTTTGTCCTTCATCAATAGCTTCAATGATCCCTACATCATCACCATCACAAGAACCCTTCCTCGGAAAGAGGTTATCATCGAAAACAACATGTATAAACTCTTCAACAACTATATTTATTTTATTAAATACTCGGTAGGCTTTAGAGTTTAAGGAATAACCCAAAAATATTACTTCATCACTTTTAACATCAAATTTACCTAAGTTGTTTTTCTAGTGTTCAAAACAAAACATTTACAACTGTTGCGTGTAAAAGTGTCTATCGCAATGTAGTGCAAGTGTACACGACGCAAGTAGTAAAGTGATACGTAAGTATCAGATATCGTCTCCACAGGGACTGGGCTAATAGCTTCACCTTGGGTTACTGCACGAGAGGAAAAAATAGTTTCAATTGTTGTCACGAGAGAATAAAGAATACTGATAATAAAAGAGTATTGAAATTAGGATAGAGAGAATGGGCCGGTATTGAATTGCTCAGTAGTGTAGGTGTTGCAAAGTCTAGGAATCTCTGTTCTGCCATTGCGTCTGTCGCGGCAGCGGTCTGTTGTTTGTCGCGGCAGCGATCACATAACTCTGTACTTCAAGCTTGGCAAGAATCCCTGATGTGCCTTGGCCTATCCCTAGGTCCAAGTATGTCGATGAACACGTCTTGATGATACCTCCCGGCGTGAATCGAAGGATGAACACCGATGTTGTTGAATTCTTCTTTAGCCACTTAACCTCGTCATATCCCTAGGTCCGAGATAGTTCAACCATAAACTAGAGAACCCGTACTTATTCCTTTCGTATACTTAACTCTCCCGATATTAAGTAAATGTATAATCTCACAATGCCCTCCCGATACTCTTGCAAGATGTTGAAAACCAGAATAAGCAAACTTGAAGTTATTTTATTGAACAGAAAAATTCCTAAAACAAATGCAATCCTTGCAACTACTTTACAAATCAACCCTTAGCCCTAGGGGAAGTTTAGAACATGTTGAGGAAGGGAAAACGACTAGGGTTTTGGGAATAAGGCTAGAGAGTATAGTGATGTTATTGTCCCTCCCTAGGTCGAATTACATGCCTTTATATAGGCCTTGGGTTCAAGTTTTTTAATATGGCAAGAATACAAGTTTAAATTAAAGTACAACTCTATTAAAGACTAAATCTTCAGAGCATAAGTCTTTAATTCGTCCTTCCTTCTTGCTTGGAGTTTCTTCCTTGAACTTTGGGCTTGGTCTTCATTCTGATCTAGGGCTTGGAAAAATATAAGGATGCTCCACGACAGGTGGGCTTAATTTTCTCTTTCTGTCGAGGCCCACTTCACTTCTTCCCTTCACTATCGCTGTCGTCCTTGGCTGCCACGGCAGCGGCCATGGCAGCATCATCCTCTAGCGTCTGCACATCCAGTTCCTGCTCTGCTTCTTCACTGCCCAACGTCTGCTTCTCTACTGCCCTACATCTGCTACAGCAGCTACCTGCAAAAGTAACCAATTTCAGTAGAAACTGTGCCATTTGATATATTTGTGATGTATAACTGAAATCTAACCTAATTGCAATGAATTATGCTTGAATGCAGTAGAAATATGGGTTAAATAGGGGGTAAAATATAGAACTTTTACACACTCAACACACCCCCAAACTCAAGTTTTTGCTTGCCCTCAAGCAATTTGGACCTAAATTTTTTTTGTTTGGCTTAAAACAGTGAACTTTCCCTTATATACCATTCATTCCCTATTGTGAGCAACACCTTGTCGGATAATTCAGGATTCATTCGGAACCATGCTATAATTCTCGTGTAGTGTGTGCATGCTTTGTGAACAATTATATGCTTAGACCCACTTAGTTTACTAGAATAGCTGAAACTTATAACTTGAATTTTTATGCCAATTTTCATCTTTTTGGAGGCAATTCTTAGGCTCCTTTAGTTTTTATGCAGACTCGATTCTATTTCTCAAGCTTAAGTTTGACTAGAGCCGGTTTCGGGCACCTCTAGCTAACTTCCTAGAGCCGGTTTCGGGCACCTCTAGGTGTAAGAGTCTAATTTTCTTAACTTCTTTTCCTAGAGCCAGTGTTAGGCACCTCTAGTTTACCAGTAAAGTTTTAGACAGTATAAAAGTCACAAATGGTGTTTTGAGATTTCAGAACTATAGTAAGGCTCTAAACTGCTCCTAAAACTATCCTAAAGGCACTGCCACGATAGAGGTTGTCACGGCAGGTAAGTTCGGTTCAAAGACTTAAGCCAAATTTTCATCATTTTTTTAAGAAAAAATAAACTAAGTAAAAGACAGAATTTTTAAACTTAAAAAGACTCCATTACCGGAGGGATGCCACCCCCAAACTCGAGGGTTGCATTGCCCTCAATGCAAATGACAGATAAGAAAAATAAAAACTACATCACAAAATATATAAAAAGGCAGACATCAATATAAGATAAGAAACTTAAAATTTCAAGCGATGTCATCGTTGTTGCTGAGTTGGATCTGTCGACGGGCAGTAACTTTCTTGGCTGGTGCTGGTGGACGGATGGGAGAGGCAGAAGTATTCTTGGTTTTGGCTTCCCGTTGATGTTGAATACGGGTAGGGGAGATATGAAGTGGTTTCTCCACTACCTGAACCTCGGAGCTGCTGATGCTCTCGCTGCTGCTACCGCTGCTACTGCTACTGCTACTACCGCTGTCAGATTTTTCTTTATCGGCTACTGTTTTCTGCCGTTTTTCTAGTGTGAACTCCTTGGACAAGTTCCTCTTGACAGAGGGCTCGTTGTCGGATGCCGCCCAGATTTCAGATGAAGAGAAACCAGCAATTACCTATCGAGGTTGTCTTCAGGCTTCTTTCTCTTGGTTCCTCGGGCAGATGTGTCGGCTGTGCGGCTGCCGCCTGCAGCTGTTGTGGCAGGGGTTGGAGTGGACGCTGCAGATGGTGTTTTTGGTGTGGCAGCAGGGGTAGGGGTATGGGCAGGGGTGGGGGCAGCAAAGTAATGGTTTGGGAAGGTAGGGAACAGAGCATCGGGGAAATTAAGAGAAGTGTGGATGAAATGTACCATGGCAGTGGTGAAGTCTCGGATGAAACTCATGAGGCCGAGCTGTCGTTCCTCTATTTTTTGTATGGCAGCAAGGATTTGGGAGGAGGTGTTAGCTGGAGGAGCTGCCGCAGTAGGCTGCCTGGGTTCTGTGGCAGCAGGCTCGGTGTCGGAGGGCTCTGTTGGCTCAGCTGCCGTGGCAGTAGGATCAAAAGATGACAGGGGCGTGGCAACTTTGAGTTCCATCAGGCTTAGTATGTTTCTGTCGGTCCAACCTTTCCCTCGAACTCTTAAGTCCTCGGTAGCTTCCGGTACATTGTGGCTGCGGTAGAGGGTAGTGATGAGGTAGGGGTAGAAGAGTGGTCCTGACGGCCGGTAAGCACATTCTAATATACCCTCCCGGACGTATCTGCCAACGTTAATTGGCCTCTCATTTAAAATAGAATGGATGAGGGCTAACCTTGGTTGGTCGACGGTTGTGTTGTGCGAGGAGGGCATAATTCGTTTCTTTATAAACGCATTCCACAGTTTTGCCTCCGGGGTGAGCTGGACTCTTTTCACCGTTCTCGGATGCTTCAGATCGGTATTCCACTTGGTACCTTCATCTTTGAGTTCTGCCATTACAGTATCGTAGTCGGCAGGCTCTAGACTCTCGAGAAATCTTTGGTGGCCATCTTCTCTTTGTCCCACATAGAACCCGTAGAGTGTGTTGATATATTCGGGCTCGAAGGGTACCTCTTTCCCTCGGACTATGACTGCTGTCGCGTTCCTGCTGCTGATGGCAGCATAAAATTCCCGGACGACAGTCACGTTCATTTCCTCCGGTTGTTCTGCGAATATCTGCCACTGCAGGGCTCTGATTTTGCGGGCTATGAACGGATGCAGTCCCAGGTTCCCCGTTTTGGAAGTGTAAATGAAACCTCTCTCCTCCCACATATCACGAATCTGGAAGGAGCTTAGAGTGGATGCTGACGGGGCAGATCCTGAGGCAGAGCTTCGGCGGGTATTTCTTGTGCTCATGTTGCAAGGACTGTGGAAAGAAAATGAAAGTAAGTAAAAATTCTAGAGGAAACAAGTAGAGAGAGTGAAAGTGAGTGAAAAATGAATAGTAAAATGGGGTTTATATAGAGGGGGAGTTTGCTACTCGTTGGAGCTGTAACGGCATGCGCAAATAACGGGGCCAGCTGTTACGCGGTATCTAACGCGTCTGTCACGCGTTTCTGTGTCTGCTGTGCGTCTGTTACGCGTTTTGTGTGTCTGCCGCGACAGCGTGTTGACAGGCTGGATTTTCCATGTCTGTCGCAACAGCTGTAACGACAGGCTCCTAAGTTGGGATTTTTGGGCTGATGGAAAGATGGTGGGCTGGCTTCACTTCTCCTCTTCTCCTTGTCTCCTTTATTTCCTGAAAATAATAAAATAAAAACTTGAGTTCCTAAAAATATAAATACTCTAATTACCTAATATATAAATAATAATAATAAAAAAATAAAAAATTAGGTTAAATTAGGGATGCCAGGAGGGCATCTCCTAAAGTAACCACTTCCTGCATTCTTGGGGCTTCAGTCCCCTGATAATGCTTCAATCTTTGTCCATTGACTTTAAATTGGTGCCCGTCTTTTAAAGATCTGATCGTGATAGCACCATGGGGAAAAACTTGCACCACTTGGAATGGGCCGTACCACCTAGACTTTAGCTTCCCTAGGAAGAGCTTCAACCTAGAGTTGAACAACAACACAAGCTGCCCTGGGCAGAACTGTCGTGGCAGCAACTTCTTATCATGCCACTTCTTTGTATTGTCCTTGTAGATTCTTGCGTTGTCATATGCCATTGCTCGAATTTCTTTTATTTCATTCAGATCGAGTAGCCTTTTCTGTCCTGCCTTTTTCAAGTCCATATTCACTGCCTTGATGGCCCAGTAGGCTCTGTGCTCAATCTAGACAAGTAGATGGCATGTTTTTCCATAAATCAGCCGGTAGGGTGACATTCCCAATGGAGTTTTGAATGCTGTTATATAGGCCCACAATGCATCATTGAGGTGTAGAGACCAGTCCTTCCGAGTTGGCTTAACCATCTTCTCAAGGATGTTCTTTACCTCTCTGTTGGATATTTCAGCTTGTCCATTGGTCTGAGGGTGGTATGCTATTGCGATCCGATGTTTGACACCATACTTTTTCAAGGTAGCAGCTATAACCCTATTGTCGAAATGCCTCCCTTCATCACTGATGATCGCCTTGGGGATGCCAAATCTAGAAAATATGTTTTTATGTAAAAATCTCTGAACCGTCTTGGCATCGTTCTTTTGAGTAGCGACCGCTTCAACCCATTTGGACACATAATCTACTGATATGAGGATGTATAAGTTCCCACATGAAGTTAGGAATGGTCCCATAAAATCAATCCCCCAAACGTCGAAGATCTCGACTTCAAGAATGTTTTGCAGCGGCATCTCATGTCTCCTTGAGATGTTTTCAGTCCGTTGACACTTGTCACAATTTTTGTAGAATGTTTGGGCATCCTTGAACAGTGATGGCCAGTAAAATCCAGACTGCAAAACTTTGGCAGCAGTTTTGTTACCACCTAAGTGGCCTCCATATTGTGAAGCATGGCAGTGATGTAGTATAGCTTCATGTTCATCCTGTGGTACACATCTCCTGATAACCTGATCTGCACAATATTGAAAAGAATAGGCTCGTCCCAATAATAATGCTTTACATCATTTTGGAACCTCTTCCTAGCTTGATAATTAAGGTCAGGAGGAGTTATTCCGCTAACTAAATAACTAATGAAATCAGCATACCATGGGAGTTCAGAAAACTTACCTGCCGCCATGGCTGTCGCGGCAGTGCTTGTGGCAGCGAACAGCTGCTCGTCAGGGAAGGTCTCTAGTATGTGTGTCTCATCTGCTGGAAGACTTTTTCCCTTCTCTAGTCTTGACAAGTGATCTGCAACTTGGTTCTCTGTCCCCCTTTTTGTCCTTGATTTCTAGATCGAACTCTTGCAGTAGCAGAATCCAACGTATCAGTCGAGGCTTTGCATCCTTTTTGGCGAACAGATACTTCAGTGCAGAGTGATATGTGTGAACAATGACCTTCGTTCCCAGTATATATGAACGAAACTTGTCAATAGAGAACACCACACAGCTACCAATTCCTTCTCTGTTGTGGTGTAGTTTACTTGGGCGCCATTCAATGTTTTGCTGGCATAGTATATGACGTGAAAGAGCTTGTCTTTTCTCTGCCCAAGAGCTGCCCCGACAGCATAGTCACTAGCATCACACATGATCTCAAATGGTAGTTTCTAATCTGGTGGTTGTCCTATTGGGCCTGTTACCAGCTTTTCTTTCAGAACCTTGAATGCCTCGGTACATTCAGTGTTGAAGTCGAAGGGACGGTTCTGCTCCAGAAGATGGCATAAATGTTTGGTGATCTTTGAAAAGTTTGCAATAAACCTTCGATAAAAACTAGCATGCCCTAAAAAACTCCTGATTCCCTTGACTGTAGTGGGTGGTGGCAGCTTTTCGATTACCTCGATCTTAGCTTTGTCGACTTCTATGCCGCGACAGCTTACTTTATGGCCTAGGACTATCCCTTCATCCACCATGAAGTGACATTTTCCCCAGTTTAATACCAAGTTTGCTTTCTCACATCTTTCGAGCACTTTCTGTAGGTTGCCAAGGCAGCTTTCAAAATTGTCTCCAAAGATAGAGAAATCATCCATGAATATCTCCAGGAAATCCTCCACCATATGGGAGAATATTGCCATCATGCACCTATGAAAAGTAGCTGGTGTGTTGCAAAGTCCAAATGGCATCCTCCGAAAAGCGTAAGTACCGTATGGGCAAGTGAACGTCTTCTTTTCTTGATCTTCCGGTGCGATGGCTATTTGATTATAACCTGAGTATCCATCAAGAAAACAATAATAAGGCTTTCCCGCTAATCTATCAAGCATTTGATCAATAAAAGGCAGAGGAAAGTGGTCCTTCCGGGTAGCTTTGTTAAGCTTCTAGTAGTCCATACAAACCCTCCAACCGGTCACAGTCCTGGTTGGGATTAGCTCGTTTTCTTCATTGGTTACCACAATTATTCCTCCTTTCTTGGGAACGCACTGCACCGGGCTCACCCACTTGCTATCCGAGATGGCATAGATTATTCCAGCATCTAGCCATTTTATGATCTCTTTACGCACCACCTCTCGCATAGCATCGTTCAGACGTCTCTGTGCATCAATGGTCGGCTTATGATCATCCTCAATGAGGATTTTATGCATGCATAGTGCCGGACTGATGCCTTGGATATCAGCTATCGTCCATCCAATAGCCTTTTTGTGCTGCTGTAGCATCCCTATCAGCTGTTGTTCCTGTTCCTGCATCAACTTGGAAGAGATGATTACGGGCAACGTATCATTTAATCCAAGGAAAACATACTTGAGCTGCCCTGGCAAGGGCTTAAGATCTAGAACAGATGGCTCTACAGTTGATGGATTTTGGACTATATGTTCATTTGAGGTGTAGTTTAAGGGCTCGAATAACTTACCTGGACGATTGCCTATCCAGTTTACCTCATCTTGATCTTCAGTATCAGATTCTGAGGAGCTACTGTCGTCGTCGCTGCCGTGACAGGTATCTAAATGGCTGTTGGGGCAGTGGCCAAATTTGATGTCATGGCAGTCCGACCTGATGCAGGGTTGGTCAAGGATAACTTCAGTGATAGCCTTGCATTCTTCCTCTACATCAGCGTGCTTAATTGCTTGGAGAACATTCAGCTTGATTTCTTGATCATTTGCTCTCATAGTGAGTTCTCCCTTTTCTACATCAATCAGTGATCTTCTTGTGGCTAAGAAGGGTCGCCCCAGGATGATTGGTGCATTCTCATCTGCTTCACAATCTAAGACAAGAAAGTCAGCAGGAAAAATAAATTTGTCCAATATTACCAAAATATCTTCAATTTTTCCTTTCGGTTGCACGTAAGAGCGGTCTGCCAGCTGCAGCATAACTGTTGTGGGGCGTGCTCGTCCAATACCTAATTTCTGAAAAACAGATTTGGGCATTAAATTTATACTAGCACCAAGATCACAAAGTGCCTTACCCACAAATTTATCTCCGATTATGCACGGTATTATGAAGCTCCCAAGATCCTTCTTTTTCTGGGGTGGATGCTTGTGCAGAATAGTCATGCATCCTTTTGTCATTTTGACCGTCTCAAATTCCACAAGCCTGGATTTCTTCGACATGGCCTCCTTGAGGAATTTGGCATAACCGGGCATTTCCCTAACGGCATCTAACAGTGGTATATTGATGTGAACCTGCTTAAAAATATCGTAGATTTTCTTAAGCTGAGATTCATGTTTCAATTTCTGTAACCGCTGAGGAAAAAGAGGTGGGGGACGATAATCAGCAATACGTCCTTCCCACTGCATTCGGATCTGAGGAGGCTTAGACTCTTCGTCTTTCTCCTCTGTCCCTTATGCTGTCGTGACAGGTCCATCGGCAGCAGGCTGTTTGTTGCCTGTCGGGGCAGCGTTCTCGGCAGTCGACTCCATGGCTGGTTTCTTAATTAGTTCAGCTTGCTTCTCTGGCCCTGGTAATTTCTTCCCACTCCTGGTTGTGACGGCTTTACACTGCTCATGCGTGGGTTGTCTAGCGTTTTCAGTATCGCTAGGAAATCCTCCATTCTGCCTCGGTTTGATATGCTGGGAAACCTGACCCATTTGTGTCTCCAGTGATTTCAGAGTAGCTTCATGGTTAGTCATCCGCATCTCTGTTTTATCCATGAATGTCTCAGTCTTTTTGACGAAGTGATTCATGTTCTCAATGTAAGCTCCTGTTTGAGACATAAACTTAGCCAAGGTCTGCTCCAGTATACTAGTCGTGGCAGGTGGTGGTTGTTGTTGCTGCTGTTGCGGTTGCTGCCGAGTCAGTAATCTAGGTCCCCCTGATTCTGAGTGTTCTGTGCTTGAGGATTCAGGGCATTAGTAGGGTTGCTCCAAGAGAACTTGGGGTCCTTTCTCTAGTTGGGATTGTAGTTGTTGGAATTATAATTCTGTTTATTGTAGTTCCCAACATACATCCCTTCCTCTAGCTGTATCGGACAATCTTCTGAACTGTGATTCCCATCGCATGTTTCGCATACCTCTTCAGCTGAGTAGACAGGTTGTGAATCTTCTTTCAAAAGCTTTTTCATTGCCTTAGTGAGATATGCCACCTGTGTTTTTAGAGAACTGTCAGCCTCATAATCTTTCACAGCTAGTACTCGTTTACCCCCTCTTCTTGCTGTAGGAAACTGTTCCTCATTCTTCGCCAGAATTTTCAATACTGCCATTGCATCTTCTGGATCTTTGTCCAACAGTAATCCATTTGCTGCTGAATCAATTCTCATACGAGTCTGTAAATTGGCAGCATTATAGAATTTAGTTACCTGGCTCCAAACGGGGAATCCATGCATCGGGCAGTTTCTCAGAAAAGTGGTAAATCTGTCCCAGGCCTCGTGCATTGGCTCGTCATCTTCCTGTTGAAAAGTAGCAATTTCGTTACGCAATCGCTCAGATAAATGTAAAAGATTAAAACGAGACAAAAATTCACGAGTTAAATCTGCCCAAGTTCGTATTGAACCCGGCGTTAGTTTATTCCACCAATTTTCCCCCTTGTCCCTCAATGAATGAGGAAATAACCGAAGCCTCAGTATCTCCGGATTTACTCCTGGTAGTCTAAACGAACCACAGATTTCCTGGAATGTTTTCAAATGCTCCCTAGCATCCTCTGTAGCAGCACCACTAAATTGGCCAGTGTTGTTAATCATGCTGAACATAACAGGTTTCAGAGCAAAATTGTCAACGTCTACGTCTGGCAGGGTTGTTTCCAGTTCCACATGATCATTGAGCATGTAGTCTCGGCATGACCGGTGTGCGGCAGCGGCAGGAGGATCGGCCTATTGGCCGTTCCTTCCATCTCCGGCAGGATTATCATTATCCTGGGGATTCCCTTGGTTGTTCATGGCCTCTAACTGTTCTTTGAGGTATTTGTTTCTGGCTAACACGAAGCGAAGTCGGTTCCTAAGATTGTACGAGCGTTCGATTTTAGGGTCTAATGGATACTCAGGTTCCTCTTCTCGTCTCGATCTGCGCATAAACATAAAACCTTGTGAAAAGCACAGGTTGAACAATCCAAGAAAAATAAAACAGAAAAATAAAAGAAGTGCAGTAAAAGATAGGGTAAAGATATGTTGTCAGTCCCCGGCAACGGCGCCAAAAACTTGTTGCGTGTAAAAGTGTCTATCGCAATGTAGTGCAAGTGTACACGACGCAAGTAGTAAAGTGATATGTAAGTATCGGATATCGTCTCCACAGGGACTGGGCTAATAGCTTCACCTTAGGTTACTGCACGAGAGGAAAAAGAAATAGTTTAAATTGTTGTCACGAGAGAATAAAGAATACTGATAATAAAAGAGTATTGAAATCAGGATAGAGAGAATGGGTCGGTATTGAATTGCTCAGTAGTGTAGGTGTTGCAAAGTCTAGGAATCTCTGTTCTGCCATTGCGCCTGTCGCGGCAGCACCTGTCGCGGCAGCGGTCTGTTGTTTGTCGCGGCAGCGATCACACAACTCTGTACTTCAAGCTTGGCAAGAATCCCTGCTGTGCCTTGGCCTATCCCTAGGTCCAAGTCTGTCGATGAACACGTCTTGATGATACCTCCCGGCGTGAATCGAAGGATGAACACCGATGTTGTTGAATTCTTCTTTAGCCACTTAACCTCGTCCTATCCCTAGGTCCGAGATAGTTCAACCATAAATTGGAGAACTCGTACTTATTCCTTTCGTATACTTAACTCTCCCGATATTAAGTAAATGTATAATCTCACAATGCTCTCCCGATACTCTTGCAAGATGTTGAAAACCAGAATAAGCAAACTTGAAGTTATTTTATTGAACAGAAAAATTCCTAAAACAAATGCAATCCTTGCAACTACTTTACAAATCAACCCTTAGCCCTAGGGGAAGTTTAGAACATGTTGAGGAAGGGAAAACGACAAGGGTTTTGGGAAGAAGGCTAGAGAGTATGGTGATGTTGTTGTCCCTCCCTAGGTCGAATTACATGCCTTTATATAGGCCTTGGGTTCAAGTTTTCTAATATGGCAAGAATACAAGTTTAAATTAAAGTACAACTCTATTAAAGACTAAATCTTCATAGCATAAGTCTTTAATTCGTCCTTCCTTCTTGCTTGGAGTTTCTTCCTTGAACTTTGGGCTTGGCCTTCATTCTGATCTAGGGATTGGAAAAATATAAGGATGCTCTACGACATATGGGCTTAATTTTCTCTTTCTGTCGAGGCCCACTTCACTTCTTCCCTTCACTATCGCTGTCGTCCTTGGCTACCACGGCAGCGGCCATGGCAGCATCATCCTCTAGCGTCTGCACATCCAGTTCCTACTCTGCTTCTTCACTGCCCAGCTTCTGCTTCTCTACTACCCTCCATCTGCTACAGCAGCTACCTGCAAAAGTAACCAATTTCAGTAGAAACTGTGCCATTTGATATATTTGTGATGTATAACTGAAATCTAACCTAATTGCAATGAATTATGCTTGAATGCAGCAGAAATATTGGTTAAATAGGGGGTAAAATATAGAACTTTTACACACTCAACAACAACCAAAAGGGTGGAAATAGCTAATGTTAGGCTTTTTGGATTTCAAAATCTCATAAGGTGTTTTCTTTAAAATAGGTCTAATCATCACTCTATTTATAATGTAACAAGCCATATTAGTGGCTTCCGCCCAAAAATACTTAGGCAAGTTATTTTCATAAAGCATAGTCCTAACCATTTCTTCTAAAGTTCTATTTTTCCTCTCAACTACCCTATTTTTTGAAGAGTACGAGGAGCCGGAAAATTATGGCCAATACCGTTTTCGTTACAAAAATCTTCAAAACCCATATTTTGAAATTCGGTTCTATGATCACTTCTAATATGTGAAATTTTATGATCAAGATCATTTTGGATAATTTTTGTAAAAGTAATAAAATTCTCTAAAGCCTCATCCTTAGTACTTGAGAATAGAACCCAAGTGTATCTAGAAAAGTCATATACCAAAACAAAAGCATATGACTTACCACCCAAGCTCATAGTTCTAATAGGCCCAAATAAATTCATGTGAACTAGTTGTAATACCCTACTAGTCGAAACATCATTAATGGGTTTAAATGAGGTTCTCTTTTGTTTACCCTTAGCACAAGCATCACATATTTTATCTAATGAGAATTTTAATTTGGGTAAACCTCTAACTAGATTTTGGGAAGCTAATTTTTCTAAAACACTTATGCTAGCATGCCCGAGTTTTCTATGCCACAACCATGCATCGTTTTCATCATGTGCAACTAAACATGGATGGGATGAATGTATGTCATCTAAATGCACCATGTAGATATTTCCTATCATATGCCCTATGAGCATCAATTGGTTTGTTTTAAATTTCATTATTTTGAAACCATTTTTATCAAAGAGAACATTAAAACCTTTATCACATAATTGAATAATGCTCAATAAATTATGCTTAAAATTGTTGACATATAATACATTTTCAATAAAAATAGAAGAGTGATTACCAATGGAGCCAATTCCTTCAATGTGGCCTTTGGAGTTGTCACCGAAAGTCACTACTCCACCACTCTTTGGCTTGAATTCCATGAATCTACTCTTATCACCGGTCATGTGTCTTGAGCATCCACTATCAAGGTACCATGAGTTTTGACATGAAGCTTTGGCCTTGTAGCAATGCTCCCCCTAAAAACAAAGAAATTAGGCTTTGGTTTTTGGTACCCCAAATCATTTTGGGTCCATGTGTGTTAGCCCTTAAAACCTTGGTTTCCTTGGGAATCCAAGAAGCAATAACATTCACATTATTAGAAATAGTGAGTTCCTTGGGATCCCAAACACTCTTAATTCTTTTATTTTTAGATTGCTTTCAAAATTTTATTTGTTTAGGATAAAAAGGTTTTCTTTTTACATATTGGGTTTTAGAAGAATTTCCTTTCTCAAAATTATTTCTCCTAATAGTAATAGAAATTTTAAGATTATCCACCTCCTTTGTGTGATAATCTTGAAAACCAGAAAGAAGTTTTTCTAAATCAACATTTTCTTTTTGAGATCATTTGAAAGATTCATCAAATATAAAACCTTCTTTTCCAATCCGGAGTTAGTTTATGAAAGAGACTCATTTTGATTTTTCAAATCGGAAATATTTTTCTTATTTCTCAAAATTGACTCTTTATATTTTTCAACTAACTCATCATAGACCTCTTGCAACTCATCATATGCATCATGAAGCTCATCATAGGTAAAATCGATATTAGATGAGTTGAGGTTTACCTTTGGATCATCATCAATGGCCATGAGGCAAAGGTTAGCCACTTTCTCCTTCTCCTCAGATGACTCCTCGTCACACCAAGTTGCCACTTGAGCTTTGAGCTTGTTCTTCTTCCTAAAAATCTTCTTTTTCAATTGAGGGCACTCGGGTCGGATGTGGCCGGATTTCTTGTACTCATAACAAATGATTTGGTCATTCTCTTCTTCTTTACTCTTGTTCTTGAAGTCCCCTTTTCTACTAAACTTTCTCCCTCGGTTGGACTTCATGAAACGAGTAAATCGTTTGGCCAACATGGCAATCTCCTCATCTTCATCCTCACTAGAATCTCTATCATGGTATGAAGCTTTAAGTGCGATTCCAATCTTCTTTTTCTCAACTTCCTTCTTCTCAACCTTCTTCTCCTCCATCTTCTTTTCTTCTCTTCCATTCTCCATGATCTCATGGGTAAGTAGAGATCCAACAAGAGCATCGAGCTTGAGAGTCTTCAAATCTCTAGCTTCAATAATGGTCATTCTCTTGTTATCCCAAGATTCTGGAAGAGAATACAATAGCTTCCTTACTAGCTTGTCTTTGGGAATGATTTCACCGAAACATTTTAATCCATTGACGATGACCGAGAATCGATCAAACATCTTGGAAATACTTTCATCGGGATCCATCTTAAAGTTTTCATAGCTTAGATTGAGTAGCCCGATCTTTGTCTCTTTGACATCGCTAGTTCCCTCATATGTAGTCTCGAGGGTATCCCAAACTTCCTTGGCACTATCGATTGAAGACATCTTGGAGTAGACATCCGGACCAAGAGCACAAAAGATGATATGCAAGGCTTTATCATTGACTTGCATCCTTCTTCTATCATCTTCGGCCATTTCGGCTTTCACCTTTGGGACAAGTCTTCCTTCATCATCTCTCTTCATAGGAGTGTATGACCCTTTCTTCAACTACATCCCATACCATGTAGTTGGTAGATTTGATGAAGAGTCGCATCCGATTCTTCCAATATGGGTAGTTATCCCCATTGAAAATGGTGGTTTGGTGGTGGATTGAGACTCATAGAGGTTGGAAATAGAGGTGGATGCCATTTCTTTGACTTTTTGTTAATCAAAACTCTCCTAGAATCAACTCAAGAGGGTTGTAATCCTTTCAATGAGTGTGGCTCTGATACCATTGAGTTGATCAAACAATGCAATTGGCCAAGAGAAGGGTGAAATGGCAATTAAAATTTTGAATGGGGAAAATGGATAAATAAAAATTTGCACAAAAGATTTATAGTGGTTCAAGTTCTCCAATGAACTCTACATCCAATACCATAGCTCCCACTAAGGATTTTTAACAAATCCATTATTGATTCTTCCCATTTTCTTGGATGATGAGGAAACCTTACAAAGAAATTAAGCTTTCTACCCAAAGCTTAATTTGAAACACTCTTTATAATAGAGAAAATGGTAAACCTTACAAATTCCTCTAAAATGATGAATTGTTTACCCAAATACAATTTATCACTCCCCAAACTCACAATACAAATAAGAATGAAACAATAAATAGAGTTGGGTACAAGGATTTGACAATAAAAGGCACAAGTGTTTGGATTTGATGCTTGGATGATTCTTGTAGGTTCAATAGTTGTTGATGGTGCTCAAAATGCTTGCTTTTATACCTTCTCATTGATTTCTAGCCGTTTGGGTGGTTGACATCATAATTATAGTCGTTGGGACTTCATCTTCCCACCATTAATGTTGTTCTGCAACTACCCATACTGAAATTACATCACTTGTATCGAAACAGAGCAAAAACACCAGCAATCAAAGCTACCTCGCTGCTCTACCCAAAAACACCAAAATGGCTATCCGAAACAACCGAAAACACCTTCGATAACTCTCCAAACTCAACCCAGCCAAAACCTAACACTTCCATCCAATTTTAATCATCAAATAACATCTAGAAACCATCAAATATCATTCTTATACCTTCAGCAACACCAGAACCACATTATCTCTACAAAACCCTAAATCTTACCATTTAACAACTAGAGATATAACACCCCTCACCCCGGATTAGGGGCAAGGAGCGTTATGTTAACATGTGACAGAATCGTATTAGGCAGCGGAAGTGGGTTAACAATTTTTTTCGTGTGATATTTTTTTTATTCGAATACATCTATTCAAATTGCACTAATTTACAATCATTCATGTCACATATAAATTATACACATTTCATATCAATGTTTCGATCAAGGCTTGGTGGGCACATGTAATCCAATCACTTATCTTATGATGTATATAACATAATCTATTTTAATTTCTTTTCACATTCGATTATCCCATAGACATACTTCATCATATTCATAAAATAATTCCATTGATTTCAATTCATTTGGACACTACCCATAATCATTTGCATTCGATTTACATGTTATCAATTAAGAGCAATTCTATGGTACCACTAATGTAACACCCCCTTCCCGGCCTGGTAGAGAACCGGGTCGGAGAGCGTTACCGAAAAATATAACGGAGATCGGAGACATAAATTCAAAGTTCAAAAATCATCATTTCGTAATATTTTATTAATCTCTTTTAAGACTTAACACTTAACTTATTAACAACTTACTCAAATTGGGGTCAATTTTAAACTTTTTCAAACTAAGGGACTAAATTGTAATTTTCACAAATTAAAGGTCTTTATCTAAAATTCGTGAAAATATACTGAAATTAAACTTACTAGTTATTAGCCTATAAAACCTCATTACTATCGGAGGTCATTTATCTACCTGATTAGACGATGCAATATTTAGTGACTATTTTGCAAAGTATTCAAATCTATTTCTTTTTGAATTATCTTACAAAATTCTTTACAGCTTAATAACTCACAAAAATCATAGAGTCCTTTAATCAATATTTTAATACCAATTATGTCAATTTTTATTACTAACTCAATAGTTAATATAACTTTAACACCTTATACAAAACATAGGCAAAATTTCACAATAGTAGGCCCACAATATTAGTATAATTACTTTAACCACTTTGCCACCATACTAGGAGTTCATAAGGACAAAACACATTACTCTTTAATTGTAGTGACTTGCCAATCTTCCAACTAATCCCGATCTCGATCTGTTACTTTTCTTAACCTGAAATGTTATGCAATGAATGCATTAGACTTACATAGTCTAAGTGAGGTAGCCGATGACAATGAATGAACATATTATGTCATCTAGCATGCTTCCAAAAATGATCATAATGCAATAACATGTCATACTTTATATTCATAACAAAGCATAATATCATATCATGATCATAACATAGCATAACGTATCAAACACATAATATATTGGTACCATTGGATACGCGGATTCCCTGTACACCATATCATGTATCATAATTGAGCCGTAGCCCTGAGCCGTAGCTCCATGTATCCCTTACACTTCCATCCTTTTATCTCCCACATATAGGCCGTAGCCCTGGACCGTAGTCCTCCCTTACATGTTGAGCTCGAATAACCCTATGGCATGCCAATTGTATCCAACGTCCATAAATACACACAAATTCACATAGTCCATGATTTTCATATCATATCATATGAAATAACAAGATGAGCCGTAGCTCCATGTCATGTAGCATTTCATAGTCATATTCGAACATATCAAAGTAATGCAAGGCACTTACCAAATTTGCCATTCAAACATAGTTGCTCTACATGAGCCCTTAACAAATGCAAACATAATCATAAATAATGCAACGGGAAGGCACCGAGCCTATCCCTTGACGCAACTACACTCACATATCAGAACAAAGAAACAAAGATCGGAATGACACCGCGTCACCCGAGACAAATGCATCCACACTCACCTCAATCCAAGCTTAGAGACATTTTCCTTATTCTCCAACTTTGTGGTTTCCTTCATTTCTACTCTTTTCTAACCAAACATTAAAGAAACATATCATTTAGTATATTAGGCAGTTTGCATTGTCCTTAAAGAAACATTTATATAAAATGTTCTATAACTCAAAATCTGATTTCGTTTGTTTTAAACGAAACTAGACTTAATAACCTTTTAAACCTTATAAATTATAGCTTTTAATTCTTCTTATACAATTTATAATGAATTTCTAAAATCGCTGTTGATGCAGATTTAGGGGCAAACTGTTACCCTGTTTTTATGACATTTACTTACTCAAAAAAATCATATCTTTTTACTCACAACTCCAAATAAGGAGTTCTTTACCATTCTAGAAAGCTTATAAACACACCTTTATAACTATGTATGGCATATAATTTTATCATTTCTCTATTAATACAGTTTATTACTTGAACATAAGGCATTTTCAGAAACCTAATCTGTCTATGCTTAATTTGTGACTTTAGTGCATTTATAACCTATGTTTCACTACACTATTAATCTTGAGCTTTTAACCACGTTTACCTTAATCTTATAAAATTACTTATAATCCAGAAACCTCAAAAATAGGACATGTAAGTCCTCAACTTTTCCAACTTATTCAGTTTGGTCATTAATGAACCAAATTTTAAATTCGAAAGTTTGGAAAAATCAATCTAATTATTCACTTCATCATTTAATTTGACCTCTAATCTTCTAGGCTAATTTTTGGGATGTTACAAGAGATCCAAACCAATTCGGGATTATTATGATAAAATCTTTATTTCAACATCATTTAACATCAAAATCGTGATTAATATCATCCTCAAATCAAGGAAAACAGTAACATTATGAAAATCACAAGATTTCAACAATAATCTTCAATTTAACAAGATTTCCATGATTAACTCGTCAAAACAACTTAGAAAACATATGTAAAGGATTGATAACTTGGGAATTTCAGTAAAGAACTGATCATTAGAGGAGAAGAATGAACCTTACCTCTAATGGTTGAAATCTCTCTCAATTGGATGTGTTTTTCTTGAAAAATCAAAGGAAAACAATAAGGTTTTATAAATCATGATTAAAGAATCCTTTAGAAATCAAAATCTCAGTAAATCAAGAGCATTACCTCAAGTTTCTTGAAAATGAAGAGTTTTTGGCTGAAGGAAATCTTTGAGAAAAAATAGAATGAGAGAAAATGACGTAAAATGTGTTTTTAATGAAATAACTACTATCCTTTTATTAAACCCTTTTAATCCTTAATTAAAACCTTTTTAAATGCTCTTAATTAAGAGAGAAATCTGATAAAAACAAATGGTTAAAATAGCTCCTTAAAGATTCAAAGTTTCAACCCCTTTACAAAACAGTCACTAAAACAACTTTGTAAAAATCGCGTTTTGGTCACTAACTCAAAATGTCCAACTTCAAAAATCCTTTTCTTAAAATTGATTTGACCAAAATCATTTATATAATCAATAATGATTTTTAAGCATTTTCTCATATTTTTATCTTAACCCGAACCTTGCTTTCCCTGAACCGCTCTCGAAAACTCGGATCTCTAATCTACGCTCTACGGACCTCAAATTGACCTCAAATTCTTCTAAGCCCAAAATTGGGGCGTTACAACTCTTCCCCACTTAGGAAATTTCGTCCATAAAATTTAACTTGATGGAAAAAGATGAGGAAACTGCTTCTTCATGTCTTCCTTCCTTTCCCAAGTGGCTTCCTCAACACCACGATGTCGCCACAAGACCTTAACCAACTCAATGGTCTTGTAAATGGCCTTTAATTGTTGGTTTATGCTTTGGTTTGTGTTTTGATTCTTGAGTGGCCTTTTTACATAAGTTGCATCCCTATAGATTCCTTTGATGCAATTGTTGGTATATGTTGTATGCATGTTGGAATGGTTTTGTATGGATTAAAGTGTGAAAAACTAGCAAAAAGTGTCATTACAGTACCAGGTGTTTCGGTACACTCGAGCTTGTACCGAAACGGTGAGCCTAAAATGGCCTAAGGGTTTCAAAACAAGGAGGTCTGTTCCGGTACGATTTGCTACTGGAATCCTCTGTTCCGAAACACCTCTAAGGGTGTTTCGATACGGGCCCGTGTTCCGAGCCACTTGAATCTTTTTCGGTACGCCTGTTTCGGTACAGGGCAACTTGTACCGAAACAGCAAACTGTTAAGTTAGTTAATTGAATATTCTGAAGTTTTGATTTTTTACGTTTTGATCCCTAAATGTTGTGGATGCAATTAAATGAGTATGGATGATTGTTTTGAGCTGAGATTTGACATAGATGCATGTTATGTGACTAATTGAAGGTTGGTAACTTAAAATGTGAAAACGTTCCTGTATTTTGTATAAATTACAAAATGGTCCCTAAAATATTAATGTATGCAATTAAGTCCCAAATCGATGTCTAATCGAGTTGCAATTTGTTCTGTTGTGATGTTAAACACTTAGGATTATAATGAGCATCTAGACAAGATAAAATGAAAAAAATAGGGTCATTTATTAAGGTAAACTTCCCGGTTTACTTCAATATTCACCATGTGACTCGTTCGGTTCAGTCTTTCACCCAGACCGGGTCGAGAGGGTTACAAGAATGCCTTAACGCATTGTGGAAATGTCCAAAATAGACAGCAAAATTTGCGCTCCCTAGGTACGACGCGATCCATTTCGTATCTTGGAACTGTCTCAAGTTCCACAACAATTCCTGGGTTGTATTTTTGCATACAGTTCAGTCACGTTCGCAACTCGTGTTAGGATTCCTCCCACTGCCCATACAGTTGTTGGATGGTACGATATCTTGCATACCACGCCTTATCGTATTTAACAGTGTACGTGAAATGATTTTTGATTGATGTTATACATACTGGCACAGATACACGTGGAATTGATTTCACGAGTGGAAGGATATGATCAGAGAGCACGTACACATCCAAGTTAGGATGGTCTTGATTCAGGCTTCCCACTGAGCATGTATGGGGTCATTCGTATCTCGTTATCTGTCGCAAGTTGTTCATCCTCTTTAGACATGATACACGAACCCTCCAGTTACATCAGGAGGACTTGTGGGGGCATTTAGCAATATATTTGTCCGCTTCAGTTTTCCGCACAGTGGACGTAACTGAGTTGCGTATGTTGTAATGCTTGATGGCTGCCTCCGCAAGTTTTTTAGCTTTGAATACCATCCCAACATGCAGTTCACCATTATTTCGTTCGTTCAACTGGTCCAACTGTGGGAATTCTGGAAATTTCGTAGCGTAGAAGCCTTCCATATCCACTGTTGTGAAGTAGGATGGTAGATTGTAATACGCGGAGCTTCTGCAAGTTCCAGTAAAATTGCCCAAGGCAACAACTTCCACAGGTTCTTCTTTCTCAACATCCTTTGCAATATCGTCTGCAACATCCTCTGCAACTTCCACATGCTCGTCAAGGTCTGTTGGTTGGTCTGGAAATAAACCCATCTCGTCACTTTCGGGCTCGGGCTCCATCAGCGATTCCTCATCAGAATTATACCCTTCAAAACTATATAGTTGTGATTCATCAGAAACGTGTACCCTACTAGGTTCTAAAACTGTAACCCGATCACGAGAATGTGCCCCCATCGATGAGAAATCAATTGCGTTTGCCTCGGTGGGGATATAAGTTGAGTGACGTCCGGAAGAGAAGTCATCAAACTGATAAAACTCTTCATGGTAGGTCGGCCCGATAGATGATGACGGCTCTACACCTGGGATATAAGTTGAGTATCGTCTATGAGAAATCATCTACATTTGTCTCATTAGGGATATAATTTAAGTGACGTCCAGAAGAGAAGTCATCGAATGGGTTAAACTCTTCACGGTAGGACAGATCAAAAGATGATGACGGTCCTACACCCGCACTGTATGGATTTTACGTTGAGTGCTGGGTTGGCGTCATATTTCAGGTCAATGCCGAACCTGGCTATGGAGGAATACCTTGGCCTCGAGGCAGAAGACGATGAAGCCTGGTCATTGCTTGTACTTAGTAAGTTGAACAATCTCGGTTAAATAAACCAGTTCCAAATGAAGCCTCAAGGCAGAAAATCGATTGTGGCGACGTTTGTTGAACAATACCGGTTCCAAATACGGCTAGCATCGGGGGGAGCAACATGAGGGGCACGTAGGGCATATAGGCTGTAGGATAGCTCGAGGCACCACTCATCATCGCCATACATTGAGCAAAGGGTCTGACGTAGAAGGCGTTAAATAACCTTGGCTCGGACTTTGGGTTAGCTGTGGCCGCATCGGTGGTGGGGTGGCATCTGATGGTGGCGGTGCTGCGGAGGCACGACCACGGCTTCTCGTCGATGATGATGCACCGTCGGAGGTGTTCCCTGCTCCTCTCCCCCTCGAACGCTGAGACCGTGGGCGGTTGCGTTGTTGACTCCGATAGACGATCGCTACCTCCTCTCGAGTCAGAATAAACGGTGTTGCCACCGCGGATTCATTTTGTCCCTCTAGTGAGCGATATAAGCATGGTGGTACACCGACCAGTCAACCTATCAGACAATAAAAAAAATTATTATTCTTTTTAGATATAAATTACGTTCGAATTAATAAAAGAATGCGGTAAGTATATAAATATTTATTACCTCGGGCTTCCCTTGTCGAGTGAGTTTGTGCAACTCATCCAGATTTGGAGGCTCAATTGGGATACGTTGGAAAAAACCAAATTGCCCTAAGACGCGGTCGGTTGGATGCCACTCAACTGTGGCATAGCAGACGAGTGGTACAGAGGTTGTCTAAATAAGCTTCGTCTCGGCCAAAAACTCCGAAATGCAGTGGGGCACTTCCGGATTCCCATACGATATCCATAAAACTATACAATATATAATGCGTATATTAAAAAAGAATAAGATAATATGTATAGTTAAATATAAAATTTATTTTATATAAATACACCAAAGTATTACATGATCTTTCGAAAAATTCTCAATATCCTGTCTGATAACCTCCAGGCCCTTCGCAACACCAACATGAGTTAAAGGAGCGGTCCACCTACAAAATAAAAAGATTAATTAAATTATAATAATACTTATATTAAAAAATTAACTCTTTTCTTACCTCCGGCCTAGCGAAAAAATATATGGAGTAGGCTCCAGAAGCTTAAGGCGTAAAAACGGCATTCTCCACGACGCTCAGGACTGGAGCAACACCAAACAACCTCCGATGCAATACTTTTCTGGATCGGTGTTCTTGCACAGCTCCCTAAACAGAGTGGCCAAAACTGCGGATCTCCAGCTCAGTTTATCGGCATCTTCAAAATTCTGCAAATGCCGCAACCAGATCGTGTGAACCTTGATCCGAATTTTGTTAGGCATCAATACCCCATCGATCATCTGTAAAATATAAGCGCGAGCATATGCCTACAATACGAATATATATATTAGCATATGTAAAAAAAAATATTATTTCAATAAGCGCGAGCATATGCCTAAAAAATCGCACCAGTTTATACGATCAATATTGAAACGCAGTACCATCAAATTTCGGATATTTTAATTTGTAGGCAATATTTTCTGTGACATTCGAATTTAATCTAGCATCAACTGTAGGAAGATCATTGAAATTTCTATCTTGATTCGCATTCATGTTCTGAGCATAATCACAATAAAGATTATTAAACTGATTCGACTGAAGAAAATTACCTTGAATCGGTCTGGTTGAATTGGTCTGAACCGAACAACCCCACCTGTCTTAAATCGACTGCTTGCAAACGGTTAGGACCGACTCACTTCCCTGAACTGGTTTATATATATTTAATATATTTAAATATATTGAATTAAATATATATTTAATAGATTCTGTATGAAATTATGTTTATGAAAAGATCTTTCTTTGTTTTTCAAAACAAAAAAGACTCTTTTTTGTTTTCATTTTTAAATTGATTATTGATCGATTTATTTGGCAATAACGAAAGGATTACTAGTAACTAGTAATCCGCGTCGCTCTCACTTAAGTGCATACCCGTATGGATATCACTCGCGCCTTTGTTTGTTACAACACGGCGATTCTAATCGAAAATTTAAAAAATGGCTTGAATAAAATCATAAGACTATCTATGCTGTACGCTTTTCTTTATTTCCCTGGGATTGTAGTTCAATTGGTCAGAGCACTGTCACGTTCGCTAGCGACTCGGCTTCAACCCACTTCGTGAAGTATTCTGTAGCTGCAAGTACGAAGTTATGCCCATTAGAGGCTTTATTAGGATGAATCTGATCGATAACGTTCAATCCCCACATAGCGAATGGCCGTGGTGGCGCAATGGTATGCAAATGAGAGGCCGGGGCCCGGATGGATTGGGCATGAGCTTGACAAGCGTGGCATTTCCGCACATGTTCGTTGCAATCTGATTCGTATCTAAACTATAATTTTTTATTACTATAAGTCCAACTATTATCTAAGTTAAAAATTTAATTCAGACAATGTAATTGACACATCACAAAAATTTAGGTACATATTGCGATCGATTTTAAGGACTAAATGCAAAAAAAAAGACATAATTGGGTACTTTTCCTAACTAATAAATTATTTTAAGTACTTAAAGCAGACAAAAATAATAGTGTAAATACTTGGTTTGACAAAAAATAGTTTAAGAACTAAAAGAAAAAAGAGAGGATAATTTAGGTGCAGCTTAATATCAAAATAAGTGTTTAAACTATCATGTTTTTTTTTTTTTCCTTTTAAGTGCCTAAATAATTTTTTTCTCCTTTTAAGTGCCCAATTATCATTTTTTTCACCTTTTAAGGTCAACCGAAACACCTATTTTGATCTAAAAATAATAGTTTGGGCACCTAAAAAAACAAAAAATAGTTTAAGTACTTAAAAGAAGAAAAAAAACGTGATAGTTTGAGCACTTACTTAATATTAAGCCTTTAGGTGCTGATTTTTTTTTTTATTTAAGCCAATAACAATAACAAAATTGGGTCGGGTGGATCACCTTCATAATGAACCCCTCAGTATTTGATTTTGATTAATCAACCAATATATTGGATATCAGTGGTTATAAAAAAAGAATTAAAGGTAAAATGACACTTATTCTGAATCGGATAAAATAAAACCAAAATTTTTTCTTGGCAATGGTGAAGAAACTTTGATCAACACTTTAGCTAAGTCCATCACTTGATGTCAAGGATTGAAGAAACTTGAGCGGCCGTTATCGAGTGCAATTAGCACTAATGTACTTGTAATCACAGCAAACCATAATAAGGTTGAGCCTGCAGAAGGCAAGATATTGAAATGCAATCAATCAACACATGCAAATAATTGAAACAAGCTCTTGGATACAAATACCTAAATGTCATACCTCCGGCTCCGGATGGTTCAGATCCTTTATTGGAATCGGATGGTGCAGATTCCGTGTTAACACCATTTAATCTTGTTTTCAACGATCCTGTTCTTGATAAGTCATCAAAATTTTTGCTACCTGGTTCAGAAGACACTATCCCTTGAAATTCCTCGCTTACAATTAAAGCTGCTAGAACATCCATAAATGATTCTTTGCTGGTTTCATCTATGTTTTGCTTTACACCCTGCTCGTATATCACATTTGGTTCATCGAGATCAGACAATTCGTCATCTGAAAAATCAGCACCAACAGATGCTGTTGCTGTTGTGTCATCTTCTTCATCCTCAACATAAGCTTTATACGTCAATCTAAGCAATACTTCTCCGCGAGATCTGTTTCTGAACACTCCCCAACCTCCTTGCAAGGTCACAATCTTATCTGTTGGAACAGTGTCCTGGAGAGTTCCCAGATCAACCTGAAGGTTTTGATGCATCGGATAATCACATTCATTAAAAAAAGGAATAAATATAACCACAAAATTGTCGTGCAATCTATCATCTATTAGCCTTTGAATACAATGAAATTTTATCATGAATCCATCTGTAGCTGATTGACTGAGATGGGAAATGGTCACGATTCCAATTTGAGGTTGTATGTGTGTGTTGTGTACTTTCGAACCCATAAAAAAATAAAATGGCCAATATTGTAAGCATCAAATGACAAAGATAAATATGGCCATGCCAAAGATGTCTCAACACAGGGATGGAGCTCCATTTAGTGGATGGGAGGGGTTGTTGCCCCTCCCAAAAGTTTTTGGTTACAATAGCAATTTAGGTCCTCTTTAGTTTAAATATTAATCAAATAAGTCATTTGCCCCTCCCAATTTTTAGATTTAAAGGCTTAATAGACTCTTTGTCTCTCCCAATATTTGATCCTAGCTTCACCCCTGTTTCAGCATATGTAAGGAATATTCTACAATGATATACAATGTTTCACAAATAAAAAAGTTTACCTCTCCCGTACCGATTGTCCAATCAGTGAACCCAAGGGAATCTTTGACTTGGATGCGTAGTTTTTCTTTTCCAGGGTTTGCCACAAGTAAATAAAAATCCTGGAGAAATGACAAAAAAGTTATCATATAAATAAACTTTACAGCTTCGAATATAAGAGTTTCATCCCATTTGGAAAGTTTCATTAGAGATGATAGACTTCTATATGGGAAGAAATCAATGTTAAGAAGCTGCACCTGATTCCAAATCGGCTCCCCAGGAGGTCCAATCACAGTAGTTTGACTGTTCTTTTTACTGCATATAACTTGATCGCCCAAGGTTAGAACAACATATGGATCAGTTTTGCCTGAAAACGAAAAGCATTATTGAATATGGTCTATAGAAGTGAAGCTAATGCTTGCATACAAAAGACTTTTCCAAGTTATAATTACGGGACGAACAATATACATTCTATCCAAGTTCCAAAAATATAAACTTTAGCCAACATTGATAAGTAATTTATATCTCAGTTACTCCGACTCATCTCTTTTGTTCTGTGATACTCATGTCGATAGAGTACCAACACTAGTAAGGGTGTTTTATGAGCTCGACAGTGAGTGAAAGTTTTGGACATTGCTTTTGTGCTGAGCATTCTTACCATAGAACACATAAGAAAGTTTCCTGGCATCTACAAGAGTAACTGATAGTTCTCCAACAAAATCCTTGTTTTTCTCTTCTTGAATTTCCTCGGGTTTCAAATTGTTTGGAACAGGGCCAACTGCTTTCCCTTTCTGGAAATCCAAAACAATCTTCTTTGGGCGTACAAATAGTCGAGGCAAATCCTCAGTGAGAAGTTTCGTCAAAAACCTAAAAACAAATGTATTAAGGCACCATATGAGTAAAGAAGAAAAAAGAGATACACAGAAAGGAGACGAACCCAGAAGATAACAAATAACACCTGAAATAAAATGAAAATCTTAAAAATCAAAAAGCCAAAGAAAACTCCTATGATCCACTACTGGTAAAATTCAGTACCCATTTTAGTATCCACGAAGCAAAGATTATGATAAATTCATAACAGAAAGGTTCTCACAGGATAGACAATGTTGAGGTACAGCAAAATCTACACCAAGCTCATGTAAAACTTAAACTAAAAGCAAACAAGTAGGTTAGAATATAAAACAAATTTCTTCCATTTGCCCGTAATGAAATCTATAATTTGATGTCTCCAAGACTCCAATGCTGTTAAAGGGGGAAGGGAAGATTATGGTCATGCCACAAAGGTTCTCATAGTATTTGTTTCAGACAACCATTTTATGTAAGTAACACGTACATTTTGAAAATCTTAACCTTCAGACTGGTATGGAAAAAACATTAAAAAAAAAGGTTTACAAACCAAACCAGTAAGCTTGCATAGATCACAACTGAAATAAATTGCACTTACATGGAAAGAACTGGAATTGCTGGTATTGTCCGGTACATGAAAAAAAAGAAGAGAAAAAAAGCATGTATCAGCGTCTTCAATAGCAGTTAGTACGCAAATGGTCCACTCCTAGTATTTTTTTAAAACTCGCACAACAAGGGAATTGACGGCAAGCTCTAAAGAAAATAAGACATCAAACTCCAAAAACTGTATACTCTTCACCAGAGATTAGCATGAACTGTTTTCTTCTGTTTCCATCTAGTAATTGTTTCTTCTAACCTTTTAAATAGACGACGGAATGAACAGATTAATAGGTAATGAGCAAAAACAAGTCATTGAAGAACAATAACTAAATTAAGCTACACTCAAATTTCAAAACTTCTTCCTAGTTTCACTTGATATTTTGACACCACCTTATCTGATACACGCATTGGATCGGGCCACACATGCGTACTCGGAGTCTTCCATCGACTCCGTGCACGCATCATTATTTGTTAGTTTAAAGACAGAAATATGTTTGAGAAGAGAGGGCCATCACAATTACATACCCATTAAGTTAAACAATCTAAATGGCGATAACTCAAACTTGATCTTTGGAAGAGAAACAAAAGCCCACGAAACAGCTCCAACGAAAGGTTCAGTCGGTATCAATCGCAATTTAACCCAAAGTTCTCCATCAATATCGAAATCTCGAACACCAACCGGCACAACAAATGGGATAATGCCAAACTTTAATGACAACATCAACAACATGCGAGCGCCACCGGTATAACGAATTCCTATCTGATACCTATACCAAAGTAAATGGAAGTTAGTTAAAATGCACTCTCAAGTTTGCAAATGCAGCCTCAAATGACAAATCATACTTAAACTTGACAGCTAGAGTTTCCATGCATAAATAAACATATGAATCAACAATCATAGACAGAGTTCAATAACAACAAATGTTGTAATAGTTTTGAAGTGGCGAAAAACTCACTGCAAATCGTTGTCTCCCCGGGAAGTCCTGCGCTCGACATTTCGAACAGATAAAGGCTCATCCCCTAAAGAAAACTGCTTAATTTCCACTCTCTGAACATAATCAGGCTTCTTAAGATTATCAATAACAGGTTGCAATAACCCAATGATCCAATTCTCGATCCCACCTCTATAAACTTTCCACAACTTCCCCAACACCATGTTAACCCACTCAACTGACTCTTTCCTCTGCAAATCCTTTTCCAATAACAATGAAAAACTGGTTGGAACTTGAGGCCAAACCCCACTTCCTCCCACTCTAATACCCTCCCCATCCGATTTGCCTTTCCTTTTCCTTGAAGTCCATATTTTATCAAAAGCAACCCCAACAAAAAAGAAGAACACAAACAACCCAACAATGTTTCGGTTAATCGGAGGCGAAGGGATTGGGTGGATAACACCCAGCTGAGTCCTTAACTTGTCAACAATGGGGTCTTGCTGGAAATTAGTGAAATTCGAACCCATTTTGAAACCAGATTCTTGACTCTCCCCATTAACAAGCTCGTTTTTAAACCCTTTGGCTGCGAGGTTTTTAGCTACCTTCACATTAAGCTTGTTTGGCTTCGAAGTGGGGATTGCACAAGCGAGGAGATAAAGTTTCCGATGTTTGGTTTTACGACACCAGAGTGGGGTAAGAACAGGGTGGCTGAAACTGGAAGTAGAAGATTGTGGAAAGATCATTTATTGCCTGATGATAGGAAGATTTTCAGTGCCCCAGTTGAAGAGTGGGGATAACAGAAACCATAGCTGTTGTTGGTGGTGATTATAAACATGAATAAACTGCAGAATTGTGTGGAGAATGGAGATATTGGGCAAAATGAGAGCCTGCTTTTCTTATCAAATTAAGCTTCAAAGGTAAGAGAAAATGGGGAATGGTGTACGGAGTCGAAAATGGAAGAAAGGGAGGGAATGAGTGGGATTGCGAAGATGTGAAGGACAACAAAAGAAGCAAACAGAACCGGGAGAGATTATCTTGTGCTGCTGCAATTGCAAACTCGTCATTTTTTCCTTAGGGCGTTGGTCACTAAACTATTCATGTTTCTTTGTTTTGGTCATTAAATTATTATTTTGTGCAAAATAGTCACCAACCAACTAACTAATGTTACCTTTTACTCTGTTTTGGTCACCAATCTATTACTTCTTTCCTATTTTAGTCACTAGATTATTCCTACTTTTCTTGCTTTTCTATGAGTTTTTTGGTGGGTGACCAAAATAGAAAAACTGAAATAATTTAGTGACCAATGGTGATGTTTACCTTTTTCCTTTATATACATATGGGTAAATTATAAATTTCATCACTTAATTTTCTTTTCATTCCTAATATGGTCATTCAAGTTTAATTTTTTTAAGTTTAATCACTGAACTTTGAATTTATTCTTATTTTAATCACTCAAGCGTTAAACCTAAAATAGAAGGGTGACATGGCAGTCATGTGTGTTGACGTAGACTATTTTTTGTTAGCATGACACTTACATGTCATCCATGTCATTTTTTTTTATTTTTTTCTTCTTTCTGTAAAGATGATAGTTTTACAGTTTCGCTCCTCTATTACGCCGATGTTTAAATAATCATTCTCTGGTATCTTCTCCGACCACTCAAGACACCAATAAACTCGCCTCATCATCTCCTACCACTCTATTAGTCTAGCTTCTCTGAAAACTAAACCCTAAACCTAGAACATGCAAAACTCAAAATTATTCCAATCTACATATCCATCGTTCGATTAACATGAAACCATAATATAATGATCGCTTCCTTCTTCTCCACCTTCCCACCCTTGAGATTTGGAAGAAGATTCTTCATCGTTGAGAAATCAAAATGAATCCAAAAATTAGAGGGTTTTCACAACAAATAAAGAAAGTTTTAAGAATATTTCATAATGCTTAAAAGATAGGTATACTATCATAACGTCATTAAGTATTAAATGGATGAGTGATCAAAATAGGAGCAAATAAAAATTTAGTGATGAAATTGAAAAAAAAAATTAAGTGACCAAAGTAGGCGTGATAAAAAAAAGTTGAGTGATAGAATTTATAATTTTAATGCACAATTTGTGTAACAAATTATTTTACACATGCATGTATATTTACACTATAAAATTCAAATTATAGATTCCTAATCTTGAATCCTAAAAACTTAAACTTAAACTCTAAACCATATATCTTAAATTCTAAACACTAACCTCAAATTCTAAACTTAAATTAAGTTCATAGCCCATAACATTAGAAGTCTTGCATAAACTAAAGTTTATGCATGTATTAAAAATTTTCATGTTATATTTTTAACCAAATCAAAAATTTTAAACATGATACTAAAAATTATTATAAGTGTTGTTCAAAAAAATATTACAAGTGTGATCCACGTTCGATTTATTGGTTTAATTAATAACATGATCCCTATTTTTACACACTTTCCTCTCTTTTTTTCAAATGAAAGTAGGAACGGTAATAAAGGGGGGTTGAGCTGCTCGACCTGAAATTTAAAAAAAATTAATTCGATCTTGTTTTGTCTGAAACTAATATATTTTATTCTGATTGAACCGGACTTGATATAGTAGAAGTAAAACTTGACCCTGATTTAATTCTAAAATTTTAATTAAAAATTGATTAAACTTGACCACACAAAATAATAATAAAATAATAAATATATAATATGCATATACCGGGTCGAGTCAAAAAAATTTCACACTAAATCCAAACCCTCAATCCTTTACAACAACTGTTTCTTTAACCACTGAGTCAAGTTGGTTCGTGTTGGTTATTAATATTTTATTTTTATTATAAATGAATAGAAATATGTTTCACATGATAATATATCGTTAAAGCAAGAACGTAAATATAACCTTTGAATATGATTGAATTATTAGTTATGTTTATTCTTTAAATATGAGTACGGTAGTTTTATTAAAATAGGAAAAATTTAAAGATACAAAGCGAGTTTTCAACTCAGATATACAAATTGGATCCGAACATATTCTTAAAAATACGAAAATTAAGTCTCTAGATCATAAGCATGACCATACAAAGAAAAGAAAAGGTAAAAACTCTAACTTAAAGGCTTGAAACAAAAGTGATACTAATATCACCAAAGTTCGACGATAAAAGGTAAAAACCAACAACAAACAACATTAAAAAAAATGCATATTACAATAATAAGACACATTGACAATATGATCATTACCATAACTTAATCGCGAACAAGAACAATGGGTCGTATCTAATCTAATTCGAGGATCTAAAATAAAGAGATCATCAGGATAATCAAAAGAGCGCCATCTTAATTAGTCGTAGCGACATCAAATCCAATCATGATAGAAAAATAAATGAAGAAAAAGTGGCCAAACGACCGATTAAAAAAATACGTGCCAAAAGGTAAGAAATACTTACCAAAAGATAGCGAAAAGTGTGTTATAAAAACATAGTTATTGAATTTAAAAAACTAAAAATTAAAGAATGAAACAAAAGAAAATAAAAATATTAACAGCGGTCGACAATCATCATCAAAACTACTACTGACGTCAGTTAATTAAAGATGAATCAGAAAAAAAATTACAAAAATTACATTAGGTTATCTTTAATGTCAACGGGATAAATAAATTTTGAATGAAAAATTCTACAGCGCTTGACGAGCATCGACGAGCACCACTATTGACGAGCACCGATGAGCATCGATAAACTAATTTATAAAATTTTAAATCTAAAGTACTTAATGTGTAATTATAATTTTTAAAAAAATTAAAAGTGTAATTTAATTAAAATATATTTTCTTAATTTTAATTTTGTTTTAAACATTATTAATCAAAATAATCTATCCTCAAATCAAAGAATCTTAAGTATTTTAATTAAATTGTATTTTTAATTTTTAAAAAATATAATTACAGATTAAATATTTTAGATTTAAAATTTTTATAAATAGTTTATCGGTGCTCGTCAATAGTGGTGCTTTAACGAACTATCCATTTTAAATTTGATTACCGCATATGATTCACATATTGATACCAACAGCTGTTGATGAGATTTGAAAAAAAAAGAGAGATTATATTTATTTCTTATTTAAAATTTGGTAAAATTTATGGATTAATATCCTATACACTGGCGGTGGAAACAGAAAGTTTTCACAAGCGCCTTAGCTTTAGGGTATAGGGAGTTAGTTTAGGGTATATGGTTTAGGTGTAATGGTTTAGAATTTAGGGATAATTGTTTCAATTTAAGGTTTAGGGTTACAATTTAGGGTTTATATGTTAGGGTTTAGTTTTTAGGATAATATGGCGAGGATTTAGGTTTTAACCTATAAACCCTAAATTATAACCCTAAACCTTAAATTGAAACAATTATCCCTAAATTCTAACTCCCTACACTTAAACCCCTAAACCCTATACCTTAAACTAACTCCCTATACCCTAAAACTAAGGCGCTTGTGGAAACTTTCAGTTTCTACCGCAAGTGTATAGGATATTAATCCTAAATTTATATACAATTATATTTATAGATTAAATTAATTTATATGAAGTGTACAACTTTTACCATTAGCTCCTTGTATGCATGCAAATATAATTTAGGGGAATTACGTTTGTAAACTAATATTTCAATCTAAATTGCATTTGCAAGGTGACATGTGGTTGACGCCTAAAATGACGGTCATCTGCAAGCCACGTAAGATCAATACATCTCTATTATCCTTTTATTTCTCTAACTGATTACCGCTATTACCAGTATACTATCTTCCACAGATAAAATAAATAAATAATAAACAAATAAAGCAATAATAGTAGTAATAATTAGAAGAAGAAGAAGAGAAAGAGAAAACCGCCCCGCTATTCCAAAATTTCCACGCCTCTCCCTTTGCGCCGCCGTTGTTTGCTTAAAAGCAAAAAGAATAATTCCACAGCAGAAAATCATAAAAAAATTGTTTAATCAGGATTCTGAATCCTTCTTTCATGTCAGAAAAAATATAATTCAAATTTAAATTCGGGAAAAAGGAGAGTGAGATATGGAGGGTTACGGCGTGGATGCGGCGGCGATTGCAATCAAGCTGAAGAACGCATCCAATTCGTGGCGTGGCATTAACGATTCACCGCTATGGCAGGATCGCATTTTTCACATTCTCGCCGCTCTTTACGGTCTCGTCTCCGTCGTTGCTCTCGTATGCCTCTCCTCCTCCCTTTATATTTTTCCTCCGTGTGGATTTATTTATTTATTTATTTGTTCGTAAGTAATAAGAGCTCAGCCCCGTTTGTTTGTGTTCGATTTTTAAAAGAACCTCCTTATTTGCTTTCACCGCCTTTTTTTAATGCGATAATAAAGTCCTAATCAAGGAATGAAAATTAAGAAATTAAGATTCCGTTTCAGTACTTTCACTGTCTTAACGTTGTTGTCGTTAATTTGATATGTTTAGGTTCAATTGATTCGGATACAAATGAGAGTTCCCGAGTATGGTTGGACAACGCAGAAAGTTTTCCATTTTCTAAATTTTCTGGTGAATGGAGGTTTGCATCTGAATACTTACATACACACACATTAAAATTTTGTTTTTGTATTTACCGCGCTTTTATTTGTATCACAGTTCGCTCCCTAGTTTTTGTTTTCCGACGGAATGTGCAGAATTTACAACCAGAGGTATGGGACAGACACTGCGGTTTTGCACGTTTCTTTTTAAATTTGTAATCAGATTTGTATCATTCATAACTTGTTTCTTGGTTTCCGTATCCTTGCTAGATTGTGCAACATATCTTGCTTGACATGCCAAGTCTGGCTTTCTTCACGACATATGCACTTTTGATTTTGTTTTGGGCCGAGATCTACTACCAGGTTAGGTTGTTTGAGCTTTATGAGTTGCCTCAGGTTTCTAATTTTTTGAGACTTTACCTTAACTTTTTCTACCGTAAACAGGCACGAGCTGTATCAACAGATGGATTGAGGCCTAGTTTCTTTACAATTAACGCTGTTGTTTATACTATTCAGGTGATTTTTATTATGTTCTATTATTTCGGTAAAAGTGCCTACTGAAAGGAGAACTTTTAATTGGGTTCTTTCTATTTGAAAACTAGTAATGTTTCATCAGAAACAGGACAACAACATAACTTAGTTGGCTGATTTGCCCCACTATATATGTTTAGTGGGGAAGGATGTTTATTGCACTTGCAGATTTTAGTAGGTTATAATATAATATTTCTTTTGATAACAGTTGGTTGGATGAGGGCTAAACTATAAAATAAGTTAGAAGGTTAGAATATCATATTTCTTTTGTTAGAACAGCATATATTTTTCTTGTGCTAACCAGTTCAGTCATTCTATCACCCTTGTTAGTGGTGTTGCATACTTGATTCCCTTTGAAGCTATTACTTTCGGTAATGTGTTAAGTTTCCCTAATGTGGGGCAGGGGTAATTGATTTCAGATTGCAATGTGGCTGGTATTGTGGTGGAAGTATATCCCAGTTTTGGTCATTCTGTCTAAGATGTTCTTTGCAGGTAAATCTTTTATGTATCCTTAGCAGATCTTTAATAGTTAACTGTTGATTGACTTTGGGTGCTCTGTTTGTTTATCATTGATAATCACTTAGTTTAGATGGCTTATAGATATTAATCCCATTGTATTTTTTTTCAATAATGAATGAATTGTCATTGGCAGGTGTGTCACTGTTTGCAGCCCTTGGGTTCTTATTATATGGTGGAAGGTAATTGTGCAATTTCTAATTGTTCTTTTAATTTGCATTGGAGTGAGCTTAGCGTGATAATTTGGTTTATGTTTAGGGAGCAGATTCTGAAACCTTATATGATTGTCTTTTCTATGTTGACATATACTTTGATATCTGGTTTTTGAATTAAAAGAGAGTATCTTTCCCTATGATAACAAAACCTGGAAGGACATGGGTCTGTCAAACATGTACTTGTACTAAATGATATTTCAGCATGTTGATTTTAAAAAAACAATATATCAATACATTGTACTACAGAACACACGCATCTGTGTGAAATGAATATAAAATATAACGATGATGCACAGATTAATTAATTTCTTTTAAGTTGGGATATATTCTAACACGTGTGCACCACCAGTCATAGACACTTGTGCTTTGGTATACGTTTATACTCATCATTGATTATCTTGTATGCATCAATCTTAGAACAAATATGATATGTATATTGAGAAATAAGTGCGTGGTTATATGACTTTTTTCAGAGAAATTTATTGATGATAACTCTTTTCTTTGTCATTCAATGTTGCTTTTATTATCTCCTAACTACAGTTGCCCTTCTTCATTTTCCAAGAGATCAATGAGACCATATTGTAAATATACCTTGCATGATAATGTATCCAATCCTTGCAGGCTTTTCTTAATGTTGCAACGGTTCCCTGTAGAGTCCAAAGGACGGCGTAAGAAGTTACAAGAAGTATGTGTTTACTTTAATGTAGTTGTGGTTTGAGTCCAACAATTTCACCTTTTATTTACAATTGTTGATTGTTTCTTCCTTTTGAGTTGGGCAGGTTGGTTATGTGACCACCATATGCTTCTCATGTTTCCTAGTCAGATGCATTATGGTAGACCCTTCATTTCCTTTCTGTCTTTACTACCTTTCATATTTCTGTCGAGAATGCTACAAGCATGTTTTATTAGATCCTTCTGGAACTTCTAAATACGTGTAATGTTATACCATTTTTGTTAATAAATGGAAGTATTCAACTTGAACAATTCAGCTGCTAGTTGATTTGGATTATTTATCTAATTGATAAATCATTGGTTATTTGTCCAAAGTTACTCTAATTTGAGCTCCATTGGTTTTTTCTCTCTCTCTAGATGTGCTTTTGTGCATTTGACAAAGCTGCTGATCTTGATGTTTTGAACCATCCAATTCTAAACTTAATATATTACCTGGTAAGTTTGATGAATAGTTGTATTGGACTCATATTCTTAGCTCATCTTATATGTACGCTTCTTTTAGTTGACCAAGAATTCATATTTGAAGAAACTGCGATTTTGATAAGCAATTTACTAGTCTTTGCCATCAAATTGTTGTGTTGATGAACTTTTTAGCTGCAGTTATGACTGTGTCTGCACTCTGCAGAGTACAATGTTCTATGATCAGCTCTAACCGTCATATATCCAGTTACTGGACATAGGATGAGTGTACATTGATGGCTGAGATTAAAAGTTGAAAATTAGGAGATTTTTAAGGAGAAAAAAAAGAAGTGGATAATCTCAACCATAAATTTACGTTCATCCAATGGTCCAAAATCAGTGTAAAACTTGTTAGTTTTTCCATTGTGTAAGTGCATCTTACCCCCTATAGATATATGCATGGAGATTGTTTTAACATCTTGTATTGCGACAACCAGATATTTGCATACAATTGGGTTTGTTAGACCTCCATCACCCAACTGTATCTTCATTGCAAACAAGTTCTTGAGCTTTAGGTTTAATAATAGTTTCATTGATAATTGCGAGTTATATCTGCCCTTGGGTGTTAAGTTCTTGACCAAATCGTTTCTTTGCTTATTACCATGTAAAATATATTTACTATGGAAAATTATTACAATGATTCTGGTTTTATTTTTCAATTTCATGTTTATTTGTTTTCTGAATATAGTCAGCAGTTCAATACATATGGCTTTTACCATTTATACTTCAGATTACAATATATGATCCTTAAGTGTCAATTCTTTTCGTATCTATCTCTACTGCTTGTCAGTCTAGTGCTATTATCTGCTTCTTCATTATAGACGCTAATAACACAGTTCCAGCTTTAAAAAATAACCAAAACTATTAAAATAGGATGCCGAACTCGGTTATCTATCAACCGGGATTTTGTGTATTAATAAGACTCGATATAATTATAATTGTAGTTATGATTCATAAGCGTGAGACTCAAAATTAATGGCCGTCTCATACATACTAATAGTGAATATGTTCAATGATTGTTTTTACTTTTTTGTTTTGGGCAGTTGGTGGAAATATTACCTTCATCTTTGGTGCTTTTCATTTTGAGGAAGTTGCCACCGAAACGAGGTATCACCCAGTATCATCCTATACGCTGAATGATTGAAAAAAATGAAGGAATTACCGATTTCGGAAACGGGTCATCGTGTACCCTACAAAAAGGAAGAGCAGAAAACAGCAATAGGGGAAATGGCAAAAACTGGTTAGTTTTTGTTGTGTTTGTACTCGAACGAGCTGCTCTGAGGCCATGGATTGTGAATATATTCCGAGCAGGGAGATTGTGGAGTATGTCAAAGTCTGTTTTGGTAGCATACAACATGTAAAAGCAAAACCCCAAATGAACCAAAAAAAAGGGTTGAATTTTCTTGAATGTTGTGGAATTCTGTTCTTGCCGTCGGCTGCCATAACAGGCTGCACAGCGTGAAGCCAAAACATATATGAATTTGTATATCTTGGTAATGTTAAACATCTGGGATAATTGTTTTTTGTGTGTGAAATTTTAAATATGGATGAGTTTCCTTCTAACATGAGAATTTCAGGAAGAGATGAAAAGCACATACCTGGTAAGACTTGAAACCGAATTTTATCTATGGAAAAATATCGATAGTTCTGTTCTTGATTTTAATTCGAATATAATTGGAGTCAGTATGACTGTCGGACATCGGAGAGTTTCATACTAAGAAAAAAAATGCATGTATGGTTTCCTAGTAAAGCAGTAGCTGAACTATTTTAAGGTTGACTTGTTGTTGGAACAAAAACCAAAACCTACCATTCTCAAATAAGGTGTCAAGCCAGCATTTTCTCATTTGGAATGTTAGTTTTATGCCGGGAGAAAATGGAAGAGTCTGCCGTGCGGCAACTTAGGGAGCAGTTAAAACAGGGCGGTTTTAGGTTCCTTAAATTCTTACCAATGTCACGTCGGTAGACTGTAGCTAACTCGAACGTGCGGCCTTAGTCCACTTGTGGAACCTTGTGCGACTAAGTAAGCCTAAATTCACTCGTTGCGACTAAGTAAGCCTAAATCCATTCGTCACAGGACTAGACTCTTGCTAACAAAACCACGCGACCTTAGGCGAAGCTCCCCTGACAAATGCCTAAGTTAAACTGGATTCTCGCTCTAGAAGATCAAACACTTCTAAAGCCTTCGAACAAAAGATCGTTCAATGCGGAAGCTAATCAAATGAACTCTGAAAGAGATTGGCACAAGAACACTCAAGAACATTTAAGAACGACGAAGAACAACAAGAGAGTTTAGAGTAAATGCTTCTTGTATTACTCAAAGAATAGATGGAATGAAGTGATTACAACTGAGCTGGGAGCCTCTATTTATAGTTGAACTCCCCCAGATCCAACGGTACAGTTTAAATTATATCGACGGTCGAGATCTACCCTATCTCTTAGTTTAAATCTCTAATTATCACAAACATTATCTCTAAGATAATTACAAAATAATATAAGTGATAATCACAATGGCTTATCATATTTTACCATCCCAAGTTACCCCGATAAATCCTCCACTGAATTTACTAAGTCTGGTGGGCTTGCGAGCTTTCTAGCATTCTCCAAGTGCTAGGCCAAGTCTGATGGTCTTGGCGAGCCCGATGCTCCGCGCACAACCTCGTTGCTCGATGTTTGCGCCAATGACTCGGTCCCAATAGTTTGGTCCGTGACATTCTCCCCCACTGAACTTAGCGACGCCCTCGTCGCTGCACTCGAACGATCCTGGGCAGGGTCAACTTGATTACTCGTCGATGCCTCGGCTTCGTGCAATTCTCCCATACGAACTGCTTGCCTCGGTTCAAACTGACTCGGACAATCGCGTACTAAGGCCACTTGGTACATCACCATCATAGGAGCCTCTCCTACAAACTCTAATCTGCCTCGACTCGGATCCTCTTGATCCCGCGGCAAAGACTTGGAAGTCATCACAACATTGAACACTTGTCGAGCTCTCAGAACTCTGAAAGGCCCCTTCCAATCTTTTCCCCCGCAACGAAGGCTAGGTCTCACTCGACCTACGCTCATCAAAGACGGCAAATCAAAATAAAAAACACTAGAGTTGTGTTTGAGATGTACCTTCCTCTCGGTCGCATTTACTCTAAAATGGGTCAGCCCTTCTTTCTCCTTGAAGTCTGGCCCCCTCTGCATCGAAGCTTCCTTACCGAAGTTCTTTGCACGCATCGGCACCTTTTGCCCAAGGTCCGTTGCTCCTCGGTGCATCCGCCCCTCTAACTTGAAGTTTGGTGCACTCGCGCATCGATCCTTCTTCCTCGAAGATTGGTGCTTTCCCTTGCGTCGGCACTTCTTTCTTGAATTCCTTCGCTTCCCCACCTTGTCCACGGGTGTAGTTTCAGTTGATATGTCCCTTGGGTAGGCTCCGACCCTCGACCATTTCCTGGCACTCGTCTTGGTGTTATCTCCAACACCCTTCTCCGACCCTCGCCCCTGTGTGGTCTCCACAGCGATGTTTTTCCCCCGAACATCAACGGCGGCCTTTTTAGAGAATCTCAACCCATTATGCTTTCGGTCTTCACTCACCTTGGCAGAACCAGACAACTTCGAACCAAGCTTTACAGGCTCTTTATTCCCAGCCTCATCCCTTATCTCGGACCCCTTGGCTCGAACCGGGCAACCGTACAACTTGTGTGGCCCCTTACACTGGTAGCACTCCAGTTGCACCCTCGGCTTGACAACTTTCTTACTCATTGTCGCACCTCGTCTCGACCTCGGCTTGACTACTTTGGCACTTGTAGTCGAACCTTGTCTCACTATTCCTTTGGCGACACTGATATACACAATCGCCCCAAGTCTCGCTACTTTCCCCTCGGACTCGTCTGTTGTCTTCACCATGGCGGCCAGACGGTTCTTGTCGGGACATCCTCTTATCAAATGAGGACCATTACAGAAGTAGCACTTCAACTTCCCGCTCACCTTCTTCTTCGGCACAGACTTAGCCTCACCATTCCCTTTGTCTTTCGAACTGGGACTGGTTGTCTCATCACTGACTTGCTTTCTTCCAGCAAGCTCGTTCGGAGGTTCGCCAACTGCGATGGCCTCTGAAAGTCTCTGGGCATCACCCTGCTCCACTGCGAGCTTCGCCCCCGGTCTAAGTCCCTCTAAGAAGGTCTTGAGCCCACTTCATTCACTCATTGCGGTCTTGCAACTGAGCAGCTCACCCTTGAGCTCATCTATCTCGCTCCGCAAAGCCTTCACCTCGGCCTCACAAGCACAACTCTCTCGAACTGCCTTCACCTCGTCGAGGATGCGTTGTGTCTCATCCTTGAACTTGTCTCCAATAGACTCTATATGTTCAAGACTTGACTCCACAACAACTTGGATCTGCTTGGCCTCCTCTTCGGATTCCCTAAGTCGATCAACCTTCTTCACCAACAACGGTATGGCTTCACACAGTTCAATTTCAGACTAGAGATAATCAAATCTCCCGTCAAAATCCTCGATGTAATCTCTGATCTGGTTCATCTTCAATGTTCTCCAATAGTTTCCACCACGGCACTCCTTGCCTTTTCCCGCGGAAACACTACTTCCTTGTTTCGCCATCTCAATCTCTGTTTGCCACGAACTAGTTTGATCCCTGATCACTTCGACTAACTCGAATGCAAATCCACACCACGCTTGTCTGCAACTGCAAGCTGGTCTGAACACAAGTCCCCTCGACTCGCTCTGATACCACTTGTCACGTCGATAGACTGTAGCTAACTCGAACGTGCGGCCTTAGTCCACTTGCAGAACCTTGTGCGACTAAGTAAGCCTAAATCCACTCGTCACGGGGCTAGACTCCTGCTAACAAAACCACGCGACCTTAGGCGAAGCTCTCCTGACAAACGCCTACGTTAAACTGGATTCTCGCTCTAGAAAATCAAACACTTCTAAAGCCCTCGAACAAAAGATCGTTCAATGCGGAAGCTAATCAAATGAACTCTGAAAGAGATTGACACAAGAACACTCAAGAACATTTAAGAACGACGAAGAACAACAAGAGAGTTTAGAGTAAATGCTTCTTGTATTACTCAAAGAATAGATGGAATGAAGTGATTACAACTGAGCTGGGGAGCCTCTATTTATAGTTGAACTCCCCCAGATCCAACGGTACAGTTTAAATTACATCGACGGTCGAGATCTACCCTATCTCTTAGTTTAAATCTCTAATTATCACAAACATTATCTCTAAGATAATTACAAAATAATATAAGTGATAATCACAATGGCTTATCATATTTTACCATCCCAAGTTACCTCGGTAAATCTTCCACTGAATTTACTAAGTCTGGTGGGCTTGCGGGCTTTCTAGCATTCTCCAAGTGCTAGGCCAAGTCTGATGGTCTTGGCGAGCCCGATGCTCCGCGCACAACCTCGTTGCTCGATGTTTGCACCAATGACTCGGTCCCAATAGTTTAGTTCGTGACACCAATTAGGTAATATTTTAAGTAGGACTGAGTAAGAATTTATGTTAAAATCGAAACTTTTACCAATTATATAATATTTTAAGGGATGAGTCTACCACGTGCGACGAACATTGATGAACATCATTAACGATGAACACCGCTGAACACCATTAATTTTAAAAAAAAATAAAAACCTAAAAGACTAAAATTATAATTACAATTATCTCTTAAAAATAAAAAACAAATTTAATAGGTACTTTATAATATTTTTTTATAGATTAGAATCAAATATACTCAATTCTCCTAAACCATAACAAAATCAATCTCTTAAAAAAATAGAAATTAGTTTATAATTTTTTAATAGATTAGAATCAAATATACCCAACTCTCCTAAACCTAAACACTATCAAATTCAAACCCTAATTGGAGATAATTGTAAACTGATTCGTTAGGAACCCTAATTCGAAATTGGGGAAATGGGAGATAATTGTAACATGATTCGTTAGGAACCCTAATTCGAAATTGGGGAAATAGGAGATAATTGTAAATTGATTCGTTAGGAACCCTAATTCGAAATTGGGGAAAAATTAAAATTGGGTATATTTGATTTGTTAGGGTTTAGGTTTAGGAGAGTTGTGTATATTTGATTCTAATCTATTAAAAAATTATAAACTGATTTCTACTTGTTTAAAAGATTGATTTTGTTAGGTTGTAGGAGGGTTGGGAATATTTGATTCTAATCTATTAAAAAATATTATAAAGTACCTATTAAATTTGATTTTTTAAGACATAATTTTAATTATAATTTTAGTCCTTTAGATTTTTAAAATTTTAAAAAAATTAATGGTGTTCAGCGGTATTCATCGTTAGTGGTATTCAGCAATGTTCGTCGCACGTTGTAAAATTTTCCATATTTTAAGTTTAAGTTTGTAACTGAAATTTTTATTAACTGAGTAACATTTTAAGTTAGAATCGGAATTCTTACATAATCCATAATGTTGTACGTTGTAACTAGAATTCCTACAAATTAAATAACATTTTAGGTTTGATTCTGTTAATTTTATTTCGTCTGCATACAAAGAAATCTTTAGTATAAATATTCATTATTTAATATAAACAAAAAAAATTAATTTAAAATGTCATCAAAATTTGTTTATAGTTTCACAGTTGAAAAGTAGATGTTTATCGTATTGTAGAATTTTTTTTAAAAAAATTTAAGGATTCAATAAGTCCATAAACTTTTATAAAAATATCAATTAAGTCCCTAAATTTTTTTACACCTACTTAAGCCCTCAAACTCAAGAAAAAAAATCAATTTGGGCCTTTAACTAACGTTGACCGTTAACTTTAACAGTTTTTTTAAATCTTTTAACCATGTGTTGCAATAGGATAACGTCACTTGTCATTTCTAAGAATTTTTAAATTTTAATATTAAAAAATAAATAAATATCAGAAAAACATAAAAATTATAAAAAATCTGGAAATTTCTAAAAAAAATTAAAATATATAAAAAAATATTTTTAAATTTCGAATTTTTTTCAAAAATAATAAATAATATTTTTTCAAAAGATTAAAAATTTTAAAATTTTTAAAATATTAAATATTATTATTAATTTTTAAAAATTTAAATTGAAAATTATTAAACAAAAAAATTATTTTTACTTTTAAATATAAAATAATAACAGTTGTTTACTATTTTTCAATTTATTTTTTATAATTGTATAATAATATTAAATGTTTTTAATTTTTTTAAAATATTTCAATCTTTTGAAAATTTATTATTTATTACTAATAATTTGGAATTAAAAATATTTTTATATTTTAAAATAATTTTCCAGAATTTTTAATTTTTTTAGATTTATTGGGATATATATATATTTTTTAAAAATAAAATTTTAAAAATTCCTAGAAATGACAAGTGGCATTATTTTGTTGCCACACTTGGAAAAAAAGTTTTTTTTTAAACCGTTAAAGTTAACTGTTAATTTTGGTCAAAGGGTCAAATTGATTTTTTTTCTTGAGTTTGAGAACTTAATTGAGTGCAAAAAACGTTTAAGGGCTTAATTGATTTTTTGAAAAAAATTTAAGGGCTTATTAAACCCTTAAGCCTTAAAAATTAAGAATTATACAAGTATTGGAGCCAAGCTGTCCGAAAATATAATAGAAGGGCAAATAAAAATTTAATTTATAGGCAATCAATTGGTCTAATGAAATAGGACGGTATATCTTTTAAGTAAGGTTAAAGGTTCGAGTCTTGACGTGAATGAAACAATTGAGTTAGGAGGGTCATTCCCATTATGAGCTTCTGAAGTTCCTAATTTGGATTAACATGCAATGAATTTGATACCGGTGGTTAATCCCAAAAAAAATTACCTTAAATATTCCTTGTGTCTAGGAAATAACTTTTTAGTACATATTTTTAAACTATGACCTTCATTTTAAATTTGTGCTCAAAGTTTTAAATATTTTAATTACATCTTCAAGATATAATTCTCATTCTATATTGATTTCCAAACTTTTGAATATTTTAATTTCACCCCCAAATTATACCCTTGCACTAATTTGATCATGTGTATTATGTAATGGTATTATTTGGCATAAATGATAATTTGGTGATGAAATTGGAATGTTAAAAAAACTGGGTCAAATTTAGAAAGAGGATCATGGTTTAGGGATGAAATTGAAATCTTCAAAAGTTTGTGAATTAATTTAGAAGAGGCATGGTTTGATGATGAAATTCGAACATTCAAAAGTTTAACAATCAATTTAAAATGATAGCTATAGTTTGAGGACACGTGGTGCAATTATATACAACTTTAACTCTCAAAGTAATTTTAATAAAATTATAATTTTAAAATAATTATGACTTTTATATTTTTTTAAATTAAGTTGATTGATATTACATTCTCAATGTAAATATTAATATTTGAACTTATACAAAATGAGACAATGTGAAATTATTGGCCACTCGAACAATTAATAGATCTCGATATTGATATTTTTTAATTATTACTCTAAAATTATAATTATAATTTACAATTTGTTATTGAACTTAAATATGATTTAAAATATTTTTTATTTTAATATCACCGTTACAATATCAAATTTTATCAGTAGAATTTTTTTTTGATCAAAGGATAACTTTCATAGAATTAAAGGGGAAAAACATACAACGAAAGCGGTTCACCCTTAACAACAAAGACGATAAAAGTCAAGGGTAACCGACGACCGAAACAAAAGAAAACCAATAAGCAAACAATGCAAACAGCCAGACAAATAAGAAACATACTAAAACATAAAACAAGATCCTTAAAGTTTGTTATTTTCAATTACAGCATATCCAAATTCAGTGGCTATGCAAATTTCATTCCAACTCTTGTTTTTATGTAGTGAATTAAAGTTTGTTTGAATTGTTTTTGAAAAGTGAGATAAAAAATGTAAAATTTTACCACGTGTATCGAACATTGTTGAACACCACTAACGCTGAACATCGCTGAACATCATTAAATTAATTAATAAAGATTAAAAATTTTAAGGACTCATCGTACAATTATAAATTATTTAAAATAAAATTTCAATTAAATTATTTTTATATATTTTTTAATTTTTTAAAATAATTAGATCAAATACCAACTATAGTCAATCCTTAAATTAAAAAACCCTAAATTTTTCCCTCCAAATTAGAACTTTAATTCCCAAACTAAAACTCAAATTTCTAAATTAAAACCCTAAATTAATACCCTGAATTTCTTAATTGGAAAGAACTTATCCTAAATTTTATTCCTAAATTAATACCCTTATCTCACTTTGTATTTTAAGCACTCCTTTCCAACTCTTTCAATACCACCGAATTCGAATACCCTTAATCCTAATCCTTATCCTCTATTATTTGTTCATCTACTATTATTATTATTATTGTTGTTGTTGTTGTTGTTTCAACAATGGCGAAAGTTGATGTGGGGGAATTTGAGGAAGAAAAAATAGTGATTTTTTCGCACTATGGAGAATTTAGGATTCTAATTTGAGAGAAAAATTTAGGATTTTTAATTTAGAGATTAAATATGGTTGGTATTTGATCTACTTATTTGAAAAAAAGATTAAAAATATAATATATATGAAAAATAGTTTAATTGAAATTTTATTTTAAATATTTTATAATTGTATGTTGAGTCCTTGAGATTTTTAATCTTTATTAATTAATTTAATGGTGTTCAGCATTGTTCAACGTTAGTGGTGTTCGACGCACGTGGTAGACTCATCCTAAAAAATACTCTATATTTTTATTGTTTGACTTAAGGATGAGTCTACCACGTGCGACGAACACCGATTAACATCACTAATGCTGAACACCGCTGAACACCATTAAATTAATTAATAAAGATTTAAAATTTCAAGGACTCATCATACAATAATAATAATTTTTAAAAATTCAATTAATTTTTTTTTTGTATATATTAAAATTTTATTTTTTAATAAGGGTAAACTATATATTTAGTACCTCACCTATTTCTGTATTTCTATTGAACCCTCATTATTTATATATTATTTCAATTTGGCCCTATTCTTTATAAAAAAAATAATTTAACCATTAACCCTCAACCCTCAACCTAAAACCCTAAACTATTAAACCTTAAACCCTTAAACTCTTAAACATATACCCTAAATCATATACCATTAAAAATAATTTCACCATCATCGATTCAATTTAATTCAATGAATTGTTGAATTCTCCTAAAAAATTCAATTAAATTATTTTTTATATATATCAAAATTAATTAAACTCGAATCTCCTAGAATTAGTACTATCATCTTATTTGAGATGAAGAGGTCATCACCTCCGCATGAAAATTCTGGCCAAATGATGTAATGATTTTAAACTTCCTAGATGATGTAATAAACATAGTTATACCTTGGTAAAGCATAAAGCAGAAAAACCAAAGTTTTTTTATAAAATAAATCAACAATTTATTCAACTTTTAATCAAACGAACAAGTAACCAATCCGATCACAAACACAAGCAGTACAGTACAAGAACAATAAAATCACCAGTATTTTACGATATAACACAGTGGAATTTCAAATTTTCCCGGAAAAAAATAATAAAAACCAGAATTTTACTTTCTCAAACTTGAAAAGTACAATGCCAATTCTTCAAATCCTCATCCGCAACTTTCTCATTCCTCTGTTTCAACGACCCGCTATTGCCAACCAAGGTTAAAGCAGTCGATATGTTATTGACAGCATTTCACATTAAAATAACAGGAAGAATTCGGAGATTTAAGTGTGATCAGTGAAATATATTTGATATATATATATATATATATATATATATATATAATTTAATTGAATTTTTTTAGGAGAATTCAATACTTCATTGAATTGAATGATGATGAAATTATTTTTAATGGTATATGCTTAAGAGTTTAAGGGTTTAAGGTTTAATAGTTTAGGGTTTTAGGTTGAGGGTTAAGGGTTGAATTATTTTTTTTATAAAGAATAAGGTCAAATTGAAATAATATTTAAATAATGAGGGTTCAATAGAAATACAGAAATATGTGAGGTACTAAATATATAGTTTACCCTTATTAAAAAATAAAATTTTAATATATAAAAATAATTTAATTAATTTTTTAAAAATAATTATTAATTGTATAATGGGTCCTTAAAATTTTAAATCTTTATTAATTAATTTAATGGTGTTCAACATTAGTGGTGTTCAGCGATGTTCGTCGCACGTTATAAAATTAAAAATTTAAATTTAAAAATTGAAAAGGACAAATATCTTATTCGATTAGGATGAGTCTACCACGTGCGAAGAACATTGATGAACACCACTAACGATGAACACCGATGAACACCATTAATTTTTTTTTAAATTTTAAAAATCTAAAGGACTAAAATTATAATTAAAATTATCTCTTAAAAAATAAAAATCAAATTTAATAATTACTTAAAAAAATGAGAGAGGGAGCGGGAGCGGGAGAGCCGTCACAGAGAGCGGTAAGAGTGGGTAAGGCGGGGTGGGGTGGTAAATCGGAGGAATGGTCCATGTTTGTGGACAATCTCAGCAGGAGAGTGACGAGGGCAGCGTTGAAGGAGTTGTTTCGACACTATGGAAACGTGGTGAGAATCTTTGTGCCGATGATAAACAAGAGGGCGAAATATAGGGAATCTACTTTCGCGTTTGTAGCTGTTTCTAGCTCGAAAGAAATGGAAAGGGTTGTATCTTGTTTGAATAACTCTATCTTTGATGGAAGAGTTATCAAGGTGTCTAAGGCGCGATATCCTAGATCTCCGGTGGAAACGCAGAGCAGGAGAGTGGAAAGGAAGGTTGTAGCTGAAGCTACTAAAGGGAGAAATGATAGACCATCAAACGGGGTTCGGGGTCCTGGCTTTAGAGTAAACGGAATATCGTACAGAGATGTTCTTATCAAGGACTTATCTAGGGGTGTCGGAGGAGAAAAAATCGCTGATAGGCCTATTGTGGTGGATATCGATAAGGATGGGGTCCTGGACTGGCTACGGAAAGCATTACGGTAAAGGATATGGATTGGTTGGATCGGAGTTTAGTGGGGATTACTAAGAGGGGATATGAAATTGATCTGGTCCAAAAGGGGATTAGAAGCGACGGAATCCTAGCTAAGGTGGTTAAATGGGGGAATGATGATAGATCGGTTCTTATTATATTCATTTCGGTGGTGGAAATGGAAAAATGTATGGAAAGGAAGCAGACTGAGATTAGCTTCTGGTTTGAGCACTTGGACAGGCTAATGTTAAATGGACTTCCTCAATTCTTCTGTCAGATTAAATTGAGTGAAACTCCGATAACATGTTGGTTCGAAGAATTTTTTGCCTGGATTGGAAATCGTTGGGGCTCCTTCGTCGAATGCTCGAAAAATACGAAAGAAAAAACAAACATGGAAACGACAGTGTTAATCATTAGAACAGTTAACCCTCAAGACATTCCGGAGTATATTTCAATCTGGACCCTGGGTTCCAAATTCCGTATTAAAGTAGAAGTTTGTGCTTTTGATTCTGATTTGGGGTTAGGTGAGGTGGAGGGGGATTTTTCCTCGAACGAGGACATGGAGGAGAACTGGAACCACGACCAGTGGCAACAAGAGCAGGAGAGGAATTCTCCGGTTAGGTCGTCACCGGTGGAAAACCAAGGGGCCTCCCCAGGGGAGGAAGACGTCCCTTCGAATTCTCCAGGTAACATTAATGCTGATGCATGTCCCATGCAAAGGGAAGAGGTTAATGGGAATCAGTGCCATTCTATTTTGGGGAATGTAGTCAGTGCACGGGACGAGGGCCTTGAAGGGGTCAAGGAAGGAGCATCTGTTGGGCCCGTGTCTACCGCTGGCCCAGGGGAGATTGGTGGGTCAGGAGTGGACCCAAATCCAACTTATTGCAATCCAAGCACTAACATTATGGCGGTTCCGGGTGGGGGTGGCGTTATTTTTGATATTTTGCCAAGGTTTGTCGAGAACTTCGAGATGGATAACCTGGCTATTCCGTCGTCCCAGGATAGCTCTTCATTGAGAATTTGGACCTCTTCCGATGAGGTAGTGCCGGATAGTTTTGAGGGTCTAGCATATATAAATAGAGTGGATATGGCTCCAGTAAAGGGGGTGTTGGATAATCAATTAGTAGTGAACGGATTCTTTAGAGCTAGCATGAGGAGAGGGTTGAGAAGGAAGATCAGAGAGTCTTTAGATTGTTCGGAGAAGGATCAAGGTGCCTTGGATGGGATGCCGGAGAAAAATCGGAAATTGTCGGAGGAGGAGGTAGAAGCCAAGGCGGTTTTTGAGGTAAGCAATTTACTGGGTTTTTCGTTCAGTGGCGGGAAAGATGCTGTGGTTAGAAGAGTTTGTGAGCTCGAAAAGGGTTTGAGGCAGGCCTGTTGATGGTTTCTGCTTACGGGTAGTTTTTCAATTACTTGATGATCAGTGTAGTCTCGTGGAATATTAGAGGATTGGGGAAGTTTGAGAAACGCAGGGCGGTAAGGGAATTGGTGAGAAAGATCAAACCGCACATTTTGTTTTTACAGGAAACTAAAATAGCTCAGATGGATAGGAGTCTGGTTAGGAAACTGTGGGGTGGGGAAAAGTTTGGATTTATTTCCTCCCCAGCGTTGGGATCTGCAGGCGGGCTACTATGTGTTTGGTGTACAGATTACTTCAAAGTAACGGATACTTACGTTGAAAATAGATTCATTGCACTGATGGGAGAAACTTCTGAGAACAAGATGGTTTGTGGGTTCATTAATGTGTATGGACCAACGGTGGAATCGGAAAAACCGGGTTTCCTTGAAGGGTTACTGGGGTTTATCAGAGATAAGCAGGTTGTGTGGTGTGTTGGGGGGATTTCAACTTGTTTCTGAATTTGGAAGAGAAATTGGGGTTCACGTGAATCATGCTTAGATAAGTTTATTCAATAATTTTATCTTTGAGGCAGGGCTGAAAGATTTGCCATTGCAAGGAGGCCGGTTCACTTGGTGCAACAATCGATTTCCTCCCATCTTAGTTCGCATGGACAGGTTCTTAGTCTCGACAGATTTCGAAATCGGATTCCCCAATTTAATTCAAAAATTATTGGGGAGGAGTATCTCAGATCATCATGCGATAATTCTTGAGGAGTCCAATTTCGATGGTGGTCCCAAACCGTTTAGATGCCTCAAGTTTTGGTATAAGGACTCATCTTTTGAGGATGTGGTAATCGAAACAGTAGGGCAATCTAAAAGAAATCATCCGCGGATTCGAATTGGCGGACTGCTGAAGAAATCGAAGGAAGCTATTAAGGTGTGGTCTCGGCTGGATTGCTATAATCCGAACAAAGAGATCGTCAGGATTGAAAATCAAATTGCTGGAATTGAATCAGAAATGCAATCTGGCATAATCAGTGAAAGTAAGTCGAGATTGTTGGCGGTTCTTAGAGCTCAACTTTGGAGGGAACATCGGAAGCTGGAGAGTGTATGGTTGCAAAAATCGCGTTTGCGATGGTTCAGTGAAGGCGACAGAAATACGAAATTTTTTCATCTGTCGGCTTCCCACAGGAGAAGGGTGAATGCGATTGGAAGTTTGAAGCACAGGGGGAAGTTTTAACGGATACAGAGGATATTAGAAGACATGTTTTTGAACATTTTTCAAAAGCATACAATATGAATGCTGCACTGGGTGTTAACAGTATGGAACTGGATTTTAAAAGAATTTCAAATGAGGAAGCAGATGGACTTCAGCAGAAATTTTCAGAAGCCGAAGTTTGGGAGGCTCTTGCTTCGGCGAATATCAATAAGGTCCCGGGACCGGATGGCTTCAACCTAGGTTTCTTTAAAAAAAATTGGCCCCAACTTAAAGACAGCATCTTGTCCTTTTTCGATGACTTTCACCGGGGTAAAGATTGGGAAAAAGGGATCAACCACACGTTTATTACTCTTATTCCCAAGGTGCTCAATCCGGAATCTCTGGAAGAATTTCGCCCAATCAGTTTGGTGGGTGGGATGTATAAGATATTGTCCAAGGTTTTATCGAAAAGGTTGCGAGCTGTTATCGATAAAGTGGTTGGTGAATCTCAATTTGCGTTTATCCAGGGTCGTCAGTTGCAGGACTGTTCTCTAGTCGCAAATGAAGCTGTGGACTTTATGTTTAAATCAGGAAGAAAAGGTGTGGCATTCAAGATCGACTTTCAGAAAGCTTACGATTCAGTTTGCTGGGATTTCTTAGTAAAAGTGATGAGAGAATGCGGCTTTGGGGAACTATGGTGTGGATGGATTTTTAAATGCATATCGACAGCTCATATTTCAGTGTTGGTGAATGGCACTCCTACTGAGTCCTTTGAGATTTCTAGAGGTTTAAGGCAAGGGTGTTCCTTGTCCCCTTTTCTTTTCAACTTTGTGGGAGAGGCGTTGAATTTGATGTTGCAGAAAGCGGTTACGTTAGGTTTGTTTGGTTGGCTCGAGCGTCGATAGTGTTGAGATTTCACATCTCCAGTATGCGGATGATCTATTAATTTTCTGCGGGGACTCGGGTGCTCAAGTGAAGAACGTTAAGCGCATATTAAGGGTTTTTGAGTTAGCTTCTGGTTTAAGGCTGAATTTAAAAAAAAAAGTAAGCTAATGGGGATTAATGTCGATAGCTCACTGGTGCAAAATTGGGCTTCGGAGGTGGGGTATCGTGTGGAATCTTTCTCGTCCATGTACCTCGGGCTACCGCTTGGTTCTCGTCGGAACTCGGCTTCTCTTTGGGAGCCGGTTATTGCTAAATTTTCCTCTCGATTAGAAGGTTGGAAGCCAAAGCTATTGTCGATGGGTGGTAGATTGGTTTTACTAAAGTCTGTCCTTTCTAGTCTACCTATCTTCTACATGTCACTTTTTAGGATGCCGGCATCGATTGTTGATAGATCACATAGATTCATGGCTAGCTTTCTTTGGGGTGGTGATTTGGAAAAAAGGAAAATTCATTGGGTTGGATGGAAGTCTATTTGCACTCCGGTTAGCGAGGGTGGTCTTGGTGTTATTAATCTAGAGGTGCTAAATCGCGCTATGCTATGTAAGTGGGTATGGAGGTTTGGTAATGAAAGGAAAAGCTTGTGGCGAAGGGTGGTGGCGATTAAAGATGGTGGGAAATCGGAGGGGCTATTACCGATATCTTCGCATCCATGGTATAGGTCATGGTGTTGGAAGGCAGTCATCCAATCCGTATCGAAGGAAGACAATTTTGGTACTTGCTGCAGGTCTAATTTCTCACTTCAGGTTGGGGATGGAAAAGATATCGCATTCTGGTCTGATGTTTGGCTTGGTGATCGCTCTCTTATGGAAGTTTTCCCTCGAATTTTCGCCATTTCTAGCAACAAGAATGGTTCGATTTCGGAGTTTGGAGCGAAGGTAAATGATCGATGGGTGTGGAATATCCCTTTTCAAAGGGCTTTATTCGACAGGGAGGTACATTCGTACAAAGAGCACTTGGAAATGTTGAATAATTTTCGGTCGAGTGAGGTGCAACAAGACTGGGTTCGTTGGATGGGTTCGGGTGATGGCTCTTTTTCAGTTAAGTCGCTAAAGAGGTTGGTGGTCGGCCCAATTCAGTCGAGGAATTTTTGGGATGAATTTGTGTGGTTGGGCTTCGCCCCCCCCCCCCCCCCCCCCCGAAAGTGGAGTTGTTTGTTTGGATGGTATCTCAGGGTAGGGTGCCTGTGCGTGCTGAATTAAACAAAAGGGGACTGCCGAATTTGGCTAGTTTGGTTTGCCCGTTATGTCAAGTGGAGGTAGAAACCGTGGAACATCTATTTTTCATTTGCATGAAGAGTTGGCGTGTCTGGACTAGCATTTGTTCGTGGCAAGGTATAAACACAGCCCTACCCAAGTCTTCGAAAGACTTTCTAGTGGCGTGGAAGGGTATGGGCTTGCGGAGCACGAGTGAGGTTTGGTCGTTCTTACCTTTTGTCGTTATTTGGTCGATTTGGCTATTTCGAAATGAAATAGTCTTCAAGGAGAAAAGATGGGATGACGTTCAGATTGTTTATTTGATTAAATCTCGCCTCGCTTATTGGTTGAATGCAAAGTTTGGAGATGATCGGATTAAGATTGATAGTATTATCGCGGATCCCTTTCGCGCAGAGAATAAGCTGTTAAAGCAGCCGAAAAATAAATCCAAGCAAGGTTGGCAGCCTCCTCCTATTGGTTTCGTCAAATGGAACGTGGATGGGGCTTTAGCGGCGTGCGGTCGAAGGGGTGGTGTAGGGGGTGTTTTAAGGGACTCGTGGGGTAAGGTTTTAGACGAATTTTCCGAGCCGTGTGCGGGGAGGCTCCAGCTGTGGTTGAATTGTCAGCCTTGCGAAGAGGCTTGGAGAGGTTTACAACCTCGGAGATCAGTGGCAAGGCTGGGCTCATTCTCGAATCGGATTGCAAACAAGCGGTAGAGTGGTTGAAGAACGAGGCAGCTCCTCCTGCTTGTGTGGCGGCGTTGGTTCATTTTTTGGCTTCGGAAATTAGAAGCAAAGGTGTTATGATTCGCTGGGTTCCTAGAGCTTGCAATGCGAGGGCGGATGAGCTGGCCAAGCCGAGAATTGGGTAAGGGGGGTGCCGGCATGGCCCCTGTAGGTGCCGTAGGGTACAAGGGATCGTGGGGCTTGGGTATTAAGAATTCTGTAAGAGCAGCGGGGTTGTTTGCTTGGGAGTTGGATTTGACCCAAGGTTGAAAGACGTGATTTAAGGTTGTATGAACTATGATTTTGAGAAATAAAACTTTTTGGCACTCTTTTCCCCCTAATTAGGATTAGAGGGGGTTTTTAATGAGGCCCCTCATTTATCAAAAAAAATTAATAATTACTTTATAATAATTTTTAATAGGTTAGAATCAAATATACCAAATTCTCCTAAACCCTAACAAAATCAATCTCTTAAAATAATAAAAATCAGTTTATAATTTTTTAATAAATTAGAATCAATTATACCCAATTCTCATATTATTTTGTTGAAAGGAATTTGACTGACGAAATAGTTTTGGGAAAGATATAAAAACTTAAGTTTTGAACAATTGTAAAGCGTAATCGAGAATTTTTCTAGGATGAAATTAAAGTGTGAGGTCAAAAAAAGTGAGGTTTTTGAGGTCACAAATCAACGGCGGGATCGTTGAATTGGTGTCTTTTTCATTGAGGTAAAGTTGTGTCACTGAACTGGCGGTGCAATAAATCTTCGGCCAATCACACGCAGGGATGATGAGTTTCAAGAAAAAATGGATGGTGGATTGCCCAGTTGTTTAAGGTTGAGAAGAATAGTTCGTTCATCGTTTATGGATAATTACTTAAACTGATTTCTATCAAATAGATTTAAAAAAAATTAATTTTTATTTTTTTAAGAGATTGATTTTGTTAGGGTTTAAGAGAATTGGATATATTTGATTCTAACATATTAAAAAAATATTATAAAGTAACTATTAAATTTTATTTTATTTTTTAAGAGATAATTTTAATTATAATTTTAGTCCTTTAGATTTTTAAAATTAAAAAAAATTAATAGTGTTCATCGGTGTTCATCGTTAGTGGTATTCATCAATGTTCGTCGCCCGTCGTAAATTTTTCTATTCGATTAATATCTAAATTAAAAAAATTTAAAGTTTAATTTCACCGAAACATTTTGGACACAATCCCTCCCGATGTCTTAGTAGACCAGTCTTTGCCTACATTAAACATTAGTTTTAAAAAATATAAAAAAAATATTATATAACTAAGGGTAAATGAATATTTTTCTCGAAAGCTAAATTTTTTAAAATTACTTTTTAACATAAATATAAAAGAACTTTCAACTTAAAAATTACCTATCGTGTATTATTATTGGCTCTAAAAATACTTTTTAGAAGACCTTAATACACACTTTAGACTTTAAAAAAATAATACACACTTTAGTGTCAACTTAGTACTGAATAACGTCTTAGTTTATTTTATAATTAATTTTATATAAACAATATTTTAAATTGAACCGAACTTAAATTAAACTCATGCAAATAGTAACATTTTTTAGAAAAATTACCTATTTAGTAATTCATTTATGTCTGTATTATTCTTGTGATACCAAATTAATTTTAAATCGTTCGACGCAGAGCCATAGACGCTCCAAAAGCTTGTTTCAACCTTGTTCCTGAACGGGGCCCTAAATATGTGCTTTCTACTTTTTTTCTTGGGTTCTTTGACCTTTTCAAGCCTTTCTTTAAAAAAAAAAACTAAATTTTCATTTTTGTGGTTCTTTACAAAATTTTATCTTTATATATATATATTCTCCCATTAAATCTCTCCGTTTCGATCGCAATGTTTCTCTTTCGTTAAAATCTCCTTTATTCCTTTATATATACAAACTTGTTCCATTTTCATTTTTTAAATTCCTTTCAGAAAAATGAATCCAATAGATATCCACTCAGAGCAACACAAAGCCGATGACGGTGATCAGAAGACTACTCCCGAAGGCGGCGAGAACGGTGGAGTGGAAGCAACCGCCGTAGCTAAGGGGGGTATTCATCAAACAAATGACAATGGAAGCGGCCGTAATCAATACATACCAGCCATGAGAGCTCATGTTCTTCTCCCGAGACCGGAGCCACCAAAGCCGAGAGTGGAGCGATCGCATTCGTTTTCGATCGCCGGAAGTATGCCGTTGATAGGGAAATACATTAGGGAGCGGAGCACCAGCCTTTCGGCGGCAGTCTTGAACCATTTGTCCTCGTTAAACGAAGACACCGATGACGATATCGTAGTGAAAAAGGATTCGCTAAAATTGGAGGTAACGGAGTTCAAAATCCCCGGCGTGAAAATCATAGTGAAGCCAAAAGGCGACGAAGAAGATCAAATCAGGGGTCGAATAACGTTGTTCACAAAGTCGAACTGCGAAAACTGCATAGCCGCTCGCAAATTCTTCAGAGAAAAAGGGCACCGATACGTTGAAATCAACATCGACGTGTTCACCAAAAAGGCTGAGGAGTTGATGGGAAGAACGGGAGACGCCGAGGTGCCGAAGATATTCTTTAACGGTTGCTTGATCGGCGGATTGGAGACATTGAAATCGTGGAGTGAGAGTGGGGAATTGGAAGAGAAAATGAAGGAATTGTTGGGTCCGAAATGTCCGGAAGAAGCACAGGAAGCGCCGGATTACGGAATTGACGACGAGGAAGACGAAGAAGATGAAATGGTGGAAGTGGTGAATTACCTGAGACGGAATTTGCCGATTCAGGACCGTTTGATTAAGATGAAAATGGTTAAGAGTTGCTTTGCTGGTACTGATACGGTGGAAGCCATTATTAACTACCTTGACTGCGGCAGAAGAAAGGTTTGAATTCTCTAAAATCGATTGAATTTATGGTTAAAGATTCAGGTCTTACAATTTATGATTGTCGTTAGAATTTATTTGTTAAAACTTAAAATTTAAATTTTTAACACTTTACCCTAAACTTAAACTCTAATCTCTAAACTATAAATCATAACCATAAATCTTAATTTTTAAACCCTTAAATCTAAAGCCATGAACCAAAAATCATATTCTTAAATCTTAAAATTGAGACCTCGTACAAACTTTTTTTAAATATTTTCCCTTCTTAATTTAGTAATTAGGTTTTTTTTTCTGGTTCATTTTGGTTTTTGAATTTGGTTTTTAGGATTAATTTGGTACATAAATTTGACTATATGGTTCAAATAAGTTATACAAGATAAGTAGTAACTTGCACTAAAAAAGTGAAGTTCAAGTATTAATTTGAACAAAAAAAATTAAATTCATGTATCTAATTGGACCAACTAAGACTTTAGATACCAAATTGAATATTAAAATTAAATTGAAACACCTAATTAGACCAGAAAAATATTTGATGCCCAATTGTGCCGTGAAACCAAGTTAAGATACTTTTTAAAATAATTGGTTATAAGACTAGCGACGGGGGTGATGGAGATTATTGGAGGTTATGTTCACACAAAAATTTTAAAAATTAGAATTTGGTCTTTCAAAATTTTCACAAATTTTAATACCCTTCAAAAATTTAATTTTTTTTATTAAATTTAAAAAGGCTGAATATTTTTAATTAAATTATCTCTTATAAATTTTAAAAATTCTCAAAAAGAAATGTTTCGCCTTTTTAGTGCTCTATTTATATCTCAATACTAAAAAAATTAAGTTTAAGGTTTAAGATTAAAAGTTTGAGTTTAGAATTAAGGTTTAGGGTGAATCAGGGACGGAGCCAAGATTAAACTACGAGGGAGTAGAGTGATTAACTTTGAAACGAATAAGGTCTTAAAAAGTAATTAAATCATGAAAATTAAAGGGAGTTTAAGTTTAATCTTACAAATTTTAAAATTGAAAGGTAAAGTAATTAAACTAAAAAATGGGTCTGTTTAATTTTATTAATTCTAAAAGATAGGGTCATAATAAAAAACAGTTTTGGGAGGGGCAAGGGTTTAATTATAGGATGGAAATCGTCTGCCCCTTTATCAATCCTCCTTCTATGCCCCCACTTTAAAATAGTGAGTTTAGGGTTTAGAGTTTAGGATTTAAGGTTAGGGAATCCAATTAGGGTTTAGAGAATTAGGGGTATAATAATTTCAAAACTATTTAAACCTAAAATGTAATTAACCCATCAAGTTTGGGAAGGGCAATTGCCTCTCCCACATTACACATAGCACCGTCCATGGGTGCATGTTTTTAATTTTTATAGATTGGGATATAAAATTGAGGGTTATAACTTAGGGTTCAGTTTTTAGTGTTTGAGGGTATAAATAGAGACTAAAAAGGAGGCAGAAATTTTTATTAAACCTCTCAAAATTATTAAAAATAAATTAAACCCTAAATTATTTTAAAATATAAATTAAACTCTTAAACTAAAATATATTTAAATTAATATCTCCCGAACTCTTTTGTGAAATTCCGTTATATAATACCAATTGCATTGAAAATTGATAATTTTATTGAGATGGTGTTGCAGGGGATTGCAACTGCAAAGATGATGGCCCAAAAGCACTTCATCCACCATGTCTTTGGGTTAGGAACATTGAATTGATTAAATAAATTCCAATAATATAATGCTAATTTAATTTTTTTTTTTTTTTTGGTGTAGGGAAAATGATTTTGAAAATGGGAACCATTATTATCGTTTCCTTGAACATGAGCCATTTATCATGGGATGTTTCAACTTTCGAACATTAACAAATGACAATGAACCGAAGGCTGCGTCGGTTATAGCCGACAAGCTTTCCAAGTTAATGTTTGCCATTGTGGAAATGGATGGCTATGTGTCCGACAACAGATTCCATGTCGATTATCTTGCTCTCAGCAAAAGTCAAGAATTCCGCAGGTATTTTTTTACAATTTAATATTGTTCGAATTTGAGTGTTGAATGTTAAATACAGATACAAACTTATTAATTTTTATTCTGATTTAAATTTGAGTCGATTTGAGTTAATTTTTTTTTGAAAGGTAATTAAGCTTTTTATTGCTATGAAACCGAAACTAGTCTGTATTGTTATAGGCCTCGTTAAAAAATTTCCCTAAAACCTAATTGGAGGAAAAAAAGTGCACTATAAGCAATACCAATTGGGGAAACAAAGAGCTCTTTACAATGCACTGCTAGAAAAGTCCGAACCCATTTCACTAAGGTTATATTAAATGCTAATCCAGTAGGGCATCCTATCAAGAACAATTCTCATCCGCTGTCCGTAGCACGTGCTTCGAATAAACAATAATCCGATCCCTTTCTTGTGATAATTTGACACTGCGTTTTATTTGCCTTTGTCTCCTTTCATCTTTGGTTACCCTCTACACACCATACCTGCAGACCTGTATGCCGGATAGCTTTCTTTGCTAGCTTGTGGGCTATCATGTTTGAATCTCTATAATCAAAATTCAGATGCCAACCGTGTTTAATTAGCATACCTTTGCATTCGCGAACAGTTGCAGCAAACGGACCTGGAGCCTTGCTTGGATCCTCTATCCAACTTACACTCAATTGGCTATCCGATTCTATAGTTAGTTCATGAGTCTTATACCATCTGGAATTTTCAAAAATTGAACCTGCTTCAAGTATGGCCCTTAGCTCTGCGCCTGTGACTTCCATCATTCCTAAGGGCTTGACAAATGACAGTAGAATCTTTCCTGTATGATTTCGAAGGGCTCCCCCTACACCGGCAAGACCGACACTCCCTAGTATTGCGGCGTCAATATTGAATTTAAGCCACCCCATTTGAGGCGCAACTCACTTTCCTGCGTTAAGGCCTTTTGTTGGTCTTGATACGATGGATACCAACTTGAGATCTACCACCAACGTGTTTATAGGATCAGGCGTATCAGGCCATCTAGCTTTACACCAACTGTCCACCCTTGTTAATACTGTAGCAAATAAACTTCTTGGCTCCCACCTTTTCTTGTTGAATACAACGGCATTTCTGTGCAGCCAAATTTCCCAGATGATAGCGAAGAAGGCCACTCTAAACATAGGTATTACTGCTGGTTTGATAGGCATTTCCTCCCATATGGCCCATAGTGAGACTATATTATTTGGTATTACCAAATTTATGTTCCAAAAGTTGCACCATCCTTGCCAGATTACCCAAGCCCCATTGCACAAAACAAATAGATGTTGTGTAGTTTCGTCGTCTTTACCACATGCACAGCAAACTGTCCCTCCCTCCAACTGGACTCCACGTTTGGCTAGCTCAGTCTTGACTGAATTTTTTTTTTGAAAAGCTCTCCATAGGAAACATTCGACCTTTGGAGGTACTGAATTCGACCAAAAGTCTTTCCACAGTTTGCATGGACCCAAGCCTTGCGAAGCGACTTCATAACAGTAAGCTTTAGGATTGTATATTCCCGAGTCCGCTGCCACCCATCTTAATTTTTTATATGAAAAATATGTTGAATTAGGAATGATATTAACTTCAACCTAGTTGAACCTTTTTTTTAACAATTTTTACCTAAGAAGAGGGGAGGGAAAATTTTCTCATAATGAGTTTCGAACCTATAACCTAAGAGAGAGAAAAAATGTTAACTAAAAACTTTAATCATTTACTCTAGAAGTTATTGATTAATCAAGTTGAACTTGAAATAACTTAAACATATAAAATCCAAAATGAACCAAACTTGTTGGGATCAAAACAAAAATAACTCAAATCTAAAACTATTTCATTTGGTATTGTCGTTGAAAAGTAGGGTTGGTTGAAGAAGCTGGTTTAAGGAGAAGTTCAGCTTCTTCAGAAACAGCGTTTGAAGATCAAATTTTATTCAAAAGTTGGGTGTAAAGATAAAAAAATAGGAATGTAGGGCGTTCGGCGAAATTTTTCTAAATACTAGATAGAAAAAGAACACCAAACGAAACCTTAACTCCAAAAATTAAAAAATTAAATGGACCCGATGTAAATTAAACAAATCCTAAACCAACAAAAACAGTCAAATTCGTAGGTCTAAATGGGTGTGGTCAAAAAAATCCCTAAAGAATCCTTAGAAGTAATATCTCCGTATTTATTTCTTCTCCCTTACCTTTTTTAATAGTAACTACATAAATTGTATGAATTAAATCTAGGGTAATTATTCCATTGACATGAGGTGGAAATAATTTTTTTTACAAGTACTTTAGTTTTAGGGTGTATAAGGGACTTCATTTAGGGTTTAATGTTCACGAGTTTAAGCGTATAAATTTTGAATTTAGTGGGTGTGGTTTGAATTTAAGGTTTAAGGTTAAAATTTAAGGTTTATGTTAAAACCTAAGTCTCTAACCATATTACTCTAAACCTTAAATTCTAACCATGAACCCTAAATTCTAACCTAAATTTTAAGGGTAATTATTCCATGCATAAGTGCTTGTGTTCCACAAAGTTTTCACAAGCACCTTAATTTTAAGGTTTAGAGATTTCATTTATGGTCTAGTGTTTAGGGGTTTTAGTGGACGGATTTTGAATTTATAGAGTGTGATTAAAAATAAGGGTTTAGGGTTAAATTTTAAGGTTTATAGGTTAAAACCTAAATCTCTAACTATACTACCTTAAAAACTAAACTATAACCTCTAACCTCTATATTCTAACAATACACCCTAAATTCTAAATACATACAATTAAACCCATAAACCCTAACTCAAGTTCCTAAACCCTAAAACTAAGGTGCTTATGAAAACTTTTCGTTTCCACCACCAGTACATCGAATATTTTCCCAAATCCTAAATCCCTACCCTTAATTCCCTATATCCTAAAACTAATACACTTGTGAAAACGAATTATTTCCCCTTAAATCTAAATTATCGTTTTTTATTGTTGGTGCAGGTACATTAAGTTGGGTCGAGATTTGCAAAGGATTAATCTTACATTATTCACACCAAACGAGAGTCTGAGCTTCTTCTTGAATTTATACAATGCTATGGTGATCCATGCTGTAATCAGTATCGGACATCCTGTAGGAATACTTGATAACAAAGCTTTTTTCTTGGATTTCCAATACGTAATTGGAGGCTACCCTTATTCTCTCAACATCATCGAGAATGGAATCCTCAGAAACAATCGGAAATCCCCTTATTCCTTGACCAAATTCTTTAACAAAGAAGACCGACGTTTACATGTAAACCCCGAATCCACCAACTTAATCTATTTCCTAAAAGAATAGGTCAAATTATGATTTTCGTACCTATATTATATTGGAATTTAGTCTTTATATCTCCTGCTCCTAGTGATGGCGGAGTCTAACGTACAACAGGGTTCGGTACAACTTCGGTGCAGCACCTACCAAAATGTTACGAAATACGACATTTTAGGTTGGTGGTCTCACGACAAGTTTCGATACTTAATACCAACCTAAAATGTTATCAGAAGTAACAAGTATCGATACTCGGAGCCAAGTTTCGATACTTATCCACCAACTTAAAATGTTATAAAAAAAATGTAACATTTTAAGTTGGTGGGTAACATTTTAAGTTTCGTGTTTTGTAACATTTCGATAGGTGACGCACCAAACTCTGTTGTACCCTAAACTCCCCGAGTAATGTTATTCTATAATCCAAATCACTTACACCGTTTGGTTGGGTATAGTGGTAAGGAATTCAAGATGCCCCTTAAGTAATATTTCGGGGTTGAATCTTGTAGATGGAGGAAACAATGCTATAAGACATTTACCCCTATTTAAAGGTCTAATCTAATTTGACTCCAGATATTTAATTGAGGTTCGATAAAATTATTAGACACTAAGTGGACTAGACCAAAAATTAATCATTTTTCACAAATTTATCAATTTTCAAAATATTTCATTTTAGCATCAAGATTATTGTGTGACATTTTATCCTATATTTTTTTTCAAAAGTCAACATAAGTTTGACTAATGATTTTTTTATCAATAATATTAGTGGCATAGATTAAGACTTAACATTAATAAGAGTAGGATGATTAAATCGTATTAAATTAAAATATAAAGATTAAACCTCCAAATTAAATATAGTACGGGGATGAAAATCATAATTTGACAGAAAATTTTGACTTCATAAATCATGGAGGCTTGACTCTCTTTTTTTCATTGTAAAATTGGCAGCTGGTTCCTATGAAACTGAATCCACTGATTCATTTCGGATTGTGCAAAGGAACAAGATCAAGCCCGAAGCTAAGGTTTTTCACAGCCCAGAATGTGCAAGAAGAGCTCAAAACTGCAGCAATGGACTACTTTCAAAATGAAGGGATAGAGATTGATTTGGAACAAAGAACTGTTTACTTAACTCGAATCATCAAGTGGTAAGTTCCCCCTCTAATTTGCTCATAAAACTTGCAAATTGTTAGGTAGTTATATTAGAAATATTGATGTGCGAAATTACAAAATTTCAATGAATGCAAACTTAAATCATTAATAGAAAATACATGAATTAAATGAGAACTTAAAATTTTCAGGGGTGTGACAATCCCCTCTAGCATTCCTCGCAGGGAGTTAGGATTAAGAATGTGGGGGCAAACATAAGTGTTTTAAAAGTGAGGGAAAAATTTATAATTATTTCATTTTTAATAATAATAATAATAATAATAATAATAATAATAATAATGATGGTAAAAGAAATTAGGGGCATTCGCCCTCCCACCCCCACATATCTCCGACTCTGCCCCTTACGGTCCACCCTTGATCGGGTCCTTAAAATATTAATCCAGTATTTAGTTTGGACATTAAATGTTAGTCAGATCAAATTATGCCATTCAGCCATTTTCTTCAACACGTGCGATATAAATTATTTATGTATTAGGTATATACATGTTTAAAATTTGACCGATGTATTTTAAATTAGGGGTGAGTGTTCGTTTGAGTCGAGTCTAGTTGAGTAAAAATATTTTGAGTTATTAGAGTTGACGCGTCATACTTTACAATTCAAACTTTATTTGAAATTTTTTTGGTTTGAGTCAAGTTTATAAAATTCGAGTCGAGTCGGGTTTTTGAGTTTCTATACAAATTTAATTGAAATTATTTATCATGTTATAGTACGGTTTAATTCTAAGTTAAACGTCTTTCTCTAATGATATAAGATATGTATGTGTGTATATATATATATACTTTTTCATATGTGGTATTTTTTTCATATTTTTTTATATAGGTACATATATCATGAAAAATTGAGTGATTCGACGTGAACTTAAAAATTAATCCACTAATTATTAAAAAATTCGAGTTATTCGAATTTTCATTTTACAACACAAATTTTATTTAAAATTTTTCGAGTCAAGTTTATGAAATTTCAGGTCTAAGTCGAAAAATTCGACTTTTTCAAGTCGAGTTTTATTCGCTCATATTTTAAATGGACACATAAGAACATTGGCATTTTGACAAACAGGTTCAGCTCAGATTTCGGAGAAACGGAGAAGGACATCTTGAAGTGGGTGCTGAACTACCTGGATGGTAGGAACGCCGAGCATTTGAAGAATCTTTTGGCCGATGAAGAAGACACTATTACCATCGTTTATCAAGATTACGACTGGTCTGGTAATTTATGAATGTCTCAGATATCGATGATTATATATCATGACACATAATCAGATTTTTTGAAGAAATATGTATAATTAAAAAAAATCATATTGATCTGCATTATTAGGGAGATTTTTTTTTACATATATATATACCCCTCCTTGAATGTGTATCGCACCTGTAAAAAAATAGTAATATAATATACATTTTAGTTATATAGTTGGACACTTTTTCAACGTATTTCTTTGACCGTATTTATGTACCTTTATTGTAAAATGTAATTATCATATTATGAAATATATTACAAACTGAAAAATATGATATTTGATGATATTTATCTTTACACATTTGTAAAGTTCAATTAATTCACGTGATCAAAACCTTTACAAGGTGACATTTAACGCATAAAGATTCGAATCTCAACATTTGCGATCCATATCCTTTATAGAAAACAAAAATATTACAAAAAAAGAGAAAATCATCCTAACTCAGTGAGTTTGAAATTGTAGACCTGATCAAATCATTTCAAATTGATCTAAATACTGAAACAAGGTAAGAAAATACAAGCAGATACTGAATTACATAAATCAAAAGCATCAAATAAGGATCCACTCCTAGGTGTTGGAAAGTTACAAATTATACACGTGAAAAAGCTTCAATGCAGACTTCAACTAAACCTGTTAGAGTTTTTTTTTTCCAAATATTTTTCGGCTCCATGGAACAAAGGAGATGATAAGTGGTCTGCAATTCTTACTATCTGGTGCTTGGATTTGATATCTGATGGGTAAATATTTTCAGGTTCCAAAAATGGGGGATCTCTACAAATCTATCCATTGTGGCACCCAATGGTGGCAACCTACCAGCCTCTGATGGCATTTACAGTCGAATTTTCTTTTGTAATTACACGAACCAGATATATCCGATCCCGATCGACAGTTCCATATCAGCACCTTGGTTCCTGCTTGAGATGGATCCCGCTTGGTGAGCCAAAAATCACCGTCTGGGTACACAAGGAAAAACAAAACAAGGTAATACAACGGATTGACCTTGAGGTGTAAATTCGATGCCACCCCACCCCGCGCCCTCTCCATCTCAAGAGCAGCAGGATTCCATGATAAAGTTAAGTACTCGGTTTATGTGACCTAACCACATGCAAAGATGACTACATGCCACAGTGTGATAGAAGAATACCGGAGTCAACAAGAGCTCGAGCAGCTTGTTTGTTCCATGATGAAATTCGAAATCTAAACGCACATTAATGAAGCTTACTAACATGAACAGAGTGTAAGACCGAAAGAGGTTTGGCTTATGGTGTTTTATACGAATTCTTTGGCATATAGCGTTTTATGCGACTCCAACCTTTGGGCCTTCAATCTCAGCACATGCAACTAAATCAATTTAAATGAGAACCTACCTGAGGCAAGCTATTAGTTGCTCCAGGCAAGATGCTATTTGCTAAATCCTCATTAACAGATATGGGCAACGGTGGCATATGGCTCATTAAACCTGGTGTATCTCTCATGCTGCAAAAAGTCGCAGCTGAAATTAATAACCCAATAAATAATCAAAATGCTTGTGGAGGGCATTAATCACCAATTGACAATTAAAAAGAAGATCCACGTACTTGTTTAGCATAGCAGTAATATTGTTCCTTACATGGCAAAAGAGATCGGTATTATCCTGCAACTGTTTATAAAAGCTTTAATCAATAAGCCAACCTCGGAATACTGTTAAATGTTAACAAGAATCATACATGACGAGGCAATCACAGACAAGATTTAAAGAGCACTTTGGAAAAGAAGAATCAATAGAATCGCACCTCCTTTGAAAGACAAGAATTCCACTTGCAACAATACACAATGACCAGCATGGATGCAGAAATAAATTTCTTATTTCTTGTCAAATAGAGTTTAGACCCATAGAACTTATAAGTGCAGGAGCACGGAATAATAGAAGTAAAAGTAGAGACACGTGGGACAGATTGTTGCTATGTTCTACAATGAAGAACATGATTGGTAGAAATCACAGACATGTTATATGCCACCTTATATCAGTTTGCAACTAAAGCTAAAAATTTTGGACAACAATGGTAGATTCGAAAATTTTGATCTTAATAATTTCATCTGTGATGTATGATTCTCATGCTCCCACTCTAAAGCCATCAACAGATTCAACACTAATCAATTAATAAAGGAATCATTATCACCTTAGTTAACCTCTTGAACTTTACTGCAAACACTAACATAACTTGCAGACTAAACATTAAAAAAGTACATAAACAAGAAGCCGTAGAATTCATCGGATTAATACCTTGTATGCAGAAAGATTGGATGTGATTTGGCTAAGAGTTTGAGCATTTTGCTTCAAAAGATGCATAGTTGTACCACATATTCCTAGGAACATACAACAAACAAGCAGATAAATTAAAACAATACAGCAGGCATGATTTGCAGATTAAACATCAAAACTTACGACAAACTACAATAGGATATGAATTGCTGCTAGATTCATTCGTTGACCTCATAAAAGAAAGATCAATATCTATTGTAGATTATAAATTTTGCATTGCTATTAAGTTTTCAAAGCTTATTCTCCTGAAATAGTTTTTAATTTTGGAAGATTACGGAAAATTCTGCCCTACATTTCATGAAATAATACAAATGGGGAGACTCGGACAAATACTGATAGAAAGACACTAATCAAAAGCAATCACAATCGAAAGAAAGATATAGATACTTCTAGGTGTTAATATAACATGCAAACCTTCAGAAAGCATTTTTTCATTCTGGTCCAGATGGTGCATCATCAGAGGATATGCAGCTGTGGTTTGTGGCAGAGATGAAGGCATATTCATCTTAGAAGATGATTCCATCAGCTTATCCTGAAGAAGTATGATCTTTAGAATACCGGTTCTTCAATCATAATATATCCTAAAGACGTTGATTTCGGGAAATTAAAACAGGAAACCAAGTCATGGCATTCAACTTAGCAAATTGAGATGCAGTGAATTTACTTACTGTTAATTTTTAGACATAGTTAACAACAGTCTTGTTTGTGATTTGACTTGAAAGAAAGAAAGAAGGCAATCAAGAAAAACAATGATTCAACTTGAAAAATGAAAAGTAGGAAATCGACGTTCCTTGTCAAATTCAAGCCTTAAATTTTATATTCCACCATCTGGATTCTACGTGCTTCAAGAAATTTAAGTAACATGTGCAAATTCATTTAGGGGCAAAAGAATCTAAGAAATCAATAACTATTTAACAAAATTACAAAAAAATCATCAGCGTACCTTTCTATTGTTCACCTTTTTTCCTGAATTGTGTTCCTCAGGCTTCCTTCGCTTTCTCTGCCAATTTCAGAAAAGTATAAGATAATTGGTTAAGGAGATACATTTTGGTGCAAGTTGTCTTTAGTACAGATAAACCAGAAATGTGTCGTTAATTGAACATTTCCGGTTCCCACCATATCAAAACGAATAATCTTAAAAACCAATTTTCCATTTGCAGACATAGAATGAGAACATAAATCACATGCTACAAGACAATAAGAATTAGTACAAACAGTGGTAGAAGTGAATCATAAAAAAAGAAGGGACCTTACTTGCATCCACCTACACCTCAAAGCAACATCACGCACGGTCTTATCAGGCAATGTAGCCGCAATCTTTATGTACTTCAAAATCTTCAGTTCCCCTTTATATCTATATACATGTACATTGAAAAATGAAAATCAGCACTTAAATCTTAAGCTCAAAAACAAGCCATGCCTAATAAGTATCTCTTTGGAAACAGTTCTAACATAAAAAAATCAAATGCGAAAACACATTGCAATCCTACAAACACGATAAGGGCATCTTTTACTTTATATTAACTAGGAAATATTCAACTACACTACTTATATTAATAGTGAAATCGAATATGCCTCCGAAAGCTCAAAATAAAAAACAAGAAGAAGCAATTATAGAACATACTTTTCAAGGCCATCCTCCAATATATACTGTTCATCGACAGACCACTCGACGGCCAACCCTGTATCCTTCTTGAGCCCGGCAACAGAATCTAGAAGGAAGGAACCAGAAGAATTTCCCGGTTGGATTAAGGCAGGAGAGGTGGTAATAATACTGGAATTCCCTGGAAAGAACATGGGCGGTGGTGCGAAGTAACCGCCCATCGGAATCATGTCGGAACTACTACCAAAAACAGCTGATTGGAATGGTAAAGCGTGCCGGTTCATTATTGATGCTAAATCTTCCTCATGATGGAACCCAGAATTCGATCCTGTTGTCGAAATTTTCCTAATTTTCCACACAACTCAATTATCCACTCTACCCAGAGATTCAAACTAAATTTTAATGTGAAAAAGGGAAATAGAAACTTATTTCCTTCTCCTCATCATCATACACTGTCAACTTCCTTCAAAAGGGTATCGAACTATTTTTTGTTCATTTCAGCTAAACAAAACCATACAATTGAAGCGCTCGCATACAAAGACAAATTGCCAAAAAGAAAAATGTCATATCAATCTCGGAAACACAACCCCAAATCGAATCCTAAAAACAAAAGAAATCCCATCAATTTGAATTGAATAAAGAAGAATCTGAGGCCAAAAAACGACACGAAGAAAAAAAAAAGGACAGATAGAGAGAGGGGATGAAGCGGGAGAGATGTTACCTTTTTGTGGGCAACTTTCCGACGAAACCCTAATTGCTTATGCCTTTTTTCCTACTCACTTGCAAACTACTAAAATCTTTGCCACTGTTGATGGAGTTACAAGAGAATTAGCTTAGAGACCTTCACCCAATAGAAAGTGAAGCTTTGCAAGGCAAAGCAATGAAGGAAATTTTTTTAAAAATTGAAAAAAAGTTTGGGTTTTTACTTGGTTTAATTCCACCAAACATCCTCGAATTATAAATTATATTATAAATTGGTACTCAAACTTCATAACATTTAGATGAATCATCAAAGTATGTTTTTATATCTCAAGACCTCATTTTTTTTTTACGTCAGATTAATTTATCTGTCTCTTCTCTTTGTTCATATACCTACCTCACTCCAGGGCGCTCAACGTGAAATCTATCAGTCAAAGAGTTGTTTCGATACCACTTGTCACGAGGTTACTATTCTCTTCTCAAAAGATATGTATGATAGGATGTGCAGCGCATCGCTTTTATATTTCACGGCCTCTCTTTTTCTTTTAGATGTGAAATTAATGTATCAACTTCTTTCCAAGCGTGACATGTACAAAACACTTGGATCAAAATTTAGTTGGTTTAATTTCACCAAACATCCTTGAATCACGCATGAATTGTTTATATCGTAGGTGTATATGTGTCTAACATTTGATCTAATATTTTAAATATGCTTTGTACCGTATATGAGCTAACATTTTATGTTCGAGCTAACTGTTAAACTGACAGAAAGATTTGATCTATACAATATTGATACTCTGATGCTATCCTAATGTTGAAATATGATGACCAATTTAGAATTTGAGTTAATATACGGGGATGTTCAATGAAATTAACCCATTTTTATGATGAAATGGATTTTGAAAATATTAGAATATAGGTGTATAATTGAAATTTGCAGATCTTGGAATTCGACAACAGTGCGAATCCCCATGAGAGCATTTGACGCTAATTATTGTGGACTCTCCACCTTTCCTTTTTGCTTACCTTTAATTCTTATTTTTTAATATGTTGTCTTCTTTTAGCTGGGACTGTGCTGCCTCTCTGTTTCTGTTTTCATGATTTGATTACCAGATTTTGCAAGAAAAAAGTTGAATTATCTATTAATTCGAATCAAGTATTTGGAGTACATATTTGGTAATTTTTCTACTTCAAGAGTTTATTTAATTTATAATTTTAAGATTCGAACTCTTACATTATATAATAATATAAGTGATCTAACGTCTTATTCCACTATACTAATTGATAATCGGTGAAAACTCAAACACCTTTAATTGATTTTAGGGTTTACGTATGATACTAATAGTTTATAGAACAACCCTTTGGTCTTATGGGATGAGGTACAAGATCCCTTAACTAAGGTTATGAGTTTGAATTATGATGTTGTGAATGGAAAAAATTGGGTTGGGAGGGGCGCCCCGTAATAGGCCTATGCAAAACTCGATATGATTAATCAGGCAGTGGATCGGAACCAGTGGTTAAACCTAAAAAAAGTTGATTTTTTTGTATAATCATTGATATTCAACCCAATTATATTGGATGGCTAATTCATATTCGGTACTGTATAGACCTATTATGGGGTGACTCTCATAATTCAGTTGCTCCATTCACGATATCATGCTTCAAACCATTAATTTCGCTTAAAAGATCTAATGTCTCGTCTCGTTAGATCAACGACGTTTAGAATGATATATGTCATAGTTTATTAGGCTTCTACATAAGGTAAATATTAAAGGGTAACAAAAATTAATGTCAATTAAGATAGTATATGTTCATACATATTTTTAACACTTTGACAATACACGCAACTTGCAGACAAAACGAGTTAAACCTGGATCGTCTGAAATGAACATCATTCACTTTTTCACTGGATCACTTGTTAGGTTCAATTGAAGATTTCTTAAATTATATTTTATGTATTTGATGGAAATATTTATATATATAATGTTAATTATATAATTCAGTCATGGCATTAGTAAAAAGTAAAATGCAATTAAGTTCAAAATTGGTAAAACAAACATTGTAGAAATAATTTCCATTTTTTCAAAAACTTGTTGATAATGGACTAATCATTGAGTGAAGGACTTGCAAACAATGCTATATTTGGTTAGTTCATAAGCATTATTATATACATATAGTAACAAGTTGTAGTATGGAAATAGACAAAATATCATGATCACCTAAAAAGGTTAATGATTTCAATTTGAAACTCATTTTTATTTATTTTTATCATTTCTATAATTGAGTTCCTAAAAGACAAAGAGAAAATATCATTTTTTTAGGAAATAATGTGAAAATAAAATAATTTTTTGTGCTTTAGGCCAAATGATAAATTTATCAAGGAAATAGCCTGAAATCTATAGTAAATGTAATATTGTTCTCAACTGAGTACAATTTTGATAAAGTTGTCTTTGTATAAGTATTACTCGAAATTGAGGACGTATTTTAAATTTAAAATTAGTTGACAGTTGCTATAGTTAAAGTCACCAACAGTTGCAGACGATTTGGACTAAAAAAAATATTTATGGTCAAAATAGATTAAAAGAAACATGTAGGGGTGAAAGTGAATATAATAAAAATATGACAAATCATATAAATATTTAGGAAAATTATACAACGGGCGACGAACATTGCTAAACACCACTAACGATGAACACCGATGCACACTATTAATTTTTTTTTAAATTTTAAAAATCTAAAGGACTAAAATTATAATTAAAATTATCTCTTAAAAAATAAAAATCAAATTTAATAGTTACTTTATAATATTTTTTAATAGGTTAGAATCAAATATACCCAATTCTCCTAAACCCTAACAAAATCAATCTCTTAAAAAAATAGAAATCAGTTTATAATTTTTTAATAGATTAAAATCAAATATACTCAATTCTCCTAAACCTAAACCCTAACAAATTATAAAGGGTAATCTTCACCAGTGGTCCCTTTCATTTAGGGTGTGTTCTATTTTGGTCACCAGAATTCAAAAAAGATTATTCTAGTCACTTACGTTTAGAATCGTTTCTATTTTGGTCCCTTGGCCGTTAGTCTCTGTTACTTAAAAAAATTAGTTTCTAATTTAACCCTCAAACTTTTAAAATTTTATTTTTCACCATCTTCCCCAAAAATTATAAAACTAAAACCCCAGAAAATTAAATCAATGGCTATAACCCAACACTACAACCCAACACTACAACCCATTCCCCCAAGATTAAAAGCGTCAGCTTCCATTGCAAATGGCTATAACCCAACACTACAACCCATTCTCCAAACTTTCGAATATATATAATTAGACTAATATCACCGTATCCTAAATCTTGACTTTGTAAGGGAAAAGAGAAGTGCAACGTTCTATGGACTAGATTCAATACAACTTATTTGAGATATGCGATCATCAGTTTTGTTCAGCTTTTCGGATTATTAAAGAAACATTGAAAAAACATGTTTACTAAGTTCTGGTTGTTAACTACTTGTTGAATGGCACCAATCCATTGAGGCAGATGTGTTCATGGTAGTGATTACCTATTGAAAAGTTTTTTAGCTTTTGCTTCCCAAATGCAGTGATCACATACGATCTTTTTGATGAAAAGTTAAAAATTACTAACAAACAAACACTAATCCAATGAGAGCTGAAAACGAGAAACATATGCTTTTAGAAAGACCAATAGAGTTGTTATAATTAAGGATGCTTAAAAAGCTGAGCAGAGTAGAACTTTGGTGCTATAGAACAAGCCAACCAAATAGCATCAACTATCCTATTCAAGTTTTCGGTTCAAATTACATCATAACGAAAAGGTAGTAAGATTTTAATCTTGAGAATATATTTGAAAGTTTGGGGAAATGAGTTGTAGTGTTGGGTTATAGCCATTTGCAATGGAAGCTGACGCTTTTAATCTTGGGATAATGGGTTGTAGTGTTGGGTTATAGCCATTGATTTAATTTTCTGGGGTTTTAGTTTTATAATTTTTGGGGAATATGGTAAAAAATAAAAGTTTGAAAGTTTGGGGGTTAAATTAGAAACTAATGTTTAAGTAACGGAGACTAACGGCCAAGGGACCAAAATAGAAATGATTCTAAACGTAAGTGACCAGAATAATTTTTTTTGAATTTTGGTGACCAAAATAGAACACACCCTAAACGAAAGGGACCACCGATGAAAATTACCCAATTATAAATTATGGGGCACACTGTCGAGATTAAATTATGGGGAAAAGTAGAGAAAATTTTGAAGGAAAATTTTCACGAGACACGACGGAAGCTTTAAGGTCCATTGTCATCCATTGATTTTAGTTGTGAATGATAGTTTGTTAGGGTAATTTAGGTTTAGGAGAATTGGGTATATTTGATTTTAATTTATTAAAAAATTATAAATTGATTTCTATTTTTTAAGAGATTAATTTTGTTAGAGTTTAGGAGAATTGAGTATATTTGATTTTAACCTATTAAAAATATTATAAAGTAACTATTAAATTTGATTTTTATTTTTTTAAGAGATAATTTTAATTATAATTTTAGTCCTTTAGATTTTTAAAATTAAAAAAAAATTAATGGTGTTCATTGGTGTTCATCGTTAGTGGTGTTCAGCAATGTTCGTCGCACGTGGTAGACTCATCCAAACATTTATCATTCTTATAAAAATTAGACGTACAATGACAATCGACCGAGGATTGATCCAAGTGGTAAGTAGCATGATATCGCTTAACTAGGTTTTGAGTTCGAGACCGTATGTATGTAGAAAAACTCTACCGAAAAACTCACCTATTAAAGTCAAGTATGGAAGACGGATCGATCTCAATTAATCATGTAAAAGTCTTAGAGAATCGGGAAAGCAACAAAAAAAAATCAGACCTACAATTACGGGCGCACAATTTACCCATATTTTGATAAAAGGGATAAATGTTTACCTGAACCCTCATATTTTATTTCATTTATGTTCAACCCTACATGTTTTTTTATTTCCGTTTTGATCTTAAATAGATTTTTTTTTTGTAATTTAGTCCAAGTTGTGAACAACTGCTTGCAACATAGGCAAACTCGTGGATAACTGCCAACGAATTTCAAATTCAAATCTCGAAAATGATAATCGGACAACCATGAATCTTAAAATTAATCTTCGTAGATATAAATTTAAATTATGAAAGGCAATTTTTAGATGTGGGCTAAAACAAATATTGGCCCAACCGTGAAAGAAAATCCAATAAAAAGGTAGAATATGGTGGAACCATATGAAATAAAAAAATACTCAAAGGCCCAGAATCATACTTTTAAGCCAATGGCCCAATACCCAACAATGATATCATTATCACGTTCAAATCCAAAGGGGAAAAAAGTAAGGTTATTTACTTATTTCTTTGGTTCGATTTAGATTGGAATTTTGTTTTCAAGTAGGCCCTCCTAGAAGAAAATTTATTAGATGAGTCTGGTCACTACGTTGTCAATAGTCTCATCCAGTAATATTTTTTATATCATTTTTAAGGTGAATTTTCACCTCCTTCTTACCTGTAAAGAAAAAATAGATTGCTATTTAGAAGTTAAATTGTGGTAGATAGATCTTATTGACTGGATCACAAATAACGTGATGAGTCGAATACATCTAATAATTTTTACTCCCAGAAAGAGACATAAGAATTACACGCTCTCAAATGTTTCACTCCAATTAATTAATTTATATTTAATATTATTTTCCAACCATCTTTATTATCACTAATAACTTGTTAGTTTAGTAGGATATGGTATTAACTCCCTTAAATAATGTTTGGACATCGAACCGTAATATTGTGAATAAAGTAAATTTGGTTAAGTTGAGAGGATACTATCATAATAGAGTTTTATAGTACTTATTTCGGATTAGTAGACCAATGCGAGTTGGATATTGGTGGTTATAAAAAAGGGTAAATTATACTAGTAGTTACTGAACTATTATTTCTTTCATATTTTGGTCACCAAACTATTAAAAAATAAAAAATAACACATAAAGGAGAGAGAAAATTAAAAATAAAGAAAAAAACAAATCCACGTCAGAATCAAAAATAGAAAACAAAACAAAACATCAATGACGATTTTACAACAAAAAAATAATTTGATGACTAAATTAGGAAATAAATAATAATTCGGTAATTACTGACGTAGTTTACCCTATAAAACTATATTATTAATTTATTAGATGATTACCAAATAATATCAATTTATAAGGTCTACTTTGGCATTTGGTATGATGGAAAGTGATCACTTTCTTTGAAATTTAATTGGATTATCTTCACTTTAGAATATTTAGTCTCAATTATTAAACCCAATTAATCAAATGACTCGGAATCTAAAACCGTGTAAGTGAATATTAACTCAATTTGAATAATATTTATTTATTTTTACAAAATAAATGGTTTCTTTTTTAGAAAAGGATTGACTAAGTCTAAGATCAAACGTAGAACCTAGTGTCGGCTAGAATTTTATTTCAATGGAAAGCTTATATCATTGCACTATGAGTTTGATTGACTTTATTAATCATTAGAGTTAGACATTATTATTGAACTTGTTTATGCTTATAGGAGATGAAGCCAAGTTTAATGAAAATCTAAAGGAAGTATAAAGATAATGATGTAGAGAAATCGTAGAATATTAGAGGGTCTGCAATAACGAGTACAAATAAACTAACCGCATAAATTTTTTAGGAATAACAATATTTTTTCACTAAAGTCACTTGATGAGTTTCGATATAATTAAATTTAAAATAAAAAATCATGTTGAAGATATACAATTTTAAAACAATATTTATTTTATTCATTCTCAATAAGTTTGATGTAAACATTATTTTTATAATAATGTATCAATAAAATTCACAAATACTAATATAAAACATTAAAAGGCTGTCATACAATTCTTCATAAGTCAAAGTTTCTTTTAAAAAATACACACCAAGTCAAACATAAAGTTATTATTTGGGAATATTACACTTTTTTACTTATCTAAATATTCTTTTAAATAATACTCATCTAAATATTTAAATTCAGATTGTTAGGAGCAACCATATAATATAATTGTTTTATTAAAATATAATTTTGGTCGTGACATAGGCTTCATTGGTTCCACATGCATGAATGCATCTCGAGACAAAGAATTACTTTTGTATGATAAAAATAATAATATTATAAATCCGTGTACATATTTTTAACACAATTAATATAAGTTTTCATACGAATAATTAGTATTTATATCTATTCGTTTAACGGTCTAAACATAAATTAATCTCATCAAGTATTTAATATTGTTAATTTTTTAAAAAATTTGAAACCAAAATTTTAATTAAGCTGAAACAACTCGTATAATCTGATTCAAACGCTTGACAATTTATATAAATTATTCTGTACTTATTAGAACCGACAACGGACAAAAATATTTTTGAAAATATATAATATAATATATGACTTGTTTGGCAATTAGCGGATAGCTAATAACATATTACATTAGCTGATTTGACTAGCAGATTGTATAAAATTATTTGGTAAAATTAACTGATAGTTTATAGTTGTTTGATTATTTAAATAAATAAAATGACATATAAAGACATGATTATACTCGATACTTGTTTGAATAGTTTATTAGTTACCAATATTTTGTGTCTATTAATATTAATTACATTATGAAAAATAATTTTTAATATAACATTACTAAGCATATTTGAAGGATCTATATATTAATTTATTATTTATATAATTATTTTTAATATAATTTAAATAATTATTAAATTTAAATACAAATATAAACATGTGAGAATAAAAAGAAAAAACAAAAATTATTAGTTTACGAAGGTCACAATGTAAATACGTGTAAATTTAAATACAAATATAAACATGTGAGAATAAAAAGAATTTAAATAGAAAAGATTAAATTAGGTTATTATGAGATTTTTTTTATATTTGTTAAGTGTAAAAGAATACTTATAACTCTTATGTAAAAATCACTAATTCAAAAGGCTCTTATTAACAGTTTTTTTTTTCAAAATGAGAGGTTTCACCCCAATCCGCTGTTCAAATTTGCTATTCACCAAACATTCAAATTAACGAATTTGATCAGTCAAATCTCTAATATTAATTCAAATCTCTAATTTTAGCTCAAACTGCTAATTACCAAATAGGTTCATAATATTTTTTGTTTGTTAATAAAGGTTAAACACCCCCGCCTCGGGCTTCTATTTAGTATAATATAAATTAAAAAACTTTCCTTTTTAAATTTTTTTATTGGTCTTTAAGAGCATCTGATACTCTTTTAATAATAATATGCCACCGGAATATTTTGTTTTGTTTATTAAAATAGAAAATCCTCACGAGTGCCAACAATTTTTTAATATTTATTGTGAATCATATATAACTAACCTTTTGTTTCTAATTTAGTAAATCCCAATAATTAATCAAATAATGTAACCACGACGACATGTGATGGTTGCGTTTTGTTTATTGAAAAGGGGAAGATTCCAATTTGGTCTAATAAAAAGTTTTGAGTTTGAGCTAGGTTTAGGTTCGAGTTTAAAAATTGAGATAAAAATTTTAAATATTTAAATTTGTTCGATTAAACTTGAATAAGTTTATTTTCCTAATAAAAATGATTTTGTTACTATATTTAACTTCAAATTCAATTATTTGTATTCATACTTGAATTTACTTTCAAACTAAGATTGATAAAAAAAATTAAAAGAAGTTTTATTAGACTTAGGAACTGTTTAAGTCAAATATTATGATATAATATTCAACATTATTTATTGACATAGCTACTTGATTTTTTTTTAAATTTAAAAGAAACCAACAATAAAGTATATATTTTTAAGAAGGGTTAAAATATAATTTTACTATTATTTTAATTTATTTTTTAAATGTTATTATACGGCCAAGACCCGCTAGTCCCACGAGCTTGACTCGTTTAATAATGATTATGTTGAATGTGTTATGAATATTTATCTATATGGTAGTCTATTATGATTAGAACTTTATCTAAGGCGTTTGATTTATTTATTATTAGGAATATTATCTCTATTAATTAGAGTTTAATGTATTATGTACTTCTTATGCCTATAAATAGATGAAGGCATTGTACACAATTCTAGTTTTTGAGAATGATATGAATCTCACTCTTTCTCTCATCTCTTTGTTCTTCTTGTTCTTCGTTATTATTCTTGTTCTTCTTTATTTTATTTACAACAGAATGTAAATTATTATTATTATTGTTTAATATAGCTAAAATAACTATTTTTTAGTACAAGCTTCTTAAAAAATCAGTTACTCAACAAACTTTCTGTTTCTTAGCACGTTTCTTTCTACTTCTTAACACGTTTCTTTCTACCTATTTGGCACGTTGATTTTTCTACTTGTGTTTTATGATGGCTAATTAGTTTGAGAATGATTTGGCTGGTCTTACAATAGAGATGATGAGGATCTGGAAGTGCCATTTGAGGAAGATGAGCAACATACAAACTTTTCCTATTATCTCTATTTGGTTGGGAGGTTTTTGACCTCTAACGTTATTCATTTCTAGTCTATGCGAACGACTTTGGCAAATTAATGGCGTTCTCTAAGAGGAATTTCAATCACTAATCTGGATAATAAAAGATTCTTATTTCGTTTTTACCATACTGTTGATATTGAACGTATTGAATCGGGAGGGCCTTGGAACTTTAATTCACATCTCCTTATATTTCATCACCTGAAGATGGAGAGGATCCACAAAAGGTTCCTTTGTTTGATGCAAACTTCTGGGTTCTGGCACATGGTGTTCCACACGGGTATGTTTCTGAGTAGGTAGCACAACAAATGGGGAATTTTATTAGGTCTTTTGTTGGCTACGACTCTCAAGCGGTCAGTTTGGGCTATAAGGGGATTTTACATATTCGTGTCTGCATTGATACTAGAAAGCCTTTGAAGCGGCACAAGAAATTTGCATTACGGAATGGTGGTTCCCATTATGTTCGTTTTGAATATGAGAAACTTCACCTTTTTTGTTTTATCTGTGAAAAATTGGGCATGGGGAGAGTTTTTGTCCATTCCGATTAACAATGGCAAGAGAGGATATCGTCTTTGGCTGGGATCTAAGTCTTTGAGCTGTCAGTTGACAATCGACACCCAATTTTTCTAGCCAATGGTTTCGTGAGGGAGAAAATTTGGGCATGACTCTACTAATCAGCAGGCTAATTTTCAGACAGTAATGGCTAAATCTATTTCCATAACTGATAAGAGTAAAATAAAAGTAACCGAAGATACTGAAAATTTTGTGCTTCAAAGGAATGCTCAAATGTTTCCAATGAATCAACGTTTGACTTTGCCCAATCACATTCTTTCTGTTACTCATAATGAGGGGATAGGAAATTTTGGAGATGTTCACATGACTTATGCTGAAAAGGATAGTATTGACACGCTGGAAAAAGGTTCTAAGCGTCCACGTGTGACACAGTCTGTATCAGGAGTTTCTAATGTTGATTCGAATGATACCTCCACTGTTTTATCGGCAGGCTCAACTTAAAGGGCCAGCCGGGTCTAATGAAAATCCTTAGTTGGAATGTCTGAGGCCTGGGGCAGTCTCGGATAATTGGACGTCTTAGGAATGTGTTACAAGACGTTAATCCGGCTGTAATTTTTTTGATAGAAACAAAGTTACAGTGCTCTCATATGAAAAAGGTTCGAAAAAGTTGTGGTTATCAGTTTGGTATTGATTTTAGCTCTAATGGTCGTAGAGGAGTTTTATCTTTAGCTTGGAAGTCTACTTGCAAGGTCACACTCCGCTTTTTCTCGGCTCGTCATATCGATGTGCTTTTTGATGAAGATATGGATGGGCTTTCCTAGAGGCTCACGAGTTTTTATGGTGCCCCTGAAGTTGAGAATAGGGCTGCATCATGGAATTTACTACGCCAACTCAACGATTTTCCCGATACACCTTGGCTAGTGTTGGGATATTTTAATGAATTACTCATTGCTTCCAAAAATTCTGGAGGCTGTTTACGCAGTGCTCAACAGATGGAAAACTTTAGATCGACCCTTGTTGACTGCTCCCCAGAGGATGTAGGATATCGTGGTTCTTGGTTTACTTGGAACTAGGGTCGATTTCAGTTGAACAATATTAGTGAGAGGTTGGATCGAGGGGTTGCCAATGCTTCATGGTGGGATCTTTTTCCCCAGTTTGATTTGGAACATCTTACTCATTCTTTTTCGGATCATTATCCTTTACTTCTTAACACGCACTGCTCTTCCATTCCTTTGCAACGAGCATATCACTTTCGTTTCGAAGCTGTCTGGTTAATAGAGGAATCTTGTGAGCAAGAAGTTGCCCGTCTTTGGAGTACTTTCATTGGTTTTATTCTGACTCGCCTCAAGATAGTTGGTGAAGGTTTGAATTTGTGGTTCCATAGTTTGAAGAAAGCAAAAAATATTACTACGGAAGGTCTCAAGAAATGTTTGCGAGAGTTAAATGACATGCAACCAACTGATTCCAACATTGGTGAAATTTTAGACACAAAAATTACCCTGAATTTAGAAGCAGATTGCGAGGAATTATATTGGGAGCAAAGGGCGAAAGAAAATTGGCTAAATAACAAAGACCGCAACACATGTTTTTCCACATGCATCTCAGCGAAAATAACGTAATCGTATCCGTAAGATGAGAGGTGAGAACGATTTTCTTTTTTATTCTGATGAGGATATTTTTAAAATTGTTGTGGATTATTTTAAAAACATCTATGCGTCTCAAGGGGTGGCCGATCCCTCGGACATACTTGATGGGGTTGAAACCTGTGTTTCATTAGAAATGAATAGGTCTATGTTGGCTGATTTTACTTCTGAAGATGTTCTTGTTGCAATCCGTTCGACGAGACCTTTAAAGGCTTATCCGCTTATGGTGTGGATGGTCTTGGTGTTGTCTTCTACCAGCAGTTCTGGCACATCGTAGGTATGGAAGTCTCAGATTACTGCATTGAGGTTCTGATAGGTAATCAGGCTATTTCCGAGATAAATGCTACTCATATTGTTTTGGTTCCAAAGGTAGAAGATCCGTTAAGCATGTCCCAATATCACCCTATAAGTCTATGTAATGTACTTTACAAGATAATTGCGAAGATGTTAGCCAATCGTCTACAATAGGTTTTGCCATGTTGTATTGATGACGCACAATGTGCTTTTTCTTTCGGGACGCCTCATATCTGACAACATTATTGCGGCTTATGAAATCCTTTATTGCTTTAAGAATAGAAGATCAGGTAAGAAGGGTTCTTTTGCTCTTAAACTCGATATGAGTAAAGCATATGATATGGTCAAGTGGCCTTTTCTTAAGGCAATGATGAGGAAGCTTGGATTTGTGAATGAGTGGATATCTTGCATTTTAATTGCATTATTACGGTGAACTATTCGATTGCGATTAATTGTTTTGTCAGCGAGAGTTTTGCTTCAACACGGGGTCTTAGACAAGGGGATCCCCTTAGTCCATATTTGTTCCTTATTTGCAGTGAGGGACTTTCTGCTTTATTACGCAAAGCCACGTCTCAGTATCTTTTACGAGGTGCTCAGATTGCTAGAGGTGCTCTTTTGGTGTCTCATCTTTTATTTGCGGATGACAACATAATTTTTGTTGATGCAACGGCTTCGGGGGATATAAATTTGAAAAATCTATTAACGCAATATTCCCAATGTTCTGGCCAGTGCATCAACTTTGCTAAGTCTAGTCTTTACTTTAGTTCAAACGTGATTGATGAGAACAAGAACGATGTGTGACGAATCCTTGTTGTTCCAAGTCAGTCTTATCCATATACTTATCTTGGTTTGCCGTCTATGGTAGGCAGAAATAAGAAACATTCTTTAACTTTTTTAGTTGAAAAATGTTCCAAGAGTCTTTCGACTTGGACTCCCCGACTTCTATCCTTAGGGGGAAAAGAGGTCTATATTAAGTCAGTTCTTCAAGCTCTGCCTCTATATTCAATGCCAGCCTTCCTTCTCCCTCAAACACTGTGTAAGGATTTAGAGGCTAAGTATCCAAGATATTGGTGGCGGAAGAAGGCTGATAAGTGAGGGATTCATTGGCGCTAATGGGAAAACCTCCGTATACCGAAGGAGTTTGGTGGGATGGGTTTTTGGGATTTGGAGAAGTTTAATATTGCTTTTTTGGCAAAGTAGGGTTGGTGAATTCTTTCTAATCCCAATTCTCTTGTAGCTAGGATGCTGAAGGCTAAATACTTTCCAGGACAGATTTTATGAATTCCAGCATTGGTTCTAATCCATCATATGTTTGGAGGAGTATCTGAGCCTCTAAACGAACTCTTAAAATGGGATTATACTGGAAAATCGACTTGGGTAGGTCGATTTCTATTTAGAATGATTTTTGGCTCCCTGCTCATCCTTATCGGTTAATCTCCTCACCACATGTTGATGGTTTAAACTTTTGTAGAAGATTTGATTGAAACAGGACATCGACAATGTCGTGCTCAATTAATCCATGCCTCTTTCAACACTTAAGATGTTGATGCCATTTTGTCCATTCTCCTTTCGACTACGGAGCAAGATGACATTCGTGTTTCGGGGTAAACCAACATGAATCTACACTGTTAGAAGTGCCTACCGAATGCTTATGAGTGCTTCGAATCAGAGTGTCTATTCTGGTAATCTTTTCAAACACTTATGGAATTTAAGTTGTCCCTCGAAAATCAAGATCACAATATGGAAATTTGCTTTGAATTATGTTCCTACGATGCACAATTTATTTATCAAGCGTATAGCAAATTCCAGTTTATGTCCGAGATGCATTGATGTACTGGAAGATGTGAACCATGTGCGCAGGCAATGTTTTTGCTCAACAAGTATGGTATGCCCTTAATTATCAATGGCTGTCACATATTGTTCAATTGGATTTTTCTAGTTAGATCGAATGAGCTTTTCAAAATTATAGCAAGGATAGACATGTGGAAATCATTGTGACCATCTGGTGACTATGGTTTTCAAGAAACAAATTAATTAATGGAGGGGTAAGACAAGATATCCCAACAATTTTTACCTTTGTTAGGGCCTATTGTGTTGAGCTCCAAGCCTTGCAGTCTCAATTGGCTCACCCTTCTACGAGATCCGATGCTCATTGGTCTCCTACAAGCATTCCTTTGGTTAAGTTCAACTTCGACGCTAGCTTCTATTCCAGAGATAGGAAATCGTGGTCAGGACATGTGATTCAGGATACTTCAGGCCACATTCTAGGTTCATCTAACCGAATCAACACTGGCGTCATCACTATCTTTGTAGCTGAGGCTTTATCTTGTGTACAGGGGCATAAATTTGCAGCTGACTTAGGCTTCAGAGACATCATCGTTGAGGGTGATTTCCAGTCCATAATCTAGAAGCTTAACTCGCCGTTCGGTGACCTTTCATCTGTTCGACCACTAATTGCGGATGCCAAATGTCTTGCTCGACGCTTTAGTGCCTATCGTTTTGTCTTCATTGGTCGGAATGGAAACCAAGCTGCACATGCAATATCTGCGTGTGGGAGGAGTGCGACGGAGGATCGATTTTGGGTAGAGGATGCACCGCCTTCAGTGCTCTTGGCCGTAGATGTGGATCGTCTATGTTTGGATCCACGGTGAAAGTTTCGGGTTTGTTGGGTCTCCGTCTGATAGACCTTTTTTTATTGAGGTTTTCTTAGATTATACTCCCTATCTCTCTATCTTAGTCTATGCTCCTATGGATTTTATCTCTATACCTAGTGGGTTTGGATCGTCTGAGCACATTATTTATCTTTTTTCTGTTTGCTTTAGACTTACAAGTTTTGTTTTTTCTTATCTATTCATTATCTTGTATCACACCTTTTATTCGAATAAATGCTTAGGTGGTACCTCTTAAAAAACTATTTTTTGTAAAATAGCTCATATAACCTGTAAGGATAATAAATGTTTAATTTTTATCAGGGACATCTTATTTTTTTATAAAAATCAAATGCTAGAAATTCATTAAAGCGAACAAAAGGTTATAAGATAATGACCACCATAGACCCAGAAAAAAGGGTAATAAAGTACTCATAGATCACATGGCCAACATGGCCAAAATCGAATACTAGTAGCAATCCAACATTTGGCCGTCATAGGCCTAAAGGTCGATAACAACGTATCCGAAAATTTGGAAGACGGATCTGGGAGAGCTCCTTGATCAGAGATGTAACGCTCGAGTTTGGGGCCCGGGAGATACTCAAGTTTGGTTAAGTTGGTTCGAGTTAAGCTAACCATGGAGAAACAATTTAAAATAAACCAATTTGAAAAGCTTTTGAAGAAATGGGGACTTAAAAAGGGTCTTTTGGTAAATTAAGGAAAAATAGGTTTTGGAGATAGATTTTGAATTAAAATAAAATACTATATTCCAAATTTTCTCATATTTTCTTCTTCCCCAAAACCTTATTCACGTTAAAACACCCAAAGCCATAGCCACCATCCATTTTTCACCAATCTTCACCATTTTGGAAGTTCAAAGAGGTAAGCAACTTGTTTTTTACTCTTCTATTCATTTCAAACTTAATTGTAGCATTTTCTCTTCAAAAGCATGAAGATTTCTCAAGTTCCTCTATTTGAGAGAAAATGGGGTTTTCAAGGGTTTAAGCGAACGATGATAAAATAGTGTTTTGGGGTGAGTGGTAAACTATATTTTGGGTGTAAAATGGTGTTAAGACAATGGGTTTATCATAAAATCCCAGATTTTGGGAAAATGTGTAATTTTGATTAATGGGTATTTGGGTTTGGGTTGAAAATGGTGGGGAAGGACTTCTAATGGTTGGATGGTGTTGGGTTGATGTTTTTGGAGTATTTGAACATGTTTTGGATGATAAATTGATGAAGTTATGGTTGACTTGAGGTTAAAGTAGAAATGATAATAGTTTTGGTTAGTTTCGGGTAGAAATCGGATGCTTGTTTTTGCCAGATTTTTGATGGAATGGATTTCAGTGAGTTTGAATGTTGAAAGGTGTATTAATTCTTTGTTTTGATTTGGGTAGAAGCAGTAGATAAGGATTTGGGTTCTTCAGACGCTATACCAGGAGTTGCGGAAGCTTGAAGGAGGACCGTTAGCTTGTTTTGGTATTGAGCTGGTAAGTGAAAATTGTTTTGAAGCTTTAAAATGTTCAAAGAAGGTTTCTTGGGGTTTGGGTGGAGCCTTAGGGGCTAGCCTAAACCCAAGTGTAAGTGTATTTGTTTCTTGCCTTGTTTTGTTAAGTGTCGGTGTATATGTTTATACACATTGTTGGTTGAAATGCAATTGTTGTTATCTCCTTTTTAATGTTGTTGTGTTGTCGTAGTTATTGTCAAAGCCTCACATGATGGTTAGTGGAAAGTATGTTGTTGAATACGGTGATGTGTAGTCCCACCAGAAATGGTTGTGCATGTGCATACCATGTTCTATTTGTGCTTTCAGGTTATCGTATTTCCCTTCTAAATGATTTGTGTTTAAACCAAAATATATGATTTGAACTGCATTGTTGTTGTTGTGATCTTGAGCTCCACTCACTAAGCTTTTAAGCTTACGCTCTCTTTTCCAACAATGCAGATCGTTAGTGGCTTCGGAAGGCAAGCGGGACAAGGGAGGAGTCTTGGAGTTCTTTGCTAGCTCAATGTATGGTTTATATGGTTGTAATAATACTTAGGCAATGGGAATGCTAGACTTTTGTGTTTGGGAGTTGGTGTCCAAACTCCTTTGTAGTTGTTTTTGTTGCTAACATTTTTAAATGTTGATACCATGCTATGTTGAGGCTTGTTATGGTTTTTGGCTAAATGACATGTGATTTGGCTTGTTGGTGTTTTTGGAGCTAAGTGTTCTTATGAGCTTTTGAGGTTGCGATTCATATTTGCGTGTATGCATGTTAGAAGCTTGTCTTTAGGGTGTTTTGCCTCTAGATTGTTGGTTAAATATGTTGCTATGTGATTTGTGATCTTTCGGGGTAAGTTTAGGAACGTTTGGGGTTGCCAAAATGCATTTTCGGGCCAATCTGTGCCCAAGCATTTCAGAACGTCTAGTGTTGTTTCGGAACGACCAAGCTTTTGGGGCACCTGTATCGGAACGGGGGTGGTACCGTTCTGGTACGTTTTTCCACTGGAGGCTCCCGTTTCGGAACCAGGGTGGGATGTTCCGGAACGCCCTAATGTTGCTTTTTAAATGAGAGCCCGCGTTTCGGAACATGCAGTCCTGTTTCAAAACGCATGTAGTTAAAACGGTTAAAGGGCATCTTTGGTGGTTTTCAAATGTTACGTTTTAGTTTCTAATGTTTGTATGCTTCCTAAATGAGTTTATATGTATCCTTTGTAATGGTTCTGCCTCGTGTGCATAAAACTTGATTAATAAACTACTTGGTAAGGTTAAATTACTGTTATACCCTCTGCTTGGTTCGAATCCGTGTTTGCTCTTCCGTTGTTTGCCTTCTAACATAGGTTTAAACACAACATATAGACAAGATTAATAAAATAAAAAAATAGGGTTGCTAATCGGGGTAAGGCCTTAATAGGTTTCCCTTTGGTTTTTCCCGTATAACTCGTTCGGTTCGGTCTGGTGGCTAGGCCGAGATGAGGGGGTTATATTTGGTGGTATCAGAGCCTCAATTACGAGGTCTCCCGGGAAGGTAAGTTGGTTTGTTTACCGTTGCACGGTGTGTGAAAGCATGTTTTCCCGTTCTTGTTGTTGGTTGAAGTGTAGTCGAGCGTCCCAATTGCTAAGTATTGTTATTGAAAAATGGTTTTGGTTAAAAGAGCTTGAGCACTTGGATCCTTGCCCTTGCTGACCCAACGTTTTCTTGTGTGCTATGTTTGTTGTTTTAGATTTTATCTTCATTATGGTGAGACCGATAGGAAGGCCTAGAGCGGGTGACCAGGCACCTAGGGTTGTGCCTCCTCCTCCTCCTTCTGATCCCGATGGTAATGGGGCGGATGTCGGAGACAATGTACCTCAGGCCGGTGTGAATGTTGGAGGTGATGGTAATGGACCTAAGGATGGGGTGAATGTTAGGGGTAATGGAGCTCAAGCTGGTCAGGTTCTGGCAGGTGCGGACATGACTCATTTGATTCAGACCATAGCCTGGGCTTTTCAGATAGCTTTAGCCGGTATAAATGCTGCAGCACTACCTCAGGGTGCGGGGACTGGTTTACCCCTTGAGAGACTTCGTATTTTGGGTGGAGTTGAGTTCCATGGTTTGACTCCCGAGAGTTCAGAGGCTTGGGTCGAGAGCACTACACGTAGGGATGGCAACGGGGCGGGGCGGGGCGGGTTTTTGGCCGCCCCGAACCCGCCCTGACCTATAAGATACTATACCCGACCCCGCCCCGCCCCGAATTAAAATATTAATTTACCCGCCCCGATACAATAACCCTTAAACCCGACCCCGCCCCGACCCGCCCCGAAAAATTAAAAAAAAATTAATCTTCGTCGACGGTAAATGTTAGATTCGACCAATCTTCCACCACAATCACAAATTATGGTTTCAAGGGACTTCAAACTTATATAAAAAATAAAATAAAACAATTTTAAATTATCCAAGTGTTAAAACTACATATTTAAAAGAATAAATTTGAATCATTGACCGTTAGAATCGAATATATTAAAACTTGAACAACATCTAACAAAATTTTATAAAATGTACGAACCAAAACAAAAACAAAAAATAGCTTAAAACACATAAAAATGTTTAAATATAATGATATTTTTTAATAAATATAATAAAAATATATATAAAAATATAAAAATATACCGGGGCGGGGCGGGGCGGGGAATTTCTAGCAAATACCCGAACCCGCCCCGCCCCGACTTCATGTTTTTTCCGCCCCGCCCCGCCCCGATCCCCGAAATTTTAGAAAAAATACCCGATCGGGTCGGGTCGGGGCACCTCGGGTCGGGTCGGGGCCGGGTATTTTTGCCATCCCTAACTACACGAATCTTAGGCCAGATGGAGTGCTCAGACACTCGTATGTTGGGTTGTGTTGTCTTCTTGCTTCAGGGAGATGCGTATGCTTGGTGGACTACAGTTATTTTGGGTATGCAAGAAGCGAATGTCACTTGGGAATTTTTTAGAACAGCTTTCAGAAAGAAGTACCTTGGAGCCCGATATCAGGATGGAAAGAAGAGGGAATTTATGGCCTTGGTTCAGGGTGGTAAGACCGTGTTAGATTATGAGATACAATTTGTGAGGTTGAGCCAATATGCTCCCGAGTTGGTTCCCAATGAGAGATAACGGTGTGAGCACTTCCGTTATGGTTTGACTAGGGATGTGAATTCTTATATGCTTGCTTCTGATTACATCGAGTTTGATGTTTTGGTCTCTACGGCCAAAGATATTGAGCATAATTTAGGCTCGAACACTCGTGCTAGTGAGTCCGATTCGGGAAAAGACATGCGGATTGGGACAATGAGCATGCCAAGAGGCACATAGATAAGAGATGTTAGCCCGATTCGATACATAGGGGCGGTAACCATGGACGTGGCCATCAGGGCCAAGAACCTGTTGTTCACACACCCGAGTGCACTAGATGTGGGAGGCGCCATTCGGGCGAGTGTAGGGGTACCTTAGGGGTATGTTGGAACTGTGGTTCCCGAGATGATTTGAGGCGTAACTGTCCTCACCCGGCTAGGGGAAGACATGCTCCAGTTAGAGGTTTTGAGAATCGGAGAGGTCGTAGGGGCGGTCGAGGTAATTTTTAGCCAAGGAATGATGGTCAGAGAAATGTAGCTCATGTGGTAGTAGTTCAGCCCGAGGGTGGAGGACCGACTAGGGTGTATGCACAACAAGAGGCTGGGAATGACACGGATGTCATCGCAGGTAATTTCTTCGACACATTTCTACATTTTGGGTGAGCATGCAAGATCGTTAGGTTTACCATATGAATGGTTAGAGGTATGTGTGAATGTTACTAGTTCTTTCGGTGAGACCGTGGTAGTTAGGAAAATGTACATGAGGTGTCCTTTGAAGCTTTAGGGCCATGTGTTTCCGGTCGATATGATGGAATTGTCGTTCTATGGTTTCAATGTGATTTTGGGCATGGACTGGCTCGTAGAGCATAGAGTTAGGGTAGACTTTGAGACCAAGAGATTTTCCTTGAGACTTGCGGATGGTTTTGAGGTTGTAGTAGTTGGCGAGAACATTAAGTTCTTGTCCAATGTTGTTTTTGCTTTAGAAGCTCAAAAATTGATGGATTTGGGTTGTCAAGCGTATTTGGCCTATGTGATGAATCCGAATATGAGTAAGGCTAGACCGCAAGACATCAGAACAATTTGTGATTTTCCGAGTGTCTTTCCAGAAGAGTTTCCGGGTTTGCCTCCAGATATGGATGTTGAGTTTGCTATTGAGACGTATTCAGATTCTGCACCCGTGTCTATTGCTCCGTATAGAATGGCACCTAAAGAGTTGAAGACACAGCTTCAGGAACTGTCAGATAGAGGTTTCATTAGGCCCAGTATTTCCCCGTGGGGTGCTTCGGTCTTGTTTGTGAAGAAAAATGACGATAATATGAGGATGTGTATAGACTATAGGCAGTTGAACAAGGTAATCGTGAAGAACAGGTATCCTTTGCCGCGAATTAACGATTTGCTTATTCAGTTGAGGGGTGCTTTAGTGTTTTCGAAGATTGATATGAGATCAGGTTACTATCAGTTGAAGGTGAAGGATGTGGACATACCGAAGACAGCCTCCCGTACACGTTATGGGCACTATGAGTTCTTGGTAATGCCTTTCGGTTTGACTAATGCTCCAGTTGCATTTATGGACATGATGAACAAAGTGTTTCACGAGTTTTTGGATAGGTTTGTAGTAGTGTGCATAGATAACATCTTAGTGTACTCCAGAACCGAGGAAGAGTATGATGAGCATTTGCGATTAGTGCTTCAAACCTTGCTTGAGAACCAGTTGTATGCCAAGTTGAGTAAGTGCGAGTTTTGGATTAGGGGGGTAGTCTTTTTAGGTCATATGATCTCAGGCGATAGGATTTTTGTGGATCCCAAGAAGATAGAAGCCATAGTGAATTGGAAACAACCGAAGTCAGTGACCGAAATCCGTAGTTTCCTAGGCTTGGCAGGGTATTATCGAGATTTGTTAAGGGATTCTCGAGAATAGCGGCACCTTTAACTAAATTGCTTCAGAAAAATGTTTTGTATGAGTGGACAGATGCAAGGTAGCAAGCGTTTTGAAAAGTTGAAGAAAGCATTGACAGAAGCTTCTATTTTGATTCAGCCTGAACCAGGGAAAGAGTTCATAATTTATAGTGATGCATCGTACGTAGGTTTAGGTTGTGTGCTTATGCAAGATGGAAAAGTTGTACCTTACACTTCGAGACAGTTTGATATTGTAGTGCTCGCTTTGAAGATTTGGAGACACCACCTTTATGGTGAGAAATGCACAGTTTGCATTGACCACAAGAGTTTGAAGTACCTTATGACTCAGAGGGAGTTGAACCTTAGACATCGTAGGTGGTTAGAGCTTCTTAAGGACTATGACCTTATGATAGAGTACCATCCGGGCAAGGCAAACGTAGTGGCCAATGCTTTGATTAGAAAAGTGGTAGTTGAGTTGCGAGCTATGTTTGCGAGATTGAGTGTGTCACAGGATGGCAGTTTGATAGCCGAGCTACAAGTTACACCTTCATTAGTTCAGTTGATTCGAGAGAAACAGTTGCAAGACGAGTTTTTGGCACCTTACCTGCAAGATATATCCGAGGGTAAACCCACAGACTTCTGCTTTGGTGAGAATGGAATCCTATGTTTCAAGGGTAGGGTAGTTGTTCTAGAAGATGCTGAGTTGAGGCGTACTATCTTGAATGAAGCACATAACAGTCCTTTTGCTATGCATCCGGATAGTACGAAGATGTATCGTGGGTTGAAAGATGAGTACTACTGGATTGGGTTAAAGAAAGATGTGGCCGAGTTTGTGAGTAAGTGTATGGTTTTTCGGCGAGTTAAGGCTGCGCATCAGTTTCCTTCAGGTTTGTTATAGCCGTTGAAGATTCCGAACATGGAAGTGGGAACGTATTACTATAGATTTTGTGTCAGGCTTACCGTTGACTCATTCGAAGAAGAATTCAGTATGGGTAATAGTCGACAGATTCACTAAGTGTGCCCATCTCATACTTGTTCATACTATCTACACCTTAGACAAGTTGGCCGATCTATACTTCAGTGAGATAGTGAGATTGCACGGGGTACCGAATTCGATTGTGTCAGACAGGGATCCGAGGTTTATAGCTAGATTTTGGGAGTGTTTGCATCGAGCCTTGGGTACTTGGTTAAACTTCAGTACTTCGTATCACCCACAGTCAGATGGTTAGTCAGAGAGAGTGATTCAGGTGTTAGAGGACATGTTGAGGTGTTGCATCATCGACTTTCAAGGCTCTTGGGAGAAACTCCCACCGTTAGTAGAGTTTGCGTACAATAAAAGTTATCAGGCTAGTATTCAGATGGCACCGTATGAAGCTCTATATGGTAGGAAACGTAGAACACCAATTTGTTGGGCCGAGGCCGGGCAGAAGCTTGTACCTATGCGAGACTTGCTTAAATGCACTACCAAAAAGGTAAAACTGATTTGTGATCGCTTAAAGACAGCTTCAGACAAACAGAAATTGTATGCTGATTTGAAGAGAAAAGAGATAGAGTATGTTGTGGGCGACAAAGTATTTTTGAAAGTCTCACCTTAAAAGAAGGTGATGAGGTTTGGTAAGAAGGGTAAGTTAAGTCCGAGATTCATTGGTCCTTCCAATGTAGTTGAGAGAATTGGTCCCGTTGCTTATAGATTGAGGTTGCCGACCTAGTTAGAAAAGATTAACAATGTGTTCCACGTTTCGGTGCTCTGGAAGTATGGATCAGATCCGTCTCATGTAATGCTAGTGGAAGAGATCGAGTTGAAACCAGATTTGTCGTATGATGAAGAATCGGTTGAGGTTCTTGCTTCAGACAATAAAGTGTTACGTGGGAGGACTATTGAGTTAGCCAAGGTCTTGTGGAGACATCGTGGTGTGAAAGAGGCCACATGGGAGAGGAAGGAAGACATGGAGAAACAGTTTCCGTATCTCTTTCCGTCAGGTAATTTCGAGGACGAAATTCCTTAAGTGGGGGAGAGTTGTAATGCCCAGGTTTGAGGCCCGGGAGATACTTAGGTTTGGTTAAGCCGGTTCGGGTTAAGCTAATCGTAGAGAAACAATTTAAAATAAACCAATTTTAAAAGCTTTTGAAGAAAAGGGGGACTTAAAAAGGGTTTTTCGGTAAATTGAGGGAAAATAGGTTTTGGATATAGATTTTAAATTAAAATAAAATACTATATTCCAAATTTTCTCATCTTTTCTTCTCCCCTAAAACTTTTTTCACGTTAAAACACCCAAAGCCATAGCCACCATCCATTTTCACCAATCTTCACCATTTTGGAAGTTCAAAGAGGTAAGCAACTTGATTTTTACTCTTCTCTTCATTTCAAACTTACTTGTAGCGTTTTCTCTTCAAAAGCATAAAGATTTCTCAAGTTCCTATATTTGGGAGAAAATGAGTTTTTCAAGGGTTTAAGCGAACGATGATAAAATAGTGTTTTGGGGTGAGTGGTAAACTATATTTTGGGTGTAAAATGGTGTTAAGATAATGGGTTTATCATGAAATCCTGAATTTGGGGGAAATGGGTAATTTTGATTAATGGGTATTTGGGTTTTGGGTTAAAATTGGTGGGGAAGGACTTCTAATGATTGGATGGTGTTGGGTTGATGTTTTGGAGTATTTGAACATGTTTCGGATGATAAATTGATGAAGTTATGGTTAACTTGAGGTTAAAGTAGAAATAATGATAGTTTTAGTTAGTTTCGGGTAGAAATCAGATGCTTGTTGTTGTCGGATTTTTGATGGAAATAATTTTAGTGAGTTTGAATGTTGAAAGGTGTATTAATTCTTTGTTTTGATTTGGGTAGAAGCAGCAGATAAGGATTTGGGTTCTTCAGACGCTACACTAGGAGTTGCAGAAGCTTGAAGGAGGACCGTTGGCTTGTTTTGGTATTGAGCTGGTGAGTGAAAATTGTTTTGAAGCTTTAAAATGTTCAAAGAATGTTTTTTGGGGTTTGGGTAGAGCCTTAGGGGCCAACCTAAACCCAAGTGTAAGTGTATTTGTTTCTTACCTTGTTTCGTTAAGTGTCGGTGTATATGTTTATACACGTTGTTGGTTGAAATGCAATTGTTGTTATCTCTTTTTTAATGTTTTTGTGTTGTAGTAGTTGTTGTCAAAGCCTCACGTGATAGTTAGTGGAAAGTATGTTGTTGAATATGGTGATGTGTAGTCCCACCGGTAGTGACTAGTAGATGAGTACGGTGATGTGTAGTCCTACCAGAAATGGTTGTACATGTGTATATCATGTTCTATTTGTGCTTTCGGGTTATAGTATTTCCCTTCTAAATAATTTGTCTTTAAACTAAAATATATAATTTGAACTGCATTGTTGTTGTTGTGATCTTGAGCTCTGCTCACTAAGCTTTTAAGCTTACACTCTCTTTTCCAACAATGCAGATCGTTACTGGCTTCGGAAGGCAAGCGAGGCAAGGGAGGAGTCTTGGAGTTCTTTGCTAGCTCAAAGTGTGGTTTGTATGGTTGTAATAATACTTAGGCAATGAGAATGCTAGACTTTTGTGTTTGGGAGTTGGTGTCCAAACTCCTTTGTAGTTATTTTTGTTGCTAACATGTTTAAATGTTGATACCATGCTATGTTGAGGCTTGTTATGGTTTTTGGCTAAATGACATGTGATTTGGCTTGTTGGTGTTTTTGGAGCTAAGTGTTCTTATGAGCCTTTGAGGTTGCGATCCATATTTGCATGTATGCATGTTAGAAGCTTGTCTTTAGGGTGTTTTGCCTCTAGATTGTTGGTTAAATATGTTGCTATATGGTTTGTGATCTTTCGGGGTAAGTTTGGGAACGTTTTGGGATGCCAAAATGCATTTTCAGGCCAATCTGTGCCCAAGCATTTTGGAACGTCTGGTGTTGTTTCGGAATGGCCAAGCTTTTGGGGCACCCGTACCGGAACGGGGGTGGTGCCGTTTCGGTATGTTTTGCCACTGGAGGCTCCCGTTTCGGAACTAGGGTGGGACGTTCTGGAATGGCCTAATGTTGCTTTTTAAATGAGAGCCCGCGTTTCGGAACGGGCAGTCCTGTTTCGAAACGCAGGTTGTTAAAACGGTTAAATGGCATCTTTTGAGGTTTCCAAATGTTACGTTTTAGTCCCTAATGTTTGTATGCTTCCTAAATGAGTTTATATGTATCCTTTGTGATGGTTTTGCCTCGTGGGCATGAAACTTGACTAATAAACTACTTGGTAAGGTTAAATTATCGTTATACCCTCTGCTTGGTTCGAATCCGTGTTTGCTCTTCCAATGTTTGCCTTCTCACATAGGTTTAAACATAACATATAGACAAGATTAATAAAATAAAAAAATAGGGTTGCTAATCGGGGTGAGGCCTTAACGAGTTTCGTTTCGGTTTTCCCCGTATAACCCGTTCAATTTGGTCTGGTGGCTAGGCCGGGACGAGGGGGTTACAAGAGATGAATGCTTGAACCCTCGAGTTCTCAGTCCGTATCACCGGGAGACCACCAGCAGAAAAAACAGCAATAACTGAAAGGCGAGGAAGCAACGCTTTTAAAGATGATAGTGACCTCATCAAGGAACCAGAAGCTCGGCAACACAGTGTTGAAGCTTCAAGAGAAACCGGAAAACATAGCAAAAAGGACGAAATGGGGGCTTGGGTAGTGGTCGAGCGGCACAAAAGAGCCACGACGCTGAAGGATGTAGAGGGTGGGGAGGCTTCGGAAGAAGCAGAAAGGCACGCTAGTAAACTGTCCACACCACCGAACCCTCTGATCTCATTTCCGACAGGAAAAAACTCTTGCTTCCCGAGACTCCATGACTCCTGTAAAACCGAAATTGATTTTGATATAACACGTAAACTTAAGGACCAATTTGCAAATCAATAAATTTTTAAGTACTCTTTAAAGTCTCACAATTGACAAGTATTTTAAAACAAAATAATATCTAAAGACCTGCTCTTAAACATATATAATTCCCTAAGTCTTTTCCTATGTTTTTCAAGCCTAATTATGCAAAAACGCCCAGGCGTATCGATACCCTAATGAGTATCGAATATTGATACCCTCTTTGGCTACTAGAATTTTGTTTTTCAAACCAGTATCGATACCCTTATGTGTATCGATACCCTCTTTTGCCACTAGAATTTTGATAGACATACCGTACCGATACGCCTTGCAACCGTATCGATACGATATTCATCTGGGCAACTGTTTTCATGAAACCGTACCGATACGCCTTGCAACCGTATCGATACGATAAGCACATATTTGAAAAATCTGAGCATTTAATTATTTGACTGTTACTTGTCAGTTGGTTGGTTTCCCAATTTTTAAAAGATCGTTATACCGTACCGATACGCTTGGTATGCGTATCGATACGCTTTTTATGCAAACTTAACTTGGGATTCCAATGAGCAAATACCGTATCGATACGGCCTTCCGTACCGATACGCCCCTTAAAACCGTACCGGTAAGCCTTCCATGCGTATCGATACGCTCTGTTTTCAGGCACAATAGCTCTTTCCTCTTTGATGCAGGTATCGATACGCCCTTCCCGAGTATCGATACGGTAGGCTGCAGAGCTGCATTTAATGCGGGAAAATTGCTCCCAACGGCTCTATTGATGATCCCAACTACCCAAACGGCTAGAAATCAATGCAAGGGTATAAAAACAAGCTTCAATTGACCAGACAACAACTATTGAACCTACAAGCAACATCAAAGCAAAAATCCAAAACCCTAGTGTTCTTCAAAGTCAAATTCTTGTACCCAACTCTAGTGATTTCATTTGTTATTTGTTTTTGTGAGTTTGGGGAGTTTGAAATTGTATTTGGGTAAACATTTATCCTTTGAGAGGAATTGTTTGAGTTTACCAAATCTTTATCTTTATAAATTGAGTGGATTAAGCTTTGGGTAGAAAGCTTAATCAATTGGTAAGGTTACATCCTCATCCAAGAAAAGGGGAAGAATTCAAGTAGTGAATTGGTTGAAAATCCTTAGTGGGAACTAAGGTAGTGGATGTAGAGTTCATTTGGAGAACTTGAACCACTCTAACTACTTGTGTCAAATTTTATTTTTCACCAATTCCTCCCACCAAATTTTTAATTGCCAATTCACCCCCCTCTTGGCCATTTCTAATTGTGTGATCAACTCAACAATTGGTATCAGAGCTACACTCATTGGAAGGATTACAACCCTCTTGAGTCGATTCAAGGAGAGTTTGATCAACAACTAGTCAAGCAATGACATCCACCTCCAACTCCAACCTCTATAAGTCCCAATCTACCACCAAGCCACCATTCTTCAATAGGGATAACTACCCATATTGGAAGAATAGGATGAGGCTCTTTATCAAGTCCACCGACTACATGGTGTGGGATGTGGTTGAAGAAGGTCCATACATTCCTATGAAGAGAGATAGTGAAGCAAGACTTGTCCCAAAGGTAAAAGCCGAAATGACGGAGGATGAAAGAAGAAGGATGCAAGTGAATGACAAAGCTCTCCATGTGATATTTTGTGCACTTGGTCCGGATATCTACTCCAAGGTGTCTTCAATCGAAAATGCCAAGGAGGTTTGGGATACCCTCGAGACAACATATGAGGGAACTAGTGATGTCAAGGAGACAAAGATTGGGCTACTCAATCTAAGCTATGAAAATTTCAAGATGAATCCCGATGAAAGTGTCTCCAAGATGTTTGATCGATTCTCAGTCATTGTCAACGGTTTGAAGGGGTTCGACGAGATCATCCCCGAAGACAAACTAGTTAGGAAATTGTTGTATTCTCTTCCGGAGTCATGGGATAACAAGAGAATGACTATTATTGAAGCTCGAGATTTGAAGACTCTCAAGCTTGATGCCCTTGTTGGATCTCTACTCACCCATGAGATTATGAGAAAGGGAAAAGAAGAAAAGAAGAAAATGGTTGAGAAGAAGGATGTTGAGAAGAAGAAAGTTGGAATTGCTCTTAAAGCTTCAAGTCAAGAAAGCGATTCAAGTGAAGATGAAGATGGGGAGATGGCCATGTTGACCAAACGGTTCACTCGCTTCATGAAGTCCAATCGTGGGAGAAAGTTTATTAGAAAGGGAGACTTCAAGAACAAGAGTAAGGAAGAGGAGAAGGACCAAATCACTTACTATGAATGCAAAAAGCCCGGTCACATCCGTTCTGAATGTCCTCAATTGAAGAAGAAGAGCTTTGGGAAGAAGAACAAGCTCAAGGCTCAAATAGCAACTTGGAGTGACGATGAGTCATCCGAGGAAGAGGAGGAAGTGGCCAATCTATGTCTCATGGCCATTGATGATGAACCAAAGGTAAATTCAAACTTATCTAATTTTGATTTTACTTTTGATGAGCTTCAAGATGCTTAGGATGAATTGCAAGAGGTTTACGATGAGTTAGTAGGAAAATATAAAGAATCCATTTTGAAAAACAAGAAAACCATTTCCGATTTGAAAAATCAAAATGAGACATTTTCAAAAACTAACTCCGAATTGGAAAAGAAAGTTTTGTTTTTAGTAAATCTTTCAAATGATCTTAAAACTAAAAATCTTGAACTTGAAAAACTTCTTTCCGATTTTCAAGATTATCACACAAAGGAAGTGGATAATCTTAAAACTTCAATTGCTATTGGGAAAAACAATTTTGAAAAAGGAAATCCTTCTAAATCCCAATATGTAAAAAAAAACCATTTACTCATAAACAAAGAAATTTTAATAAGCAATCTAGAGGTCAAAGAGTTAGGAGTGTTTGGGTTCCTAAGGAACTCATTATTTCTAATAATATGAATGCTATTGCTTCTTGGATTCCTAAGGGAACCAAAATTTTGAAGGCTAACACTCATGGACCCAAAATGATTTGGGTACCAAAAATCAAGGCCTAATTTCTTTGTTTGTAGGGGGAGCATTGCTACAAGGCTAAAGCTTCAAGCCAAACTTCTTGGTACCTTGATAGTGGATGCTCAAGAAATATGACCGGTGACAAGAGTAGATTCGTGGAACTAAAGCCAAAGAGTGGTGGAGTGGTGACTTTCGGTGACAACTCCAAAGGCCACATTGAAGGAATAGGCTCCATTGGTAATCACTCTTCTATTTTCATTGAAAATGTTTTGTATGTCAACGGTCTTAAACATAATTTGTTGAGCATTAGTCAATTATGTGATAAGAGTTTTAATGTTTTATTTGATAAAAGTGGTTGCAAAATTGTAAACATTAAAACAAATCAACTAATGCTCATAGGACATAGAATAGGCAATATTTACATGGTGCATTTAGATGACATCCATTCATCTCATACATGCTTAGTTGCACATGATGAACATGACTCATGGCTTTGGCATAGAAAATTAGGACATGCTAGCATGAGTGTCTTAGAGAAATTAATTTCCCTTAATCTAGTTAGAGGTTTACCCAAACTTAAATTTTCTAATGATAAAATTTGTGATGCATGTTCAAAGGGTAAACAACATAGAACTTCATTTAAATCCATTAATGATGTCTTCACTAGTAGATGTTTACAATTGATTCATATGGATCTTTTGGGCCTATTAGAACAATGAGCTTGGGTGGTAAATCATATGCTTTTGTGCTTGTAGATGACTATTCTAGGTTTACTTGGGTTCTATTCTTAAGTACAAAAGATGAGGCTTTAGAAAAATTCATCACATTTTCTAAAATAACTCAAAATGATCTTGAACTTAAAATTTCTCACATTAGAAGTGATCATGGAACCGAATTTCAAAATCTAGGTTTCGATGAGTTTTTAAATGAAAATAGGATTAGCCACAATTTTTCCGCACCTCGCACTCCTCAACAAAATGGGGTAGTTGGGAGGAAAAATCGAACTTTAGAAGAAATGGCTAGAACCATGCTTTGCGAAAATAATTTACCTAAATATTTTTAGGCGGAAGCCACAAATACCGCTTGCTATATTATAAATCGAGTAATGATTAGGCCGATTTTGAAGAAAACACCTTATGAGATTTTAAAATCTAAGAAGCCTAACATTAGCTATTTTCATCATTTTGGTTGCAAGTGTTTTGTTTTGAATAATGGTAAAGAAAACTTAGGTAAATTTGATGCTAAAAGTGATGAAGCCATTTTCTTAGGGTACTCTTTAAACTCTAAAGCCTATCGTGTATTTAACAAAAGAACTCTAGTAGTTGAAGAGTCTATACATGTTGTTTTCGATGATAACCTCCTTCCGAGGAAGGAATCTTGTGATGATGATGATGTAGGAATCATTGATGCCATTGATGGAGGACAAACGTCAAAGGTGGATGAGGTTCCAACTAAAGATGAGGATACACAAGATCCACCTCTTGAAGCCTTGAAGGACTTGGCTCTTGAGGAAAAGGAGGTATCTTACCCAAGGGAGTTCAACTATGTCAAAGGTGGTGAAATCTTGGGTGATCCATCCAAGGGGGTAACTACTAGATCATCTCTCAAATTAATGAACCATGTTGCATTTCTTTCATTCATTGAGCCTAAAAATATTAAAGAAGCTTTAAAAGATGATTTTTGGATTTTGGCCATGCAAGAGGAATTGAATCAATTTGAGAGAAGTAAAGTTTGGACATTAGTTGAAAGGCCTAGTAATCAATCTACTATAGGAACTAAATGGGTATTTAGAAATAAATTAGATGAAAGTGGTAATATAGTGAGAAACAAGGCTAGGCTTGTTGCTCAAAGATATACCCAAGAAGAGGGAATTGATTTTGATGAGTCATATGCACCCGTAGCTAGGATGGAAGCCATTAGGATGCTTTTAGCATTTGCATGTTATAATAATTTCAAGCTTTTTCAAATGGATGTGACAAGTGCCTTTTTAAATGGTTTTATAAATGAAGAAGTGTATGTTGAACAACCACCGAGTTTTAAGGATTCAAAATTTCCAAACCATGTGTTTAAACTAACAAAAGCTCTCTATGGTTTAAAACAAGCTCCTAGAGCTTGGTATGAGAGACTTTCAAATTTCTTAATTGAAAAGGGGTTTTGAAAAAGAAAAGGTGGATACTACACTCTTCATAAAAAGATATAACAATGACATCTTAGTAGTTCAAATCTATGTTGATGATATCATTTTCGGTTATACTAATGAGTGTTATTGTAAAGAATTTTCTAAGCTAATGCAAGGTGAGTTCGAGATGAGCATGATGGGGGAGCTCTCATTCTTTTTGGGACTCCAAATCAAACAATGGAAAGATGGCACCTTCATAAATCAAGCTAAGTACGTGAATGATATGCTCAAAAAGTTCGACTTGGAGAATGAAAAACCTCAAGCCACACCTATGATTTCTTCCATAAAGCTTGACAAAAATGAAGGAGGTAAGTGTGTTGATTCTAAGCTTTATAGATCATTGATAGGTTCTTTGCTTTACCTTACCGCAAGTAGACCGGATATTATGTTTAGTGTTTGCTTGTGTGCTAGGTTTCAAGCTAGTCCTAGAGAATCACACTTAGTTGCCATTAAGAGAATTTTTAGATACCTTAGAGACACACCTACTATAGGCCTTTGGTATCCTAAAGACTCTTCCTTTAGCCTTCATGCTTTTTCGGATGCGGATTATGGGGGGTGTAAGATATATAGGAAAAGTACTTCCGAGACATGCCAATTCTTAGTTAGTATGCTCGTATCTTGGTTCTCTAAGAAACAAAATAGCGTAGCCTTATCTACCACCGAAGCGGAGTACATATCCTTAGGGAGTTGTTGTGCTCAAGTCCTTTGGATGAAGCAACAACTCTTAGACTATGGTGTTAAAATAGAAACCATACCCCTTAGGTGTGACAACACTAGTGCCATTTGTCTCACTAAGAATCCCATCCAACACTCTAGAACTAAACACATAGAAATTAGACATCATTTCACTAGAGATCATGTTTTGAAAAATGATGTTGTTATAGAGTTTGTTGACACCTTGAACCAATTAGCGGATATATTTACAAAACCTTTAGATAAAGAGCGCTTTTGGACCCTTAGGAGATAGTTAGGTTTAACTAGCCTTTCTTGACCCCTTTTAGTTCCCAAAATGTCAAAATTTGCTTGAAATTGTTTGTGATTCATGCTTGTGTTAATTTTGTTCTTTTTGCTTCTATGCATGTTGCTAGGGGGAGTATGTATTAATTTTAACCATTAAAACTTGTTCATATGACATGTACATGCATTTAGGGACATTTCTAATTGGATTTTTGCACTTAAATCTGTCAAAACTGCATAATCTGGTAAAGGTGTATCGATACGGCTGCAAAGCGTATCGATACGGGTTGATAACTGGGAACTTTTAAGGATGAACAAGTATCGATACGACCCCGCGTATCGATACAATACAAGTCAAGGGAAATAGTCAAAGCCAAGCGTACCGATACGGCCCCGCATATCGATACGGTAGTATCGACGAATATAAAATTAGGGTTAAAGGGTATCGATACGCGTGTATAGCGTATCGATACGGTCTCGACGAAGAGGCTATTTAGGGCTGCAATTGTTAAAACACTTTAAAACTCAAAACCCCTTTTCTCTTAAAAACCCTAGCCGCGAAACCCTATATAAACCCCCTCAATCCTTCAAATTTTATCATCAATCTTCAAAATTCCTTGAGGGTTTTTACTCTACACATCAAGGCAAAGCTTTGTTATCAAATCTTGTGCATTCACATCCCCTCTTTCATCCATTCTAAGATTCAAGGTATAAAACTTCTCTTTTCTATTTTCTTTAATTTTCGTTTGATTTTAATTATTGTTTCAACTGAATTTTTGTACAAACCTTGTTTGATTGTTATGGGTTTCAACTTTTTCATAAAAATTTTTCAAAAAAAAATCAAAATTTTTCATTCGAATATATTTTCTATTCGAGTTTTTTTAAACTGTTTTTTTAATTTTTTTTGTTTTGAAATTGTAAATATCCTTTTAAATTTAAAATTCTTTTTACAATTACCTTGAATTATTAGAATCTATTGGATTGAATAGGATGTTAATTGCATACATATTCGAATTTTTTTTATGTATTTTCAGGGTTATGGCACCGAAAAAGGGAACTAAGCGTCATCGTTTTACTTCCAATCCTATTGAGGATGTCGAGGGTAATCCTACACCTAACCTTCCTTATATTATCCAATTAAGTTTTCCCGATGATGGTGATATAGAACGATATAAACTTTTTCAAGGAATGAACCTTAGGGAAGAGCGAGTCGTGTCAATCCCATTCTTAAATTCTGCTCGTTTCAAATTTCAATACCTATCTTTAATTAAGCAATGGAAATTTTTACCCTTTTTGAGCATTCCTCCTATACTATATAGGAATCTAGTCATCGTGTTCTTTTCTAATGCCTTATGCATTCATGATGAACCTAGGGAGCATGTCATTGCTATCGAATCTTCTGTTATGGGTAAAACTTTTCAAATTGATCAAAAAATCTTATGTAATGTCTTTGGTTTTAAAGATGTTGGTATTGATGATGAACGATCATTGGGTACGGGTCCTTTAGGCTCAGCAAAAGTTTTAAATGCTCATGACTGTATCCTTTATTTACTTGTCTCTTGGTTCCTACGTCCATCGGGTGGGAAATATTCAACTATTCGTCAAACGGATGATTTTTGGCTTAGGTGTTTTAGAGAAGGTAAACGTCCAAATTTGTGTCAAATTATGTTTGCCGACCTTGTATTTTTAGTTCAACACCGTCACACCAAACAAGTCTCATCCTTTTACTACTCAACGGCTTTGAGTTTTCTATTTCATTCCCTTGGCATTGATTGTTCACATGATTTTCCCGAAACCCTTGGCCTACCCATTGATGAGCGTTCTCTAGCTCGTTCCGGTTTTTCTTATGTTGATAATGAATGGGTTCGCACCCCTCATGATCATCCACAAGACGCTCCGGTCGATGCCTCTCGTGCTTCTTCGAGCTCTCACCGTGCTCCGTTTTATTCCTCCTCCATGGATACTCTCATGACCTTCCTAAATGAGAAGTTCACCGCGATGGATAATCCTTTCACATCCTTAGAAGATCGCGTCCAAGGCATGGAAAAGAAGATAGACACCATAGCTTCTCGCCAAAACTCCATGGATATCTCTCTTACCGCTTTCCATGGTGCTTGGATCAATCAAAATCGAAGGAATCAACCCTCTCAAGAAGATGAAGAAGATGACGAGGAAGATGATGATGAAGAAGGGGACGAGTAGTTCATGCATCTTATCTTAGGGCATTTAGTATTTTATATATGTTATTGCACTTTTTTTTAGGATTTGACGTTTATGCCTATTATCTATGTTTTTAGGATTTTCAAGTTTGGATTATGATGGTTGCTTTGAAATTTATGCATTCGAACTATTATGTTTAATTTGAAGTTTATGCATTTGAGCTTTTATAATTGCTTTAAGTTTAATGAATTATTGTTGCTATTATCATTGTATTATCCTTGTATTATTTTTGATCTAACAAAAAGGGGGAGAAGGATCATAGAGTCAATGTTTATTTTTGAAAATCTATCTTAAAGTAAGGGGGAGAAAGTTTTTCAAAGTTTCAAAAACTTAAAAATTTATTTATAGTTTTGTTATATCAAAAAGGGGAGATTGTAAAACCGAAATTGATTTTGATATAACACGTAAACTTAAGGACCAATATGCAAATCAATAAATTTTTAAGTACTCTTTAAAGTCTCACAATTGACAAGTATTTTAAAACAAAATAATATCTAAAGACCTGCTCTTAAACATATATAATTCCCTAAGTCTTTTCCTATGTTTTTCAAGCCTAATTATGCAAAAACGCCCAGGCGTATCGATACCCTCTTTGGCTACTGGAATTTTGTTTTTCAAACCAGTATCAATACCCTTATGCGTATCGATACCCTCTTTTGCCACTAGAATTTTGATAGACATACCGTACCGATACGCCTTGCAACCGTATCGATACGATATTCATCTGGGCAACTGTTTTCATGAAATCGTATCGATACGCCTTGCAACCGTATTGATACGATAAGCACATCTTTGAAAAATCTGAGCATTTAATTATTTGACCGTTACTTGTCAGTTGGTTGATTTCCCAATTTTTAAAAGATCGTTATACCGTACCGATACGCTTGGTATGCGTATCGATACGCTTTTTATGCAAACTTAACTTGGGATTCCAGTGAGCAAAAACCGTATCGATACGGCCTTCCATACCGATATGCCCCTTAAAACCGTATTGGCACGCCTTCCATGCGTATCGATACGCTCTATTTTCAGGTACAACGAATCTTTCCTCTTTGATGCAGGAATCGATACGCCCTTCCCGAGTACCGATACGGTAGGCTGCAGAGCTGCATTTAATACGGGAAAATTGCTCCCAACTGCTCTATTGATGATCCCAACTACCCAAACGGCTAGAAATCAATGCAAGAGTATAAAAACAAGCTTCAATTGACCAGACAACAACTATTGAACCTACAAGAAACATCAAAGCAAAAATCCAAAACCCTAGTGCTCTTCAAAGTCAAATTCTTGTACCCAACTCTAGTGATTTCATTTGTTATTTGTTTTTGTGAGTTTGGAGAGTTTGAAATTGTATTTGGGTAAACATTTATCCTTTGAGAGGAATTGTTTGAGTTTACCAAATCTTTATCTTTATAAATTGAGTGGATTAAGCTTTGGGTAGAAAGCTTAATCAATTTGTAAGGTTACCTCCTCATCCAAGAAAAGGGGAAGAATTCAAGTAGTGAATTGGTTGAAAATCCTTAGTGGGAACTAAGGTAGTGGATGTAGAGTTCATTTGGAGAACTTGAACCACTCTAACTACTTGTGTCAAATTTTATTTTTCACTAATTCCTCCCACCAAATTTTTAATTGCCAATTCACCCCCCTCTTGGCCATTTGCAATTGTGTGATCAACTCAACAACTCCGAAAGAAGAAACGAACGATGCCTGAAGGACAAACCTTCAACGAACGACGATCAAGATTCCTAGCCAAAAGCTAAGGGCAAGGAAGATAAGAACGTTTCACCAACAAACACAAGAGAAGAAAAAACGATCGTCAAATACCAAGCTATCCCGACATCGCCAGAACCATCTGAGTGACTGCACCTCAAGATAGCAAAATGATAGAAAACCTATTACCCGAGGAAACATGTTTTCAAACACGGGCTAAACTTTTTACAACCTCAAGACATCTTAGGTCCCTATATATTAAGTTTGGTTTATCTTAATTTTACAGCCTAGTTGTCACGGGCTAAACTTTTTCAAGCTATCCGTGCGGCGTTAGCACTACTTTTTCAAGCTATCCGTGCGGCGTTAGCACTCCCGAGCTATGCTAATAAACCTTACTTCACACAAACACAATTATTAGAAAAGAGAACTTGAGAAGGCATGAAGGATTCTGAAGGGAAAGAAAAAGGAACTTGTATTAAGCTTTAAGAGAGAGCTTTACAAGACTTGAGAATGCTTGGGTTCTTGTGGATTGTTTACAAATGAAGGTGGTAGTCCTATTTATAGGCCTCCCACCTCCTTAGAGGATGGTTCTAGATAATCCTAGTATGTTGGAGATATTTACATGTGGTAGAGAATTCTAGATAACTCTACAAGTATCTACATATGTCCCTGAGTGTCTAAAAGATTCTAGAGAGTTTCAGAGACTTTCGGACTTGTCCCGGTCTTTTCAAAGTCTTCTATGGTCTTCTAAGGTCTTCCAAATATGCCTAATCTTGGGTAGAACCTCCTAGAACGTTGTGTCATTGTTTGAAGATGGATGTAGGCCACTCTAGGCCATTCTAGAAACTTTCTTGGTGCATGCTTTGCCTTGAAACGTCTAAGGAAATTGAGCTAGCCTTGGTTAACTTTAGTGATTGTTGGCGGGGTGTGACACTAGGCCGCTTTTCAATTCAAAAAAATGTTTTATTTTTACCCAAATTACAATTTATTTTTTGAGCTATGTATACTAATAAATATGAAGTGAAGTCACTTTGCATTTGAGTTAATTCCAATCCGCCTAAGTCTTAATTTAAAGAGAACAGTACAATTTAAGTCGACTCAAACATGTTAGCTTTTAATTTGAGAACGACATATGCATGTCTAAACCCATTTAAATTTATAACCTCCTAATATTTACAACAGCTTCGATGATATCTGAATTAATCTTTGATCGACTATTATATTATTAAATTTAAAATCATATTTTCAGTGTCGTCTTAAAAGTGAGAGCAACATGAACTTTCGTTCAGGATTTTTATTTTTTACCTTCACAATTTCAGTAATTTTTCAAGTGACAATTTTGTAAATTGGTGATTGTATCTTATTGTTTTAGTTGTATACTTGTATTTAAGATGTTTTCTTAACAAAATAATAAAACTAATGCGTTTGACAAAGTTTGATCATATTTTTTATGGTTTATTGATGAAATATTTTGCAAAATCCTAATTCTAATGCTAACCCTACCTATAAGAGAGGGGAAGAGAACTATATGGGAGAGAAAGAATGTACTTCTAGTAGCTCTAGAACCCATAATATAAAACAATATGAAGGAACAAAGATGAACAACTTGGTCAGCTGGTCAAATGTGTTTGCTCTATTTATTAATAAAATATTAAATTACTTGTTAAATTTAAAAACATATACTTTTATTACATAAAGATATATCTTTTAGTGTTTACTTCTAGTCCTGAAAATATTCGAAACGACTTTGCATATTTTTAATGAAAATATATAAAATAAACTGTGGGAGCATATTGAATCCATTGGTGCTGAGGAGGAAATCATATTTGTCAAATCATTGTCTGAAATATGAAGTAGAAAGTCTTGATGGGCGGCGGCTTGATTTCTCCATCATGTCACATGGTGCTCAACTCAAACAAGCACATGCATCTTCCCACATTCTTTCTTCTTATTTTCACCTTTCTTTAGTGGGGTTTAGGGGTTACAAGACATGAAATCAAGAGTCTATTCAGCTATAGTCAATTTCATTTCTTTTGTAAGCAATGTAAAACATCAAATGAACATTTGAAGGGAAAAGAAAAGGATTTGTTGATTACATGTTAATATTATTTCAGTTTGAGTGCAAGATTTGAACTCTGAAAATATTATAATACACAAGCTCAACGTTTACCTAAATTTGTTAATTTTAAGGTTTAAATTTTTAGTTAAAAGTTTGTCGTTTATAAGTTAGATATGGTTGAGGGTTTGTAATTTATGATTTTAGGGTTAAAAACTTAGGTTTTAGATTTATATTTCAAATATGAATGGTTTTGTAAAAAATTAAACAAGTAACAACATTTCCTATTTAAACTATAAAATCTAAAATCTAAATCACTAACTGTAAAACACTAAATCCTAAACTCTAAACTATGACTTCTGAATTTAAATGATAAATCCTAAATTCTAGACCTTACAACCTAAACCCGAAACCCTAAACTAAATTCATAAATTCTAAAATTAATAAGCTTGTGTATATACAAACTCGTGTATAAAAATATTTTCATATATATATATATATATATATATATATATATATATATATATATATGGGAGTTTTGTTGAAGGGTTATATTTTGATATACAAGTTGTGTAATTTATACAAACTCGTGTATAAAAATATTACACAACCTTTCTTTAAAATTTAAATTCTAAATTATTAAACCTAAAACCCTAAAATCAAACTTCTAAACCCTAAATTCTAAATTTTAAACCCTACAACATAAACTCATAAACTCTTAACCATAAACATAAACTCTAAAACCTAAATCTAACAAATTTGTGTGAATTTTAATCTACACAACTAATAAAAAAAATCGATTCGTTGAATAAACTACCGATTCGGTAATACCATTTTAAGTGAGTTTTTAAAATCTATGAACATTAATTAAGTTTAAGGTTTTAAATGAGCTCTTTTCTTTCTAATTTATTAATATTCGATAGTTATATGGATTTTAATTACACTTATAATTAGGGGTGAGCGTTCGATCGAGTCGAGTCGAGTTAAAAAATTTCGAGTTATTTGAGTTGACGCGTCATATTTTACAACTCAAACTTTATTTGAAATTTTTTCGATTCGGATCGAGTTTTCGAGTTCCTATAAAAATTTAATTATAATTATTTATCATGCAATAGTACGGTTTGATTCTAATTTAAACGACATTCTCTAATCATATAAGATATGCACATGTATATTTCTTTATATTTTTCACATGCGACAATATTTCTTCATATTTTTATATATCGGTATATATATCATTAAAAATTGAGGGACTTGTCTTGAACTTAAAAATAAATCCACTAATTACTAAAAATTCAAGTTATTCGAATTTCTATTTTAAAACTCAAATTTTATTTAAAATTTTTTCGAGTCGAGTTTATAAAATTTCGAGTCGAGTCAAGACGAATCGAGTATTTTTGCCTCGAGTCGAGTTATTTTTTTTTCGAGTCGAATCGAATTTTACTTACTCCTACTTATAATCAAATCGGACCATACTTAAAAAAAACATATTTTTTCTAATAATATTTTTAATTCAAAAGATCTTGAATCCAAAACTTTATTTAAAATAACATGAAAATGATGATGCGTAATATTAATTTCCCAGATGCGCAGAAAAGGCATGTGGATTATGGAACTTAGTCTTAATCCAGCTTCTTTTATCATTTCCATTTTTTTCTGACGGCTCTTTTTCTCTTTCTAAAGATGGGGGAAGAGAGAGAAAAGAAAACACCATATGGAAGAGTGTTGCACAAGTTATTAACTACAACTTGCTTAATAAGTAATAACCACATGAACGAACTTTTTCTTTCAAAAAAAAGTTCAAACCCCAAAAATTTAAAGATTTCTTGTGCGGCAAGAATTGATCATAGAAACAAAGGAAACTAAAATAAAATAAATATAGTTTTTAGGTAAATTACACAAAAGATCACATTTGTTTTGTTTTGTTTATTTTGATCACTTAGTTTCTAAAACTCGTACTTTAATCCCGTTACGTTGGTAAATGACAAGTTAACAAAATGGGTTAATTTCTATTTTTACTCTTAAATTTTAGCTAAAATATAGATTTTGTATATTTTTACAATTTTATAAAATTATAGTTAAAAAATTATAAAAAATAATAAATCTATATCAGATTAAAGTTCAAAGGTCGGATTAAAAATGAATTCATTTTTTTAATGTTTCACGTCATCAATATAATGGGAGTTAACGATATGCTCAGGTTATCAACCATAATAATTATGTAAGAGAGATGACTGAGTGGTTCAACTGCTATGTAGATTTTGTTTACCAAAATTCAAATCTCTCTCTTTTTGCACTTTCACCTAATCCGCCAATATAATTTACTACACTGACTATAATGTATCAAATCAAATAAGGACAAAAATTAATATGAAATTTAGATAGATTCTAAATTCTCCATTCCTTTTTAATATGAAATACAAAAAAAATAGCGTTCAAGGGATGGAAACTCCCTACGAATCTATCGTAATTGAATAGGAGAAAAATCACCGAATCAAACAAGGGGTATAACTCTTGTTTTGTTATTTTAATTAGGTTTAAGTGACCATATTATGATTTGTCAATAACATAACTACTCACAATGTAATTTCTGAAAATTGAATGATTAAAAGAAAAGAAAAATGAAACAAAAGAGACTTTTTTTATGTAGTTGATCATTATTTTTTTAAGTTTATTTAAAATCTAGTATAAAAATTCCATGTTTGATTCCAAGGAATTCCATGTCAAGTTGATATTAAAAAATTCAGCTCCTTTTATTGTTCAATTGGATTTCCCCAAGGTGCCAAATGAGGGGGGAAATCAAAAGAATTGCCTCAAAGTCAATGAAATATAACAAAAAAGGCAAAACCCCAAAAGTATTTTGTTTTCTGTGTGAAAATAACAAGAAGAAAACACCATCGCCAATTAAGTCAATTGATAAGAAATTTAATGTTTATAAATCTTGTGATGAGAAAAATAATGTTAAAATATTTTTATTTAAAGAAATGATTTACTCGGTTTAATTTTAAACTAATCATATCTCATGTGACGATCAATATTAAATATTGAATAATTTTTTGGGATAAAAATTCTCCTTTTTTTGGTATCCTTACTTATGCTCTAATATTAAAAAATATTATAAAATTAAATTTCAAGCCCTAATTCTAAATTCTAAATCCTACACCCTATACCCTAAAAATACACATTACCTTAAATTCTCTAAACCCTAACCATAAACTTTAACCTAAAACCCTAAACCCTAAACTTAATTTTGAGCATGAGGGCATACGCAGGGACACCGAAAAGGGGTAGAAAATTTCTATCCAATTTTTTTTTACACATGTTGGGTAAAAAATACTCCCTCCGTCCCATAAAATATGTCCCTTATTGACTTTTTGAAAGTCAAATTTTTTAAACTTTGACTATTATTATATTGAATATTTTAAATAATTAATTTTTATAAAATATATATTTGAAAACTACTCGATTAGAAGTTTTTAAAATATATTTTTTCATATTTTTATCAATGATATATTTTAAAGAATTATGAGTCAAAGTTGAAAAAATTTGACAAAAAAAAGTCAATAAGGGACAAAAATTGTGGGACGGAGGGAGTACAAATTTGCATATTTACTAAAAAATCTAAGTCTTATATCACATTTTTATTTTTTAATAATTCTGCCTTTATAACATGTTTTCTCTCTCTTTCGGCATGTTTTTTGTCTTCTTTTTTGATCGTTTGTCTGTCCTTTTCGTTTATTTTTTAGGGTTGAGTTTGACGTCGGCTCGACAATTTAAGATGATGTTTATTTGTTATCATGTTGATTTTTCCTGCTTTGGACCCTAATATTGGATTTCAATACACGGTTTGCGTTCATGGATAGTTTTCTCACGACGCTCGATCCTAATTTACGGTTGTCGGTGATCTTTTAGTAGTTTGATCTCCTTTTGTAGTTTTGTTTTTCGATGCACTCAAATATGTTCGTATCTATCTTTTATTCGAGTATTTTGGCTAGAGTCTTTATATTTTCCTTGTATGGTCCTTATATAATCTCAAGTGACTAGTTTTTGTGTCAATGATTATAGAAAAATGTCAAAATTACGTATTTAGTTTACGTTTATGGTCGTAAACTCTCATTTAATTTTAAATATTTTTATTTTTAATAAAACTAGCTACTTCTACAAAAAAAAATGTAAAATATAAAACTTTAACTTTAAAACTATAAACTCTTACCCTAAATTCTAACAATAAATTTTAAATTCCTCCCACTCTACAACTTCGTATAGATTAATTTTTGGATTTTAAAAACTAAAGAAAAACAAGATTGAAGAGTCCAAGAGCTGCACGGAATTTCCCATTTCAATTCCCACCAATTGCCAGAAGTGAAAAAACAAGGTCACCATCTTTACATGTTAAAAAGGGGCTTTGCTTATGTAATCAAAGGTTTCAAAAAAGTCAAGAATTGAAGGTAGGTTTGGATCTTTTCTTCTTATCATTTTCCCACCCTCCTGCACAAAAGCTCAATACTTTCTGTCTCGGACAATAAAAGAGTGAAACGCTCTTCTTTCGACATCTGTCGACATTTGGTGGCTTCTCAATTCTTGTCTTTGCCATTGGATTCTTCCCCTACAAACTCTGCCCCGAACCATATATAAACAGACCCAACCCTTCAAGTTTCCACCCTGCAACTCACATACAAGAACCAGACACACACATATTTTCAAGACAGTTTGTGTTTTGTCCATTGGCAATGGTTCATTCGGATTCGAACCCGCCTCTGCTCGACCATTATGGAACACTTTTGTCGTGCCACTCTACTCAATGTGATGAACCTCAAGGCCGGGTCACCATGGAAGAATGCCAGCTTCCGTTGATCGACTTGTGCGGTCTAAGCAGCGACGACGAGACGGTTCGCCGAGCTTGCGCCACCGCCATTTGTAAAGCGTCGTCGGAATGGGGTTTTTTCCAAGTGGTGAACCATGGTATTAGTCCTCGGCTTGTCGAGAAGATGAGGAGCGAGCAAGTGAAATTGTTCCAAACACCCTTTGAAACCAAAGCTCAAAGTGGACTCTTGAATAATTCTTACAGGTGGGGAAGTCCTAGGGCTACTTGTCCTAACCAATTCTCCTGGTCCGAAGCCTTTCATGTCTTCCTCACCAAGGTCTCGGATGAAGCTTGTTATGGAGAGTTCACTTCTTTAAGGTAACTAAAACTAGTTGATTTTGGATCGAGACAATTTAAATTTTAAAAATTTCTAATACTTTGTTTTCAAATAAGTTTGGGTTCAAAACATTTCGAGTTTAGATTATTCGAGTTATTTTGAGTTTGGGTTACTAGTGTGTTTGGTTTTTCAAGTTGGTTTATCTCGAGTTCAAGTAATTTAATATTACTTGTCCGAATTATTCTAGATTTGAATTAATTTGAATTTGACTTATTTCGGACACGAGCGACCGAGTTAGAATGATTCTGAATTTTATATTCAATTCATTTTTATTGACTAAATTACGGTTGCAATTGCGATGTCACAATTGCAGATGTTGCCACACATTTTTCTCTAAAATATTATTATGATTTTAAATTTGATTGCGGTTTGTAATGTCACAACGACCTTTAAAATCGTTACGATGCGTTGCAGCTGCAATTTAATACTTTAATATGTTTTTTTAGTTTCGGTTTGACTTTTAATGATAAATTGGATTGGATAGGATCTGAATATGATTTAATCAAATCAAGTTTTGGATTGGGGTGCATGTTTAGTCTAAACCTCAACTTGTTTGCCATGTTCCTCTGATTTTTTTACAGGGAAGTGATGACATGTTTCGCAGCAGCCATGTCGGAGCTGTCGAGGCTTCTAGCAAGGATCCTGATCGAGAATCTAGGCCACGGCAAACAAGCTCTGATCGACAACATCTGCGACGAAACGACATGTTTCCTTCGCCTGAATCACTACCCAGCATGTCCAATATCCCCGGAGATCACCGGCCTAGTGCCCCACACCGACAGCGATTTCCTAACGATTCTCTGTCAAGACCAAGTCGGAGGACTTCAACTCATGAAAGACTCCAAATGGGTGACTGTCAAACCTAACAAAGATGCTCTCATTGTCAACATCGGCGACCTTTTCCAGGTTCAAAAACAAAACAAACCCAAATTTTTTTACACACTATTTATCCGAAAATCTGAATCCCCAAAGTGTAAAACTTTTCAGGCATGGAGCAATGATGTTTACAAAAGCGTGGAACACAGGGTGGTGACCAATGCAACAACGGAGAGATACTCCATTGCTTATTTCCTTTGCCCGTATTACGATTCTTTGATTGAGAGTTGCGTGAAACCTTCCATTTATAGAAGGTTTACTTTCAGGGAATATAGAGATCAAGTTCAAGAAGATGTAAGAAAAACAGGGTACAAGGTTGGCCTTCCTAGGTTTCTACTTCAGGTTTCAGACGATAACACCAGATTGCATGCACCGAGCATCACGGCCAGCAGTTGAATCAGCCATTTTTACAAATCTAATTAGCTTGATTTAACAAGTTAAACCCTATATTCTCTACTTATTAAAAAGAATATATGCTGCATTTGGTTCAAAAAGGGATATGTTGTATTTTTGTGGTTTAATTATGTATATGGAATTTGGCAACCGATTACAATCATTGAAAGACATGCCCCCACCGAATATTCCAGCAGAAAGTGGTATAACATACGGTTTATGCTCCCATTATCTGTATTATTTACTAATGATCTATGTATCTTAATGGCTTGAACGGAAAGTGAATGCTCTAATATATTTGAAAATGGTACACGAAATGAATAATGAGACCAAGTGACCAACCGATGTTGATCAATAGAACCTACCAAATCTTGTCTGAAACTGACTTCAAAGGGATGCACGTGTTGGGATAAGAAAAGGGGTGTAATTGAATAAACTTGAACGAAAAAGGCTTTGTTTAATTTGTTTATTTTTTTAGGGTACTCATGTTCGATTTGTGTTTGTTTAAATTTTTTAATATCGTGTCCGTGTCCGTGTTCATTTATTTATTTTTAAAGGTGTTCATGTTCGTTTAATGTTCGCGAACATGTTCGTTTATATGTTTGCCAAAATGTTAAAATTACACAACTAGTCCTTAAGCTCCTCAAACATCACAATTTGAACTTCAAAGTTTACATTGTGCTCAATTTAGCATCTACCTTCATCAATATTTAAAATGTAAAAAGGAAAAGAAAAAGGGGAACCGGGTAAACGAGCTTATAAACGAGCCTATTCGTGAACATAAACAAAATGAACACACCTCTGTACGTGTCCGTCCGTTTATTAAATGAACATTAAAATTTTGTTCATACTCGTTTATTTAACTTAATAAATGAACATAAACAAATATTGTACAAATAGTTCACGAACAGTTCATCAAACGCTCCGTTCAAAGCAACTCAAAGAAGAAAGCAACTTGCACGCCTGAAAAAATGTTTGAAATTAGTTAAGAATGAGATTTAAATTACGTTTGCAACTGCGTTTTCGGTTGCAAACATAATATATATTATTGCAGACACTATAGGTAGCACATATGTAGATTTTCCAAAGAACAAATGTGATTGTGAATATAACGGTTGCGGTTACGGTGGTTTCGTAAGGTGCCAAAACCGTTATATAACAATTGCTATTGCGATTGCATACCACCATTTAAATCCCTTAAGATGTTATTCTAGAAGTTGAGATGAAGCTAAGCTCAAACATTGAGAAAAAACATGAGTTTATTAAGTCTTTAAATTCAAAATTTGAAAAAGACGAACATTATTTACCTAATATTTAAACTAAAAAAGACATAAAATGGTATTATATCAATACATGGCTTTGAAAACTCGAATTTAAACAGTTTGTCTATAAGACTACGGTGTGTGTGCATTATCAAAAGACTAAAAAAAAATAAACGAATACTATCTTAAGATCACATTGAATGTTAAAAAAGTATTGGAGTTTATTTTCTAAAACACAACTTTTTTTTTTTAATTTTTAAAGAGATCAGATGAAGAAGATAAATTCAGATGAAAATATAAGAATGCTATTTATGTTAACTGACATTCCTATCGCATACCCCACTTTACAAAGCAAATACGATGTTGACCGCATAGATCCAAGCTCTATAAAATATGGGTTAACTGCTGGGATGGACACTTATGTTTTTCTCTAATATAGAGTTAGTCATCGATTCTAAAAAACAACCAGTAAGACCACTTACGTTTTCGGGACGTAAACTGTAACACCCTCTTCCCGGCCTAGTAGAGAACCAGGTCGGAGAGCGCTACCGGAAACGATGCGGAGATCGGAGACATAAATCCAAAGTTCAAAAATATCATTTTGGATTATTTTATTAATCTCATTTAAGACTTAACACTTAACTTATTAACAACTTACTCAAATTGGGGTCAATTTTAAACTTTTTCAAACTCAGGGACTAATTTGTAATTTTTACAAATTAGGGGTCCTTATCTAAAATTCGTGATATTATACTGAAATTAAACTTACTAGTTATTAGCCTGTAAAATCTCATTATTAACGGAGGTCATTTACCTATCTGATTAGACGATGAAATTTTAGTGACTATTTTGTAAAGTATTCAAATCTATTTCTTTTTGAATTATCTTACTAAAATTCTTTACATATTTAAATGAGCCTAACAACTCACAAAAATCATAGAGTCCTTTAATCAATGTTTTACTATCAATTATGTCAATTTTATTACTAACTTAATAGTCTATATAGCTTTAAAAACTTTATACAAAACATAGGTAACGTATACACAATAGTAGGCCCACAAGACTAGTATAATTACTTTAACTACTTTGCCACCATACTAGGAGTTCATAAGGACAAAACACATTACTCTTTAATTGTAGTGACTTGCCAACCTTCCAACTAATCCCGATCTCGATCTGTTACTTTCCTTAACCTGAAATGTTATGAAATGAATGCATTAGACTTACATAGTCTAAGTGAGGTAGCCAATGACAATGAATGAACATGTTATGTCATGTAGCATGCTTCCAAAAATGATCATAATGCAATAACATGGCATACTTCATATTCATAACAAAGCATAATATCATATCATGACCATAGCATAGCATAACGTATCAAACACATATTATATTGGTACCATTGGATATGCGGATTCCCTGTACACCATATCATGAATCATAAATAAGTCGTAGCCCTGAGCCGTAGCTCCATATATAATATCATATCATGAGCATAACATAGCATACGTATCAAACACATAATATATTGGTACCATTGGATACGCGGATTCCCTGTACACCATATCATGTATCATAATTGAGCCGTAGCCCTGAGCCGTAGCTCCATGTATCCCCTTACACTTCCATCCTTTTATCTCCCACATATAGGCCGTAGCCCTGGACCGTAGTCCTCCCTTACATGGTGAGCTCGAATATTCCTATGGCATGCCAATTGTATCCAACGTCCATAAATACACACAACTCCAAATAAGGAGTTCTTTACCATTCTGGAAATCTTATAAACACACCTTTATAACTATGTATGGCATATAATTTTATCATTTCCCTATTAATACAGTTTATTACTTGAACATAAGGCATTTTCAGAAACCTAATCTGTCTATGCTTAATTTGTGACTTTAGTGCATTTATAACCTATGTTTCACTACACTATAAATCTTGAGCTTTTAACCACGTTTACATGAATCTTATAAAATTATTTTTATAATCCAGCAACCTCAAAAATAGGACATGTAAGTCCTCAATTTATCAATTTCCACAAAACAGTCCCCTTTTTATTCTTTAATAATCCTATATATGATCTAAATGGTTTTAACCTACCAATTGAGACTTAATTCAAGCTTGGCCATTTAATTTAATTTATTTCATGAATCCCATGTTCTAATCATAAATTTTCAGAATTTATTAACACCATTTGACCCCCTAAACATTTCGAATTTCACAATTTAGCCCAGCAGATTCTAATTTTATTCAGTTTCAGTCCCGTAACTTCTAAGAACAATTCAGAGACTTATACTTAACATTTTTGATCAAATCATACCTCTATTCCATGTAAAATATTTTTCTCTACAACTTTGTAGAAGAACACGTTTTCCAGAAATGACTCTAACATGCTCAAAAATGCAGTTTTCTACATGACAGTTTACAAATCCGAATCTTCTTTATTCTTTCTACCCTTATCTTTTACTAACCTTTAATTAATCCAATTTCATGCTTAATATAAATACTAACATCAAATTAAAGGTAGTTGAGACTCTAATCTCAACTCTAATTTGTTTCACTCACCTTGATAGACCGGTACTTTATTTTTATTTCTTGGGCTTGACGGTTGTTCCGAATCGACCTCGTGTACTATGATAATTAATAAAAATCGATAAGACAGTATCGAATATATATAAAAATATTAATCAAACTCGATACCGAAACTTAAACTAACTAAAGATTTGAGCTTACCCCGTCGTCGGCAGAAATTCGATATTACTATATCGAAAATATCGGACTACCAATCAAACATTAGATCGTATCCTACTAATTGTTTCTTCAATTGCCGTGTAAATTCACTCACCCCTCCCTCCCTTTTTATACTAGATTTTGGAGTCACTATTTCACCTACCAATTCTTAATTTAATAGCCACCATATTACAATTGTCAATTTAAGTGGATTGCCGTGTACATCCATCCACTTCCTTCTTTCTTTTTCTTTTTCTTTTATAATATATATATATATATATATATAATAATAATAATAATAATAATAATAAACTAACTATTTAACCTATTTTGGGTACCAAATCGAACCAACCCTTAATCGAAATAAAAATATTTGTTTGTTAGAACTTGACCTTGATTTATAAATCATCTCGAATAATCTAAATAAGATCGAGTAAATTATGCAATCGATATAAAATACTCGGTCACCGGAACTTAATTCCGACTAGACCGGTTTTTTGGGATGTGACATAAACTTTTGGTCACTCAGTCGTTTGTTTCCGTGATCTGAGATAATAAAAAAGGATAAATTACCTAGACAGTCCCTAAATTATTACGCCACTCTTATTTTGACCACCAAAATAAAATAAATTTGTATAATTACATATTTAATCCTCCACATTTACATTTTTTTTATTTTTTCTCTCCTCCACCATCTTCCATATTCTTCTTCAGCTAACTCAATCTTTAACTTTCTATTATATTAATCCTCAATTCACACCGCATATTATAATCCATCACAATATATATCCACGTTTCAAATAATATTTGTAATTCTTAATATGGTTCAGTACAAAATAAAGCCCAATTTATGTGCAACAATGTTTACATAGCATATTCGAAAGACTTAAATGAAAATAGGTGCCTAAAGTATGCATTTTTTGAACTTTAGGTGCCTAAAGTTTTTTTTGCAAAAATAGGTGCCTAAAGTATTTTTTTGTAAAAATAGGTGCCTAAAGTATACATTTTTGAAATTTAGGCGCCTAAAGTATTTTTTATAAAAATAGGTGCCCAAAGTTTCAACCGTTAAAATTTTAGGTGTCAGACCGTTAAAGGGGTGTTAAAAAATTATCAACCAATCAATGCTCGACATGTGGCACTATTTTTATTTTTTTAAAATCAATCTAATGAAAAAAACTTAGAAATTTTAATCTTTAATATGGAAATATTGGAAAATTTACAAAATAGTCCTTAAATCCCTAAAATTACCCAAACCCCCCAAATCATCGCCGCTCCTGACCACACCCCTTTGGTTGCCGGAGCATGGCGACCATTTCCCCCAACACGACATTATTTGAAATTATACTGAACTATATTAAGAATTGCAAACATTATTTAAAACATGGATATATACGGTGATGTATTATAATATATGGTGTGAATTGATGATTAATATAGTAGAAAATTAGAGATTGAGTTAGATGAAGAAGAAATAAAAAAAATGTAAATATGGAGGATTAAATAAGAAATTATACAATTATTTTTATTTCGGTGGTCAAAATAGGAGTGAAGTAATAGTTTAGAGACTGTCTAGGTAATTTATCCTTTTTTTCTTGTTTCAGATCAACCTCCCGTCAAAGGTTAACAACAACAAACGGCTGAGTGACTAAAAGTTTACGTCCCGAAAACGTAAGTGACCTTACTGGTCATTTTTCAGAATTAGTGACTAATTCTGTACTGGGGTAAAACATAAGTGACCATTCCAGTAGTTAACCCACAAAATATTCAACCTCGAGCTAAAACATCCACCAGTCTCTTCACCACAGAGACAAATGAACAAACACATACAATGCACCGTGCCAAAGAGTTAGAATCATCGCCATCACACCGCAGCACAACCGCTCGGACAGCACATATGAAAAGGCTGGACATCAGAGTTCCACATTCTCGCCTATAATCATTCAATACCATAATCTTTGGCGCATGAAAAGACTAACGTACCTCACCGGCCAACTCCAAGGCAAAAAAGGCACACACCGAAAGCCGAAAGCCACATATTACATATATATGTCTCAATGTTCATGCATCTTCTGGGGAGCAAACATTATTCGCCCATTGAACAAAACCACTGACATATACTCAGCCGCAATTCATACACTTTTTTTTTTGTCAACAAAGTTATAAGCATTTTCACGTCCATCAAGAACCCAGAACGAAACATGAAATGAAGTAACGATCTAATCAAAGTTTATGCATACGTTGACAGTGTAATCATTTACATTATTGATCAATGCTTACTTCATCATAAGAGTTCTCCAAAAATGGTTTTACTACACTTTCACTCGTGTGGACAATTAAGGCAATTGGATGGATGGCTGAAATTATACTGTAAAATTTATTTTATTATATGCTTTTTAGGACCGTTAGACGAAGTTAAATGGATGGTTGGGATTATCTTTTTTTTTTCTTCATAAAAATCTCATCGTTTTCTATTGTTTTAACTCAACCATTCGTTTACACTCCTCAAACGGTCTAAAAAAGATTTAAAGTTTTGCATGGTTTAAGATTATATTGCTCTTAGTGGCGGAACTTGAGGTAAGAGTTTGGGAGGAACAACTTAAATTTTTAAAAAATTTGGAGGTTTAAACTAATTTTTTTAAAAAAAATTAAAGGTTTAACTAAATTATAATTTTGAGATATTTAATAAGAACTTTTTAAAATTATGAAAAAATTTAATTAAAAATATTTAAAATTGTAAAGCTTAATATAAAATTTTAAAAACCTTGAAGGGACAAATTAAATTTTTTAAAATATTCAAGGGACAAATTTTAATTTCACAAGGTAATTTTTTTAGTTTTCACTGATTTTTTCAATCATTAGATGAATGTAAATTGATGTTTGAAATTAAAAAAAATAGAAATGATAAATTTTTTAAGGAAAAGATAAAATGAATAATCTCAACAATAAATTTACACTTATCCAATAATTCAAAGTCAGTGTAATTTTTTTTTTAATTTTTACATTAGATAACTAGATCTAGGGGTGGTAATGGGGTGGGTCAAGGACGATTTTGCATTCCCCACCCGTCCCAACACTTGTAGGACGATTTTGATTTTTTTCGTCCCGCGAGTTTCAGTTAATTCTCATCTCAAAAAAATCTTAATAAATTAAAAATAAATACCCAACATTAATCTCCAAAATTACAAACGTAAATGATAGAATTAGTTTTGCTAACAATAAACAAACCATTTCAAAAATATAATAATAACCTTACCGATAACAATTTCTTTTCTCAACACTTTTGTAGCCAAATCAATCTAATATGTGGTGTTTAATGATGCTCTTCGAGGCTTGTTTTGATCATTCTTGTCATCAACTATAATATGAAATGTAAATATTATATGCATCAAATAATAAGAAAAGTAAATATCATAGATTCATATGCATCTAATACGAAAAGTAAATATTTTATGCGATTGACCAACAATAGATTGTAGTAAGAAAAAAACATATTCAGATTAATCAGGACCCACTTACGGCATCTTTTAGACTGTTAAAAAATCTAATAAAATGTCAAAGCAACCTACACAAAAAACTCAATCAAGGACATACGAGATGTGATAGTTCGTTCAAAATGACAAGAGCGAGAGGAAATAGAAAAAGCTTAGGTATTGTTGGAAGGAAAAAAAAAATCCATAAGTTCATTTAAGAGCAAATCGGGGTGTTGAGATCAACCTTGAGGTAATTGATCGAGCTGTCATTGACAAGAAAACAATTATTCTAATAATAGAAAACAAATGTAAAAGAAACACATGAATTACATGCGATCGTGCAGCTGAGAAACTTGAGAGTGATTAGGTTAGATTTGTAATAAAATTAAAGTGATAATAATATAGTTAGTTTTTTATGAACATATAGATTTTTTTATTAAGACATATATTAGGGGCATATAGGTAAATGGGTATATATATTTTAAAAATTTTGTTAAATATCGAAGATCAATGCAGATATTTTTCGAAGATCCACACGGTGATTTATACGGGTATGGTTTTGAATTATCCCCGCAGTTCGGATATAACAATCTCCGTCATTATCTTCATTTGAGCTTCAACGATAGAATTTCTCTCGTCCCCATAAGTGAAGTTAAGTTATTCCCTACCCGATTGTCACCCCTAACCGGATCATACCCCTAGTTGAACATGACCATTCTTCTCATCATAGTTACGTGCTATTAGTCATCAAACTGTTAACACCACTGAACAAAGTATATTCATAGGAATTCAATTATTAAACTGCAATTATTCTCAGATTTGAATGCACTAAACTGAAAGGATGTTGCTTGCAAGTCAAGTGCATAATAACCTTTGACCTCAGCAGCACAGGGAGTATAGATATCCATTGTATTATAAGTCATTGGCGTTCTTCAAAAACTTGTAAAACTTTAAAAAGGCATTCGTGAAAAAATCATTTCAATTGGAACAAGATTTAGCAAAATGAAATACAAGATCTTACATGAAATAAGAAAATACAAGATCAAACAGGAAGACTTTGAGTCGAACATGTTGAAACATTCAATATTTTTTGATTTATAAATAAGGAAAGATTCAGATAGTATCCTCGGAGTGATTCCAACGAACTGGAACAAAAGAGGGTAAGGGCCTATGTTTCGCATTAACCGCAACTGAAAATAACTCCGACGTCTTATAAAAGGCACGATACAAGAGGTAATTTTTTTTGAACAATTCCTACTTAGAGGAGAGGAAGGAGAAATTTGCTCATGGTATAGAACTTACAACTTAGGGGAGGGGAGATATCAAATGAGAGCTTTTTAAAGTAATGTCTCATAGGGTTTATTTGAATACCAGAAACATAGGGACTTATCTAAATAGAACAGAAAACTTCAAGGGCCTGCTTAACATTTTTGCCTCTCTCCAATATGTAACTTTTAGTTCGCGCTTCCATATAGGTCCGGCTTGTAATGGCCTTCTTTAAAGGTTCGACTCAGTGAGTCCGAGGCCCATACAGAGAGGCCCAAAGATCTCAAACACATGAAATTCCACACTTCTCTGTTTTTTTTTTCTTTTTTTAACCGGCGGTAGTTCTTCTTCAATCCGTGGCGGTCCACCAAAAATGATATTTTCAGTTAAAACAAGGACAAGTGTTGTGTTTACCTTCTTCTTTTAGCTCTTAACGTTTTTCATTCTGGATCCGAGACACTGACCTGAGATTATAATCGATTTTGAGATTCGAAAAGTAACTAAAGAAATTAACAATGGCGGCCTTTATCAAGTTAGAAGATTCGCCTATGTTTCAAAACCAGGTAACTACAAAGTTCTTCACATTTTCATGATCGTACATCTGTTTTTTTCCCTCAAGAATTACGTTGATATTTTTAATTTGATTAAATTCTTAGCGATTCAATCGAATGTAAATCCAGTTTCAATGAAGTTTGTATTTACTGAATAACCGAAATTCGGTTGAATCTGTGCTGATTAGCTGTTGATTATTTTTTTTAGTTTCTAAAAAGAATTTGTCTGTTAAAATAATGGATTGTTTGTTTAAGTTATGAAAACATGATTCTAATATGTTTGTTTATTGATTGCTCAGGTATCTTTTTTGGAACACACTGCTGAGGAGGTGAAAGAACGCTGTCAAACACTATACAAAGGAAGTAAAAAGTTTATGTATGTACTTTTCTCTTTCTAAATTCACTATTTTTTCTTTTATTCGTAGTGCTGCATTTGCCTTATCAGTCTATTAGAAATATTTGGATATAATTTTTGTCAATCTGAAGTTATTGAGGTTGTATTCTTTTGTTTTTCCTCAATAGTAAGTTTTTGTTATAAAATATGATTTTTTTTTTCATTTTTAACATTAGTTTTGTACCTTTTGAATACCATCTCTCTTGTCCCTTACTCATGATACTGACTGAACATATCTGAGTGCTCTCGAGTTCAACGTGCAAAAGCATCAACTTTGTAGCAAGAGCTTGGAACAAGATTCCGGGTTCAATATGAAGAAACTGATGAAAACAGTATGTTTTCTCAGTGTATTATATTTTTTATATACGTAAAACTTACAGTGATAGTCTTTTAAAGACTTCAATACAAGAGTTAAACTATAACTAGGAGTTCTAAGTATTTACAACTCTAATCTCTTATCTCTTAGAGTTAGGATAAGATTAATCTAATCTATTTACATTCAAATTATAGAATCCTAATCTTATATAACTTACACTCCCCCTCAAGCTGGTGAATATACACTGTATAATCCCAGCTTGGATATAAATTCATCGAAAATCTGTTTAGGCAGTGCTTTAGTAAGTAAATCAGCTAGTTGCTCTTCAGTAGGAACATAAAACAGATCTGCTATACCACCATTCACTTTTTCAGAAATGAAATGCCTGTCTATTTCAACATGCTTAGTTCGATCATGGTGAACTGGATTTTTGGCAATCTGAATAGCAGATTGGTTATCACTTAGAACTTCAAATTTTCCTCCTTGTTCCATCTCTAACTCTTTTAGTAATCTCAGTAACCACATTCCTTCACACATCCCAAGGGCTAGAGCCCTGTACTCTGCTTCTGCACTGCTCCTAGACACCATTGTTTGCTTCTTGCTTCTCCAAGTTACAAGATTTCCCCACACAAATGTGCAGTAACCAGTAGTTGACTTCCTTTCAGTGAGTTTTCCTGCCCAACTGGAATCTGTGTAGACTTTAACAGACCTGTCTTCTGATTTTTTAAAGAACAAACCGTGACCTGGAGTTCTTTTTAAATACCTCAGAATCCTATGTGCTGCTTCAAGGTGTTCCTCTCTCGGGTTTGTCATGTGCTGACTAATAATATTAACAGGATAAGCTATATCAGGTCTGGTTAAGGACAAATATATCAGCTTCCCTACTAACCTTTGGAAACTTTCTTTGTTTACTTGAGCACCCAACTCTTTCTTATTAAACTTCAAGTTAGTCTCCATAGGTGTGTCTGCAGGTTTACAGCCCAGCATGCCAATTTCAGCTAATAAATCCAGTACATACTTCCTCTGGTTTATCACAAGTCCCTTACTGGATCTCGCAACTTCCATACCCAGGAAATACCTAAGTTTTCCCAAGTCCTTTGTTTCAAATTCACCATTCAACAAACTTTTCAACCTATTAATCTCGATGTAATCATCTCCTGTAATCACTATGTCATCAACATACACAATTAAAATAACTCTTTTCTGTTCAGAAGTTACCTTGATGAAAAGTGTATGATCTGCTTGGCACTGTTTATAACCATCTTGAATGATGACCTTAGTGAATCTATCAAACCAGACTCTTGGTGATTGTTTCAACCCGTAAAGTGAATTGTCAAGTTTGCACACCTTTTGAGCTCCCAAATCACCCTTCAATCCAGGAGGCATTCTCATATAAACCTCTTCTTTTAACCGACCATTCAGAAATGCATTTTTTATATCTAATTGGTGAAGATCCCAATCTTTATTCACTGCTAAGCTGAGTAAGACCCTAACAGTATTGAGCTTCGCCATAGGTGCAAATGTTTCCTTGTAATCAATCCCATATGTTTGAGTGAAGCCCTTAGCTACAAGCCTTGCTTTGTACCTCTGAATGCTGCCATCAGAGTTATATTTAATGGCAAACACCCATTTACAGCCAACAAGTTTCTTTCCTTGTGGTAAATCTGTTACAGTCCAAGTACCATTTTTTTCTAGTGCCTCGATCTCCTCTTCAACTGCCTTCCTCCATCTAGGATCTTGCAAAGCTTCCTCAATGGTTGCTGGAATTTTATGGCTATCTAAATTGACTGTGAAAGCTTTAAATGAAGGCATTAGATGTCCATAAGCAACAAATCTCTCTATTGGGTGCTTAGTACATTGTCTCACACCCTTTCTTTTAGCAATGGGCAAATCATCAATATCCAAAGTAGGTACATGAATTTGAGAAGTTTCATTACCTTCATTACCTTCTGGAGCACATGGACTCAGTTCCAACTCTTGGCAAATGTCAGACTGCAAAATGTCGTCAGGAATAACTTTCTTTCTTCTCGTATAAACACTTAGGTTTTTGGTAGGAGTTTGCGTATGTAAAGGAACTGTTAAAGGAGAGTTTTGAGGGGCTGCAGGGGAAGTAATAGGTGATGGAACACAAGGATTTATAGGAGTTTTAGGTTCTGGTGATGACAGATTATTAGAAGGAGTTGTAGGAAAGGTATGTAAAGGTTTAGTAGAAGATATAAGGGGTGAAACCTGATTATAACTTGAACAGTTTAAGGGCTGAAATTCATCCCAAGTCTCCCCCTGAATGACAGCCTTGGTGAAGTAAGGGTCCTGTTCAAAGAAAGTCACATCTAAAGAAACAAAAAACTTTTTAGTGGGAGGATGGTAACATTTGTAGCCCTTCTTAAGAGTAGAATAACCCAACAAAACACACTTGAGGGATCTAGGATCAAGTTTTGACCGAGAAGGATTATTATTATGAACAAACACTAGACAACCAAAAATTCTCAAGGGAAGTACAGAGGACATAGGTTTAAAATGAGGATAATTCTCCAAAAACACAGACCTAGGTGTTTTGAATTTTAAAACTTTACTAGGCATTCGGTTGATCAAATATGTAGCAGTTAGTAAAGCCTCACCCCAGAAATGTTTAGGAACATTATTTGAAAACAGCAAGGACCTAGTAACTTCCAACAAGTGTCTGTTTTTTCGCTCGACAATCCCATTCTGTTGTGGTGTATCAACACAAGAACTAATTTGCACAATCCCTTTCTCTTTGAAAAAATCACCTAAAGACTTAGCAAAATACTCTCCCCCATTATCAGATTTAAAAATCTGAATTTTACTAGCAAATTGGGTTTCAATCATAGTATAGAATCTCTGAAAAGTAGAAGCAGTTTCAGATTTGTCTCTCATTAAATAGGTCCAAGTAGTTCTACTGTGATCGTCTATAAACGAGATAAACCATCGACAACCATTTATATTCTTTAATTTAGAAGGGCCCCAAATATCACTATGAATAAGAGAAAAAGGTTGCGAAGGTTTATATATAGATGGTGAATATGTTGTCTTTGTGTGTTTAGCAAGTTGGCAGACATGGCATTTAAAGAACTTTGGCTTTTTATTAATAAACAATGCAGGAAAAAGTTTAGCAAGATAAAAGAAACTTGGGTGGCCTAACCTAAAATGCCATAGCATAACATCATCAAGCTGTCCTAAGGAAGAAATAGAACTACTAAAAAGAGCTTGAGGAAACAAAGGTTGTTGGCTATGTAGAATGTAGAGCCCATGATGCAGCCTAGCATTGCCAATCATCTTCTCCGAGTCCATTGCCTGCAATACACACTTATTATCAGTAAACTTTGAAACACACTTCAAATCTTTAGAAAGCTTACTAACGGACAAAAGATTGCAGTCCAACTTGGGAACAAAAAGAACATCATGTAACAACATATTCTCATTTATAAACACAGAACCACTTCCTGTTACAGGAGACAAAGAGCCATCTGCTGTCTTTATTGATCTCTTGGGAGAGGTAGGCACAAAAGTATGAAACAAATCTCTATTCCCAGTCATATGATCAGATGCTCCTGAGTCTATGATCCATGCTGGAGCAGTTTGTGCAAAAAGTAGGACAGTATGAAAAGAATTGCTCTTTATACCTTCTGATTCTGTCAAGGCTAGATTAGCCTCACTAGATGCACCAAATTTGCCAAATAGCTGCTGCAATTCCTCAATTTGCTTTTTGGTGAAACTACTAACACTACCAGCCGTTGCCAAATTGGATTGAGAATCCCGAGAGCCCTTTGGTTGAGGGGGCTTCCAATCTGCTGGTTTTCCATGGAGCTTCCAACACTTCTCTCGATAATGACCAACCTTCTTGCAATAATCACACCACGGCTTCCCTTTTCTGTTATTACTGGAAGAGGAAGATTGGGTGATTAGGACTGATCCATCATGTGAAGGAGGATCAGGAAGCATCAAAGTCCTCTGACTTTCTTCCCTTCTTACAGCAGAAAACACTTCTCGAATGGATGGGAGAGTCGTGCTACCAAGTATTCTGCCCCTCACCTCATCCAAGTCTTTATTCAGTCCATTAAGAAACTGAAAAATCCTTCTTTGAGCAGTAATCTTCTTGTATAAGGCTGCATCATTCGGAGTCTCCCACTCGTTTGCCTCATAGAGATCGATCTACTGCCACAAATTAGTTAGAGTGTTATAATATAAAGTAACACTCATGCTTTCCTGTTTCAGATTTGATGCTTGACTCTCAATTCCAAAGAGTTCAGAGGTATTATCAGTGCTAGAATAGGTTTCCTGGACAGCACGCCAAATTTCAGAGGCTGACTCATATAAAAGAAAAAATTTCCCCACTGTAGGAGCCATAGAATTCAACAACCAAGACATTACTCTGCCATTTTCTTGCATCCATTTGGCATAACCTGGATCTTTAGCATCAGGTTTTTTAATCTCCCCTGAGATATAACCTAATTTACCTCGCCCAATAATAAAAATCTTCACTGACTGTGACCATTCCAAGTAGTTATTGCCAACCAGTCTATGACAAGTAACTACTGAACTAGAGGAATCAGAAACATCATCATAACCATTAATAGGTTCTGTCACAGAATCAATTTCGGAGGAAGAAGAAGTATGGGCCATCGACTAGAGTTTAGAAATCGAAACCTAATCTGAGAAAAGGTTGAAAGTCTTTTTGTTTTCTCAAGAAGAAGGAAGGATCGAACCTAAACTGATACCATGAAGAAACTGATGAAAACAGTATGTTTTCTCAGTGTATTATATTTTTTATATACGTAAAACTTACAGTGATAGTCTTTTAAAGACTTCAATACAAGAGTTAAACTATAACTAGGAGTTCTAAGTATTTACAACTCTAATCTCTTATCTCTTAGAGTTAGGATAAGATTAATCTAATCTATTTACATTCAAATTATAGAATCCTAATCTTATATAACTTACACAATATCTGGTCTATTAGACAAATGAAATGTAGAAATCAGAGTAATTCTCTGTATTTTCTTCTTATTTCAATAGGACATTACATCTTTATATATACAAACTATGTCTCTAATTTAGGAAACTCTATGATAGGAAAGATACTAATCCTAGGAGATATGATCCCTTAAAATAAGGGGTTGTAATAAAAAAAATATTTACAGAATCCCTTAACTGAAGGGATGGAAACAGTCCATATATTTCTATAATTCCTACACTCCCCCTGAAGCTGGAGAATATACATTGTATAATCCCAGCTTGAATAGGAATTTATTGAAAACAGGCTTTGGCAAAGCCTTAGTAAGAATGTCTACAATCTGTCCGTCTGAAGGAATGTATAAAAGAGTGGCTGTCTTTTTGTTGACTTGGTCAGCAATAAAATGCCTATCAATCTCAACATGCTTTGTTCGGTCATGTTGAACTGGGTTCTTAGCAATCTGAATGGCAGATTGATTATCACACAAAACTTCAAAGTGATCCTCCTGATTAGTGCCAAGTTCTTTTAGTAATTTAAGTAGCCAAATTCCTTCGCATATTCCCAATGCTAGTGCTCTAAATTCAGCTTCAGCACTACTTCTTGAAACGACAGACTGTTTCTTACTTCTCCAAGTTGTAAGGTTACCCCAAACAAAAGTGCAGTAGCCACTAGTGGATCTTCTTTCAGTGAGATCTCCGGCCCAACTAGAGTCTGTATAAATCTTAACAGTTCTGTCTTGTGTCTTCTTAAACATTAAGCCATGTCCTGGAGTTTTCTTCAAGTACTTGAGAATTCTATTTGTTGCTGCTAAATGCTCTTCAGTAGGATTAGTCATGTGTTGACTTATCACATTTACGGGAAAGGCTATATCTGGCCTCGTCAAGGATAAGTAAATTAGTTTCCCAACTAATCTTTGAAATTTCTCTCTGTCTACTAAGGACCCATCTTCTTTGTTGAATCTCAAGTTTGCCTCCATTGGTGTATCAGCCGGCTTACAACCAAGAAAACCAGTTTCTTTGAGTAAATCAAGTACATATTTTCTTTGGTTGATCACAAGGCCTTCTTTTGATCTTGCCACCTCCATTCCTAGGAAATACCTTAGCTTTCCCAAGTCCTTGGTTTCGAATTCCCTGTTTAACAACTTCTTCAAATTGCTAATCTCTTCCTCATCATCTCCAGTAAGAATTATGTCATCCACGTACACAATTAGGATAACTTTCTTATTTGTAGAAGTTACCTTGATGAAAAGAGTATGATCGGCAAGGGACTGCTTGTAGCCGTTTTTAAGAATGACTTTAGTGAACTTCTCGAACCAAGCTCTGGGTGATTGTTTTAACCCGTATAGAGACTTGTTGAGCCTGCAAACCTTGTTGCTACCTTCAACAGACTTTAAGCCAGGTGGCAATTTCATATAGACTTCTTCCTCTAGCATGCCATTAAGAAATGTGTTTTTTACATCAAGTTCGTGTAATTGCCAATCGCAATTTACAGCCAAACTTAGGAGTACTCGAACAGTGTTAAGCTTTGCCACAGGTGCAAAAGTTTCTGTGAAATCTATCCCATATGTTTGCGTAAAGCCTCTGGCCACTAGTCTAGCTTTGTATCGTTGGATGCTGCCATTAGAGTTATACTTTATAGTAAAGATCCATTTACAACCAACAACCTTTTTTCCTTGAGGAAGGTCTGTAACGGTACAAGTAGCATTTTTCTCTAGTGCACAAATTTCCTCTTCAACAGCCCTTCTCCATTTTGGATCCTTTAGAGCTTCAGCTATGCTTGTGGGAACCTGTTCTTTATCCAAGGTTGCTGTAAATGCTTGAAAAGAAGGCATCAATGAATTATAACCAGCAAATTTTTCAATAGGATGCTTGGTGCACTGTCTAACCCCTTTTCTAATAGCAATAGGGAAGTCATCTAGAGTAGTGGACTTACTGATTTCTTCTTCCATTTCGGCAGCTGGACCCAAATCCAATTCTCGGCAAGAATCAGATTGCAAAACAGCCTCAGGGACATGTTTTCTTTTTCTTGTGTAGACACGAAGCTGTTTGGGTGGTGTTGTTTTTTGAAGACTTTCAATGGGAGTAGGTGTATTTTCAGGAAGGATGTCTAAAGTATGTGGGTGAGTTAGTGATAGGTATTACAGGAGAATCAATGGGAGTAGTCACGGGTGACAAATCTGCAGGTAAAAGCGAAAATGGTGGCAATTCTGAAGGTTGAGAATGAAGATTAGAAGGGGATACCTGATGTGGCTGAAAATCACTCCATGTCTCCCCCTGAATTTCAGCCTGAGTGAAATAGGGATCCTGCTCATAAAAAGTTATATCCATAGTGGTAAAAAATCGTTTAGAAGGAGGGTGATAGCATTTATAACCCTTCTTAAGTGAAGAATACCCAACCAGTACACATTTTGAAGACGTAGGATCTAACTTGGACTTATTAGGAGCAATATTTTGTATAAAAACAGTGCAGCCAAACAGTTTAAGTGGGAGAATGGAGGAGATAGGCTTAAAATGGGGAAAGTGCTGCAAAAATATAGATTGAGGTGTTTGAAATTGTAAAACCTTACTAGGCATTCGGTTGATTAAATATGTGGCAGTTAATAAGGCTTCCCCCCACAAATATTTGGGAACATTAGTGGTAAACAGAAGAGGACGAGTAACTTCAAGGAGGTGCCTATTTTTTCTTTCGGCAATGCCGTTTTGCTGTGGGTTTCCAACACAAGAACTAAGCTGAACTATGCCCTTTTCCCTGAAAAAATCACCCAAAGACCTAGCAAAAAATTCACAGCCATTATCAGATTTAAAAAGCTGGATTTTAGACCCAAATTGAGTGAGAACCATGTTATAAAATTGCACAAAAACACCAGCAGTTTCAGATTTATCTTTCAGCAAATAAGTCCAAGTTATCCTACTGTGATCATCAATAAAAGTGATAAACCACCTACAATTATCAGCATTCTTCACCCGAGAAGGGCCCCAAATATCACTGTGGATCAAAGCAAAAGGGTGAGAAGGCTTGTATGTAGAAGGAAAATAAGACGATCTAGTATGTTTGGCAAGAGAGCATACTTTGCAAGAAAAAGAAGTTGGCGTTTTATTAATGAATAGAGCAGGAAACAATTTTGCAAGGTATTGGAAACTAGGATGGCCTAAACGAAAGTGCCATAACATAACAGTATCAACTTTTCCTAAAGCGGTGAAAGCTTTGGAGATCTCGGTTTTAGGAGAGGAAGGGAGGATGTAGAGGCCATTCTGCAAGCTGGCCTTACCAATCATCTTCTTTGAGTTCAGTGCCTGCAAAGTACAATCAAGATCATTAAAAATTGCGGAGCAGTGCAAGTCTTTGGAAAGTTTACTAACAGAAATGAGATTGCAAGCCAGATTTGGTACAAAGAGAACATTTTTAAGTGCAATCTGTTCATTGAGAACAACAATGCCATGTCCTTCTATTTTGCACAAGGAACCATCAGCCGTTTTGACAGCTTGACCAAAGGTTTGGAAAAAATTGCAAAACAAAGCCTTGTTACCAGTCATATGATCCGTAGCACCAGAATCGAGGATCCAATTAGGAGTCAACTGGAAGGAGAAAAATGCTGTAGAAGAAGGGTTACCTTCTGGTTCTTTCATGACCAGATTACCCTCACAAGGCCCTTGAAACTTTCCAAACAGTTTTTGAAGATCAACAATCTGTTCTTTGGTGAAGCTAGTGACAGATGTTGCAGCAGCGAGGCCTGATTTATTATCTCGAGAGTTCTTGGACTTCCAGTCTTGAGGCTTACCATGAAGCTTCCAACACTTCTCCTTGGAGTGGCCGGGCTTTTTGCAATGATCACACCAAGGTCTCCCCTGTTTGGAAGAGGGAGATGATTGATGGGTGAGTAAGGCAGATCCTTCATGAGGGGAATATAGTTCATCAGGCAGCATCACACACTGTCGGCTTTCTTCCTTCTTGACAATAGAGAAAGCCTCTCGAAGGGAGGGAAGAGGAGAATTAGCCAGGACCCTGCCGCGAACGTCGTCCAGGTCCTTGTTTAAGCCTTGGAGAAACTGAAAAAGCCTTCGCTGTGTGACAATTTGCTGATAAAGGACAGCATCTCTTGGATCTGCCCAATCATGCTGTGCATACAAATCTAATTGCTGCCAAAGAGCGGTAAGGGTATTGTAGTAGAGAGTGACGGGCATGGTTCCCTGCTTAAGGGTGGCTGCCTGATCTTCAACATGATACAATTCGGCAATATTATCAGTGCTAGAGTTGGTGTCGCGGACTGCACTCCAGATTTCAGCGGCTGTGGTGTAAAGAAGAAAGTTTCTGCTTATACTCGGGGTCATGGAATTAAGGAGCCAAGTCATAACCTGACCATTGTCACGCATCCACTTAGCAAAACCAGTGGCAGTCGCAACAGGCTTCTTGATTTCACCAGTAACGTAGCCCAATCTTTCTCTGCCCAAGAGAAAAATCTTAACCGATTGTGACCATTCAAGAAAATTGTTGCCATTCAATCGATGGCAGGTGATAGTCAGACCAGACGAATCTGATTGAGCATCAGAACCAGAAAAATTTTCTGGATTTGAAGTGATCTCCGGAGTAGGAGAAGAAGTCTCGGACATGGTCTAGGTTGGAAAAAAAAACCCGTAACCTAATCTGATACCATGTAGAAATCAGAGTAATTCTCTGTATTTTCTTCTTATTTCAATAGGACATTACATCTTTATATATACAAACTATGTCTCTAATTTAGGAAACTCTAAGATAGGAAAGATACTAATCCTAGGAGATATGATCCCTTAAAATAAGGGATTGTAATAAAAAAAATATTTACAGAATCCCTTAACTGAAGGGATGGAAACAGTCCATATATTTCTATAATTCCTACATGAAACTTTGTCAGCTACAGCAAAGAATAGGATATGATTAATTTATCTCCCAAGACGCAAGAAAAACAGAAAAAACTCCCACTCCAGTGATTTAAGTTGTAAATTAAAGAAAAAATATCTAAGAGCTCCCTCTCTCCATACATGCACGCACAGGCCCATATATTTACATTTATTTATTATTTGTCTATCTCTGTTTCTTTTTCAGGAAAGTTCTTGGAGAAGCATATATTGGAGACAAAAGCTTTGCTGATACTTTAGAAGCATTTGGTGGTGGACAAGACGATCCCATTAGTGTCTCCATAGGAGGTAGTCAATGTGTCTTCTTATTTGACTTTTAACTACAGCACTAGTCATCTCAGTTCTCTGTTACAAATAAAAGCTTAACAATTTTGATTTGGTTGCTTAATCTTTGGTTTTAGTTTTACACGTTCTTTTAATTACTGGATGTATTGTAAACACAGATGTCTGTTTAACTTGCATATTTGTTGTGCATTTCCGACTGATGAATTACTTCTCTTGTAAATTTTTTTGCTCAACGAATGGCAGAAAGCCAAAAACTATTTGGAAAATATGTTTTCTTGTGATTTACATTTAAATCCCTTGTGTTCATCTTTCTGTAGAAAAATAAGTGTTGGGAGATCCAATTAGGTTGCAAATGAGGTTAGTTTCGTGATCACATGGTGAATAGTTAGAAGTATGCACTCTTATTCAGAGTGCTTGATCATGAAGCAGCATGTTGGACTAAGACCTTACTTCAAAAGGAGATGTCTCGGGTCGGAGTATGAACAAGATCGTAGCATAAACCGATAAATCTAGGGTCTCCCGCTCTCTTCAATATATTATATTTCATTAATAGATGTCTCCACGATGACAATGTGTTGAAGATGGTGCTAGTAAAATATTTGTTTAGATGAGTCTCTGGAATGTCATGGTGCCTCTTATGATATTTGTTTTGCAGTTGCTTAGAACCTTACTTTTAGGAGATATTAATTAATGGAAATAACATTATGGCATGTGGACCTTTTTTTTCAAAAAAAAAAAAAAAAGAGATGTAGAAAGTGGTCTAAGTTCTATTGTCTAGTTTGTTGGATTCATATCTGGTGGTTGAGTTGTCATGCTGGAAGATAATAGTGAGTATCACGTTGGTCCATTAACTTCCTATTAGGGACAACTTTTTCAGTCCCTTCATCCTACTAAGCTGCTGCATGGGCGCAAATATTATAACATCTTTCTATTTTGTTAGGTGAGGTTTTGATTCCCCCCCCCCTTTTCTTCGAGAATTTCAGTTGATACTTCAGTAAATGCCCCTATTACTATATTGCCCCCTTTTTGTGTATTAAATTTTTTTACCTATCCAAAATTAAAATGTAAAATGAAAAAGGAGAGGATGATGTGTCCAACTTAAAAAATTATGTAGCTGTCATCTAGCTGAAAGATTGAAGATTCTCCCTTAAAGGAATTTTACATGGTTCCCTTTTGTAGGGCCGGTTGTGTCCAAGTTCATCAATGCACTTCGTGATCTTGCTAACTTCAAGGAGATGCTGCTTTCACAAGTGAGTATCAGTTTACCATCAGAAGAATTCAATTCTTTCTTACGAATTCAAGAACTAGGGGAAAAGTAAGCTTTGTCTTATTAATGATATTCCAAATTTATCTGTTTTGACACTAACATCTTATTAGATGTTATTCTCTTAGCCAACGGTCAATTTTCCTTCTTTTTTTTTGGTTTACAATTTGATTTTACATGGTTATGTAGTATTCTAGGTTTTGGGTTATTTAGCTATGGGTTGATATTATGACTCTGCATATTTTGAAGTGGTGCCAAGTAATAAACCATGGACGATCTGTTAATTAGATTAGACAGGATATTTTGCTTGAAGACGTCATAAACACCTTGCCTTTATTCGCAAAATGAGTGTAGCGCTCTTAATTTAGAAGATGAGTTTCTAGATGGTAGATATCATGCACCTTTACAACTTGTATTGAAAAAAGGTATATGTGTGTATATATGGTATCAACTCCTTCAACCAGCTTCAATAAGGAAATAAGCTTCCACATGGAAAAGTAAGGACCTTTGATTTTGTCATTGCTTAAAACATGCAGGTGCTTGTACATATGGTATCTGCACAACCTGTCTTGTGACATTACTGAAAGTGGCTTCACTTATCAGATTGTATATTTGCTCAAAATAGTATTTAACATTTTAATTTCTATATATGTACTCATAAATTCTTCATTTGCCATAAAGATGCTTTTGTGCTCAATTTGGTTCATTTCTTTGCTCTTTATATATAATAGCACCTGCCACCTGTAGACATTGAATGTATTTATTGTGCATGAAGGCTACAATCTTTAGGTCACTTGTTGCATAACTTCAGATAAACACTAAAAAAATCTTATATTTTAGTCAATATTAACACCATGCTACATGCCTGAGAGAATAGTTACTTATTTTAGGTGTTCTGTTTGGGATGATCAATTTTTTATCTGAGATTGGAATACCTATTACAGGTGGAGCACTTGTTAGTTGATCGGCTAATGCAGTTCATGACTGTTGATTTGCAAGATGTAAAGGTAAAGATTGTTTAGCTCTCTCTCTCTCTCTCTAATATATATATATATATATATATATATATATATATATATATATATATATATTTACATATATATTTATTTTCTAAATTCCTTGTTTTCATCATCAGTTTGGAATTTAGTTGTCATTATCTAGTCCACTTTCAACTGTCTATGTGTGCACTTAAATCTATTGAAAAACTTAGAAGTCTTAAAGCAATCGAGACAGTCAGCAACAAAATTCCCCTTTTTGAGATTTTGCCTTGAAACCTTGCTCTATGTGCTTGCAATGAGGGTCTTAATGATTTCCATGCTTTCTTTGTAATTTTTAAACTCGATCTAGGTCCACTGGATGACATAAGTTGACCTTTTCCTGTTAAACAATCACTTTGGATTTATTTCAAACTAAATTACTTGTTTTGTTTTCTTTGGTGTATTAATGTGTTGTGTTTGAAACAGTTTTTAGGGGGCCTAACCTCATTGAAAATTTTCTACCACTATAAACAACCTTGCACATCAATGGTCTTTCCCCTTCTATGGTTTGCATTGTTCTTCTCCTCTCAAATTCTCACCTCTATTTTATTTCATCTTTTTTTTTTCATCAAAGTTGGAAGGTTCTGTTTTTTTCTTCTTAATTTTATTAACCATTGCCACATCATGTATCCATTTAGTCTTCTATTAGCCTAAAATAATTTTATTATTTTCATCCTTTTATCTATATATCTATGCGCCTCTTTTCCTTATCATTTTGAAAATGGGAGTACTTTCTAACAAAACTCTGTAGTCCCCCTGGAATCAGAAATTTTTAATGAGGAAAATATAGGACGCTGAAATGAACAGAATGAGTGATTGAGACTTTTTTCTTTTTGCACAAGAAACATTGCAACATTTCTTTATTCTAGTCATGGGCATTATTGAGTCTTTTAGGAGAGATTGCTAGCATAAGAACTTACTGTAGATGAATATATTGGCTCTACCTGTTCATAATTGTGGAAGACAAGATATGTGCAAGATGCATTGAGAGGTCAAAACACAACAAATTCATATGGTGGGGCAAACATAATACTTGCTTTCATTTTTGACAAGCTTAAAATTTTATCTTCCTTGCTAATTTGTTTCGAGTCTTGAGTTAAATTCATTTCTTTATTCCTCCTCTCCTAATTTGTTGTACTACTTTTATCCTCTGTCTTTTGCAGGAGTCCCATCTACAGCTTAACTTAGCTAGATATGCATATGATCGGGTATTAAAGATAACAAATCTCCCTTTCTGGCATGAAATTATTGGGAATGGATACTAATGACAATTTGAATCTCCTTCATTCTCTCTCTCTCTCTCTCACACTTGCCTTTGAGCTTTGAAGTCATGTCATAAGCTATAGCTTTTGGAACTAAGCAATTATTTGGTAAAAACATACTACATTCATATGTACCACCACTGAGAATTCTTGTATCTCAAGTGATGTCTTATAGAAATGAAAAACAGAGAAACCTAGCCTGCAACTTTGATATGTTTTCTGTGTTATAAAATCTGAATATTCCTTGCAGTAAACAGATTTAATGCTAGTTACCATCTTGAATATTTTGTGGCAAACATTGATGGCGATGACTCATTTCTATATATGTTCTCCAAAGGATTTACTAATACAAGTGCTGAGAACACAAAAGTTATGCAAATATATATGCCTTATAGAAGTTTTAAATGCCAACTACTTTTGCTCTTAAATTTTATGAAAAGCAACAATCAAGCAAAACAATACCATTAAATAACCATCTTCTTTGCTTCCTTTTAGCTATAATGCTTTTCACCAAACTTCTTACTGCCAGGCACGTGAAAAGTTTGTGTCTTTGAAGAAGAATACACGAGGGGATATTGTTGCTGAGCTAGAAGAGGTATGCTCTTTCCTTGTGTAATTATTGAACTCTTACATTACATGTTTTTAAGAGGGCTCAGCGATGCCATTCTTATCCTTTGCTCTGTATGTTTCACTAGTTTTCTCTGCCATATTGAATCTGGTTCACTAGTTAGTAAATTGTTCCAGTACCATAGAAAAGAAACAAAAGGCCCGTTTCTCTGGACCATAGAACTATGAGCCTGCTATCATTTTCACTTGTAGCTGTTGTAGTTCTCTCTGTTTTTGAACCATATATCCTGATGTGTTGTGCCCTTGATAATTTTACGTGGTTGATTTTTTTCTTTCTACTTACCTTTATCTCATGAAGTACATATTCTGGTCTTTTCTGCTTAGACATCCTTTCTGTTGTTTCCAGTACCTAAAAGCTCCTATTTTATCTTCATGAAAAAATTAGCAGGTGCAATTCTTGACATTCTGTCTAAATCCCAAAAAGTAAATAACGTTTTTGTTTAAAGAATTGAAAATATAACTAACCAATCGATTCCTTATATTAAAGCTTGGAATTGTGCCTTGGTTTTTGCTATGAAGGCATTCTTTGTTCAAATTATATCATGTCTTCACCCACATCTCATATTTTATAGATAAATTCTTAAGTTATCTGCACAGTACAGTTGTCCTTTCCATAATAAAACTAACCTGCCTTGTATTCTGGGTTGGGTTGAATTGGATTTTGGTTTTGACAGGATCTACAGAATTCAAAATCTGCTTTCGAGAAAAGGCGCTTTGATTTAGTAAGTTTACTGCAGCAGAAAATCTCATTGTTTATTTATATTAAAGTTGTGTTTCCATTTTATTTCATGCTTCATTTGGTGACTTTTCTTTGTGGTTTAAGGAAAACAGGTAACCGCTCTGATGAATATAGAAGCCAAAAAAAAGTATGAGTTTCTGGAATCTATAAGTGCAGTAATGGATGCCCATCTTAGATATTTTAAGCTGGTTTGTATTTTCTTTTTGTGATAAATTTTCTGCTAGACTAAGCTAGTTATATAAAAAATGTAGTGTGTGTGGACTGGAATTAATTGATTTCTTTTGTTATAGGGGTATGACTTGTTGAGCCAGTTGGAACCATTTATTCACCAGGTAATGTTTTACCTTTATTTTGGTTCGAATAAGATGAAAGTGTTCATTACTACTAGTATTATCCAATTAAGAGTAATTATTCTATAAGGTTTGTTCTTCTCCACGATATTAAAAACAAGTTAATGACATGTAGTCAGTGTGAATCTATGATTTGTAGAAATTTCTTCCTTAGAAGTGTTGGCTCTGTAAATAGCTATGAGCCTATGACTATAGTCTATAGGGTTGGATACTTTTATTGGAAATTGGAAAATAATTTTGATTAACCTAAATAATCCATGTGATTATGGAATACTGTGTTTTCTTTTAGAGACTTTAGTATAACTATTATTTGCAAGCATATGATTAGATGTTTACTGTTATGAAGTATAAATCTATAGATAGGCACATACCAGACAAACACATTTGTATTGTTGTCATTTTGTGTATGTTTTTTCGGGAGTTGGCGTGTTAAAAAAATCAATATCTCTGCCAATGCATATGGATTTATCTTTATCAAAATAAAATTGAATTGTCCATCCTTCTTTGAGATCTTTAAATTAAGAGTGTTGTCACTTGTATGCAACAGAATGTACGCATTTCTATTCTTTGTTATATAAACGGCTATATAAATGAATAAGTTATACACATATCTCTGTTAGATGCACACATTATGTGTAGAATGCGCGCACGCTTGTCATTATTAAATTAAATTTGATCTGATTGGATTGCTTTTTTTCCCCAATTGATGACTGAATGGATTTGTTTATGTAACAGGTATTGACCTATGCTCAACAATCAAAAGAATTAGCAAATGTTGAACAAGATAGGCTTGAAAAACGTATTCAAGAATTCAGGACCAAAGCTGAGATAGATACTTTACGGGCTTCTATTAATATAGAGCCTTCAACAAATGCTGGTCCTATTCATGTTGGCATGAATTTAGATAAAAGTGTAGAAGCACTCTTGCAGTCGTCCACTCAAGGGGAGGTGAGTGCTTGATCTTCATATCTTTTTCTTCAGATGTTATTTCCATATTGGCATTGTGTTTATTTCATCAAGGGTATTACTTGGAGAAATGAAGTAAATATCTTTTTCATTCATTTCGCAGGTCGAGACGATCAAACAAGGATATTTGTTGAAACGTTCTTCTAGTTCAAGGGCAGATTGGAAAAGAAGGTTCTTTGTACTTGATAGCCAAGGAACTTTATACTATTATAGGAATAAGGGTATCAAACCAATGGTATGTTATATTATTTTGTAATTATCCTTCGTTGATCAAGTTTAATAATATAGCTTGGAGTGTTTTGCCTTTTAATTGTGATTATGGATAATGGGGAGATATACTTGTACCTGGATAAGCCTTCGTGCTTGCTAATTTATGGTTTTGACAAATTTGAGCATGCATGGGAGATATAATTAAGTGTTTGTATGGTCTTGTACTGTAGCAGTGTCTTTTAGATTGGGAAGAGTGGAGTGAATAGAAGTGAAATGGAAAGAGATTATTAATTTCTTATTCACATTGCTGGTTTAGGAGAGAAGTGAAGAGAATGGATAATTAAGTATTTTTATGGTCTTGCTGCACTGTAGCAGCGTCTTTCAGATTGGGAAGAGTGGAGCGAATAGAAGTGAAATGGGAAGAGATCATTAATTTCTTATTCCCATAGCTGGTTCAGGAGAGAAGTGAAGAGAATGGACTTACAATTTTTCTTTCCATCTTCCGAATTGCAGTTAGGTTTGGAGGATATGAGAATTACTAATGTATCCTACATGATTTTTCTAATAAATTCTTTAGATGCAAATATAAAATGTGTCAAATAACTGTAAATCTCAAAAAGCATGAAATTCCTATAAAATCAGTCATCTTCATTTCTTCGTATCTATCCTCTTCTCTCCTATTAATTCAAACACAGTGTAATCTGGATATGTCCAAAATTCCTATGTTGCTGTATCTAGTTTGAGTTTCTGAAAAGTTCAGACAAATTTTTAATATTTTTTTACAGCCAGCTCTTGAAACTGTTTGAGCTCAAAGCTACATGGACTTGACTTTGTTCTATAATTGTAATTAAATACTATACGGCTGAGATTTATTATGTTTCATTTAGCTGGTAGAGCTAGAGAGAAAAGCCTTTTAAGTAGCATCAATATACTTCATTGTAAAAAATTTATTTGCAAGTGGTTGAATTACTGTTCTTATTTCCTATAGCTAGGCTGCTAGTTAAATGGTGTTTATAGATAAATCTGACTCTTATGTATGATCTTTTGACTGCTATTGGTAGGAACTCATTCTTTAAGATAGCTAGAACAAAAGCTCTTACAGGCTCTATTAGGTCCAAGTATCTAGTGCTTAACACCATTTCCATTTTTTGTTCCTTATGAATGAATATATTTATATAGACAAGTGTTTATGTACATATCAGCAACCTGAGCCCACATAATTTTTAGAGTGACTAATTTTCCAGTGTTTTATCCTATTTTAAATGTCTGCTTCTGAAATTATTGGCAACCTGAAGCCCCACAGTATTTTTTATTGTGGTTAATTTCTTCCCTAATTGACTGTCTGAGATAGTGTTTTCTGTTTGTGTAAATTTATATTTTCCCATTGGGTTAGATATGAAGATGTTTGAATTGATTTGTCCAACAAGCATGAAATGAATGGATAGTAGATTACACAAAAAGTTGGTTCTATCATCTATGAATGAAGCAATTTCATAAATTCTTAGGTTTGACTATAATCTATTTGATAAATGAAATGATTTTGATGAAGCATGATGTTTTACTTTATCTCTTTACTTCCAGGGTTCTCACCATCAGCATACTGCTTCAGCTGATTACAGTAATGTATTTGCTAAATTTCGTGTAAGGCATAGTAGATCATTATCATTTAATGAAGAAACTTCGGGCTATCATACAGTCGATCTTCGTACTTCAACAATAAAGATAGATACAGAGGACACAGATTTACGACTTTGCTTCAGAATTATATCTCCACTGAAAACTTACACGTTGCAGGTGATTTGATTGGTTGGATCCCCTTTTGCTAAACTTATCATGGAAATGGTTAAAACATAGTAAAATCACAATATGATACATTTCTCTTACTACATATAGTATGAAAATGGTTAGCTCATTGTTCCTGCTGTTATTCTTGGATTTTTGCTTGAGACTTCGTATGCATTTTTAATTATATTGTCAAACCTTAATTTTTTCTATTTAAAGATTGAATGTTAGTTAAATACAGTGGTTAATAGACAGAAAAACCTGTGCTACTCAGATTCAGGTGTGAGTTTTGGTATGGGTTCATGTCTGATATGAGTATGTTCAATTTTTTCTATGTTTTTCTATGTATTTAGAGGATTCGTGGAGGGGCATATTGTAGATTGGAGGTGTTTAAAATAGATAAATTATCTTTTGTATATCTTATCTCTTAGATGTTTTATCTCTAGCCTAACTCTTATCCTAAAGTGTAGATAAAGATAAAGATTTAGAGAAAGCCTAGCTAAGGTAAAACACTTGTACATAGGCCTTTATAAAGGCCAAGTTTTCTGTAAATAAAAATTAAGAAAATCAGAGTAAGAATTGCCTCTCTGCTCAAATACTGCTTATTCACATGGTATCAGTTTAGGTTTTAGATCCTAGAAAAATTCTTCCAAATATTGCGAGATGGCTGAAACTTATTCCACACCTGTTATTGGTTCTGGGTCTAATCAATTCGTGAGACAGCAGAAGGAGAATTCTGCTCATGTAGCTGCAACTGCAACTAGGGTTTGTTTCAGTAATCAGCAAATTGAAGACTTGCAGAAACTACTTAGCCGAATGACTACCCAAAGTGACTCGCCTAGTGCTAATACAGTCCTAAGAGGTAGTTCAGTTTTTGCTAATTTTGCAGACAATGGTACTTGTCAATCTTGGATTGTGGATTCAGGGGCATCGGACCATATGACAGGTGATCTGTCCCTATTCCAGACTTTTCAGCCCTTGCAATATTCTTCTCATATAAGAACTGCTGATGGATCCTTATCATCTATTGAAGGGAGTGGTTCTATTCAGATTTCTGAAAATTTTATACTGCCAAATGTGCTCTATGTTCCTAAATTGGCCTGCAATCTTATTTCTGTCAGTAAATTATCAACTGATTTACGATGCACATCTAAATTTTCTTCGAATGTTTGTGAATTTCAGGCTATGGACTCGGGGACGGTGATTGGCAGTGCTAGGTTGTGTGGTGGCCTATACATTCTTCAAGGGCAAAAATCTCTGCATAAACAAGCCCAATCAACTTGTTCATCTCTGATTCCTTGTTTTCCTACTATTTCAGATTCATCCCATAATGTTTTGTTATGGCATTATAGATTAGGACACCCTAATTTTCATTACCTTGCAAAAATGTTTCCAACTTTGTTTCTTAATAAAAATCCCAGTATTTTTACTTGTGACATTTGTCCACTCGCTAAACACAAGAAAACCTCATACCCTCCATCAACACATAAAACATCCTCTCCTTTTTCCCTTGTGCATAGTGACATTTGGGGCCCTTCGAAAGTAAAAAACATAGACGGTTCTAGGTGGTTTATTACCTTCATCGATGACCATACTAGGCTTACTTGGACTTTCTTAATGAAAGAGAAATCTGAAACTGAGGCAGTTTTTAAAAAATTTCACCATCTTATAGAAACCCAGTTTAATAGTCACATTCGTATGTTCCACTCTGATAATGGTAGTGAATACTTTACTCGAACTCTAGGGTCCTATTTTCAAGAAAATGGAATTATTCATATTACTTCTTGTGTTGATTCTCCTCAACAAAATGGAATTGCCGAGAGAAAAAATAGACATTTATTAGAAGTGGCTCGGTCTTTGTTATTTACTACTAATGTTCCTAAATTCTATTGGGGGGAAGCCATTCTTACTGCCACATTTCTTATAAACAGAATGCCTAGTAGACCTTTAAATTTTAGAGTTCCTAGGAACTTCTTTCTTTCTTATTTTCCTGATTTTAAGCCACTTTCTTCAAATCTGCCAGTCAAGGTTTTTGGGTGCACTGTCTTTGTTCATATTTATCCTCATTCTAGGACTAAACTCGATCCTAGAGCCATTAAGTGCATATTTTTAGGGTATTCTTCTACTAAGAAGGGCTACAAGTGTTACTCTCCTATCACTAAGAAAACATACACCTCGATGGATGTTACTTTTCATGAACATAAACCCTTTTATCCCAAAACCGAAATTCAGGGGGGGAGTTTAAGGGAATTTCAGCTTGATGATAATTTTTATCCTTGTTTACCTTTACCTACTGTTTTACCTTCAGAACCAGCAGCTTTTTCAAAACCTGCAGATTTTTTAGAACCAGTAAATTCTTCAAAACCAACAAAATTTTTGGAACCTGCTGTTTTACCTTGTTTGAACTCTCCTAATACACCAAAGACTCCTAAAAACACCCCACCTGAACAACTTGAACAAAGGGAGCTCAGTGTTTACAAAAGAAGAAGGAAGCCTGCTAAAGAGACCACCATACAACCTGCAGACTGCCGAGAGCTGGAATTTAGTCCTACAGCCTTGGAACACTTGGAAGGTATGGAAACTTATCAGAATAATGCTCAAATTCCTATTGTCAATACTGATGACTTACCTATCGCTCAAAGAAAGGGGGTAAGAAAATGCACATCTCATCCTATCCAGAGATTTGTAGCATATGGGAATCTAAATGCTTCATTTAAAGCTTTTACTGCAAATGTGGACAGCATTGTTATTCCAAAAACAGTAGAGGAAGCTATACAAAATCCTAAGTGGAAGATGGCAGTAGAAGAAGAGATAAGGGCACTGGAAAACAACAAAACTTGGACACTTGTAGATTTACCACCAGGAAAGAAACCAGTTGGCTGCAAATGGGTCTTTACAGTTAAGTATAACTCTGATGGTAGTGTTGAGAGGTTTAAGGCAAGGTTGGTAGCCAAAGGATTTACACAATCCTATGGGATAGACTACCAAGAAACGTTTGCCCCAGTAGCCAAGTTAAACACGATAAGAGTGTTATTATCCTTAGCTGTTAATAAGGATTGGGAACTTCACCAACTAGACATCAAGAATGCTTTCTTAAATGGAAGTCTAGAAGAGGAAGTTTACATGAAAATTCCTCCAGGAATGCAACAAGAAAAAGATGGTAAAACAGTGTGCAAGTTGGAGAAATCATTGTATGGCTTGAAGCAATCCCCTAGGGCTTGGTTTGAAAGGTTTACCAAGGCTATGTTAAAAATTGGCTATAAACAGTGTCAGGCTGATCATACACTGTTTGTGAAGACAACCTTAGGTAAAAAGTCAATTTTAATCGTTTATGTTGATGATATTATTATTACAGGTGATGATGTTGTTGAAATACAAAATTTGAAGAAAATATTATCAACAGAATTCGAAACTAAGGAGTTGGGCAGCCTTAGATATTTCTTGGGGATGGAAGTAGCACGGTCTAAAGCAGGTATTGTCATAAATCAGAGAAAGTATATTCTTGATTTACTTTCAGAAACAGGGATGTTAGGATGCAAACCAGCCGAAACACCAATGGAAGTTAATTTAAAATTGAGAAGAGAAGAAATAGGCAGCCCTGTTAACAAAGATCAGTACCAAAGACTTGTTGGGAAGCTTATTTATTTATCCCACACTCGACCAGACATAGCATACTCAGTAAGTATTGTGAGCCAACACATGAGTGATCCTAGGGAGGAACACCTTGAGGCTGTTACCAGAATACTGAGATATTTGAAGATGACTCCTGGACATGGTCTAATCTTCAAGAAAAGTGAAGACAGGTCAGTAAAATTACTTACAGATTCTAGTTGGGCTGGTGAATTAACTGACAGGAGGTCTACTAGTGGCTATTGTTCATTTGTGTGGGGAAATCTAGTGACATGGAGGAGCAAGAAGCAACCAGTAGTGGCTAGAAGCAGTGCAGAGGCTGAATATAGAGCTATGGCTTTGGGAATCTGTGAAGGAATATGGCTGCAAAGGTTGCTGGCAGAATTGGGGCTAAAGCAGTTTGAAGAATTCGAATTGCAAAGTGATAGCCAATCAGCTATCAGCATTGCAAGAAATCCAGTCCAACATGATAGAACTAAGCATGTGGAAATTGATCGACATTTTATTGCCGAGAAGGTCAATGGTGGACAAGTTAAATTGCATTTTATCCCTACAAAGGACCAGCTGGCAGATATTCTTACTAAAGCACTACCTAGAGAGACTTTTGATAAGTTTACATCCAAGCTGAGACTCTACAATATATACTCTCCAGCTTGAGGGGGAGTGTAGATTGGAGGTGTTTAAAATAGATAAATTATCTTTTGTATATCTTATCTCTTAGATGTTTTATCTCTAGCCTAACTCTTATCCTAAAGTGTAGATAAAGATAAAGATTTAGAGAAAGCCTAGCTAAGGTAAAACACTTGTACATAGGCCTTTATAAAGGCCAAGTTTTCTGTAAATAAAAATTAAGAAAATCAGAGTAAGAATTGCCTCTCTGCTCAAATACTGCTTATTCACACATATTCCCGTACATGTGTCCAAATATGTGTTGGACACGGGTACTTCTCAAAAAGTGAAGAGTTGGAGCAACAAAAAATGAAAATTAGGATGGAATAGCTCTTCTGGATGCCTCGTATTATCACTGAATTGTTGCTAAATTCTAATGCATAGATCAAATTAAAAAAAGTTAGACAGGGTAAGTAGAATTGGTGAAACGTTCTAAATACACAACATTTATTTACAACAATAGCATGCCCTTGTAAGCAAAGTTTAAATTGTTCCTTACCAATAGGCTTTACTGTTTCTTGCTAAAATTTTGCACTTCCACTACTATGGCTTGATCTAATGCCTCTGAATAGAGGAAGAAGCAAGGATCAAATTCTCTGGTACAAACTTGAGTGTGAAACTTTTAGGCTTATTTAAAAAATAAGTGCCTAAGCTCTGCCACATTCGGTTCCCATTTCCAGGTTACGCCCATTAAAAAATTACACAATAAAAGTTATACCAGAAAAAAAACTTTAGGCACCTAAAACAAAAAAGAGGCATAGTTTGGGCTCTTATTTTTCAAACTTTAGGCACTTATTTTTTTAACAGAAAAACCTGCGAATGGGAACAAAATAAAACTTTAGGCACCTACTTTGACCCCCCCCAAAAAAAAACTTTAGGCACTTAAAACAAAATAGAGGCATAATTTAGACACTTATTTTTCAATTAAGCCAAACTTCTATTACAATTATTTTTTGAATTAGATAATTGAATGTGATGAAACAAAAGAAAATATTTTTGAACTTTCTAAATTAAGCTGTATTACAATGTTTTCTTCATGATGATTGTGCTGATATGTTTTGTCATTGGTTGGACAGGCTGAAAATGGGGCAGACAGAATGGACTGGGTTAAGAAAATAACTGCAGTTATCAGATCCCTTTTTAATTCTCATATCCAGCAGCAGGTTCTTTAATTTTTTTTTCTCCTTTTAAAGCCATGGTTTTCTTTTTTCCATGATGTTGCAATGCTAATTCTCATTAAATTGCTGCTAATAGTGATTTGGTTGTCTGTTGTGGCTGCATCTGGAAAAAAAGCATGTGGAGGTTCGCAAACCTTCTTCTAATGTTTCGTCACCTACCCATGGTACTTTGGAGATTAAACAAATAGGCTTTGGGACAGAGCCTATCTCTACCGTCCTCAGAAAAATTCCTGGAAATGATGTTTGTGCAGAGTGCAGTGCTCTCGAACCTGATTGGGCATCTCTTAATCTTGGAATACTGTTATGCATCGAATGTTCAGGTGTTCACCGTAATCTTGGTGTACACATTTCAAAGGTGCAATTAATTCAAAGAATAGAAAAAGACCTCATGCCCTTTTCCTTTTTAGTTTTTGTTAATTTTTCTGTGCTGGTTTTTATTTTATAGTTCTTAACCAATATTTGGTCTTCAACCAGTTTAAGGTCTCTTAGAACTGGGAGGTTATGTTAATTAGCGTCTTCTATTAGCTGTGATGATCTCATTTTTCATGCTGCAGAAAAGTTATTCCCATAGCATTGACATTGAAGAGTATAAGGTTGCAATAACGATTTCTTCTGACTATTGTTGTTTTTCTTTTTTGATATTTCACTTTCCACCTTTTACTTTCATGAAACTACAGTTGATGTCCCTAGGTAAGAGTTCCTCCATTTTAGATGAAATCTATTAGATTGTTAAATTGGGTTCAACATTGTTGTCTCTTAAAGTACTATGTTCCCTACATTTCCTACAGTTTTGTGTATTGCACCCGTCTGTTGGGACTTGGGAGATCCCGTTGTACAATTTCAAATCAGCTGTTATACTCGCAAATAACTTTGCTTTCATTGACTTATAAGGACTCTTGCCCATGTATGATCAGTTCTCTAATTTTCCTACACTTTTGGGTGCCATGTCAGGCTGTTGGGAGAATCCGTTGTACAATTTCAAATCAGCTGCTACACGTGCAAATATCTTTTTTCACGTTGACCTATAAATAGTTTTCCCATGAAATATGTGGTGGATGATATGAGTCGTGTTAGGTGAATATTTCTAGTTTCCCTAGATTTCCTACACTTGGGTGCTGAACCAGACTGTTAGGAGCATCTGTTGTACAATTGCAAACCAGCTGCCATACTTTCAAATGACTTTGCTCTCATTGACTTATGTGAAGTTTTGCCTATGAAATGTGCTGTCAGAAGAGCAGATAATAGGAGGCTGATAGGAAAATTTTGATATCATGACATTTCGTTCATTTTAAGTCTCTTCAATAAAGAACACTTTTCTTCTGTGTGCAGGTGAGATCATTGACATTAGATGTCAAAGTGTGGGAACCTTCAATTGTGGAATTATTTCGTCTCCTGGGCAACACTTATTGTAACTCTATATGGGAAGGTTCACTCCTTCAGAATGAGAGGTAAGAGTTTCCTCAGGTTAATTTGAACATGAAAATGATGATACTAACTGATCTGTTAATTTGTGAATTCCGTTTCTGTGTACCAACTGTAGTTGTTGATTTCTCAAAGAATCATGTTAAATATAATGCATTGGTTCTATCTACATTTTGTTTTTCAGAAAAGTAATTTTATTTTTTCCATTTTGTATTTGCATGTTTTGTTTTCATGTGATATTTCAAAACCATCTCTCAGTAATTTAAACTAGGTTGAACTAAATCTTATTATGAGGAAATTCAGAGATGCTATAAATTTTTATGGCCTCTTTTTCTGTTAAACAAACCAAAGGGGGGATTCTCTTTCCTTCTCTTTCAAATTATTTGACATTAAAAGGGTTCATTATAGATGGAACAATTTTTCGGTTTTTTTTCTTCTTTGTAAGAAGCAAGAATTCTTATTGAAACATATTAAGCATCTAAAGACAACGATAACACTGATGTTAATTAGCTGTGTCATCTCTTGAAAGAAATCATGGTTGTACTTAAATGACAATAACCTAACTTGTATAACATTTGTTGGCACAAAAGTCATCAACAGCTTTATGTTTTCTGTGCACTTCCCTCTGTAATGTCAGATCTTCAATAATGTAACTTAAATGTGGAATATTACATAAAGAAATATCCCCACTCCTTCATTTAGTCATTTTTTTAAGAATCATCCCTTTATTTATTGTTATTTTTTCCATTAACGATTGCTGTTCTAAAATGCTATTGAAGTGTTCTTGTCTACATGAATATGATGTTGGATACAAGTTATTGCATCCTTGTTATCTGTCCTATTCATTGTGTTATTGCACCCCCCCCCCCAACATGTACGCCACATTTTCCGTAAAGATGCACCGGTTTTGTTAGATATGTTAGCTTGAAAATCGGTCAAGATATTAAAAGAGTAAATTTTAGAAAACCAAAGTTGGTAGTGTTTGGACTGATGATGCATAACTGGTTAACTAGATAGTTCCATTGTGTTCTAGTAATTACAGATACAAATACAATGGTCTTCTTTCTAATCACTGTTTAATGTAATTCATTGCAGTGTGGATGAATCAAATCCTTCAAGCACATCAATAACAAAACCGGGAACGGAAGATGCATTTTCTGGTAAAGAGAAATACATTCATGCTAAGGTATTTTGTTGAATTCTTTTTTTTTCTCTTCATGTCCATGCATTGATATTCATATTTCAGCACACATGCTTTTCTTTATTCCTTTCTTCCTCGCGTCACCCCCTTGCATTGTGCCGTTTAACTTATCGAGTAGATGACTGGGTTTTTACAGTCCGCGAGGAACCTCTTCTGGCATATCTGTGGACTAGCTATAATGAATAAATTACTCTAGGATTTGATGTTTTTTTTTCACATTCAAGATTATTCCCCGTTGGTTCTTTGTGCTTTATGCTTGAAGTTAGATTCGAGGCTGAAAAGTATGTACAGTTGCACACATAAACACCATTTCCCTTCAGACGATTGCCAAATTTCATCGGTGCATATTCTTACATTGTTAGACATCTCACACTGTCATGATAAGAAGCTATAACATTATTCCTTCTCCTAATCAGTATGTAGACAAATCTCTGATCATCAGAGACACGCTGCGGCCTGGAGATTCTCCCAACTCAACAAACATTTGGCAAGCAGTTAAAGCTGATAATATACGAGAAGTATATCGTCTAATTGCAATATCAGAGACCAATCTCGTCAATACCACCTTTGATGATGTCTTTGGCATTGATTCGTATCACCATGTCGTTGATGCACAAGACTCACCTGATAGCCACAAAGAGGAAAAGGAACAATATCGTCCATCGGCCTGTCAGAGAATCAAGAATTCGAATGACCCGGTGAACTGTCTACAAGGTTGTTCATTGTTGCATCTGGCATGCCAAGGTGGCAGTATTGTGATGCTTGAGCTGTTGCTGCAGTTTGGTGCTGATATCAATATACCCGACTTCCATGGCAGGACTCCTTTGCACCATTGCATTGTTTTAGGGAACAATTCATTGGCAAAGTATCTTCTTAGAAGGTAAGCTTCATATTTTTGCATAATTACTTATCCATAAGACAACTGGAACTTAAGACACAGATAATACCATCAAAGCATACAAAAATACGACACAGCGTGACACGATTAATCACATGTTTAATACATGTATTGTATTCATGTTCGTAAATTTGATGAAACTGCACAGAGGAGCAATGTCTTCGATTAAGGATCACGGGGGATTCAGCGCATTGGACAGAGCAATGGAGAAGGGTGCCATTGCGGACGAGGAGCTATTTCTTCTGCTCAATGAAAGCTAGTGAAACAAACCTGGTTTTCCCGAATCGGTAAAGCCTGTTTCTCTCCCCGGATTTTCACTTATGCCGGTGATTGTTGCCTTTATATAAGCATAAAAAGAGCCATCTATCCTCTTCTAATCCATCGAGGTCGTCAAGGCATTTTTTGCTTATAATAACTAAAGCTTGATGTATTCGAGTGGTATTCGTTCGAACCTTCCCGCTGTGCTTGATTTTCTTTGTTGATTGTATTGCCAAAATTGTATTAACATAGCTTTTTAAACGTGACGGTCAATGATCGCATATAACGAGTATTTGAAAGCAGAAGAACCAACTTCCTTCGCTTATCCTTAATTCATTGCATTGCTCGGCGTTTGTTGCTTAATTCATTGTACAATGTGTAAATTAGGGATTTAATTTTATACTCTAATTATAAAAATTTTCTTTGATCTAAACAATACATAAATACTATCATGTATGGACTAAAAATAATCAAATCGGACAACATAAAAAAAATCTATAGCTTATGTATTGTACTAAGACTGGTTGTAGAATTTACCTGTCAAATTTCATGGTTAAGTAAGATCAAATTTTTAAAATCCCAATAATATATAAATTATATAGACTCAAATCACATAACATTTCGAGCCTTAGAGATTAACATTATTGAAAGGAAGAGCTACGAATACTACATGGACCATTTATGAATATATAACCCTAATAGGGATGGGCACGGGTCGGATTTTTGGCCCACCCGAACCGACCCGAAACTAATTATCCTAAAATCGATCCGATCTAATTTTAAAAAAACTCGACCCGACCCAAAAATAAATATTCTAAACTTGACCCTGACCTGACTTATAAAAAAAAATTAATTTTAGGGACCTAATTGTAAAAAATAATTTTAAGAGGCATAATTATAAAAAGTAATAATTTTAAGGACTAAAATGTAAATAAAAAATTAATTTAAGGACCTAATTATAAAAAAATATAAAGAGGGGTATTATTACAAATATCCCTAAAAAATTTAGAAAAAATTACACTATTAGTCCCAGGTCGGTCGGGTCGGATTTTTTCACCCTAAAACCCGAACCCGACCTCACCATACACAAAACCCGACCCGACCCGACCCCGATTTTTTTATATAAAAATACCCAACCCGATTAGGCCGGGTCGGGTCAGAACCCGTCGGGTCCGGGTATCGTGCCCATCCCTAAACGCTAACATTATAACCGATAGACAACTTTGTCCTTGGCAACGGTTAGCTTATACGAAGAAAAAAGTGTGTAATAGTTCATTCTCAAAAAATTTCTCAAGTTATCGAAACAAAGAGGCAGGGAACCGCTCCCCTGATAATAAAATAGGGTAAATTATACTAATTAAGTAATTATCACTGGTGTTTCAATAAGTTTTGTCTTTTTCTTATTATATGCATGTTTGTCTTACAGTTCATGTTCGGGGTGCGTGACAACCCCTCCCAATAGTGTCGTCTCCAAAGTTTAAACTCACGTTCTCTCCTTATGAGTGCAATGTGCTTTACCAATGCACCCAACCCTGGTTGGTTAATAAGTTTTGTTTTTAATTATTAGTGTTTGGAAAATTATATTGTGACAATGAACGTTATCAATTTATTACACAATAATCACTGATTATTAGTTTATATTAAAAATGTTATAAAAGAATGATGTGATAATGAGTATGTAACACGATCATGAATTAGTAACTGCGTCTGATTTCTAAATCTTTTAATATATTGGTGTAATTATATGGAGGTTGATGGTCATGGTAATGAACTCGGTTGTCGTAGCGTCTATGGTGAGGAATTAGTCTCCTTTTCCTTTAAGCGCCAAACCAATCCTTCCCTGTATATACTCTCCGATTGCAATTCAAGAAATCCTTCCCAAAGCACTCGTCAAGAATGGGTTCCTAGAGGCTCTTCTTCATCTACAACAACCGCCTCCGATTGCAATTCACCAGCCGCCCCCAATGTCAACCGCGCCTCGACTCAAAATAATAATAATAATAATAATAATAATAATAATAATCTAAAAACTGTTACAATTATTCTTATCCAAAATATCTAAAAAAACATGAAATCACAAGATTAATCTGACGCAACAAAATTGTTAACTTCAGAAGCTTAATATCCATTTCACCACATAGAAATGACCATATCCTGTGTTAACTCATTGGAGGAAGAACAACTCTTCACAGCTTTAACCAGACCTCATCATATCACAGCTTTAACCAGACCTCATCATACATGCTATAATTTTATATAGGAAGAGCAGCTTCAATTTTTCCCCATGATTCTAAAGCATCCCCTCTAATCCTCTTTTTCATCTTCTCCACAACTTGCTTAGCTTCCTCCGTTCTCGACCTTTCCACCAACCCTTTAACCAGACCCTCCATGGCCTCGAATGGCGGCACCCATTTCCTCTTTATGATTTCCTTACTCATTTCCAAAGCCGAATCCAACTCACCTTCATTCACCATACTCCTAATCAAACTATAATAAGTAAACGAACAAGGCAAAACATGCCCATCACTCAACATCTTATCCAAAACCTTCTTAGCCGATTCCGAATCCCCTATCCTACAAAACCCATCAATAATAGTATTATAGCTAGCTGAATTTGGCTTCAACCCTTTTGAAACCATCTCATCCAACAACTTCTTTGCCCTAGCACACTCCTTGCTCTTGCACAACCTTGAAATCCTATGATTATAAGTAGTCAAATTGCCTTCAATCCCTTTCTTTAAAACCTCTTTCATAACCCCATCAAATCCATTTTGGTCCCCATTCTTCAAGTAAGCTCCCAGCAATATGTTATAAGTATCAATATTTGGACTCACACCCATTTTCTCAACCCATTCCCGTGCTGATTCTATCTTATTTTCTTTCACAAACGCTTTCAGTACCAAGTTATGGGATACTACCGATGGCTTAACGCCGAGCTTTGAGGGAAGAGTGTTGAAACAATCATGTAATTGCTCAAACATCCCATTGTTAAGATAAACCGTGAGAATAGCACAAAGGGATTTTTCAGTTACATTGGAATACCTTTTCTGAGACAATTCGTCGAGCGTTTGGAGTGCTTGTTCGACCATCCCTGCATTTGAGTAAAGCATAACGAGACGAATCCAAAACCCTTCGGATTTGAGGGCGGGGGTGTTTTGCGAATTGAGCTTTTGGGTTTCGAGGAGGCGGTCGACCAGGTCGAGGCGGTTGGCTCGAGCTAGCTTGCGGATGGAGAGGTGGTAGATGGGGCGGTGGCGGAGGAAAGTGGGCAGATGGGAACATTGTTGGAAGATTTCAGCTAACTTTTCTGGGTTTTTTTCGGATATGATGGCTGATTTGGCGGCTTTGAAAGAAGGAAATGGTGGGTTTTGCTTAACGGACTGAGTGGAGAAGAATGATTTGGGTATTGCTAGTTTTGAATTCTTGAAGATGGAAGCCATTGCTGCATTTGATGTTGAAAACTGAACTTGGAAAATTGGAGAGAGATTAGGGTTTTAGTACTATTTAGTGCATTAAGTTTTAGGGTCAACTATACTATTGACCACCGAACTAACTGAGGATTACTATTTTGACAACCGAATTAACGAACTCGTCAATCAGACCACTGAACTTATAAAATCAACCTATTTTAACCACGACCGTTAAAAACCTAATGGTGGGTGACGGAACTGTCACATGGCAGCTTACGGGAAATTTTTAAAATTACATATTTGGTCCATGTTATTTACTTATTAAATCAATTTGATCCTAATTTTATTTTAATTAAATAAAATTAATTATCCAATTATATGATGACACGTGTCATCACCTAATTGAGTTAATTTAACCAAATTTTAATTTATTTTATTCAATATATTTTTTCTTCCAAAATCAGGCAGTGACACGTGTCACCACCTGGTGAAAGGAAAATTAATGAAGAATAAAGATTGGTGTTGTTTGGGTTTAAACCTAATACTAAGTGGAGAAAATCTCACACCTTTACCATTGAGCCAAGCTGCTCTTAGTGATATATTTTGCACACTTTCATATATATATATATATATATATATCTTATACTTCAGTAAATGTTATAGAAAAAAGAAGTAAAAATAGTTGAAAGGGGACTCGAACTTAGATCACTTGGGATGTGTATAATCACACAAACGTTCGATTTAATTTAAATCTATTTTTTTAAATATTCGATTTTAAAAAATATACATGGGTTAAACTATTCGAATAGTTTTTTTAAATTAAATCGAATATTTCATAAAATATTAAATATTCGATTTAAAAATATTTGATTTAAAATAAAAGAAATTCGATTTAAAAAGTATTCGAATATTTAATATTTTTAAATTAAATCGAATACTTTTTTAAATCAAATACTTTTAATCGATTAGAATTTTAAATCGAATATTTTTTAAATCGAATACTTTAAATTAATTCAAATATTAAATCGAATACTTTAAATTAATTTGATTTTTAAGTACTTTAAATTGTTTCGAATATTAAATCAAATACTTTAAATCAATTCGAATATTAAATCAAATACTTTAAATTGATTCGAATATTAAATCGAATATTTTTTTATATCAAATACTTTAATTCGATTGGAATTAAACTGAATATTTTTTAAATCAAATACTTTAAATTAATTCGATTTTTAAATATTGGAATATTAAATATTTGATTTAAATCGAATACTTTTTAAAATTAAATTTCTTTTCTTTTAAATCGAATATTTAATATTTTAATAAATATTCGATTTAGTTTAAAAATAAAAAATATTCGAATACTTTAAATCGAATATTTAAAAAAAAAATTGATTTAAATTAAATCGAACGTTTGTGTGATTATACACATCCCAAGTGATCTAAGTTCGAGTCCCCTTTCAACTATTTTTACTTCTTTTTTCCATAACATTTATTAAAGTATAAGATATGTATATGAAAGTGTGCAAAATATATCACTAAGAGCAGCTTGGCTCAGTGGTAAAAGCATGAGGTTTTCTCCACTTAGTCTCAAGTTTAAACCCCTACAACACCAAACTTTATTCTTCATTAATTTTCCTTTCACCAGGTGGTGACATGTGTCACCACATGATTAGAGGGAAATATATATATTAAATATTAAATAAAATAAATTAAAATTTGGTTAAATTAACCCAATTGGGTGATGACACGTGTCATCATATGATTGGATGATTAATTTTATTTAATTAAAATAAAATTAGGATCAAATTGATTTAATAAGTAAATAACATGGACCAAATATGTAATTTTAAAAATTTCTCGTAAGCTGCCACGTGGCAGTTCCGTCAACCTACCGTTAAGTTTTTAACGGCGGTGGTCAAAATAGGTTGATTTTATAAGTTCGATGGTTTAATTGACGAGTTCGTTAGTTCGGTGGTCAAGATAAGAATCTCCAACTAGTTCGGTGGTCAGTGATTTAATTGGGTCAAATTTTATCATAAGTCTCTGTACTATACTTAGGTTGTGGATTTTTTTCTCTATACTCTAATTCAATTTCTTTTTTAGTAAAATCACATGTATCCGACTAATTATGTAACACACTAATTAAATAAAGGGGAAAAAAGAATTGGAGTCACCAGGGTTTGAACCTGTAACCTTTAGGGGAATGTTTGAGTTTTAACCACTAAGCAAAGGTTGCTCTTGGTCTAGTTTTACACCAACTTAATTTTAAGTTGTGTGTGGTAATTATTATATCAGATATTAAAATCTGACCTCTCCCCTACCCTTTGTTTTTTTTGTTACCCGCTTCGAAAGTAAGGTTCTAGAACCTCTTAACCCATGTTTTTCCAACTCCCAAAGTCCAGCCACATCTCCGATCTCGCCCACCTTACAGCCGTAAGTGTCATTTTCGCCACCAGTGTGCTCGTCGTCGTGCAGCGAACCCAGAGGCATCAGCCACTCGCGGTGTTTCGTCGTCGTTTGTCGTGAGAGCGCGTTTGAATGTTTCGTCGGGAAGCCTAAGCGTCGCCCTTTTGTTTTCCGCCGTTTTCGGCCACCCTCGACGTCCGTTCGAGAATTGGACTCCAAATCCCAGCTCCCCACGCCGTGTTGAGCAAAACCCAGTAAACCGATTTTTCATCCGACTCTGTTAAGGGCTTCGTCGGAGCTTCATCTTTTCCGACGAGGTTTTGACCTTTTGGGTCTTTTTTAGGTGAGTTTCTGGCCTATATAGGTTGTTTTTTTGGTTAATTGAATTCTTGGTCTGATTTGCTTTTGAAATCCGGCAGAATCGAGCTCCTTGGCATCTCCGGTGACTTTTTCCGTTGATCGGCCGGCGATCTGAAAACCCAGAGGTAAAACCCGGTCTGAGCCTACCGAACCAAATCGGTGTGAACCACTCCTGGCCGAACCGGTCCAATTGATAAACCGGTCCGACCCATTAAGCCATATGAACTGGCCCAGACCCGAAAACCCGTACCTGACCCGATTCGTGTCTGACCCGACTTGAACCTGTATTCGACCCGAATTGATTCGACCCGACTCGAACCAACCCGTTAACCCGAACCCGACCCATTGACCGAGTCAACTCAGTGAGTCAACCCGTCCGAGTGAACTTAGTGAGTCAACCCGTCCGAGTCAACTTAGTGAGTCGAACCGTCCGAGTCAACTCGGTTGACTGTTGACCAGTCGACTGATGATGTCAGTGTTGACCGATGATGACAGCATCGTTGACCGATGATGACGTCAGCGTTGACCGTTGACTTTGACCAAAAAGTCAAATTTTCTGAAAACTCCTATTTTATGTTTTTCGACTTTCTGAGCCCGTTTTTGAAGCTCGTTTTGCGAAATTCTGACCCAAAATTCTCCAAATCCGATCTTGAACCCGAACTTGTTTATGTATTTATTTATTCAGTTAAGAGCTCTATGAATAAGGACTGAAATGGGATATTGTGTGATTGAAGGTACTCACAATTCCTTGAATACGAATGGTTGAGGGACGTCAAATTCGGGTTCAAGAGAGTTCGAATGTCGTTCGAGGGTCGACCGATATAGCAAGGATTTAAGGTAATACATTACTACCTTCTACAAGCTTTTGAAACTTGTTGGTATTCAGTCAATGTTTGCACGACCATGATTGAGCATATGATTATTTCCGCCTATGCCAAGCAATTATGAAATAAGAATAATAATGGCCAAGGCAAAAATATTCGAATAAGAGGTTGATAAATCAAAAGGACTTCCGAGTTCAGTACATAATTAATGAGACGGTAAATCTTTAAGCCTGTTGATCTCTTTTATTAAAAGGATAAATGTCAGGAATATCTAATTAACAAATGACAAAAATACCTCTTAACTATAAACACAACCCGAGAAGCTATACTTGATCCGGTAAGACATCTGATGCATTTGAAAACCTCTGATTTCCTGAAATGTTATAGTAACAAGACTTAAATATTCGAGACTGTAAAGTACTTGAGTTTTTGAATTTTGAATAAATCTCCGAAGATAAAATTAGAAAAATATTTGTATGTTTGAATTAATCAATGTGGCGTAAAAGACTAAAATGTTATATCCTCGGGGTTTGAAACGAATAAATAGTTGAAAGGACCGAAAGACTCTTAATAATTGAAAAACCTTTAAGCATCGAATTGTCTAAAATACCCTCAGATACTAATGACTGAGAATATTTCTAAGACATGGAATTTATAACTCCATTTAAAGCCAAACAAATGTAATGGCTCTAAAAGTGGTAAAATGCAACCCGTGTTTGTTGGTCGTTTTAGATACTATGAGGATATTGGAAGAATACCATGTGAATGCACGTGCAGTTTATTTGGAGAAAGTACATAGTTAATGATATGAAAGACCTGTTCTCCAAAGGCACTTTCGATGTTTTGGAATGAGTTCAGGTTCAATGCCCATGTTCGATTACTTAGAAAATATCACTTGTATATATATATGCTCGGTTGCTCGTAGTAAGTTCAGTGAATGATTGGTGAAGGCGAACTGTTTTGATGATACACTGTAGTCAGTTTTAAGAAATGAATGGTTGAGGTGTACCTATCCGGTGAGATATTAAACATTGTGTCAATAGGTTTCGATTAGTTCAAAGAGACTCAGAAACCTGGTGAGCAACTAAAATTCATAAATTCCGTACATCATCGTTTATACCTCGTTGGTTCAAATTACCAGGTTACCTTCGAAGGCCAGAATGACCAAAATACCTTCGTAGGCTCTAATGATCGAACCAATTTCAATATATCTGAATCCACAATGATCCTGATGCATCAAATTTGATGTCTGGTTTGAGTCATTGTTACAGAACTCTCTTTTGTGGGACCTCGCTCTGAAATTAGTCTGAAATTGTCAAGTGTTCTCTCTTTGATAATTTTCGAGTGTCTCTGAGAAATAAATTGGATCATAAGGCGCGTACCATGTGTCTGTAAATACAATTTGTTCTAAACCACGACTATCTGCCTAAAATTAAAAGTATGACACTGTTATTCGAAAAGAAAGCAATCTCTGGCTTATGTCCTATAATATTGAAATATATCTGATAAATGACCTTGAATACAATAATAATAATAATAATAATAAAACAAAATAAAATCTGACATCTATCTTCTGGTATAAAAATAGATATGATATCTATTTTCTGCAATATTGTCTTCTAAATATATAAACTGAAATCATCTGGGGTATATTATCTGGGATATGAATGAAGGTCTGCATGCCCAGCACTGATACGTCTTTCTGGACCTAAGCTCCTACGCCCAATGAGCTTAGGGTAAGACTTTTTGTAAGCTCCTACGCCCGACGGGCCTAGGGTAAGTCTTTTTGGATACTATTCTGGGACTCTGCATGTTGGCATACGGTTGGAGGGTAGTTAAGTAAATTAATAAAAATTCCCGGCCTCTTCTGAAATATACCTTATTGAATTAATGTATCAAAGTTGAAACTCTCGGTATACTTACAATTCGCGCTTAACGAACCACTCTGAACCCCTTGATTCAACTTCTGAAATCTGAATCTCTTCTAAATCTCCGGCTTTAGACTCATCTCTTAAGGTTCGGGTGATCAAATAAAGAACAACTTTTTTACCTTCTGATATAATGCTTCACTGAAATATCGAATCTTAATTTGAGCTTGTCGTTGCCCAGTTCATCATGACAGTGTTAAGCTTGACAAATACTTGTAACACCCTAATTTTCCCCCAAATTATCAAAACCCTAATTCGTTAAATCCCTATTTCGTAACCTATTTTTTGGGAATTTTTAATCTGAATACCTAATTGAAAATAGTGGTTTAATTGGGAATTTTCGGAATTTCAGTGACCAAATTGCAAAGGTTCCAAAACTTATGGGCCAGTCCGTAAACCCTAAGTAAATCTGATGACTTTTTGTGTAATTTACCCGTTATGTAAGGTTTTTAAGCCTCCTTAACCTTTTGGGCATACTTTTCATCTGCCATTACCCTCAGCTGTAAACCCCTCTCCCATCAACCTTTCTTCTTGTGCGATAACACCCCCTTTCACCGTGTTTCCGTTTAAGCTTCGGTAAAGGAGCTTTTGCAGTCCTTTCGTTGTTTCGAGACCATCAGTGCGCTCACTGGGACCGTTCGAACCAACCCCGCCATTCGAGTTTCCTTGCCGCCGCCGTTTGCGTGAGATCCGGGAGAAAAACCACTTCGCGCGCTTTTGTTTGTGTTGTTTCCTCATCATTTCGGTGTTTAGGGTAAAGGGGTTTCATGAATTTGGGGGTTAACCCATGTGTGTGTGTGTGTGATATGTTTGTGAAATCGGCCGAAAATAGCGTGTATGGGGTCGCCGAAGACGGAATCCGATTATGTATTTTTGCCCTAATTCAATTTCGGTTGAAAAGGGGAATTTGGTGCGAACCGGTCCATGTGGTTAAATTGGACCAGTCCAGCGAGCCAGACTGAGCCGAATCAGACTTTATCGACAGAACCGGATGGCGTCAGGATGACGTCGTTTGCTGATGCATGTGATGATGTAAGCTGCTGACGTCAGCGTTGACCTGACCAGATGACGTAAGAAGTTGACCGCCGCCGTTGACTTTAACCGTTGACTTTTTTTGAGTCAAAGTCCACCTTATGTTTTTCGACGCCCCGGTTCCAGATTTGCGGCCCATTTTTCAAAATTCGAACCTGAACAATCGTTTTTGGCCATTTGAATGAAATTATGCTTAGTTGAGAATTATACATTCGGGATTCTGAATTGAGTTATTTTTGCGTTCGGGTGATATCGATTCGAACACCGAGATTCTTCCTCTTTCTCTGCCTGGTCGACATCCCGCATCTCAGACTTTGGGTTCCGCTCGTATGTGTAATTAATTAAGTTCCTGTATAATAGTTGTGGCATAGTAGCGAATTTTGACTTAGTGTTACCCTTGTATGTGCCGATCATATTAAGCCTGTTACTAGATCTGAGCGTAGGAGATGTCACTCTCAACGTTGAGCTGTTAGCTGTGTAAGGTGTGTTCTCTACTTGTGCTATATTATATGTGTTGTTGTTGTGTGATGTCTGTTTGCGAAACATGTTGTGATCTGAGCTATGTGTTATGCTGTATGCAATTCTGTTAAGCATCATACATCGGAATCTGAATAATAATTATCGGACTAAATGCTCATGTATTTTTGGACTAATATTGTTGCATTCAGATTAGAATCAGAATATTCATGTCATATCATTCGGGTGAGAAAATATACGGAGGAAGATCAGTGGTTTCACCCTTCGGGCTGAATTCCACTTCGGACTTGGTGACGATGTAGAGAGTGGTTCAGGGGAACCTTACTCTTCGAACGGTGATGTAGATGGGTACATGACATAGAATTAGCTGCATTGTGCTATGCATATCTGTGTATTTGATTGTTTGCTGAAATTACTTGTGATCGAATGATTCTTTTGTTACTCTGATTTATGCACTTTAGAGACACATTGAGCTTAATAGCTAACTCCCCCTTAGCTTCTATTTCAAATTCTCAGACATAGGAGTTCGGTACTTGGAGGACCACAATGATCAGATTTATTACAGTTTTAGTATGGATATTTTTAGTTTTCAGATTTATTTCGGTTTTATTCCGGTTATTTCATTATTTGGGGTTTTTATGTAAATTCGCTTACTTTTATATTTATTTGGGATTTTAAACTGTTTAGCATGCATGAGAATTTTTTATTTGATATTTTGCTACCTTATTTTGGATTGCTTTATCTATACGACTGCGTTTTTGAAATATGGATTTTAATGTTAAACGACTCCGCTTTTAATTAATATTTTGAATATTAATTTTCGGAAACCTAATAATTATTTACTTGAGAGACACATTTTCAACTCGACTTCCTAGATTCGACCCATAATCCTTGGGTCGGGTTTAGGGGTTACATTTAGTGTTATCAGAGCTTAGGTTCAACCCTCGGACTGTAAGGCTCAAACAAGTTTTAAACTGAATTTGAACTTTTGCATGCATGCTAATGTTTTCGGGAAAATGGGTATTTTTGAGAAAGTAAATATTTTAAGAATTTTCATATAATTTGAATAGAACTCCAAGTAACAAAACTGATCTTAGGACTCTTTAACTTTTATAGATAGACTACTATGCCACCTCGTAGGAGCTCTAGATTAGCGTCCGGTCGTGGTGGAGTGCGTGGTCGAGGTTGTACCGCAGCAGTTGAGAGTGGTGCTTCACAGTCTATAGGAGCGCCGCCGAATAACGACGATGTTCATGATGTTAATGAGGAGGAGCAGGCCGTGGATCAAAAGCCTGAGGTTTAGTAGACTGGAGCTCAGCAGACCGGGGCCCAACAAACTGGGGCCCAACGGGCTGTTGGTGAGGATCAGCCAGCCCAGCAGACACCGGGTGATGGACCACATAAGCCTAGAGATGCTAAGACTGCGGGCATGTATTCTGCTGTAGTGCACATGGAGTTGCTCCGTCATCTTCGTCAGACTGAGGGTGTTAGGAGGCTCATATTTACCGAGTTCTTAGCTTCCGGGATGACTATGTTTGATGGGAAGATGGGTACCGATCCTACTGATGCTAAGTATTGGTTGAAGAAGCTTCAGAGGTTGTTCACTGAGATAGATTATCCTACTGATCGGAAGCTTAGAGCTGTTGTATCACTGTTGCAAGGTGAGGCTCAGAATTGGTGGGAGGCTGAGGAGCATGTTATTCCAGCTGGCCAGATTTCTTGGGACTATTTTCGACAGGCTTTCCGTGACCGATATGTTTGGGCTAAGTATTTAGCAAAGTGTCGGGATAATTTCATGAATCTGAAGCAGAACAACCTGTCTGCGAATGATTATGAGATTGAGTTTATGAGACTGATCCAATATGTTCCGGGGCTGGTGACTACAGAAAAAGAGAAATGTGATTGGTTTCTGAAAGGGTTGCGCCCTTCGATTAAGGCTGGTGTGGCGCTACATATGGACAATGAGTATAAGAAGATCACTAGGCGGGCTAGGACATCTGAGCGGAATGAGGCAGAGTTGAAACTACTTGAGTCTTATGGTACTGATCGAGGTAGGAGGCAGTCGACATCATCAGTCCAGCACAGTCAGGGTAATCGGTCTAGGAAGAGAACCAGAGACGAGCCTAATCATTAGGGTTATTCCAGAGCTAGACCGATGACTTCAACTGTTCCGACCGTCAGTGTCGGAGGTTTGACTAGTACCCGTGGGGTGCCATAGTGTTCCTTCTGCAAAAAGTGGCATCCGGGTGAGTGTAGGATGCAGTTCGGGGCTTGTTTTCGATGTGGATCATTTGAACATCTTTTCAGGGATTGTCTGATTTCACCTCCAGCATCTTATGCTCTGAGTCAGTCTCAGGCATCTATACAGACTCCTGCTAGAGGCAGAGGATATGGTAGACTTGTTGCTTCTGGTACCGCTAGTAGGGGTAGACATGTTCAGAGTAGAGGATCTTCTGGTTTTGGGGTGAGACAACCAGGGTTAGTCTATTCTACCAGGAGGTATAAGGATCGTGATGAGCCAGACGTTATTGCCGGTACCTTTTCTATCCATTCTATTTCATATTTTGCTCTGTTTGATAATGGTTCGACTTATTCCTATGTTGCGAGTTTGGTATATGGGGGTCTTGAAATTCTTGTTGAAAGTACCGATAATGTTGTTATTGTACACAGTCCGGTGGGTAATCCTGTTGAGGTTACCAAGGTATATAAAAATTGTCTTCTTGAACTTCAAGGAGAGATCTTTCCGGTTAATTTGATGGAGTTACCATTTGTGGAATTTGATCTCATTCTCCGTATGGATTGACTATCCGCTCACCGAGTCACTTTAGATTGTGAAAAGAAGAGGGCAACTCTGAGGACCTCTGCTGATCGTGAGGTAGTTCTTGTTGGGGAGCGTAGGGGTTTTCTGTCTAATGTTGTATCATCTCTCAAGGTTGAGAAGATGATCAAGAAGGGGTCCATTACCTATATTGCTTACATTCTTGATCCGAGGTAGTCCGATGCTGGGATGGATAAGATTCAGGTTGTGAGAGACTTTCCGGTTGTATTCCTGGAAGAATTGCCTGGTGTAACGCTAAAGCATGATGAGGTTGAATTTGGCATTGAGGTTTACCCGAGTTCAGCTACTGTGTCTATGGCTCCTTACTGGATGGCACCGAAGGAGTTGAAAGAGTTGAAGGTGCAGTTGCAAGAGTTGTTGGAAAGAGGGTTCATTCGGCCTAGTGTTTCACCATGGGGAGCTCCTGTCCTGTTTGTGAAGAAGAATGATGGGACACTTCAGCTTTGTATCGATTACCGGAAGATGAATAAGCTAACGATTAAGAATAAGTATCCCCTTCCTCGTATTGATGATCTCTTTGATCAGTTCCGAGGAGCTACGGTGTTTTCTAAGATAGACCTGAGATCTGGTTATTACCAACTCAAGGTTAAGGATTCTAATGTGTTCAAGATAGCTTTTCGGACACGCCACGGGCATTATGAGTTCCTTGTGATGCCTTTCGGATTGACTAACGCCCCTGCCGCGTTTATGGACTTGATGAATTGGGTGTTCCATCCTTATCTTTACCAGTTTGTTATGGTCTTTATAGATGATATTCTGGTCTATTCCAAATCTGAAGCTGAACATGAGGTGTATCTTCGGATTGTTTTACAGACTCTTCGGGAGAAATAGTTGTATACGAAGTTTAGCAAATGTGAGTTTTGGCTTTCAGAGGTTGTATTTCTTGGGTTTAGCCGACTATTATCGGAGGTTTGTTGAGGGTTTCTCTATCATTGCGGCTCCTTTGACTAAACTTCTGAGGAAGGGTATTCCCTTTGTTTGGGCTGAGGCCCAACAGTCTAGCTTTGAGAAGCTCAAGACCGTGTTGACTGAAGCACTGGTTTTAACCCAGCCTGAGCCTGGTAAGGCTTACACCGTTTACAGTGACGCTTCTCACACTGGTTTGGGATGTGTTCTGATGCAGGATGGGAAGGTAGTGGCTTATGCGTCCCGACAATTGAAACCGCATGAGTGCAACTATCCTACCCATGACCTTGAGCTTGCTGCCGTGATTTTTTGCTCTCAAGATCTGGAGACACTATCTCTACGTGGAGAAGTGTTATATTTTCACAGACCATAAGAGTTTGAAATACCTCCTTACCCAGAAGGAGCTTAATCTGAGACAACGTCTTTGGTTGGAGCTTCTTAAGGACTACAACTGCGACATTGAGTATCATCCGGGCAAAGCTAATGTTGTTGCTGATGCCTTGAGCCGTAATGTCGTTTCAGATTTGATGGCCATGTTTGCTCGGATGAGTTTGTATGAGGATGACAGTTTATTGGCAGAACTTTGGGTTATTCCTACATTGATTTCTGATATTCGAGCTGAGCAGCCTAGTGATCCGTTTTTGATGCATCGTATCATAGAGGTGCATGAAGGTATATCTCGGGATTTCTCTATTGATCAGGATGGGGTATTATGTTTCCGTGGCCGGTATTGTATCCCGAGGAAATCTGGGTTGAAGCAGGTTTTTCTTCGAGAGGCCCGTGACAATCCTTTTTCTATGCATCCTGGTGGGGGTAAGATGTATAAGAATCTCCGTACGAGGTACTGGTGGAAAGGTCTCAAGCGAGATGTCGTCGGATTTGTGTCTAAGTGTTTGACCTGCCAGAAGGTCAAAGAAGAGCATCAACATCCATCTGGGTTACTTCAGCACATTGAGATCCCTTAGTGGAAATGGGAGCGCTTGACTATGGATTTTGTCAGTGGTCTTCCTTTGACTCCGTCGAAGAAGGACTCTATCTGGGTTATTGTGGATCGGTTGACTAAGTCCGCGCACTTTATTCATGTTCGCCTTCTTGGGATACCGTTATCTATTATTACTGATCGAGATTCGAGGTTTACATCGAAATTTTGGAAAACTCTACATACTACTTTGGGTAGTCAGTTGAGTTTCAGTACTTCTTATCATCCGTAGACTGATGGTCAGTCCGAGTGGGTAATCCAGATTCTTGAGGATATGTTAAGAGGCTGTGTGGTTAGGGGTGTGCAAAACCGGGTTCGGTTAACCATTAGCAAATTATTTCGGTTAACCAATAAGTTCGGGTCACTAAATTCTCGACCCTAAACCGTATCCATTCAACCGGTTAACCGTTTAGTCGGTTAACCGAAAAATTCGGTTCGGTTCGGTTCGGGTAACGGTTTTTTATTTTGTTTATTAAAAATATAAATTTTAATAATATGTTAAAAAAAGTACATACTTTTTAAAATCGACACATGCTATTATTATCTTTTCTAATACTAGCAAGTTAAACACTTAAACTTGATAAAATAAAATTATAGTTTTACTTTTGGGGAATGAGAAAATAAAATAAAATTTATTTATTTTAATATAAAATAATAAAATAACATATAATATAATAATATATATTATATAATCCGTCGGTTCGGTTACCCGGTTTATCCCAAAACCGTAAACCGTAACCGAACCGGTTTCTTTTAAAAAAATAAAAACCCGAACCGAAACCGAATTTTTCGGTTCGGTTTTTTCGGGTTTCGGAATCGGTTTCGGTTATTCGGTTTTTTTGCACACCCCTATGTGTGGTGGATTATAGAGGCAGTTGAGAGGATTTCTTGCCGCTTGTAGAGTTCGCCTATAATAACAGTTATCAGGCCAGTATCAAGATGGCACCGTATGAGGCTCTGTATGGGCGTAAGTGTTGTTCACCTATTGGTTGGACTGAGTTGAATGAGCACATGTTGTTGGGACCTAAGATCATACATGAGGTTGAGCAGACTGTTAGATTGATTCGAGATCGGCTTAAGGCTGCTTTTGACCGACAGAAGTCTTATACCGATTTGAGACGTCGGGATATCGAGTATGAGGTGGGTGATCAGGTTTTCTTGAAAGTATCTTCGTGGAGGAAGGTACTTCAGTTTGGTCGGAAAGGCAAGCTGAATCCTCGTTACATCGGACCTTATCGGATTATTCGTCGGGTTGGACCAGTTGCCTATCAGCTTGAGTTACCACCTGAGCTTCAGCGTATTCATGATTTCTTCCACGTCTCTGTGTTGAGACGCTATCATGTTGATTCGTCTCATGTTCTTCTAGTGGAGGAAGTTGAGATCCGTCCTGACTTGCGTTTTGAGGAGGAGCCCGTTGAAATTCTTACTTAGGACGAGAAGGTTCTCAGGAGGAAGACCATTAATATGGTCAAGGTCTTGTGGCGTGGACGTAGTCATGATGAGGCTACATGGGAGCCCAAGGCCGTTGCCAGAGCCCAATATCCGCATCTCTTTGATCCAGGTAAATTTCGAGGCTGAAATTTCTTTTAAGGAGAGGAGAATTGTAACACCCTAATTTTCCCCCAAATTATCAAAACCCTAATTCGTAACCTAATTTTTAGGAATTTTTAATCTGAATACCTAATTGAAAATAGTGGTTTAATTTGGAATTTTCGAAATTTTAGTGACCAAATTGCAAAGGTTGCAAAACTTAAGGGCCATTCCGTAAACCCTAAGTAAATCTGATGACTTTCTGTGTAATTTACCTGTTATGTAAGGTTTTTAAGCCTCCTTAACCTTTTGGGCAGACTTTTCATCTGCCATTACCCTCAGCCGTAAACCCCTCTCCCATTAACCTTTCTTCTTGTGCGATAACACCCCCTTTCACTGTGTTTCCATTTAAGCTCCGACTAAGGAGCTTTTGCCGTCCTTTCGCCGTTTCGAGACCATCGGTGCGCTCACCAGGACCGTCCGAACCAACCCCGCCCTTCGAGTTTCCTCGTCGCTGCCGTGTGCGCGAGATCTGGGAGAAAAACCACTTCGCGTGCCGCCGTTCGTGTTGTTTCCTCGTCGTTTTGCTGTTTAGGGTAAGGGGTTTCATGAATTTGGGGGTTAACCTATGTGTGTGTGTTGTGTTTGCGAAATCGGATGGAAATAGCATGTATGGGGTCGTCGGAGACGAAATTCGATTAGGGATTTTTGCCCTAATTCGATTTCGGTTGAAAAAGGGGGATTTGGTGCGAACCGGTTCATGTGGTTAAACTGGACCAGCCTAGCGAGCCAGACTGAGCCGAATCAGACTTTATCGATAAAGCCGGATGGCGTCAGGATGACGTCTTTTGCTGATGCATGTGATGATATAAGCTGTTGACGTCAGCGTTGACCTATTTGACGTCAACGTTGACCTGACCAGATGATGTAAGCAGTTGACCGCCGCCGTTGACTTTGACCGTTAACTTTTTTTTGGGGTCAAAGTCCACTTTGTGTTTTTTTACGCCCCGATTCCAGATTCGCGGTCCGTTTCCAAATCCGAACTCGAACGATCGTTTTTGGCCATTTGAATTAAATTATGCTTAGTTGAGAATTATGCATTCGGGATTCTGAATTGAGTTATTTTTACGTTTAGGTGACATCGAATTGAACACTGAGAATCTTCCTCCATCTCCGCTTGGTCGACCTCCTGCATCTCAGCCTTTGGGTTCCGCTCGTTTGTGTAATTAATTAAGTTTCTGTATAATAGTTGTGGCATAGTAGCGAATTTTGACTTAGTGTTACTCTTGTAGGTGCCGATCATATTCAGCCTGTTACTAGATCTGAGCGTGGAAGACGTCACTCTCAACGTTGAGTTGTTAGCTGTGTGAGGCGTGTTCTCTGCTTGTGCTATATTATATGTGTTGTTGTGTGATGTCTGTTTGCGGAATATGTTGTAATCTGAGCTATGTGTTATGCTGTATGCAATTCTGTTAAGCATCATACATCGGAATCTGAATAATAATTATCGGACTAAATGCTTATGCATTTTTGGACTAATAATGTTGCATTCGGATTAGAATCGGAATATTCATGTCATATCATTTGGGTGGAAAAATATACGGAGGAAGATCAGTGGTTTCACCCTTCGGGCTGAATTCCACTTCGGACTTGGTGACGATGTAGAGAGTGGTTAAGGGGAACCTTACTCTTCGGACGGTGATGTAGATGGGTACATGACATAGAATTAGCTGCATTGTGCTATGCATATCTGTGTATTTGATTGTTTGCTGAAATGACTTGTGATCGAATGATTCTTTTGTTACTCTGATTTATGCACTTTAGAGACACATTGACCTTAATAGCTGACTCCCCCTTAGCTTCTATTTCAGATTCTCAGACATAGGAGTTCGGTACTTGGAGGACCACAGTTATCAGATTTATTACAGTTTTAGTATGAATATTTTTAGTTTTCAGATTTATTTCGGTTTTATTCCGGTTATTTCATTATTTGGGGTTTTTATGTAAATTCGGTTACTTTTATATTTATTTGGGATTTTAAACTGTTTAGCATGCTTGAGAATTTTAATTGGATATTTTGCTACCTTTTTTGGATTGCTTTATCTATACGACTACGTTTTTGAAATATGGATTTTAATGTTAAACGACACCGTTTGTAATTAATATTTTGAATATTAATTTTTGAAAACCTAATAATTATTTATTTGAGGGACACGTTTTCAACCCGACTTCCTAGATTCGACCCATAACCCTTGGGTCGGGTTTAGGGGGTTACAATACTTGCTTGTGCTTTTAGCATCCCTTGGTAGTCTATATTACTGAGATTTCCGAAGCTCACGTTGTTTTTACCATCACAGGTTAAAAGATTGACCATGTTGCAGTTATCAACGTCGGTATGGGAGTTTCTTCGGCTTGCTTGCGGAGTATGGTATTTGTATATTAGTGCATGTACGCCACATTTTGATTTATATTCGAGTCCGAAACTTGTATTAATAACTTGTATCGTAGTTTTTTTTATTGTCTGAATATTTTCTGAAATTGTATTTTAATTCGAAACTTGATTTATGATTTCAAATGGTTTAGCGATTGTTTATTTGAAATTTTAACGTGGGTCGCTCCGGTGGCCCTAATGTGACTTCCTAGGATCCGTATTAACGCATAGGCGGGTCTAGGGGGTTACAAATTAACCAACTAATTCAGACTGAGTTTTACATATGACTATTATGAGGACGACTCTCTAAGCCAGTTTTCTCTATTCACAACGTCATGATTCAAATCTTTGAACTTACTTAAAGGACATAACATCTCATCTCGCAAATAGAAATCATCTACCCTTTTGGTGCTTCTATTTATGCCTCCACACTAAAATTTAGGTTTATGGTTTAAGGTTAGGGTTTATTTTTAAGATTTAGATTTTACGATTAGGGCTTAAAATTTATTTTTTAGTGTCAGGACATAGAGAGAAACATTGAAAAGAAACATAGGATTTTTGTTCATCAGCTCGCTAGACCATCTAGTTGTTGGTATTCAATTTTTAATATGAAATCGCATACAAGTTTAAAGATCAAAACTACAATTTGACCTAATAAATAAGAAATCTACAAAGTACATAAAACATGACATTGATACGTAGGTTGAATCTCAAGTTTTAGCAATATGGATCCTGATATCAGCACCTATTTTCGGATTAAGACAACCAGGAGTTGAGTTCGATCCATGTACCCCGAGTCCACTCATTCAGAAAACATAAAGAGTTTTTTGGTCAATCGATCAAACATTTCATCGACAATGTCACTGCCAAAGTGTTTGATGAACATTCCCTCCATTGCTGCCCTAACATGGACGACCCAATCTTTTATATCAACTCGGCCATCTACCAAAGAAGCCGAGTTGGTTAACTCCAAAGTCTCGATGCTAAATTGCCCATTTTTCTCCACTATCGCCGCCATCTCCTCCGGCGACGGCGTAAATATCGGCAAGTTAAACGAATCCACTTCGTCTTCACTTACCAACCCTTCATCGGCCATATCCATGAAGATAGAGGCCATGAACTCGTACATTACGCTAGCGGCCAATTGAGAATAAGGCATTCCATCGGGAATACCCGGCATGATGAAGATCATCATGCCACCATTGACGATCTCCGACGCTCTCGCACACAAAAAATCCTCCATGTCCTTGGCGAATTGAGTCGCGTAAGCTCGGACTACTTCGTCGGAAGCATTAGTGTAGTGTACCCTCCCTTTGTTCCATGCACTTGAGTTATTGTCTAGTAGCTCTTTTGGTGCCTTGGAAAGCCAATGGAGAGCGTACGAGCAGTGCGCAAAATGGATTGAGGATGCCGGGAATAACCGGCGGTGAAACGAGCCCGGCACGCCCGCCACAAAGTAGGGTGTCTCCCGTGGAAGAGATGTGAAGAGTGTATTGAAATCGTTGGACGGTTGGTCGTTGAAAAACACTTGGAATTCGAGTGTTTTGTCGGATTTCGGGCATTGGAGACCGTACTTTGTTCGAATAAAGTGTAGGATATCTTGCATGGAGTTTAGGGAATTTGGACCAACAGCACATCCCAAATCTGCAATGGAAATTATGTTGGATCTGGAACATAATTTTTCCACATCAAACTTCATTGTTATTGCTCCCTTGATTGTTTCCTTAACCCCATTTGCACCAGATCTCTGCCAATTGTTTCTCATATTATCGAAGTCAATAAAGATAAGGATCAGGAAAATATAAAATTTTGTAGGAGTTAAGGTATAATTTTACCACATAATTGACTTTTAATTTACAATTTTAAGAAGAATTAAATCACAAATCTTTTATTTTAGGAGGTCAAAAATGTAATTTTATTATATTAACTCATAATTTATAATATTTAAAAGAATTTGTATACAATTTTACCATTTTAAGGGAGTCATGGTCGTTATTATCCGCTTAGGTTTAACTTAATAGAAAAAAAATATTTTATGAAATTTCCTCACCACATTAATAACCCAATCACTAAAAATCACTCACATCATTATTTTATATTGTTATTTCAGATGAATTTATATTTATATTTTTCAAGATCATTTAAACAAACAAGTATCGGATGTTTCAATTTGAATGGATGATAATGTGAAAAAAAGATGATGTGGTTGGTTTCAAGGACGGAGCCAGACATTAATATTTTTTAACGGGGTTAACAACACTACAATACTGACCATAATGAATTTAAATAAAAAATTTAAGGGAAAACTATACCGGTGGTCCCCTAACTATGTCTGTCTTCCTACTTTGGTCCCACAATTTTGTTTTTCGGCAAAAAAGTCCCTTCCGTCACATAGTTTTCCTATTTTGGTCCCCGACGTTAAATAACTAACGGTCGGCAAAAAAGTCCCTTCCGTCACATAGTTTTCCTATTTTGGTCCCCGACGTTAAATAACTAACGGTTTTGCTGACGTGGCATTTTTTAATATTTTTTTAAGGCTGACGTGGCATTTTTTTAATCATTTCTCTCTCCTCTTATATATTATTTTTATTTAATTTTAATCACCCAATCATATTGTGACACGTGTCACTACACTATTAGGTGAAAAAACCCCCCAAAAATCCTTAAAATCGGACTTGGTGCTACTGGGATTCGAACCCATGACCACCACCACACCAAGCATGCGCTTGAACCAACTAGGCTAGGTTGGATACTTGATTCAATTTTACTAACACTTATATTTAAGCTATACAAATTAACCCAAAAAAACCTAAAAACATAATTGGTGCCGCTGGGAATCGAACCCAGGACCACCAATGCATAAGACATGCGCGTGAACCAACTATGCTAGGCTAGTTACCTGATTCAAATCTACTAACATTTATATTTAAGCTGTACAAATTAACCCAAAAATTAGAAACAAATTAGAAACAACACATTCGAACGCCATACCTTATTGATTTTTTTTAAAAAATATTTCACCACCAAGTTAAACTAATAAATTGTACTATTTTTAAATTAAATATATTTAACTAAATTATGTTTAAAATTAAAAAATCAAACTAATTTTTTTACTTTCATTGATAATAACAAAACTAATTAAATATTTATTTATTATTATAAAATTATTATAAATTAATATTTATTTATTATATTAAATATAATATTAATAAATATCATTAGTTTAATATTTTTTGATTATTTCTCTCCTCTTATATTATTAATAAATATTAATTTTATAATAAATAAATATTTTTTTAGGTTTTTTTGAGTTAATTTGTACAGCTTAAATATTAATGTTAGTAGATTTGGATCATGTAACTAGCCTAGTATAGTTGGTTCACGCGCAAGCCTTATGCACTGGTGGTCGTGGGTTCGATTCCCAGCGGCACTAATTAAGTTTTTAGGTTTCTTTGGGTTAATTTGTACAGCTTAAATATAAGTGTTAGTAGAATTGAATTAAATATCCAGCCTAGCCTAGTTGGTTCAAGCGCATGCTTGGTGCGCTGGTAGTCCTGGGTTCGAATCCCAGCAGCACCAAGTCGGATTTTAAGGATTTTTTGGGGGGGGGGGTTTCACCTAATAGTGTAGTGACACGTGTCACAATATGATTGGGTGATTAAAATTAAATAAAAATAATATATAAGAGGAGAGAGAAATGATTAAAAAAATATTAAAAAATGCCACGTCAGCCTTAAAAAATATTAAAAAATGCCACGTCAGCAAAACCGTTAGTTATTTAACGTCGGGGACCAAAATAGGAAAACTATGTGACGGAAGGGACTCTTTTGCCGAAAAACAAAATTGTGGGACCAGAGTAGGAAGACAGACATAGTTAGGGGACCACCGGTATAGTTTTCCCAAAATTTAATGACTATAATGAAGGATTTTTTACTTCAGTGACCAAAGTAAAAGCACTCTAAAAATTTAATAATTACTAAAGTAGTTTATCCTATATTTAATGGTGGGTTACTTGACCCACCATGCACCATGGTATATCAACCCTTGATTGAAACCATTATTAACGTGGTGGAAGATTTTTAGTGGTTGTGACCATTGTTAACGTGATGAGGATCGTTGAAGAGGATAGAGAGAAAAAAATACATGAAAAAGAATATTGTATTAAATCATTATGAGTTGTAATTACATCTGAAATCGAGTCAAACTCAAATTAGAAATCTTACTTAATAAACGTCAAATTCCTCCTTACTCGACTCAATTGAAATTTGTATTAAAAATTGAAGTTGGTAAATCCATGAATTTTAGAGCAGCTTTGAGGCCAGAGAAATTCTTGCATGATTAATGGTGGAAAAAGAAAGATCTAATTAATGAATCAAAAGCTTAAAGAGATATAGACCTGATAGTAGGAGTTTCTGGTGTAGCTGTAAGCGCCATCGCCACCGTTAACATGAAGTGAATCTGGAAGTGACCGCCTTTCACTGCCGCCGCCGCCACCGCCACCGCTGATGAGTAGAGTTGGATCAGAATCTGCCTCAGCCATGAATGTTGTGTGTAGAGATTATTGGTTGAACAAAGTTTGGTGAGATCTGTTTCCATTAATTATATAGAAACCAAAGAGAAAAAGGAATGCGTATGAATATCCTGGTAACACATGCCATCCAGCTCGTAACTACCATCATGGAGGAATCAATAATATATTGATTTGTTTTATTATATATAAGATTATGGTAATAAATTATATATATAATGTTGTTATGTTAAAAGTTAATTTTCGAATCAAATGAGTGGATTCAGCAGGAAAAAAAAATATTTATTTTAAGAGATTCGAGTTTGAACATTAGAAATGAACTACTTTTAACATCAACATTTATATTTTCTCCCCCAACTCCAAGTCTTACTTCATCCCTTTCAATCAGCTTTGTCTGCAAATGTATTATCAAAAGGTTAAAAAAATATAAACAAATATTATTGTATTTAAAAAAAAATTATTTATAAAATTAATCTAATATTTTATTCTTCTTGTTTTTCATGGGGGTATTTTTTTTTCACGGTTGTCAGACTACCATCAACCACCCTTTACAATACAACTTGTACTACTAAAATGTCACTCTTTCAACTTCTCAAGCTTGATTTTTATGAAATCAATAAAACTCAAATCAATGCTTCAATTTTATTTTGGTTTGATTTAAAATCTCTACCTTCTGGTATGTTTTTATCATTAATAAAAGCATACAATTTGATCAAAAAAATAGAGATATATTGACTTTTCCTTTTTCTCGACCTTCTCACTGTTCAAATTAAAAAAAAATACGTTGGTGTTGGTGAATCAAGAGGGAGTCTTAAAATTTAGATTTGAGAGAAAAATTCTAGAGGGTTGTTTGCATAAATATACCTTAAAAATTAAACAGTGTTAAACATTTAATAGTAGTCACACAAAAATCAAAAGTTAAATGATAAAATTAAAATTTTTTAAGTTGAATGAGAAAAAAAATAAAACTCACTCTCTAGGATCCGTTTACACAGTGTAAAACTCTTTAAGTTTTACACATTTTTTGGACCGTTGGATGAGTGAAACGAATGGATGAGATTAACAGTAAATATGTGAAGATTATCACTTGAAAAAAAGAGTAAGGAGTTAATCTGAGTCATCCATTCCTCCCATCTAACGATCCAGAAAACGTCTAAAATTTAAAGAGTTTTACATTGATAAATAGAGTTAAGGTCAACTTACACAATGTAAAACTCTTTAAGTTTTACACGTTTTCTGGATCGTTAGATGGGGGGAATGGATGGCTCAGATTAACTCCTTACTCTTTTTTTCAAGTGATAATCTTTACATATTTACTGTTAATCTCATCCATTCGTTTCACTCATCCAACGGTCCAAAAAACGTGTAAAACTTAAAGAGTTTTACACTGTATAAACGGATCTTATCCCATATATATATATGGGATAGGATCAAATTACACTGTGTAAAACTCTCTAAGTTTTACAAGTTTTTTGGATCGTTGGATGAGTGAAACGGATGGATGAGATTAACAGTAAAATATGTGAAGATTATCACTTGAGAATTAAAAACACGGAGTTAATTTCAACCATCTATTTCCCTCATCCAACGATCCAAAAAACGTGTAAAACTTAAAGAGTTTTACACAGTGTAAGTTGATCCTAACCCTATATATATATATTTGTTAGGGTAAACTATACCGTTGACCACCATACTTTGGTTAAGGTATTAAAATGACCACCTTAAAAAAAATCGACTCAATTGACCACCCAAACTATTGAAATTGGATCAATGTGACCATCAGCCGTTAATGGGCTAACGGAAGGTGACGTGGCAGTTAAAAAATTAAAGGTATAATTACACATTTGGTCTTTACTATTTACACATTCTTTCAATTTAGTCCTAATTTTAAACTAATAAAATAAATTAATTAGGTGGTGACACGTGTCAACACCTTATTGGAGGAATTTAATTATTTATATTTAATTTAATAAATTTATTTTCATCCCCCAATCAGGTGGTGACACGTGTCACCTGATTGAAGGATGAAAATAAATAGAACAAAACCTGGTATTTGTTCCCAGCATAAATCGAACCTGGGTAACCTGGGGAAGAAACCGCGTGACAAAGCCACTAGGCCAAAGCCATTTTCATGTTACGAAATGCAAATAATTAATATAATTCATACTTAATACCACCTGATTGAAGGATGAAAATAAAAGGAACAAAATTGGGTATTTGCTCCCAGCATGAATCAAACCTGGGTAACCTGGGGAAGAAACCGCATGGCAAAGCCACTAGGCCAAAGCCATTTTTGTGATATAAAATACAAATAATTAATATAAGTCATACTTGGTTCTTTATGCCAAGGAAAAGTAAATAAATGTGGATTAACGAGATTCGAACATGGCACGCTTATAATGCATAAAAAAATCTAATCCAATAAAATAAATTTAATAATTAAATTATAATTTAAAATTATATCAATTCATTTCAATTATGTTCGTAAGTTTGTATTCACTAAATAAATTTAATATAGTTTTAAAATTTTAAAGTTGTAATATAATTTCATATATATATATATATAGGAATTTAATTAAATTTTTAATAAATATTAAAAATATAAATGAAGTTAAAAAAATCAATTCAACGATTATATACGTGAAATTATAAAAATAAATGAAAAAAAACGAAAAATATATTAAATTTAATTTAAAAATACAAAATTCTTAAAACTATTTTTATTTTAAATTGTGCACTAACTATATTTTAAAATATATACAAAATGTTGTTAACTTTAATTTAATTATTAGATTTATTTAATTGAATTAGATATTTTTATGCATTATAAGCGTGCCATGTTCGAATCTCGTTAATCCACATTTATTTACTTTTCCTTGGCATAAAGAACCAAGTATGACTTATATTAATTATTTGCATTTTATATCACAAAAATGGCTTTGGTTCAGTGGCTTTGCCATGCGGTTTCTTCCCCAGGTTACCCAGGTTTGATTCATGCTGGGAGCAGATAACCAGTTTTGTTCCTTTTATTTTCATCCTTCAATCAGGTGGTATTAAGTATGAATTATATTAATTATTTGCATTTCATATCATGAAAATGGCTTTGGCCCAGTGGCTTTGCCACGCGGTTTCTTCTTTAGGTTACCCAGGTTTGATTCACGCTGGGAACAAATACCAGGTTTTGTTCCATTTATTTTCATCCTTCAATCAGGTGGCACGTGTCACCACCTGATTGGGGGATGAAAATAAATTTATTAAATTAAATATAAATAATTAAATTCCTCCAATAAGGTGTTGACACGTGTCACCACCTAATTAATTTATTTTATTAGTTTAAAATTAGGACTAAATTGAAAGAATGTGTAAATAGTAAAGACCAAATGTGTAATTATACCTTTAATTTTTTAACTGCCACGTCACCTTCCGTTAGCCCATTAACGGCTGGTGGTCACATTGATCCAATTTCAATAGTTTGGGTGGTCAATTGAGTCGATTTTTTAAGGTGGTCATTTTAATACCTTAACCAAAGTATGGTGGTCAACGGTATAGTTTACCCTATTTGTTATTGCTTTTGATTCCTTTATAGAAAAATTGAAAAGAAGTAGAACTGTAGAAGAAATCAATTAGAGGATAAATAATACCCAAAAACCAAAGAAGAAAGACCCTTGCTTAAAAAGAATTGAAGTAATGGTACAAAATATTCTAATTTTTTGATAAAATACAAAAGATTCTAAATCAAAGCATCTACTTCATAGAAAAATTATGGCCAACTGTTCACCAACATTTTAATAAATGAACCTATATTAGGATTTATTAATACGGTGTAAAATTTAATTTTTGTATAATTTTTAGATCATTAAATTATTAAAAATAGATGATTGAGATTGACGATAAATAATAAAAAAAATTTATAAAAAAATATGTAAATTATCCTTAATTTAAAAATTTTAATTTCGACCAATAAAATAAATTATATTATGTAACCGAATCTTAACTAACTAACCTATATTGACGAGGGTTATAACTTTCACAAATATTGATGCATTGATATTCATATATATATATATTACATGTTGCTTAAACCATGTGCAAAAAAAAACATGTTGCTAAAACCATTTGTCAACCAATTATAGTGGTAAACTCTTGTGGTCAGAATACTGAATATTTATATTAAGGAGTGTTTAAAATAAAATTTTATTAACCATTTGTCAAGGTCCTTATCTCTCTCCCTAATGCCACCCTTATTGCAGTGGAAAACTCATTTAATAACACAGACGAACTCGGATCCAGAAATTTAAAAATAAAATTCAAAATAACTTTTTTTTAAATGAGAATATAAATTTTTATTTTTTCACTTCTACACACTACATTATTTTTTTAAAGAAATTTAACACTAAAAAATTCTCCCAAAAAATAAGGTGCAAATCCTCCCTTCCTAGGATATTCGGCTCTGCCACTTATTAGTATTACGACTAAATTCAGAATTAAATCATATCATATTTGTTATGCAAGACAAATTTCATTATCAATGTCTTTGTATCAATGAGACTCGATCTCAAAATTTTGTTAAAAGAAACATTTAAACACTATATTATCAAAAAATTATATTACACACATACTTTTAGTGACATCACTACTTTATTGGTAGGAGCCAGGAGGGGTCGTACCCCAATTTTTTTTAGATCTAATTGTTTTTAAGCTCATTGATTTTGAGACATTTGAAATTAAATGGGTATAAGTGGATGAAAAGTTAGATTTTTTTTTAAAGAATACTTAATTTAACTTTTAACATTATGAATGAAGTAATTGAGTTAGACGAGTCACTATAATAATATATCTTTACATTATGGCTTAAACTAAAAATAAGTATCCGGAGTATGTCTTTTTTGAACTTTAGGTGCCTAAAGTATTGTTTTGTAAAAATAGGTGCCCGAAGTTTCAAAAGTTATAATTTGGTGTCTACCGTTAATGGGTTTTAAAAAAATCTTTAACCAATCAATGCTTGACATGTGGCACTAATTTGATTTTTTAAAACAAAAACACTCAAAAAATCAGTTTATTATAAAATCTCAAAGTTTTGAAAATTTTACAAAACAGTCCCCAATCCCTAAAATTACCCAAATCTAAACCCCCAAATTGTCGTCGCTTTCGCTGTCGGTCGCCGCTCCTAAGCACACCCCTTTGATCGTTGGATCAAAGCGGTCATTTCCCCCAACACAGCGTCATCGAAAACGACAGACGACGTGCAGTCGAACGTCGAACGCGAAAACGACGAACATCGTACAGTCGAATGCAGAAACGACGAATGACGTGCGAGTCGAACGTCGATTTCGCGTTCGACGTTCGGCTGCACGTCGTTCGCCATTTTCGGCGACGCCGTGTTGGGGGAAATGACTGCCTTGGTCTGGCGACCAAAGGGGTGTGCTCAAGGGCGACGATCAGCAGCGAAAGCGGTGGCGATTTGAGGGTTTGGGTAATTTTAGGGATTTAGGGATAGTTTTGTAAAAATTGTAAACTTTTGAGATTTTATGAAAAATAGAAAGTTTTTTGTTTTAAATTTTAAATTTAAAAAAAAATATATACCACATGTCAAGCATTGATTAGTTAAAGATTTTCTTAACACCCATTAACGGTAGGCACCTAAAATTATAACTTTTAAAACTTCGGGCACTTATTTTTATAAAATAAAATTTTAGGCACCTAAAGTTCAAAAAAGCATACTTTGAGCACCTAATTTTAATTTAAGCCTTACATTATATTATCTGAATTAATAAGATCGAATAACGGTGATTATAAAAAATGATTTTTTTTCTTAACAAGTATTTACCAAAGAAAACTTTACATGTAGACTTATTTTAACGTTCTCCAATTGCAGCTTGGCGCCTGTAACCAACCAATACCACGGACTATCTTGAGGTCCTTTACACAACTGTGAAGTTTCCACAAATTTCAATAGCTTCGGCGTTTGAACTGGCACCGGTGGCCCGGTCGGGTACACGACGGAATCCACTACAACAGCCGCTACCTCATTTTCCTTAACAGGGTTTCCCGTTAACGATTTACTAATAGCTGAAAGTAAACCAGACGACCTTTGGGAACACCCAGATGCAACATGTGCCCATCTCGACTGAACCACGAAACAATCTGAGACCTTAGAAAACAACATGGAGTCGTGCTTTTTAACATGGAGTTGATCACCGGTTGTTGAAACTTAGTTATACTGAGTGTAATGAAATATTAGGGTTGATAGAATAAAGAAAGAGGTAGAAGATGATTTTCATTTCACGTTTATAGTTCTTAAATAGGCAGCAGAATAACAACCCTATTCTAGAACCTTTACGCAGAAAGGTTTTTGTTGTGCTAATCAGACTGTTGCAACAACCTAACAAAATGGGACGATGGCAGCTCAGCAAATAACAGAAGGTTGACAGCTCAGCATGCAAATGGGACGATCAGTTTTCCATTGCTTAACCCTATTTCTTCAACCATGCTTTCCTTCATCCGTGCTTCATCATGGTGCTCCCTGAGGATGATGACTCCTCCACCAATCTCGATTCCTTAAGCAACTCATTTTCCAACAAGAGAATTAGTATTAGCCTGGATGAAACTAATTTCTTGCTCTGGAAACAGCAAGTGATATTGATGATGCGTGGACAGGGTCTTGAATCCTATCTCAATGGCTCCATATCTATTCCTGCCAAAACTGTGCCTGGTGACAATGGTACGCCGGTTCCTAATCCAGCATATCTCCGGTTCATCAAACAAGACAGTTCTATAGCATCGTGGTTACTTTCTACAGTAAGTTCTGACATCCTACCCCAGCTTGTTGGAGCTGAATCTACTGCTACTATTTGGAGCACAATTGTTCGACTGTATTCCCAGCTATCCACTACCCTTATCATGCATCTTCACTGCCGTCTCCGGTCGATAAAGAAAGCCTCTCTCACCATGCGTGCATACACTATGCAAATTAAGGAAATCTGTGATCTATTGGCATCCTGTGGCAGTCCAGTTTCCTCCGTCAAACACATAGCTACGATCCTAAATGGGCTTCTCTCTGAATACAATCCTTTTGTGGCAGTCATTTACGCCAGTCGTGAACCTTATTCCGTGGATGGTGCTGTCTCTATTTTGGTTGATGCTGAATCTCGCGTCACAGATCCTCTCCGATATCCTGTTGGCATCAACAATACCAACTTGGTTGACCAATCTGCCTCGTATGGTGGTGACAATTTCCATTATCAACGCAGTGGTCCTCTACAGTACTCTGGTGGTCGTTTCAAAGGGCGCTTGAGGCCACAGTGCCAGCTTTGTGGAAAGCTCGGACACCTTGTCGATCGGTGCTGGCACCGCTTTGACCAAAACTTCAAGGGTGTCTCCTCCGGGCCAGTCCCTCCCCTGCTACTACTCAAGCCAATGCATGTTCATTCAATGTTGACCCTGCGGTAGTCTCATATGATCCATGTGTGAGTGTTACACCACCTGCAGACCGGCCTTCCTCAGATGAGCCTCAAGTTAATTCTCTGATTGCTTCCACGTTTGATCTCCCATGCATGACATGGTTTCCAGACTCCGGCGCGACTCATCATGTAATTGGAGATACTTCTATGTTATCTGCTGCTTCTCCATACTCTGGTAAGGGTCAGGTACACTTAGGTGACGGCTCATCCTTGCATATATCTCATGTAGGCAGCTCACGTATTACAACCTCAGCCAGAGATCTTTATGTTAATCAACTTCTTAATGTTCCTAAAATCAACAATAACCTCTTATCCGTTTCAAAATTCACCCATGATAATTATGTTTTATTGAATTTCATGCTGATTCATGTTGCGTGAAGGATGAGGAGACAGGTCAGATCTTGGTTCGAGGGTCTTAAGTAGGTGGATTATACAGTCTCTCCACAGACGTTTCTCAGCTTTCAATTAAAGCCTATGCTACTACTGTTAAGTCCAATACACTGTTCTGGCTATGGCACCAGCGTTTAGGTCACCCAGCTAAAGACATAATCTCTACTATTTTAAATAAAAAAGTTGTACTTGATGAACACTTTATATGTCGAGCTTGTCAAATGGGAAAGATTCATACACTCTCATACAAGGATTCTGATACAGTGTACACAAGTCCTTTTGAGTTGATAGAAATAGATCTTTGGGGTCCTTCACCAATTTTATCCAATGGATATCGTTATTACATTTCGTTTGTTGACATGTACACTCGCAATTGCTGGATCTTTCTTCTCAAACGTAAATCTGATGCCTCTAGTACATTCACTATTTTTCATGCAATAGTTAAACAACAGTATCAGTCACATATTCGAGCTATTCAAACCGATGGTGGTGGTGAATTTTAGTTTCTCAGTGACACATTGGCTCAATATGGGATCCAACAAAGAATTACACGTCCTCATTCCTCGTAGAAGAACGATGTAGTTGAAAGAAAACACCGACACATTGTAGAAACTACTCTCACGCTCATGGCTCAAGCTTCACTTCCTCTCAAGTTTTGGTCCTATGTTGTCCTTCATGATGTTTATCTTATCAATCGCCTCCCGTCCAAACGTCTTGGTAACAAGTCGCCCTTTGAACTGTTACATGGCAAGGTGTCTGATTACTCAAATCTACGGGTCTTTGGCTGCGAATGTTATCCACACACAAGGCCATTCAACAGGAATAAGCTTGACTTTCGAGCTAAACCATGTCTCATTCTGGGTTTTTCACCTAAACACCAAGGCTATCAGTGCCTTGATGACCACTGTCGTGTTTATGTCTCTCGAAATGTCATCTTCAACGTGGCATCATTTCCTTGGGCCACGTCTCCTGCTGGACATAAAGCCTCAAACCAACATCATGAATCACAGCATCTCTCCATTGTACCTGACACAACGATTCCTCTAGCACCTTCTCCTTGAGTGTCCTCTCTTGCTTCCAATCAACCAGACTCCACTGTCTCACCATCTACTATTGTAGACACTCAACCTACAGCTGACATTCCATCACGTACTGCTCCTTCTGCTACTACTATTATTGCTCCCTCTGAACCTGAGCATGGAAACATGATCAACGAGGCATCTACACCCTTTTCATCCCCAAATAAGGATCCTACTCCCATATTCGATGAGGCCCTTTTTTTTGATGTTTCCTCGGACCCCACCTTCAACACACATCCTATGGTTACAAGGAGCAAGGCCGGAATCTTTAAACCTAAACTTTACAATATGCAGTGTATTCCTACTCCTACAACCATAAGGGAAGCGTTGGCTGATACTCAATGGTCTGCAGCTGTTATGGATGAATACAATGCCCTTCTACACAACAACACATGGACCTTGGTTGAACTACCCCCTGGGAAGAAGGCTATCGGCTGCAAGTGGCTATTTCGTGTCAAGTACAATGTAGATGGATCTCTTGATCATTACAAAGCGCGTCTCGTTGCTAAGGGGTTCACGCAAGTACCAGGTCAGGACTTTATGGACACATTCAACCCTATTATTCGCTTCTTTACAGTTAATATATTACTTTCCATAGTTGTTGTGCATTGTTGGCAAGCTCATCATGTTGATGTCAACAATGCCTTCCTCAATGGTGCTCTATCCGAGGATATTTACATGCATCAGCCAGCTGGCTTTACTCAGTATAGTGACACTGGTAAACACCTTGTGTGTAAACTCAACAAGGCAATCTATGGTGTACGTCAGGCCCCGCGCAACTGGTTTCTTCGACTCCAAGCTTACTTACATAGTGTTGGATTCAAAAACTCTTCAGCTGATACATCCTTGTTTGTGAAATCTACTTCTGAGGCAACACTCTACTTAGTAGTATACGTTGATGATATTCTTCTAACATGAAGATCTACTGTGCATGTTCAACAAGTCATCACTGATCTTCATGCTCAATTTTCCCTCAAAAACCTTGGGCAACTTCACTCGTTTCTTGGCATTGACGTTCAACAACATGGTTGTGGTCTCTTTCTAAGTCAATGTCAATATATCTTTGATCTGCTGCAGCGGACAAACTTACTTGATGCTAAGGCTGCCTCCACACCCATGGTTCCCTACCCAAAACTCAGCAAGCATGATGGTGACCCTCTACCTGATGCTCACAACTATCGAAGTGTCATTGGAGCTTTACAATATATCTGCCATACACGTCTAGACATCGCCTTTGCTGTAAACAAGGCTTCACAATTCATGCAATCACCTTCCGACACACATTGGAATGCAGTTCTCAGAATCCTACGATATCTTAAAGGCACACTTGATCATGGACTATGGTTCTCACCCCAATCTCCTAGCTCATTGCTTCTTAACGTGTTCTCGGATGCCGACTGGGGCAGTGACATTGATGATCATCGATCGATATCTGGTTTTTATATACGTTTGGGTGGTCACCTGGTAACATGGAGCTCGAAGAAGCAACGAGCTGTCTCACGTTCAACAGCTGAAGCAGAATACCGTAGCGTTGCTGATGCTGTTGCTGGTCTCACCTGGATCTCTTCTGTGCTCAGTGATATGAAAATTCAACTACTGGATGTCCCTAAAGTCTGGTGCGATAATACTAGCACTGTATCCATGGCAGCCAATCTCGTACATCATGTCAAGATAAAACATGTAGACCTCGATCTCCACTTCAAAACATGTAAACAAAACATGGCAGTCAATCTGGTTTCCTCAGGAGCCATTCAAGTCAACTACATACCTGCCCCGTACCAACTTGCAGATCTGTTTACAAAACCCATATCAGTGCAGTTGTTTGAAGAGTTTCGTACCCAACTCAATGTTCTCAGTTCTGAAGAAGTTCGAAGCCAAAAGAAGTGAGGAAAATGTTAAGCAAAGGAAAACTGATCGTCCCATTTGCATGATGAGCTGTCAACCTTCTGTTATTTGTTGAGTTGCCATCGTCCCATTTTGTTAGGTTGTTGCAACAGTCTGATTAGCACAGCAAAAACCTTTATGCGTAAAGGTTCTAGAATAGGGTTGTTATTCTGCTGCCTATTTAAGAACTGTAAACGTAAAATGAAAATCATCTTCTACCTCTTTCTTTATTCTATCAACCCTAATATTTCATTACACTCAGTATAACTAAGTTTCAACACCGGTGAGGCGGTGACGATGAAGGCGACGTCTTTGTCGTCGGAGCTCCACCGTGGTTCATATTTAATCGGAGCCGTGCATATGTGAGAGAACTTTTTGCGGTGGATGGCTTCGAAGAACCGAATGCTGCCAGCTGTAACGTCAGATACTTGCCAGTACTGTGTGTTGTCGTCCATTTTGTTTTCAAATGATTTTGGGTGAGTCGTTAGATGTTGAAGATGAATAGCCAGCCTGGGATCAAGTTGAAAGTTCAAAATAAAAACCCAGCAATTTATTTGAGAGAAATAATGTGATTTAATCGAGAAATTATGTTATAGCCCGTCCCGCCATCTCATCCATGGTCAAACCAATAAAAATCATTCATTTCATTAATTTTTTCTATTTCATTAATTTTTTCATGTCATTAATTTTGACATGGTAAAAATTGTTTTTTAAATTTGACTTACAGTAAATATGAATGAAGATTCATTTGGTAAAAAGATGACATGAAAAAATAATAAAATAGATGGTTTTTATTAGTTGGACTATGAATGACGTGACGTGACATGACATGCCTATAATATAATTCTCTATTTAATTACTCACCAAAGTAAGTTTCATAAATAGATATACCTATTGCATTTCATGCCTTCAAGATATAAGCGCATTCCGGTGACTGGTCTGTGGTCTCATCTCTACAGTGAGCTGAGATCGGAGCTAACACTTGTTATTTGTTAGTAGTATTTTCTAGGGTTTGAAACATGAAAATGTGTGCTGAGATTTGTTAGAGCACTGGTTGAATATGTTGTGGCACAATCATCAATCATTATTATAGAGAAGAAAGGGATAATCTAGGTTAAATGTATGTGTAGAACATGTTAAAATGATTTCGAATGTCACTCTATATTAGAAAAATGAGTAAAACCCGTCCCAAAAACTAATCTTGTAAAATGAAATGTTGTTATCCTAGATGATCCGGATTCAAGCCGTTTGTCTGCATAGTGTGTGCGCATTATTAAAATATTAGGATTAATGAGAATATACTATATTGTTTTTGACAAATCCTAAATCTAATCATAATCCTACCTAGAGGGGAGGGGAAGTGGAACTCTAGGAAAAGAATGAGAGTATTCATAGTGGGTCTAAAACCTATGACCTAAGAAATATGAGGGAATAAAAATGAGCAGCTTGGCCAACCAGCCAATTGAGCATATACTATATTGTAACTATACTAGTCAGCTCACAAAAAAAATGAGTTTGAAGGTCACTCTATATTAGAAAAACGAATACTGATAATTTTACTCGCCCTTGTTATGATAATTTTATTCATCTCAGGAGACTCGGGTTCAATCGCTTTGTTTGCAAAGTGTGTATTATTAAAGGGTTAAGAATATGCATAAACATATACTACCTTATAATCATTTTTAGACTCTTAAAAAATGGCATTTTTAGTTTTTACTCATTTTAAAAGTACTAGGTCAAGATGTACACCCAATAAATAATCTTGTAAAGTAGTTGTACCTTATTATGAACAAGAGAGGTAGGAATTTGATGTACCCGAGAAGTATTTACATAAAGCTTAGGACCCATTAAGTTGAAGTGAAGAGCTGGAGATGAAGAAGCCCTATTTGTTGAAGGACCTAAAGGGAGGTCATTGTGAATGGGAGCCCAAATCTTTTGTCCTTGGAAGTCAAGAAAATACCGTAGATCGGCTATAGGAGGCTTGTCTGCAAGTACACACACAAGGCCTGGGTTATGTATATGTATATGTATATGTAGACGTATACGTATACATGTTTATGAGTTTTCATTTGGTTAGATACATAATGCATATTAAAAACTTACATCTAAGGTATAAATTGATGGCATGTGATAAGAAACCTTTGCCAGGAACATTTTGAAGGAGAGAAGTGATGGGAATGAAGTTGAAATGAATGGCATCCGGCTTTCCTGCAACTGTTTGAAGCCACTCACTCTGGTCACCTCCTCTCTTTGAACATATGACTGTGATTCCCTGCAAACACCCCAAACCCCTTATTTCATTATGCCTTTTAACAAACCTAATATTACCATTCAAGCATAAATATTATAATTTGCTTAAACTATTTGTTTCATATATTTTTAGGTACTGACTTATAACTCTCAAAAATCGTGAAAACTTAAAAATAAAAATAATAAATATAGAGATGGAGTCAAGATTAGGGTTGAGAAGATTAGGGTTGAGAGGCAATCATATATATTTAAAAGGTGAGTGGGGAAAATGTATAATTAATTATTTTTAAATATATATATATGTAACAAATGTAAAAGAAAATTTTGGAGGGGGGGGGGGCTTGGACCCTCCCACCTATGGAGGGTTATGGGTCAAATTTTTGGTCGATTCACATCTGAACTTAACTCGACCAGACTCTTTAAGATGTTTTATTCAACTCGAAAGTAACTCGAATTTTAGAGAAAAAAATCCGAACCTAAATCGACATAAATAATTTTTTTTTATTCGATAAAATAGGGAGTTAATTGAAAATTACAAATAGAATTGGGTATTCAGAATAAAAGTAAACTATTCTTTCGGGTCAGGTATTTTTCACCCTAAACCCTAACCTAATTCAACCCCAAATTTTTTTTTAAAAAACTCAATCCAATAGGATTAGGTCGAAACCCGTCAGGTTTAAGTCAAATCAGGGTCAGTCCTGGGCTTTTGGTGGCCCAAGGCGAACATAAAAATGGACTCCAAATTAGAAATTTAATTTGCGGTTACGGTCGTATTTACGGTCATGTTATATTTTATTGTGGTTGCGGACATTATATATGCTATTTCGGTTTCTGCAAGTATCACGGTTGTGAAATCTCTTAATAACATACGTTATTGTGGACATAACAATTGTGGGTATAGCGGTTTCAGATGGTGCAGCTACCCATAGGAGGATGTAGCATATAAATTGGGGATGCAATTGATCCCACTTGATTTGTTGTGGTATAGAGTTTTCAAGGAGGTAATATAGATTTTTTTATAAGAAATATTATATTTGACCCCACTTAATTTGTTGGGGGTATGAGGTCAACAATGCTTGTTCTAGTGGTATAGAAAGCCTTAACACCTCATACTTCACTCATGACCCCACTATAAGAAAATCCTGGCTTCGCCACTATCGCTATCGTCATGTTACGGTCGTTGTTGCAGTTGTATATCGTTATTTAAAATTTTGTCCCTAATAATAAGTAACGAAAAATTATTTTAAGAGTGAGTCCATAATAACAATAATTGAAAATTGAGCCCCTAATAACAAAAAATGAAAAAAAATAAATTTTGATAGTATGCTCAAAATAACAAATATCGGGCCCCTAATAATAAGTATTACAAAAAAGTTGAATTTTAATAGTAGGCCCCTAATAATAAATATTGGAAAAAATAAACCTCTATTAATAAATATTGAAAAATTTGGGCCCTAATAACAAATATTAAAAAATTAGACCATTAAAAATAAATATAATTCAAATAAAATTAAATACGTGTAACATCATTGAGTGGTGGGCCCTGGGCGGGCGCCCTTATTTCCCCTGCCCAGGACCGGGCCTAGGTCAAATGAACATCCTTATTTCCACCCCTTAGTCCCTCCGTCCGTGAATAAATATGCATGTGTGAAACATATACATTTATGTTTAGGGATATGGTGCACTTCTAAAAATTTCAAATTACTATATAATATGAGTATTTTTTTATTTTCTATTAATGATCTAATTTTGTAGCCCTAAAATTTTATAATTCCACACCTCTAAATTTATATGCTTTTTAAGTAGCATAGCCTAAACCCACATCAATCCTCAATGTATTACCACACATATTCAGTGATATTATCAAGAAAAAAAGATTTAAAATAGAAATTCTAGAGGGGCCTACATTTTTGGCATTGATGAAGGGGTAACAATTGAAGGCAACAGGTTGTTGATCAAAGATGTTTGAAAGCTTCTGGTACCTGAATAAAAAGCATAAAAAGTTGGAAGTGATGTTTTATGTAATTTACCCCATTATGATGTTTCTCTTAAGGAATGGAGGAAATAAATTAGCTGGGAAGTGGAGGATATTGCTTAATGCTTATAATAATAACCTTGAGCTTTTGATCTTTGGTTTTGGGGGTAAAACTGCAGTAGCCTGTAAAGACCATAGAGATGTTTTTTGAGCCCAGATTGGAAGATTTGTGTTGTCTGACCAAAATCACATCGTGGCCACCGATGCTTAACCCCAAAATGACATGACTCCCATATTTCTCAATGAATTTACATGCATGAATTGGTCACTACCTCTATGAGGAAACTATATTCAACGCATGAAACATGAAAAATATCTTTGGATAATTTGACTATCATTATTGAAACTAAATTTTAACAAGTCCAATCAACTTCTTTGACAATTCCATGATTGAGTTTTTAATTAATAAAAATATCTATTGACATTTCTGGCCTATTGCTAATCTAAATTCAATGGTCTACTTTCAATTGTAAACCAAATGCCAGCCCGTGTATAATTTCACAGAAAGAAATCTATCGAACGAGACGGGTAGTACTAGAGTGCGACAGTTTAGGGTAAAGCTAAAAAAATAACGGTTTTCGGTTAGAACTTAAATTCTTACTAATTGAGTAATATTTTAGGTTAGACTGGATAATATTTTTTGTTGGAACTGGAATTTTACCAATTGAGTAACATTTTAGGTTGTAAGTTGTAACCGAACTTATTATGTTGTCCATAACATTTTAGGTCGTAAATAAAATTCTTACTAATAAAGTAACATTTTAGATTAAATTCTACCTCATGCAATATTTTAGGTTGAAATCTAAGTTGTTGAGATATATATTTTTGATATAATAAATTGAAAAATATTTTGGACTAAATTGAAAAGAATTTAAAACATGCCTTAAGTCAAAACAACTTGAAAATAAGCTTGAGTAGTTTTCAAAAGGTTTTAAAATGCTTTGAAATGTTTTAAAGTAGCCAAAATCAGAATTCCAACTTGTTTGTGCCGAAACGGTATACCCCGTTTCGATACACTTTAAGGGTTTCAGCTACTGGAATTGAAACTGCCAAAATCCGTACCGAAACAGGGCTTGCCCGTTTCGATACGACAAAGGTCGTTTCGAAACATCCTTTGGTGTTTCGATACGCCTACGTGGCAGACACCCCAACGGTCAAAACCTCCCAACGACTATTTCCCAACGATCTTTTGAATTGCAAGCGTTTCGATACGAGACCTGGCCTTTCGATACACACGTTTTGATACAGCCTATGGTGTTTCGATACGAGCTGCTGAATAAGACCCAACGGCTAGTTCTGAAGAATGGCGTTTCGATACAGGCCTTCGTGTTTCGATACAGCAAGCCTCATAACAGCTTTTATGGTGGGAAATAAAGGCTCCAACGGCTCCAATACATCCCTAACGGCTAGTAATAGCTGTGAACTCAAAGAGGGGTATAAAAGGACCTCCAAGCATCTATGGAAGACTAATGCTTCAAATGTCAACAACATTATGATGAGAAATTGTGTCTTAGGGCTTTAATTGTTCATTCTTTGTATAGACAACACTTATTAGCCAAAATTGTCATATTTGCTCAAGTGTTTAGATTTTGGTGAGAGCTTAGAGAGTGCAAACAAATACCTTGTGAAAGGAATTTTAGTTTGCTTATTTTTCTTTCTCTTGTAAAGAGTGTTTGGTTAATCTTTGGGTAAAAAGATTAACCGTTTGTAAGAGTTTCCTCCTAATCCTAGAAAAGGACATGAATCAATTAGTGAATTGGTTGGAAAATCCTTAGTGGGAGATAAGGTAGTGGATGTAGGTGCTTGTTCGAAGCCTGAACCACTATAAATTCATCGCGTCATTCAATTTTCGGCTTCCATAATCAATCACCCAAAAATCTAACTTTTCTACCACTTGGCAAGCAACGGTTGAAGGTGATCATCGCGCCTAACAATTGTTATCAGAGCGAGGCTCAATCGAAGGGGATTAACATCCTATTGAGACGATCCGGCTAGCTCGACCAACAATACAATCAACCGGAAAAATGGCGCAATCTATCGACAAACCACCTTTCTTTGACGGGACCAACTATGCCTATTAGAAGACAAGAATGATGTTCTTCATCAAGGCCAAAGATTACAAGCTTTGGGACATAGTTGAGGATGATTCGTTCGTGCCACAACGAAGCAAGGCGGAATTGAGTGTGGATGGTCGTAAGAAGATAGAGCTAAATTGCAAGGCTTTGCACATTCTTTTTTGTGCATTTAGCTCCAACATCTATGAGAAGATGTCTTCTTGTGAAGATGTCAATGAGGTATAGGACAAGCTTAAAGTCACATACGAAGGAACCAACGAAGTAAAGGAGACCAAGATCAGTCTTCTCAACCTCAAGTATGAGAACTTCAAGATGGAACCGGATGAAGGCATCATGTTGAGTTGATCAAACGATTGCAAATGGCCAATGGGAGTGAATTAGCAATTAAAATTTGAAGGGAGAAAATGGATGAATGAAAATTGGACTCAAGGCAATTTATAGTGGTCCAAGTTCCTAAATGAACTCTACCTCCACTACCTTAGCTCCCACTAAGGATTTTAAACCAATTCACTAATTGATTCTTTCCCTTTTCTTGGATGAGGAGGAAACCTTACAAGACCGGTTAAGCTTTCTACTCAAAGCTTAATCCAACACACTCTTTACAAAGAAGGAATTTGGTAAACCTTACAAATACCTCTCAAAGGTTGATGTTTACCTGAATACAATCAATCACACCCTAAACTCTCAATGAAAATTAGAATGAAAAACACAATTGAGTTGGGTACAAAGATTTGACTCTAAATGATCAAGATTTGGATTTGAATACTTTGATGTTGCTTGAAGGCTCAATAGTTGTTGTTGTAGCTTTAGAGACTTGTTTTTATACCTTCTCATTGATTTCTAGTCGTTTGGGTGGTTGAGATCATCAATAGAGCCGTTGGGGCTCTCTCTTCCCTCCATAAATACAGTTCTACAACTACCTGTATCGGAACACGGGACCCCTATATCAAAACGGACACTCAAAAAAGAAAGAGATGTTATGTGTAAAAAGGGCCCGTATCGAAATGGTTATAGGTCGTATCGAAACAGTAAAGGCAAAAAGAAGGTTGTATCGAAACGGATAAGAGTTGTATCGAAACATTTTGAAACTGTCAATTGGTGTTTCGAAACAGTTTAGGGGTGTATCGAAACACTTAACCAAATCTTCAAAAATCAGTTTCTGACAAGTAACGGGTAGTTCATTTAATGCCCAATTTTAAAATTACTTAACCCTTGTATCGAAACAGGTGTGAGCCGTTTCGAAACAATAGTTAAAAATCAAAAGCCTAGATGAAGGCCGTATCGAAACAGGTGTAACTCGTTTCAAAATAAATGTCTCCAGTGGCAAAACGTATCGAAACACCTTGATGGTGTTTCGAAACGCCTGGGCGATTTTGTATATTTTGACTTTGAAATACTTAGAAAAATTTATGGGATTTAAGTTTTGACTTGAAAACATTTTAAGTATAAATTGTACTTGTCAAAATCAAGTATTTTGATTACTTAAAATTTTATTTACTTTGCAAATTAGTTCTTGAATTACTTGTTATATCAAAATCAAATATTAGTTTTACACATCACGAAGATGTTCGATAGATTCTCCGCCATCACAAATGAACTTAAAGGTTACGGAGAAATCATTCCGGAAGAAAGAAAAAGAAGACCACCATCATCGATGCTAAGAATCTCAAGACTTTAAAGCTAGATGAACTCTTAGGGTCTCTTCTCACTTATGAAATCATGAAGAAAGAAAAAGAAGAGGAGAAGAAGAATGAAGAGATAAAGAAGATGAGGAAGAATAAAATCATGTAGCTAGGCATTAACACGAATGTCGTTGCTCTCAATTCTTCCACTTGTCCACATGTAGATTCAAGTGAGAGGAAAGTGAAGAAGAAAAGATGGCCTATCTTTTTGAAAAGTTTACCCGATTCATTAAGAACAAAATGGAAAAATTCAAGCATGAATCGAGGAAGAAGAAGATGGCAAGCACTTCAAGCCATAAGAAGAAGGCATATGTGGCTACTTGGAGTGATGATGACTCTACCGACAATGAACAAACCAACCTTAGCCTTATAGCCATCCAAAAAGATTCAAGGGTAACGTCTAATTTATCTACTTCAACTTCGTATTCTTTTGATAAATTACAAGATGCCTATGATGATTTGATTTTATAATTTAAAAATCACATTTTGAAAAATAAGAAAGTGGTTTCAAATTTGAAAATTCAAAATGACTTGATTTCTAAAACCAAAATTGAACTTGAAGCAAAACTCAAGGAGTTTGAACAAAAATGTGTTGATTTACAAAATTTGCTTCATAAAAGTTCAAGAGGAAAAAGATTTGATTTCCAATGAACTTAAAAATAAAATAAATTTGGGAAAATCATTTGTTTACGTTAGATAATCTAGTGCCCCTAAATTTTTAAACGGTAAATATTTTAGAAGTATTTGGGTCCCAAAAAGACTAAGTACTTCAACTAAAAAGGATGAAATTGAAAAATGGATTCCAAATGAGACAAAATTATGTGCTACTAACGTTTATGGATCCAAAGCAATTTGGATACCAAAAATTACATGATTGTCTTGTTTAGGTGTGATGGAAAGTGATCAACAAGTCCAAATTTGAGGGGGAGCTCCATACACACAAGAAGGAGAACACTTGAAGAAGGAAGGCTTCACATCCTCCCTTGAAGATTAAGTGTTGGTAAATTTCTAGTTGTTTTTGTTTTTGTTTCAATTAGATTTATTTTCTATGACAACTAGATAATCATTTTGTTGGACTAACAATATTTGATGCTTTGAGTAAGGGGGAGCCAATTTTTAAAACCAAAGCTTTTAATAGAATTAAAATTTTTAAACATCTATTGTTATTCTTGAGCTTAATGTCTTTTAAATTCTTTTTGATATAACAAAAAGGGGAGAGTTGGTTTAAAAAAAATATTTTTTTTCAAAATGAATAAGGGGTTTTGAAATTCTATGAAAATATAAAAATCTCTTATTCAAATTTTTAATCTTAAAGGGGGAGAATCCTAAACAAATTTTCAAGTTGGTTTTATTATGTCAAAAAGGGTGCGATTGTTGAGATATGGATTTTGATATAACAAATTGAAAAATGTTTTGGACTAAATTGAAAAGAATTTAAAATATGCCTCAAATCAAAACAACTTGAAAATAAGTTTGAGAAGTTTTCAAAAGGTTTTAAAATGCTTTGAAATATTTTAAAGCAGCCAAAACAAGAATTCTAGCTTGTCTATACCGAAACGGTATACCCCGTTTTGATACACTTTAAGAGTTTCAGCTACTGGAATTGAAACTGTCAAAATCCGTACCGAAATAGGGATTGCTTGTTTCGATACAATAAAGGTCGTTTCGAAACAACCTTTGGTGTTTCGATACGCCTACGTGATAGACACCCCAACAGTCAAAACCCTCCAATAGTTATTTCCCAATGGTCTTTTAAATTGTAGATGTTTCGTACGGGACCAAGCGTTTCGATACAGCCTATGGTGTTTCGATACAAGCTGCTGAATCAGACCCAACGGCTAGTTCTGAAGAAGGGCGTTTCGATACAGGCCTTCGTGTTTCTATACAGAAATCCCCAAAACAGCATTTATAGTGAGAAATAAAGGCTCTAACGGCTCCAATACATCCCTAACGGCTATGAACTCAAAGAAGAGTATAAAAAGGACCTCCAAGCATCTATGAAAGACTAATGCTTCATATGTCAACAACATTATAACGAGAAATTGTGTCTTAGGGCTTTAATTGTTCATCCTTTATATAGACAACACTTGTGAGCCAAAATTGTCATATTTGCTCAAGTGTTTAGGTTTGGGTGAGAGCTTAAAGAGTGCAAACAAATACCTTGTGAGAAAAATTTTAGTTTGCTTATTATTTTTTCTCTTGTAAATAGTGTTTGGTTAATCTTTGGGTAGAAAGATTAACCGTTTGTAAGGGTTTCCTCCTAATCCTAAAAAAATGGACGAATGAATTAGTGAATTGGTTGGAAAATCCTTAGTGAGAGCTAAGGTAGTAGATGTATGTGCTTGTTCAAAGTCCGAACCACTATAAATTTACCGTGTCATTCAATTTTCGACTTCCATAATCAATCACTCAAAAATCTAACTTCCCCACCACTTAGCAAGTATCGGTTGAAGGTGATCATCGAGACTAACGTAAGTATTTATTAACTGGGTAATATTTTAGATAAGAGACTGTTTTAAATTAACTTTATCCTAAGTTGCCGCACCCTAGAACAACGCGAACGAGACAACTAGGAATTCTTTAGTTTCATCAATAAAAAACTATGGAAAGATAACTAATTTATGTTTGTAATTTGAAATGACAGATGTTTTTGACATTTTTCATATTGGTATGAACTGTTTACTTTGATGGGACTTGAGTTCCGGGATTTTTAGCAGCTGATTTTGCTGACTATAGACAAAAAGCCAAGTCCAATTGAGTTTCTTGTCCGACAAGGGGGAAAATGGTCATCTTTTAACACAAATTCTAACTTGACCATACAAGTAATGGAATTTAATTCTCATTTCTCCAAGTAATCCTTATTTAAAGAGAGAACACACATGGGACTATAGTAGAATTTAAGGAAGGAGATTCCAATATTTAGATTTCATCTCTTGAAAGTAGGGTTTGACAATTAGTTATTTTATAGTATTTGTACTTGTGTTATATTCTAAATTTGTGTCTCATTAAATATGAACATGAAAGAAATGGCCAAAGAAGAATCAATACAAAATCACAAAATGAGTACTTTTATAACTTATTTTTTGAGTTAATTGCACCACATGTCCTCAAACTATAAGTTTATTTTAAATTAATCCCTAAAATTTTTAATGGTCCAATTTACTCTCATTCTAAATTGATCCATAAACTTTTAAACATTCTAACTCCATTCCAAATTATAACTCTCTTTCTAAATTGGTCCCCAAATTTTTAAATATTTCAATTTCATCCTCAAATTATCAATATATGCAACATTAATTATCGTTTATGTCACATCATATTATTACATAATAAATATCGATATTTATAGGCAGTTAATTTTCTAACGATTTGTTAATAATAGATGTGATTAGAATATACCATGAAATTAGAATGTTTAAAAGTTTAAAGATTAGTTAGAATGAGAGCCGTATTTTAAGGATGAAATTAAAATATTAAAAAGATAAAGAACCAATTTAAAATGATGGTTATAGTTTAAAGATGTGTAATGTAATTAAATCTCTTTTTCCATGATAAAAGCTTTTTGTTCACTAATGTGTATCTAACAAGAAAATAAAGTGTTAAGAGCTTAATTTTTCTAATCATATATAGTATAGGAAAATACTTTGGTACATAAGTTTATGTAAACTTTAGTCACAGGCCTTTTAATTTTAGGATTGAGATATTTATGTTGTAGTTTAAGGGTTTAGGTTGTAAGGTGTAGAATTTAAGGTTTATGATTAGAGTTTAGGTTTTAGGGTGTTAGGGTTAAAGATTTAGGTTTTAGATTTTATAGCTTAAATATAAAGAGTTATATAATTTTTTTACACAGATTGTGTACCAAAATATAACCCTATAACTTAAGAGGTTAATTATTTGTATTAATTTTATCAAAATTTCTCATTCTTTTATCATGATTTTCACCTAATTTTTGTTTATTATTATTTTACATGTTTGAAGCTATTTTTCTCAGTTTTATGCAACTAATGATTATCCCATCAATTTGTCATTAGTTTTAGAATTGGCTTAGAGGTATCATACGTCTTTGAATTTTTTAAATAAAAATAATTAAATTTTTAAATTTTTTTCATCCAATTAGGTCTTAAACTCTAAAATTCTATTAATTCGCCTCTTTGACTAACATTGATCATTAAATCTAATAATTTTTTAGACCAGTTGATGCAATGTGTCGTGTTAGTGTTGTCACTTGACATTTTTAGATTTTTTATTTTATTTAAAAAATTATTTAAAGTTTTAAGAATTCTATAAAAATTATAAAAAATAGTTTTCTAAAAATATGTAAATATCACATGACAAAACTATCTGTAGTGTGTCACGTGGCAGTAATATCTTAAGAAAAAAAACTATTAAAAATTAATTATCAAATTGGTCAAATAGTATAATTAATTAAATTTATTGGTTCAAATATTTAATGGGGTTGCAAAAAAAAATTTGAAACTTGATTAAATTTTTTTCAAAAATTCAAGGCTTCAAGCACCCTTAAGCCTGTGCAATTTTATCCTAGAATCTCATGATCGAATCTGAAGTTAATATTAATTGAAAATGTAATATCAATTCGATCTTGATTTGATCAACAAAGTAAGAACTAATTTGGTTAGGAATTAAGGGATGGATGCATAGTTAAAAGAGTAGGGATGGGCATGGGTCGGGTAGGGTCGAGTTTTTGGCCTACCGGACCCGATCCAAAAATAAACAGCCTAAATTTGCACACGACCCGACCCGACTCGAAAATAAATATTTTAAATTCGATCCCGACCCGACCTATATAAAATAAATTAAATTTAGAGACCTAATTGAAAAAAATAATTTTAAGGGACTTAATTGTAAAAAAACTATAATTTAAAGGACTAAATTATAAATAAAAATTCAATTTTAAGGACTTAATTATAAAATATATATATAAAGAGGGGTATTATTATAAATATCCCTAAAAAATTTAGGGAAAAATTACATTATTACTCACGAGTCGGGTCAGGTTGGATATTTCCCAACCTAAACCCGAACCCGACCCGATTTTACCCTTAACAAAAATTCGATCCGAACCTGATTTTTTCATTAAAAAATTTGATTCGATCTAATCGGACTGGGTCGGGTAAAATGCTTATCCCTAGTTAAGAGATCATTAAAATAATTTAATCAACGTAGATTAATTACGTACCTTGTTAAGGCAAAAGGATCCCAAGTAGAAGGTCAAGGAACAGCACTAAGAACTTCATCGGAGAGAAGGAGAGGAAAACGATGAATATGAAGATTAAACAAAGTGATATAATACCCATCAAGTCCCAAGCATTTGGTATTCGCCGCATCTTTCGCCCATGGACCGCTTTGAAAACCAAACATCGAATTGAATCTCCCCGACGGAATTTTCCCTGTAATGTTACATTTCTGATTGAAAATCTCCACCATCTGTAACTTTTTTTCTTTCGTATTTTCATCATAAATTTTGAAAGAAATGGGCGATTTATTACCTGATTGAAATCGAGAAAATCGGACTGGTAACGAGAACGATCGCCTTTGTCGCATTTGATATCGATCGGAATGTCTTGGGTAGAACCGAAACCAGGTACGGCGATCTCTGGTTTCTCGGTTTCATCGAGTAAAATCAACCTCTCCTTGCCTTTGCAGGCGAAAATCCATTGTTAAATCGAATCCTTTTCCCAAGCTGCTCAGAGCTTTCTCCACTATTTCATTGCTGCTCATCTCGTTTTCTTTTCTTTTCTGGGAAGAAAGTTTGGGTTATTTAAAAGGAATGGTATAATTTATCGGAATTCGTTTGATTCTAATTGATGACTAAGGGAAATTTCGACGTTTCCATTTCTTGTTTCTTAGCTCAACTTTGACTACTCTTTTATTAAGGAATATTTACCCAAATATTACTTTAGGATTTTTTATTCTAAAAATAGGGATCCTCATATTATTTTCGGATATAGGGATGATTACTGTTCAAAATCAGAAAACCCATGGACCACAACCCGAGTTTGAATAGTAATTTTCAAAGGGTATCATTGTGCAAAATCGAATGGTGAACCACCACCCTTTTAAAATGCCACACTGCCACGTGGCGCAATGTGGGCGTTCCGAGCATTGTTCAAAGTCGGACTGCCCACCCCCGTCTTTGAACAGTGCACCGAATAATGGTGCCTGGGCTGCTCACTGCGTGCCACGTGGCGTCGCGCAAAACAGAAAAAGAGAGGAAAGCACCCCGTTTTTGAATAGTGAAACAACCCCAAGAACATTGTTCAAACTCGGGCTGTGCACTACATGTGTTCTAACTTTCAACAGTAAACATCCCTATTTTCGTCCATAATGTGAGGGGATCCCTATTTTTGGAATAAAAAAATCCCAAAGTAATATTTGGGTAAATCTTCCCTTTTATTAATATTAATTATTAAATTGTTTTATTCTTTTCTAGTTTTTTTTTGGGACGGACTATTAAAGAAATATGAGAAATTTTTGATCAAATTACGATAATTTTAATGTTTATTAGTTTGAATATTTGTCGATTGTTTCTTTCAAATTTTAGAATAAATACTTTATAGTTCTTGTCGATTTGCGATTTTTTTAATCATAAAACAAGGATTTCATTGATTAGAAACATAGGAAGACAAACAACAAAGGACATCACAGACGTACAAACCCGCATGCCCCTGCATGCAACCACCAACGTAGAAGCTTAACCCTAGACACCTAACAACAACAGGGCTGACACAGCAAGCCCGGACACCGTGAGAGGGCCAAACGATGGCAACTGCCAAAACACCAGGGAGACCTGCAAACAGGTTCCAAACTGGAAAATCAAGACACAAAACACTGAAAAGATAACAAAGAGCCATTCTTGAAGCAGGACATAGGACGACAACCCGAAATCCTAGTGAGAGCTCCGTCCAGAGGCAGGGTCCCTTATTTTCCGTCAAGGGTCTTGTCAACTAGGACGGGTAAGGCGCCTGACCTCTCTTCAGAAGGCGATAACCAAGGGAGGAGACACCAGCAACCTCCATGTTCCACGACAGGGGCCAAAACCTAACATAAGTAGTGGCCTTAGCACAAATAATCCTTGGATCATCAGGCCTGTAAAAGCACCAACTGATCCTAGGGGAAGGCAAAAGCTGTGACGCCCCCTTCCGCACCTTCCAAATGGAGGAGGGCTTGCTTAAACGATTCATTATAGCTGCGGATAGCTCCTAGGAGAGCTATCCGCTTCAACAATCTTTAAATCGCATGGAACAATAGGTTGGTTTGCAAGATCCTTTGTCGTGGAAGCTTCATCATCACTCAGCACAATCTCTTTGTTAAGGGAACATCCATCATTGACATACATGGATGCCATAGTTGTGATTTTTTCCCATATGGATCAATTCCCAATTCCTCTATGCCAACTCGGTCCAGCAAGATCCTAGTCCTCTCCATTGCATGCTTTCTTCTGGCTGCTTGCTTGATTAGAGTCGGGCGATTAGCTCCATAGGAGATACCTCGTTTTTGTTTCTCAATGTTATTGATAATGGGAGATGAAAAAGTGAAGGAGCTTGGAAAGAGAGCGATCTTCAAGACATCCTCATTTGAAACTGCTCCGAAACAGTTGGCTCCCCAATTGCCCGGTGAAATTTGATAGACCCCATCATTTATGTAACTCCACAGCTCCCTTCTTTTAGTCACAAAGATGGATTCTTCAATAGTCTCGTCCCTCTTGCGTTTGTACTTGTTTGAGACCTCGAGCTTGCCCACTCATTCAATTATCGTGTTGCTAAGCATTTCCACAGATTGAACCCCATCAGGATTGGACTGGACTTGGTTAGGGACTATAGCCTCATCATATGCCTTAGGCTCAAAAGGAGTAGAGTGGACGTTGTTGGCCTTGGTATGCTGAAAATCAGCAGTTAGTTTTTCATTTAAGGAATCATCCACTTTCTCTATCTTTCTATTTTCGGTATTGCCTTGTTCTAATGGAGAAACTTTGATGAGGCTTGCTGGCAGCGAGAACCTCGTACCCTGGGGGGTAATCAAGGTGGCTTTGGAACTGTTGCCTTGCTTTTCGAGCCCTTCGATGATGTTTGTTGTGCCCGGTGTGAAACCGAAATTGATTTTGATATAACACATAAACTTAAGGACCAATTTGCAAAACAATAAATTTTTAAGTACTCTTTAAAGTCTCACAATTGACAAGTATTTTTAAACAAAATAATATCTAAAGACCTGCTCTTAAACATATAAAATTCTCTAAGTCTTTTTCTATGTTTTTCAAGCCTAAGTATGCAAAAACGCCTAGGCGTATCGATACCCTTATGCGTATCGATACCCTATTTGGCTACTGGAATTTTGTTTTTCAAACCAAGTATTCAGAAACGCTCAGGCGTATCGATACCCTTGTGAGTACCGATACGGTACGCTGCAGAGCTGCATTTAATGCGGGAAAATTGCTCCCAACGGCTCTATTGATGATCCCAACTACCCAAACGGCTAGAAATCAATGCAAGGGTATAAAAACAAGCTTCAATTGACCAGGCAACAACTATTGAACCTACAAGCAACATCAAAGCAAAAATCCAAACCCTAGTGCTCTTCAAAGTCAAATTCTTGTACCCAACTCTAGTGTTTTTATTGTTATCTTGTATTGTGAGTTTGGGGTGATTGAAATTGTATTTGGGTAAACAATTTATCTTTTGTGAGGAATTATTTGAGTTTACCAAATCCTTATCTTTGTAAATTGAGTGGATTAAGCTTTGGGTAGAAAGCTTAATCAAATTTGTAAGGTTACCTCCTCATCCAAGAAAATGGGAAGAATTCAAGTAGTGAATTGGTTGAAAATCCTTAGTGGGAACTAAGGTAGTGGATGTAGAGTTCATTTGGAGAACTTGAACCACCCTAACTACTTGTGTCATCTTTTATTTTTTACTCATTCCTCCCACCAAATTTTTAATTTCCAATTCACCCCCTCTTGTCCATTTGCAATTGTGTGATCAACTCAACAATTGGTATCAGAGCTACAATCATTGGAAGGATTACAACCCTCTTGAGTCGATTCTATGAGAGTTTGATCAACAACTAGTCAAGCAGTGGCATCCACCTCCAACTCCAACCTCTATGAGTCTCAATCTACCACCAAGCCACCATTCTTCAATGGGGATAACTACCCATATTGGAAGAATATGATGAGGCTCTTCATCAAGTCTACCGACTACATGGTGTTGGATGTGGTTGAAGAAGGTCCATACATTCCTATGAAGAGAGATGGTGAAGCAAGACTTGTCCCAAAGGTAAAAGCCGAAATGACGGATGATGAACGAAGAAGGATGCAAGTGAATGACAAAGCTCTTCATGTGATATTTTGTGCACTTGGTCCGGATATCTACTCCAAGGTGTCTTCGATCGAAAATGCCAAGGAGGTTTGGGATACCCTCGAGACAACATATGAGGGAACTAGTGATGTCAAGGAGACAAAGATTGGGCTACTCAATCTAAGCTATAAAAATTTCAAGATGGATCCCGATGAAAGTGTCTCCAAGATGTTTGATCGATTCTCGGTCATTGTCAACGGATTGAAGGGGTTCGGCGAGATCATCCCAGAAGACAAACTAGTGAGGAAATTGTTGTACCCTCTTCCGGAGTCATGGGATGGCAAGAGAACGGCTATTATTGAAGCTCGATATTTGAAGACTCTCAAGCTTGATGCTCTTGTTGGATCTCTACTCACCCATGAGATCATGAGGAAGGGAAGAGAAGACGAGAAGAAAATGGTTGAGAAGAAGGATGTTGAGAAGAAGAAAGTTGGAATCGCTCTTAAAGCTTCATGTCAAGAAAGCGATTCAAGTGAAGATGAAGATGAGGAGATGGCCATGTTGGCCAAGCGGTTCACTCGCTTCATGAAGTCCAGTCGTGGGAGAAAGTTTATTAGAAAGGGAGACTTCAAGAACAAGAGTAAGGAAGAGGAGAAGGACCAAATCACTTGCTATGAATGCAAAAAGTCCGGTCACATCCGTTCCGAATGTCCTCAATTGAAGAATAAGAGCTTTGGGAAGAAGAACAAGCTCAAGGCTCAAATAGCAACTTGGAGTGACGATGAGTCATCCGAGGAAGAGGAGGAAGTGGCCAATCTATGTCTCATGGCCATTGATGATGAACCAAAGGTAAATTCTAACTTATCTAATTTTGATTTTACTTTTGATGAGCTTCAAGATGCTTATGATGAATTGCAAGAGGTTTACGATGAGTTAGTAGGAAAATATAAAGAATCCATTTTGAAAAACAAGAAAACCATTTCCGATTTGAAAAATCAAAATGAGACATTTTCAAAAACTAACTCCGAATTGGAAAAGAAAGTTTTTTTAGTGAATCTTTCAAATGATCTTAAAACGAAAAATCTTGAACTTGAAAAACTTCTTTCCGATTTTCAAGATTATCACACAAAGGAAGTGGATAATCTTAAAACATCAATTGCTATTGGGAAAAACAATTTTGAAAAAGGAAATCCTTCTAAATCCCAATATGTAAAAAGAAAATCATTTATTCCTAAACAAAGAAATTTTAATAAGCAATCTAGAGGTCAAAGAGTTAGGAGTGTTTGGGTTCCTAAGGAACTCATTATTTCTAATAATATGAATGATATTGCTTCTTGGATTCCTAAGGGAACCAAAATTTTGAAGGCTAACACACATGGACCCAAAATGATTTGGGTACCAAAAATCAAGGCCTAATTTCTTTGTTTGTAGGGGGAGCATTGCTACAAGGCTAAAGCTTCAAGCCAAAATTCTTGGTACCTTGATAGTGGATGCTCAAGACATTTGACCGGTGACAAGAGTAGATTCGTGGAACTAAAGCCAAAGAGTGGTGGAGTGGTGACTTTCGGTGACAACTCCAAAGGTCACATTGAAGGAATAGGCTCCATTGGTAATCACTCTTCTATTTTCATTGAAAATGTTTTGTATGTCAACGGTCTTAAACATAATTTGTTGAGCATTAGTCAATTATGTGATAAGGGTTTTAATGTTTTATTTGATAAAAGTGGTTGCAAAATTGTAAACATTAAAACAAATCAACTAATGCTCATAGGACATAGAATAGGCAATATTTACATGGTGCATTTAGATGACATCCATTCATCTCATACATGCTTAGTTGCACATGATGAACATGACTCATGGCTTTGGCATAGAAAATTAGGACATGCTAGCATGAGTGTCTTAGAGAAATTAATTTCCCTTAATCTAGTTAGAGGTTTACCCAAACTTAAATTTTCTAATGATAAAATTTGTGATGCATGTTCAAAGGGTAAACAACATAGAACTTCATTTAAATCCATTAATGATGTCTCCACTAGTAGATGTTTACAATTGATTCATATGGATCTTTTTGGGCCTATTAGAACAATGAGCTTGGGTGGTAAATCATATGCTTTTGTGCTTGTAGATGACTATTCTAGGTTTACTTGGGTTCTATTCTTAAGTACAAAAGATGAGGCTTTAGAAAAATTCATCACATTTTCTAAAATAACTCAAAATGATCTTGAACTTAAAATTTCTCACATTAGAAGTGATCATGGAATCGAATTTCAAAATCTAGGTTTCGATGAGTTTTTAAATGAAAATGGGATTAGCCACAATTTTTCCGCACCTCGCACTCCTCAACAAAATGTGGTAGTTGAGAGGAAAAATTGAACTTTAGAAGAAATGGCTAGAACCATGCTTTGCGAAAATAATTTACCTAAATATTTTTGGGCGAAAGCCATAAATATCGCTTGCTATATTATAAATCGAGTAATGATTAGGCCGATTTTGAAGAAAACACCTTATGAGATTTTAAAATCTAAGAAGCCTAACATTAGCTATTTTCATCCTTTTGGTTGCAAGTGTTTTGTTTTGAATAATGGTAAAGAAAACTTAGGTAAATTTGATGCTAAAAGTGATGAAGCCATTTTCTTAGGGTACTCTTTAAACTCTAAAGCCTATCGTGTATTTAACAAAAGAACTCTAGTAGTTGAAGAGTCTATACATGTTGTTTTCGATGATAACCTCCTTCCGAGGAAGGAATCTTGTGATGATGATGATGTAGGAATCCTTGATGCCATTGATGGAGGACAAACGTCAAAGGTGGATGAGATTCCAACTAAAGATGAGGATACACAAGATCCACCTCTTGAAGCCTTGAAGGACTTGGCTCTTGAGGAAAAGGAGGTATCTTACCCAAGGGAGTTCAACTATGTCAAAGGTGGTGAAATCTTGGGTGATCCATCCAAGGGGGTAACTACTAGATCCTCTCTCAAATTAATGAACCATGTTGCATTTCTTTCATGCATTGAGCCTAAAAATATTAAAGAAGCTTTAAAATATGATTTTTGGATTTTGGCCATGCAAGAGGAATTAAATCAATTTGAGAGAAGTAAAGTTTGGACATTAGTTGAAAGGCCTAGTAATCAATCTACTATAGGAACTAAATGGGTATTTAGGAATAAATTAGATGAAAGTGGTAATATAGTGAGAAACAAGGCTAGGCTTGTTGCTCAAGGCTATACCCAAGAAGAGGGAATTGATTTTGATGAGACATATGCACCCGTAGCTAGGATGGAAACCATTAGGATGCTTTTAGCATTTGCATGTTATAATAATTTCAAGCTTTTTCAAATGGATGTGAAAAGTGCCTTTTTAAATGGTTTTATAAATGAAGAAGTGTATGTTGAACAACCACCGGGTTTTGAGGATTTAAAATTTCCAAACCATGTGTTTAAACTAACAAAAGCTCTCTATGGTTTAAAACAAGCTCCTAGAGCTTGGTATGAGAGACTTTCAAATTTCTTAATTGAAAAGGGTTTTGAAAAAGGAAAGGTGGATACTACACTCTTCATAAAAAGATATAACAATGACATCTTAGTAGTACAAATCTATGTTGATGATATCATTTTTGGTTCTACTAATGAGTGTTATTGTAAAGAATTTTCTAAGCTAATGCAAGGTGAGTTCGAGATGAGCATGATGGGGGAGCTCTCATTCTTTTTGGGACTCTAAATCAAACAAAGGAAAGATGGCACCTTCATAAATCAAGCTAAGTACGTGAATGATATGCTCAAAAAATTCGGCTTGGAGAATGCAAAACCTCAAGCCACACCTATGAGTTCTTCCATAAAGCTTGACAAAGATGAATGAGGTAAGTGTGTTGATTCTAAGCTTTATAGATCCATGATAGGTTATTTGCTTTACCTTACCGCAAGTAGACCGGCTATTATGTTTAGTGTTTGCTTGTGTGCTAGGTTTCAAGCTAGTCCTAGAGAATCACACTTAGTTGCCATTAAGAGAATTTTTAGATACCTTAGAGACACACCGACTATAGGCCTTTGGTATCCTAAAGACTCTTCCTTTAGCCTTCATGTTTATTCGGATGCGGATTATGGGGGGTGTAAGATAGATAGGAAAAGTACTTCCGAGACATGCCAATTCTTAGGTAGTATGCTCGTATCTTGGTTCTCTAAGAAACAAAATAGCGTAGCCTTATCTACCACCGAAGCGGAGTACATATCCTTAGGGAGTTGTTGTGCTCAAGTCCTTTGGATGAAGCAACAACTCTTAGATTATGGTGTTAAAATAGAAACCATACCCCTTAGGTGTGACAACACTAGTGCCATTTGTCTCACTAAGAATCTCATCCAACACTCTAGAACTAAACACATAGAAATTAGACATCATTTCATTAGAGATCATGTTTTGAAAATGATGTTGTTATAGAGTTTGTTGACACCTTGAACCAATTAGCGGATATATTTACAAAACCTTTAGATAAACAGCGCTTTTGGACCCTTAGGAGAGAGTTAGGTTTAACTAGCCTTTCTTGACCCCTTTTAGGTCCCAAAATGTCAAAATTTGCTTGAAATTGTTTGTGATTCATGCTTGTGTTAATTTTGTTCGTTTTGCTTCTATGCATGTTTCTAGGGGGAGTATTGTTGGGCTTTTAGCACGCTCGAATCGATCACTGAAACCGTCAAGGAGGGTTGTAATTGCTTGGTGGTTGAATTGGCTAAAACCGAAAATAGTAGACAATTTTTGCACGATGATTTTAGAGTGGTTCGACTACTTCAACCGAGTCTACATCCACTACCTTAGCACACCACTAAGGATTTCCCAATTCACTCAACAATGAATTCTTCCTTTTGAGGACAAAGGGTAACCTTACAACCCTATCTTTTCAATGGCTAAGATAGAACCACTCTAGTTTTTCTCTCAAGGCTAAACTAGAACCTCTCCTTTTACAAGGGTAGAAAGTTGTAAACAAATATACCTCACAAGGTGGGTGTTTACGAGAGTTGAGCTCACAAGAGTGTAAAGAATAAGAACAATGAAAAACAAAACACTCTCTATACAATATTTACAAGAGAAATAAGGAAGATAAAGACTTAAACGCTATTTCTCTTGATCATGAATCTTGGATCTTGTCTCTTAATGTTTCTTGATGCTTGGAGGCCTTATTTATAGTCCCAATTGAGTTTGTAGCCGTTTATGGCCGTTGGGATCAAAATATAGCCGTTTGAAGACTTTAATTCCATCCAAAATGCAATTCAGCTGCTACCCGTTTCGGAACGCCTCAAGCCCGTTTCGGAACACCCTCTTTATAGAGATAGCCGTTGCAGCCTGTCGGGGTACCCGTTTCGGAACACCCTGTATCCGTTTCGGAACGCGTTTCGGAACGCCTTAGACCTGTTTCGAAACGCCTGCATTTTGAATATTATTTGGGAAAGAGCCGTTGGGGTTTATAGCCGTTAGGGTCGTTGCCACGTAGGCGTATCGAAACGGCCTATACCGTTTCGGAACGCTTGGCCCGTTTCGATACGTGTATCGAAACGTTTTGCCACTGGAATTACCCTGTTTCGAAACGCCCTATGGTGTTTCGAAACGGCCTATGGTTTTTGTGAAATTTGGCCTTTTAAACACATTTAAAAACCTTTTAAAAACATTTTAAAGCCATTCCAAATTTGGCTACTGCCCTGACAAGTTTCGAGACCTTTGTTTAAGGTTTTGAAACTTTACTCTAAAAACATGTATTTTGACATTTTTCGACTTTCAAAAGAGTAGTTCGATATAGGTATTCAATCGAACTCTTTTAAAACTTTTTGTCAAGATTTAAAGACTTTTGAATTATCTTTGAAGTCTTTAAATAAGTCTTAAAACAATTTTCACATAATTGTTATATCAAAATATTTCTCAACAATCTCCCCCTTTTTGATATAACTAAATATTTTGACAAATTGTTTTTGACAAAAAGCTCCCCCTTAATTTTTCACTTAATTTTCCCTTTTTGTTATATTATAAATAATTCAACTCTTTATAGTATATAATAACAATGGGGTTTATGACCATTGTGGTCAATATTACGTGGGAGTATTAAAATGTCAAAACATGTAAAACTCTTTTTTAAAAACTTCCCTAAACATAATTTCAAGTCGTTTGGACTTTTGGAAAAGATTTAAATGATAAAATCATTTAAATCAGTCCAAACTATTTTTCAATTATTATATCAAAACATTAGTTCTTCAATCTCCCCCTTTTTGATATAATAAAATCATTTAAATCAGTCCAAACTATTTTTCAATTATTATATCAAAACATTAGTTCTTCAATCTCCCCCTTTTTGATATAATAAAACCAACTTGAAAAATTGTTTGGGATTCTCCCCCTTTTAATTTTAAAATTGTGAATAAGAGATTAAGATATGAAATAAAATAAAGCTTCCCCTTATTCATTTGAAAATTCAATTCAATTTTTCAAACCATTTAATCATTTCTCCCCCTTTTTGTTATATCAAAAAGAATTTAAAAAAAATTTAAGTTCAAGATAACATAGGAGGCAAAAAAAATTTTTACACTTAAAAATTTGGTTAAAAAAATTGGCTCCCCCTTACTCAAAGCATCATAAGAATGTTAGTCCAACATTTATGAATATCTAGTTGAATTAAAAAATAAATCAAATAAAATCAAAAACAACTAGAAATTTTTACCAACACTTGAACTCAAGGGAGGATGTGAAGCCTTCCTTCTTCAAGTGTTCTTCCTTGTGTGCATGGAGCTTCCCCTCAATTTTTGACTTGTTGATCATTCTCCATCACACCTCTTCCTCATTGAGGGCCATTATGCATAGGTGGGCTGCTTCATTATCGGTGGAGTTTTCATCACTCCAAGTGGCCACGTATGCTTGTTTAGAAGATGATCCCTTCTTTTTGGATTTATGGGAATCCTTCATCTTCTTCCTCGATTCATGCTTGGATTTTTCCATTTTGTTCTTCATGAATCGGGTGAATTTGTTGAAGAGATAGGACATCTCTTCATCTTCACTATCCTCCTCACTTGAATCTTCATGATGACACGTGGAGGATTTGAGAGCCATGGTATTTACATTGATGCCAATACTTTTGAGTTTCTTCTCTCCCATAGCTTCACTTGTGTGACTAGAGCATTTAAGATTCTTGCTTTTCTTGCCTTTGCTCCAACACACCTACAAGAGACATTTACTTCGATTTTGGTATCCAAATTGCTTTGGATCCATTAACATTAATTTCAATGTCTCTAGTTCCCTTAGGAACCCATACTTGTCTAATCCTATAAGTTTTTCTTTTCTTTATAGGACAAGTATGCAACGAATGACCATGATAATGGCAATGTGAGCATTTTGCCATTACGGGATGAGATGAATTATTAGAAATGATTTCTTTTTCTTTTGTTAAGCTTTCAAGCTTAACTTTTAAATCAAAATTTTCTTTTTCTAAAACATTTTTGCTTGTTTTTGAAAATTCTAAATCATTTTTCAAAATTTCATTTTGATTTTCAAAATCCATTTTTGTTTTTAAAAGAAAATCATTTTCAGTTTCGAGTTTTGAAATCATTTTCCTAAATTTGGAATTCATGGTCTCAAATTCCAAATATAATTCATTAAAAGCATCTTGTAACTCATCAAAAGAATGTGAATTTAATTCATCTGAGTTAGAAGATACCTCGGGCTCACCGAGAGCCAAAACACCATCCACCTTAGGTGTTGAAGGGAGGATTGCACATGATGAAGCATCATCTTTCTTCTTTTCTTTCCCAAAGAATTTCTCAAGCTTCTCCCAGATTTCTTTGGCACTTTTGGATGGGGAGACCTTCTTGGAAATTTCTTCACTTAGGGCACAGAGAAGAATGTGCATAGCCTTTGCATTGAGATGGTCCTTCTTTGTGTCTTCGACACTCCTTTTCTTCTTCTTTTTAGGAGCTTCCGAATGTCCACTTATGATAATCTTCCAAATGTCAAGGTTGAATCCTTGAATGAAATATTTCATAATGTTGCTCCATTGGAAGTAACCTTCTCCTTTGAAGAGAGGAGGACACATGATAGAGCGGCCTTCTTCAAATGAAATCATTGTAGAACCGCTTGCCATTTTCTTGTACGGTGGACTACGAGCGTTGGATCTTTGCTCCTGGATGTTAGTCCTTCGATGGAGACGAGGCTCTGATACCAATTGTTGGGCTTTTAGCACGCTCGAATCGATCACCGAAACCGTCAAGGAGGGTTGTAATTGCTTGGTGGTTGAATTGGCTAAAACCGAAAATAGTAGACAATTTTTGCACGATGATTTTAGAGTGGTTCGACTACTTCAACCGAGTCTACATCCACTACCTTAGCACACCACTAAGGATTTCCCAATTCACTCAACAATGAATTCTTCCTTTTGAGGACAAAGGGTAACCTTACAACCCTATCTTTTCAATGGCTAAGATAGAACCACTCTAGTTTTTCTCTCAAGGCTAAACTAGAACCTCTCCTTTTACAAGGGTAGAAAGTTGTAAACAAATATACCTCACAAGGTGGGTGTTTACGAGAGTTGAGCTCACAAGAGTGTAAAGAATAAGAACAATGAAAAACAAAACACTCTCTATACAATATTTACAAGAGAAATAAGGAAGATAAAGACTTAAACGCTATTTCTCTTGATCATGAATCTTGGATTTTGTCTCTTAATGTTTCTTGATGCTTGGAGGCCTTATTTATAGTCCCAATTGAGTTTGTAGCCGTTTATGGCCGTTGGGATCAAAATATAGCCGTTTGAAGACTTTAATTCCATCCAAAATGCAATTCAGCTGCTACCCGTTTCGGAACGCCTCAAGCCCGTTTCGGAACACCCTCTTTATAGAGATAGCCGTTGCAGCCTGTCGGGGTACCCGTTTCGGAACACCCTGTATCCGTTTCGGAACGCGTTTCGGAACGCCTTAGACCTGTTTCGAAACGCCTGCATTTTGAATATTATTTGGGAAAGAGCCGTTGGGGTTTATAGCCGTTAGGGTCGTTGCCACGTAGGCGTATCGAAACGGCCTATACCGTTTCGGAACGCTTGGCCCGTTTCGATACGTGTATCGAAACGTTTTGCCACTGGAATTACCCTGTTTCGAAACGCCCTATGGTGTTTCGAAACGGCCTATGGTTTTTGTGAAATTTGGCCTTTTAAACACATTTAAAAACCTTTTAAAAACATTTTAAAGCCATTCCAAATTTGGCTACTGCCCTGACAAGTTTCGAGACCTTTGTTTAAGGTTTTGAAACTTTACTCTAAAAACATGTATTTTGACATTTTTCGACTTTCAAAAGAGTAGTTCGATATAGGTATTCAATCGAACTCTTTTAAAACTTTTTGTCAAGATTTAAAGACTTTTGAATTATCTTTGAAGTCTTTAAATAAGTCTTAAAACAATTTTCACATAATTGTTATATCAAAATATTTCTCAACAAGTATGCATTAAGTTTAGCCATTAAAACTTGTTCATATGACATGTACATGCATTTAGGGACGTTTCAAATTGATTTTTACACTTAAATCTGTCAAAACTACATAATCTGGTAAAGGTGTATCGATACGGTTGCAAAGCGTATCGATACGGATTGATAACTGGGAATTTTTGAGGATGAGCAAGTATCGATACGACCCCGAGTATCGATACGGTACAAGTCAAGGGAAATAGTCAAAGCCAAGCGTACCGATACGGCCCCGTGTATCGATACGATAGTAACGACGAATATAAAATTAGGGTTAAAGGGTATCGATACGCGTGTATAGCGTATCGATACGGCCTCGACGGGGAGGCTATTTAGGGCTGCAATTGTTAAAAAGCCTTAAAACACAAAAACCCATTTTCTCTCTAAAAACCCTAGCCGCGAAACCCTATAAAAACCCCCTCAATCCTTCAAATTTTACCATCAATCTTTAAAATTCTTTGAGGGTTTTTACTCTACACATCAAGGCTAAGCTTTGTCATCAATTCTTGTGCATTCACATCACCTCTTTCATCCAATCTAAGATTCAAGGTATAAAACTCCTCTTTTCTATTTTTCTTTGATTTTCGTTTAATTTTTATTATTGTTTCAACTGAATTTTTGTACAAAACATGTATGATTATTATGGGTTTCAACTTTTTCATAAAAAAAATTTTTTAAAAAAAATCAAAATTTTTCATTCGAATATATTTTCTATTCGATTTCTTTTAAAACTATTTTTTTATTTTTTTTGGAATTGTAAATGTCTTTTTAAAATTAAAATTCTTTTTACAATTACCTTGAATTATTAGAATTTATTGGATTGAATAGGATGTTAATTGCATACATATTCGAATCTTTTTTTATGTGTTTCAGGGTTATGGCACCGAAAAAGGGAACTAAGCGTAATCGTTCTACATCCAATCCTCATGAGAATGTCGAGGGTAATCCTACACCTAACCTTCCTTATATTATCCAATTAAGTTTTCCCGATGATGGTGATATAGAACGATATAAACTTTTTCAAGGGATGAACCTTAGGGAGGAACGTGTTGTGTCAATCCCATTTTTAAATTCTGCCCGTTTCAAATTTCAATACCTATCTTTAATTAAGCAATGGAAATTTTTACCCTTTTTGAGCATTCCTCCTATCCTATATAGGAATTTAGTCATCGTGTTCTTTTCTAATGCCGTATGCATTCATGATGAAGCTAGGGAGAGTGTCATTGCTATCGAATCTTCTGTTATGGGGAAAACCTTTCAAATTGATCAAAAAACTTTATGTAATGTTTTTGGTTTTGAAGACATTGGTATTGATGATGAACAATCTTTGGGTACGGGTCATTTAGGCTCAACAAAAGTTTTAAATGCTCATGATCGTATTCTTCATCTCCTTGTTTCTTGGTTTCTTCGTCCATCGGGTGGGAAATATTCAACTATTCATCAAACAGATGATTTTTGGCTTAGGTGTTTTAGAGAGGGTCATCGCCCTAATCTTTGTCAAGTTATGTTTGCCGACCTTGTCTTTTTAGTCCAACACCGTCACACCAAACAAGTCTCATCCTTCTACTACTCAACGGCTTTGAGTTTTCTATTTCATTCCCTTGGCATTGATTGTTCCCATGATCATCCCGAAACCCTCGGTCTTCCCATAGATGAGCGTTCTCTAGCTCGTTCCGGTTTTTCTTATGTTGGTAATGATTGGATTAGCACCCCTCAAGATCCTCCACAAGATGCTCTGGTCGATGCTTCTCGTGTTTCTTCGAGCTCTCACCATGCTCCACTTGATTCCTCCTCCATGAATACTCTCATGACTTTCTTAAATGAGAAGTTCACCGTGATGGATAATCGATTCACATCCTTAGAAGATCGCGTCCAAGGCATGGAAAAGAAGATAGACACCATGGCTTCTCGCCAAAATTCCATGGATATCTCTCTTACCGCCTTCCATGGTGCTTGGCTCAACCAAAATCGAAGGAATCAACCCTCTCAAGAAGATGAAGAAGAAGATGACGAGGACAATGATGATGAAGAAGGGGACGAGTAGTTCATGCATCTCATCTTAGACCGTTTAGTCTTTTATATATGTTATTGCATTCTGTTTTTAGGATTTGAAGTTTATGCCTATTATCTATGTTTTTAGGATTTTAAAGTTTGGATTATGATGTTTGCTTTGAAGTTTATGCATTTGATCTATTATGTTTAATTTGAAGTTTTATGCATTTGAACTCTTATGATTGCTTTAAGTTTAATGAAGTATTGTTGCCTTTATGTTGCTATTATCCTTGTATTATATTTGATCTAACAAAAAGGGGGAGAAGGATCATAGAGTCAATGTTTTATTTTTGAAAATCTATCTTAAAGTAAGGGGGATAAAGCTTTTCAAAGTTTTCAAAAACTTAAAAATTTATTTATGGTTTTGTTATATCAAAAAGGGGGAGATTGTGAAACGGAAATTGATTTTGATATAACACATAAACTTAAGGACCAATTTGCAAAACAATAAATTTTTAAGTACTCTTTAAAGTCTCACAATTGACAAGTATTTTTAAACAAAATAATATCTAAAGACCTGCTCTTAAACATATAAAATTCTCTAAGTCTTTTTCTATGTTTTTCAAGCCTAAGTATGCAAAAACGCCCAGGCGTATCGATACCCTTATGCGTATCGATACCCTATTTGGCTATTGGAATTTTGTTTTTCAAACCAAGTATTCAGAAACGCTCAGGCGTATCGATACCCTTGTGCGTATCGATACCCTCTTTTGCCACTGGAATTTTAATGGAGCTACCGTACCGATACGCCTTGCAACCGTATCGATACGATATTCATCTGGGCAACTGTTTTCATAAAACCGTACCGATACGCCTTGCAACCGTATCGATACGATAATCATATCTTTGAAAAATCTGAGCATTTAATTATTTGACTGTTACTTGTCAGTTGGTTGGTTTCCCAATTTTTAAAAGACCGTTATACCGTACCGATACGCTTGGTGTGCGTATCGATACACTTTTTATGTAAACATGACTTGGGATTCCAATGAGCAAAAACCGTATCGATACAACCTTCCGTACCGATACGCCCCTTAAAACCGTACCGGTACGCCTTCTATGCGTATCGATACGCTCTGTTTTCAGGCACAACAGCTCTTTCCTCTTTGATGCAGGTATCGATACGCCCTTCTCGAGTACCGATACGGTAGGCTGCAGAGCTGCATTTAATGCGGGAAAATTGCTCCCAACGGCTCTATTGATGATCCCAACTACCCAAACGGCTAGAAATCAATGCAAGGGTATAAAAACAAGCTTCAATTGACCAGGCAACAACTATTGAACCTACAAGCAACATCAAATCAAAAATCCAAACCCTAGTGCTCTTCAAAGTCAAATTCTTGTACCCAACTCTAGTGTTTTTATTATTATCTTGTATTGTGAGTTTGGGGTGATTGAAATTGTATTTGGGTAAACAATTTATCCTTTGTGAGGAATTATTTGAGTTTACCAAATCCTTATCTTTGTAAATTGAGTGGATTAAGCTTTGGGTAGAAAGCTTAATCAAATTTGTAAGGTTACCTCCTCATCCAAGAAAAGGGGAAGAATTCAAGTAGTGAATTGGTTGAAAATCCTTAGTGGGAACTAAGGTAGTGGATGTAGAGTTCATTTGGAGAACTTGAACCACTCTAACTACTTGTGTCATCTTTTATTTTTTACTCATTCCTCCCACCAAATTTTTAATTGCCAATTCACCCCCCTCTTGGCCATTTGCAATTGTGTGATCAACTCAACACCCGGTGAAGGAGAGAGTCAGGGAAAGTGATTTTGCAGGGATTTCCGGCGAGCTTGTGTCATCGTTTTCCCTAGTTTTTTCTCCCATGAGGGTGTAGCTCTAAGCCATGGACCATATTTTCCCGTGGTTTTGAAGAGTCTGGTATCTTGCCAGCACTCCCTCTCAGCATGACCAATTCGACCGCACCCGTAGCAAAACTCAGGCAAGCATTCGTATTTGAAAGAGATCTCGAGAGGCTTGAAATTTGGCCTGTTGAGCATGAATCCCGTCCTCAACGGGTCTTTCATTCTAATTTCCACACGTAAACTTAACTGGCCATCCCATTTTAGTTTGCTTTTGTCGTTTAGATTAAAGCCAAAGCATTTAGGAAAAAAATTTCTGATTTTCTTCACATTCTCTTGGGTGATTAGAGCCATAGGTAAGTTATGAATTTGAATCCAGAATTCTTCCAGGGAGAAATCGAGTTCCTCGAAAGCAACCTCAAGGAGCCACTCCTTGAGAATGAGCAGGTGATCTTGGACTGCCCAGGGCCTGTTCTCGAGGATCCTCAGCCTATCTTCCGACGACTGAAACACAAACAAGAAAACATTGTTGCCCAGGTCATGGCACTCTAAGTCAGGGCATTTCCATTTTCTTTTGAGGATAAAGTTTAGAGTATAATGTTTAGCCACTGTGTCGGAAATGACTTTTCCAACAAGAGCGTGATTCTTAATTGCGAAATTTATTTTTCCGTCTTCATTAAGATCCAATGATTCGAGGGTATCATTCTTCGTGTTCTCCGTGGCTGACAGTAGTGGAGGTGAATGATCCGAGACATCATCCTGAAATACATTGTCTGCCGTGGAAGTTAATGCCATGGTGTAGTTGAAAAAAGAATCTTGCACAAAGTTGGTTGAGTGGAGTAAAGACACTTAGAAAGGGATGGTAGGTAAGGAAAGTTGGCAGTGTTAGAGAAAAGGAAGCGGCATTAAGGCACAAGGCCGACATGGGATAAAAGAAACAAAAGTTGAAAACGAGTCCTACAGGGTAGTGACTCAAATCCTCGCAGCACACTGAAAAGGGGAACGTGCTCAACCAAGATGGAAGTTACTTCTACTCGTGAAGACTTAACATCTTTGAGAAGGCAACAAGAACATTTAGCCAAGAAGAGACTGGGAGGAGTTTACCCACCTTGTTTGCTCTACAATATTCTCTTATAATTGTTCCATGTCTTGTTGTTTTAGTTTTAGTTTCTCTTTTGTCGATTTGCGACTTTATCATCTAAAATCTTGTTGCATTTAATGACATATTTCTTTAAACCATAACCGCTTGTTTTTTTTCTTTACCTAATCAGTGACAACATCAGTCTTAGTGTTGATTGGAGACCGAAAGTGTTTCATTTTTTTGTTTTTTCGTATTTTTTGTGCTTTTTCTCTACTTTTGTGGCACGTTTTTTCTACTTTTGTGGCATGTTTTCTCTGCCTTTATGGCACGTCTCTACCGTATGATACGTTTGAATGGTTATTTTTATAATTTTTTGGTGTTCGCACGGTGACCCTCACGACGTTTATTTTTTATTCGTGTTTGTCGGTGGTCACGTAGAGTTTGATCCCCTTTTGGGTTGTTTGTTAATGTAATCTGTAGTGGATAGTCATTTTTGAAATAGGCGTGAAAAGTGGTTGTCGATTTTGGGGATTTCATCTAGTCCATGTTTTGGTAACTCTCCAATAATACTTCTTATGATGGACCATAAAAAAAATTGGTGCAAAGAGGAAGTGTCTAGTTTAACTGGTGCAACGCTTTTTTTTAGATTTATCATTTTCTTTTCTTTTGTTTTATGTTTTAAAACTTCTATTATATTATGTTCTGATTTTATTTTTATTTATTAATAAAGTTATTTGATTAATGTGTCAAAAAAATCTAAATTAAAATAACTTCCAACATAAATGTGAACTAGCACTTATTTTTTCTTTATTATTTGATAAAATAAAATATATGTATTTTTTTCATATTGAAAGTATTTTACATGTGTAAAATGTATTTTAGCGTCGATGTTGACTAAAGGATTAAAATGATGTGTTTACATGTTTATATAATTTGAAAGTTGGCGTATATTGAACTTTTTAAAGGGTAAACTACTGCAATGGTGTCACGCCCTTGGAAACTCAAAGCCTAAAGCGTGCGGCCTTAGACGCCTCGGAACCGGATTGCGCCTAAGTAAGCCTAACCGTTCAAAGCTAAAAACCTTGCGGAAACGAATAGACAACTAAAAGGGAAATGGCAAACAAAGAACACAAGGAGAATTGAGTGAATGCTCAATGTATTACTCAAATCTGATGTGAGGAAATGAGGTGGGGGTGAGCCTCTATTTATAGTTAGAGCCCCCTACATCCAACGGCTACAATGAAAGTACATCAATGGTCCAGATTGAAGATGGACAATACAATCCCTAAATTTAATGAGATTCTATCAAACTTTCCTAAGATATGGGATTACAAAAGATATGGTAAGATGCTAGGAGAATATTCCATAAAAAGAGATGCTTCTTGCCATATCAAAATGTTTGGCTATTCAACCCTAAGTGATGGGCTGATCTGGTTGGGTGGAGACAAGCCCAAGATGGCGTGGAGCTCTTGTTCTAGGGCCTGATGTGCGCTGGGCTCGGCTGGTTGGGCGCAGTCCGTAACATTCTCCCCCACTGGATCTGGCGACGCCCTCGTCGCTCGGCTGGAATGGTAGCTGCTCACTTGGTCTTTGAACTGCCAAAGGGCCTCGGCTGGTTCCCAACTCCCCTCACTGTCGGGAAGTCCTTTCCATTGTACAAAGTACTCGTGCCTCGGCCGGTGACCCACTTGTCGAATAACTCGTTCTGCCTGGACTTCACGAACCTCGTTCTCATAGGAGACCTTCACTCCAACTGGTACTCGGTGTGACTTGCCCCGATCCGGATCTAGCTCATCTTGATGGAACGACTTGAGTAGACTTACATGGAACACTAGATGAGCTCGGATGGTCGGTGGCAACTCCAAACGATAGGCCATGGTGCCTATCCGCTTCACAACCTTGAATGTACCCTTGTATCTCCACACAAGCCCCTTTGTGCACGTTTAGGTTGCACAAGATCCCGGTGAGCTTGGCAAGGACTAAGTCACCAACATTGAAATTCATGTCCCTGCGCTTGGTGTCTGCCCACTTCTTGGTCCGTTTCCCCGCCTTGTGTAAGCAAGCTCGGGCTAGGTCATGATGCTCTTGCCACTCCTTGGCAAACTTGTGTGCTGCTGGAATGGGCCCCTCATACTTGGTGGCAACCGCGTTGGGTGTGAGCGGTTGCTGCCCCGTCACGATCTCGAACGAACTTTGGTTGGTCGCCTCACTCCGTTGCAAATTATAAGAAAATTGGGCCACATCTAGCAACATCGGCCAGTCTCGCTGAGTAGCACTCACATAGTGCCTCAAGTAGATCTCCAACAATGCATTCACTCGCTCGGTTTGCCCGTCTGTCTGTGGGTGCACACTGGTGGAGAAGTTCAGGCTCGATCCCATGAGCTTGAACAACTCGGTCCAAAACCTGCCCGTGAACCGCGTGTCCCGGTCACTAATAATCGTCTTGGGCACTCCCTAATACTTCACCACGTGTTTGAGGAAAAGACGAGTTGCTTCACTGGCTGGGCACACCTTCGATGCTGGTATGAACGTCGCATACTTGGAAAACCTGTCAACCACAACCATTATACTAGACAGGCCGTCAGAAATGGGCAAACCGACTATAAAATCCATGGATAAACTCTCCCATGGTCGCTCAGAAATGGGCAATGGCTACAACAGTCCCGCGGGTCTCTTTATCTCGATCTTGTCTTATTGGCATACTAGACAAGTTCTCACATAGGCCTCAATATCCTCGCCCATGCGTGGCCAATAGTAGTGCTCCGAGATGAGTGCTAAGGTCCGACTCATTCCCGTATGTCCCATCCACTTGGAATCATGACACTCCCTCATGATCTCCTTGCGAAGCTCTCCAAACTGAGGCACATAGAGGCGGTGTCCTCGAGCATAAAGCAAGTCCCCATCGAGCCAAAACCTTCGGGTCTTCCCTTCTTTGGCATAGTCAATCAGCATTCTGGCTATTGGGTCATGTGATAGCCCCTCTTGGATGCGCCCCAACAATTGTCCCTTCGGCAAACTCACCACTTTAATATTATACCTTCGGCTTAAGGCATCGGCAATTGAGTTGACTTTCCCTGGCTTGTACTCCATGGCAAAATCAAACTGCAAGAAACTCTTGCCAACGGGCCTGCTTGGGAGACAATTTCTTTTGGGTCAGAAAGTAACTATTGGCAATGTTATCCGTAAATACCACAAACCTGGACCCAAGGATGTGGTGTCGCCACGTGCGCAAACAGTGCACCACCGCGGTCATCTCCTTCTCATGGATCGTGTATCTCCGTTCGGTCTCATTGAGCTTCCGGCTTTCATATGCAACCGGATGTCCTTCTTGCATAAGGACCCCTCCAATGGCCAGATCGGATGCATCAGTGTAAATCTCAAAGGGCTTGGTGTGATCCAGCAACACCAACACGGGCTCGCTCGCCATGGCTTGCTTCAAAGCCTCAAAAGCATTCTGACAATCGGGACCACATTCCCAGCCCTTGTCCTTCTTCAACAGTTCGGTCAAGGGAGAGGCGAGCTTGGAGTAGCCTCGGACAAACCTCCGGTAGTATTAGGCTAGCCCCAAAAACGATCTCAACTCGGTCACCTTAGTGGGCGGCTCCCACTCAACAATGGCTTGGATCTTGGCCCCATCCATCCGGATCTTGCCACCTCCAACAATGTGGCCTAAGAATGGAACCTCTTCTTGGGCAAATGAGCACTTCTCCTCTTTGACATAGAGCTCATGCTGCCTAAGAACCTCGAACACCTGTCTCAAGTGTTCCACATGCTCCCCGAGGGTCTTGCTATAGATGATAATGTCGTCAAGATAAACTACAACGAATTGATCAAGGAAGGGTTGTAGTACCTTGTTCATAAGGGTGCAGAAGGTAGCGGGAGCATTCGTGAGGCCGAAAGGCATCACCAAAAATTCGAACGAACCGTAGCGTGTCACACATGTTGTCTTTGGTTCATCGCCTTTTGCAATTCTGACTTGCCAGTATCCGGACCGCAAATCCAACTTAGTGAACCACCTTGCACCACCAAGTTGATCGAACAAGTCGACTATGAGTGGGATCGGGTACTTGTTCTTCACGGTGAGCTTATTCAAAGCTCGGTAGTCGATACACATCCGAAGTGAGCCATCATGCTTCTTCTGGAATAGCACCGGTGCACCAAAGGGTGCCTTGGACGGTCAGATATACCCCGCATCAATGAGCTCTTTCAACTGTCTGCGTAGCTCATTCAACTCGTGCGGAGCCATTCGGTAGGGGGAACAGGCTGGCGGCTCCGCGTTGGGCACAAGATCAATCTTGTGGTCTACATCTCTCTTAGGTGGGAGATGTTTAGGCAACTCGGCGGGCATCACATCTCTAAACTCGGCCAAAACACGTCTCACGTCGGATGGAACTTCACTGGACTTGCTGAGTTCATCTTGCACCAAGACAGCTAAGTAGGTGGGTTCCTCCTTGCGCACCCCCTTGCTAAGCTGAATGGCTGAAAGCATATTTTCAACTCCGGACCCCCGGCTTACCGGAACAACACATTGCTTTCCCTGATCGAGTATGCACAAACAATCATAAGCAGGAAATGGGAAAGCTTTAACCCGGTCAAGGAAAGAAATCCCAATAACAAAGTCGAAATCATACAAAGGGATTACCTGGATACTTTCCTTACCGGACCAATCACCGATGTCAAGCTTGACTCCCTTGGCAACCCTGGTAATTGGTGTTCCTTCAGCATTCACGGTCTTGATGAACCCGCTTGTCTTCTCAATGTTTAGACCAAGTCTCTTGGAAATCTGCTCGGACACGAACGAATCTGAAGCCCCGGTGTCCACTAGAGCACTCAACTTTTGGCCCGCCAAAGTAATGTCCACGAACATGAGGCCCTTCTTCTTGGAACCTCCTTTACTCTCCATTGAACTAATGATGGAGTTTACGTGAGCTATCTTCTCTTCGCCACTCTTTTCCTGAATGGCCGCCACTTTCTCACCATTAGGGCAATTCCTCGCCAAGTTCTTGCCCCCGCAAGTGTAGCACTTGAAATCAATGTTGCTCCTCTCGGATGGCTTGCCCTTCTCAAGTGGCCTACGGAAGTTGGATGGCTTCCCGGACTTCTCGGATTCATTCCTGGTCGGCTTGTCCCCCTTACTACCTTTGTACCTCGGCTTTTCTTTGGTAGTGTCCGACCTCTTGTGCTTAAATTCACTAAGAGACTCGGCGGTGGCCATCGCCTTGGTAAGGTCGAGATTGTCCATCCGATTCAGCTCCATCTTGACCCATTGTCGCAACCCACTCTTGAAAGCAAAGAGGGCATTGGCTTTACCCATGTCTTGGATTTGTAGCCTAAGCTCGGTGAAGCGCTTGACATACTCCTGGATATTACCCTTGTGCTTCAACTGGCGCAACTTCTCTCGGGCTTCCTCTTGAGCATTCTTTGGGTAAAAATGGTCCTTGAACTCGAACATGAATTCCTTCCATGTCTTCATGGGAAGAGTCCCATCCTCCACTTGGACACATCTGTGTCGCCACCATAAGAGAGCGGCATCAGTCAAGTAAACAGAAGCGGTGTTTATCTTAGTGGAGTCATCATAGATGCCCATGAGTCGGAAGTATTGCTCCAACCCCCAAAAGAAAGTTGTCCACTTCTTGGGCTGCCCTCGCCCCTTTGAACTCCTTCATCTTTGGAACATCGATCCTGGGCTTAGCCACCATTGCTTCGCCCACCATGCCATTAACCACGGCATTCTTGTAGAGGAGTAGCTCGACACTAAGCTTCTTGATCTTCCCCGCAAACTCAGCCTTCATAGCATCCATTGCAACTTGAAGGGCCTCGGTCTTCTTGTTCATGGTACCAACCAACTCATCGATGATGCCTTAAACCTCCTCCTTGATCGTATCGATCAACTTGAGGCGTGGATCCGCCTCCTCAAGGGTGTCTTGGACGTCGCACATGGCAGTCTCCAATCTAGCAACCCTCTTTTCCATGGACGACAGCAGTGCCCTGGAACTCTCTCACTTCTTCCCGGCAGCTGCAGTACGAGTCTCTCGGTCAGATGGGGGAACCTCGTTGTTGCTTTGCGGTGCCATTTCTTCACACAAGTTCGCTCTGATACCACTTGTCACGCCCTTGGAAACTCAAAACCTAAAGCGTGCGGCCTTAGACGCCTCAGAACCGGATTGCGCCTAAGTAAGCCTAACCGTTCAAAGCTAAGAAGTTAAGAACCTTGCGGAAACGAATAGACAACTAAAAGGGAAATGGCAAACAAAGAACACAAGGAGAATTGAGTGAATGCTCAATGTATTACTCAAATCTGAAGTGAGGAAATGAGGTGAGGGTGAGCCTCTATTTATAGTTAGAGCCCCCTACATCCAACGGCTACAATGAAAGTACATCGACGGTCCAGATTGAAGATGGACAATACAATCCCTAAATCTAAAGAGATTCTATCAAACTTTCTTAAGACATGGGATTACAAAAGATATGGTAAGATGCTAGGAGAATATGCCATAAAAAGAGATGCTTCTTGCCATATCAAAATGCTTGGCTATTCAACCCCAAGTGATGGGCTGATATGGTTGGGTGGAGACAAGCCCAAGATGGCGTGGAGCTCTTGTTTTAGGGCCTGGTGTGCGTTGGGCTCGGCTGGTTGGGCGCAGTCCGTAACAAATGGTCATCTATGTTTTAGGGTGTATATTTTTTTTGGTCGCTTGAACGTTAGTTTTCGTTACTTTGATGACGTAAGTGACCATAACGTCGAATTTGAAAATCAACTATCAAAAGTGTACAAATCCTAAATATAAGTGACCATTGCAACGTTTTACCTTTTTTTCAAAAGAAATTATACGAACTATTATAATTACAATCGTAGTTACCAATGCACTAGCGGTAAAAATATTTTTTTTCACAAGCACCCTAATTTTAGGGGTTAGAAATTTAATTTAGAGTTCATAATTTAGAGGTTTATGTTTATGCAAGAGCGGACCCTTATTAAGGCCAATGAGAGCCTTGGCCCCCTCTAAAATTTGAGAAATTAACTTTGGACCCCTTAAAATTTTAAAAATTTTAATTTGCCCCTTCAAAAATTTTAAAAATGTTATTATATTTTAAATATTTTGAATATTTTAATTAAGTCTCCTCTTAATATTTTTAAATTTTCTTAGTCTCAAAATTTTTGAAAATTTTAAATTAGACATTTAAAATTTTTAAAAAGTTTAAATAGGCGTCCTCAACTTAAGTTGCCAATATCCGTCCATGTATTTATGTGCTTAGAATTTAAAGGTTGTGGATTGAATTTAGAGTTTAAGATCAAAATTTAGGAGTTATAAGTAAAAATATAAATCCCTAACATATTACCCTATAACATAAACCCTAACCTCTAAATCTTAAACCATAGCCTAAAGCCTAAATTTAATCCACTGCCCCTAAAATTAGGACACTTGTAAAAAAAACAAAATATTTCCATAAAAACAAAATATTTCCACCGATAGTGCATCATATATTTTTCCTAAATTATAAACAAGTATATATTTGACCAGTTCAGTTTTATATATTAAAAATCAAATAAATAAATTAGATCATAAAAACCGAATAAACTAAGTAATTTTATATTTAGATCAAATTAATATATATTTGTTTACTTTTTATGATTTATTAATAAGATAAAATTAAAATACCTAATTGATTAAATAATTAAATTGAATTATTTTATATTTAGATTAATTGAAAAGTAATACGATCTTTTAAAATATGCAGTAATGTTCACATTGAAACAGTTTGATATATTTTTCCACACTTGAATATTGCATGGGAAACTTCGACAACTCAGTTGCCGACGCCCTCGAGTAAAAACCCCTCCGCATGCGGGGGAAGAACAATCAATGGCGGCTGCACAGCTTGTAATAATTCCAACAAAAACACGTTTACAATAAGCACTAAATATTGTCATACGACAAAGCTTGGTCGAAGCTTTTGCGGAACCAAAAGTGGCAATCAATCTCCTTAACATACGAAAAACTCGGATTTCATCAGGCAAAGCACGCAAGTCGATGAAAGAAACATAAGTTTTAGTATGAGTTACAAATACGAAGAACAGTGCAGCACGATATGCGGTGCAATTTCGTTTACCTTCGCTAACTCGACGCCGATAGCAGCATTTGATCGGAAACCGAAGCCAGACCTTGCATCAACCTAACGATTTCAACTGTGTCGTCGAGGTAGTACTTGGCCATGCTTGGTTTTTTCCCAACCGTACATGCAAATACTTCGGCTCTAGGATTGATTGTCGGGCCTGCTATTGAACTGGTTATTACCTCAAACATGTCTTCATCGGATCGGTCATCTCCTATGCACAGAACAAAACCCGGTAACATTCCCTTCTCTTGCATTCTTGAAAGTAGGCGCTTAGCTACCAGACCTTTGCTTACACCCTGCATATATATATAAACACGAAATGTTGAGTTCGAAACCAGCTTATGCTGCTCGATGTAGGCTAAGAATGTAAAAGTATCGTGCAAATTCATCAGCCAAAAAATGATCAAACCTGTGGCTTAACCTCCACAACATTCTGTCCGCTCTTTACTGTAACAGGTTCGTTGGCCAGCACACTTTCGAGATGATTGAGAAGTTCTTTAGCTTGGCATGATCCAAAGTCGGGATCCGCATCCTCGTAACACCAGACAAGGGCAGTTTCCCGATCTTCGATGTTGGACCCGTCTGTAGTCTCCGTGTATTGCTTCATCACAGGTTCTGCAATCTGCTTCCAAGTACAGTCTACAAGCGGAACACATGTTTCCCACTCCATATCTCGCTGAAGCCTGAAACGACAAACTTTAAATTTCAAATCGAAAAAGGACAAAAGTGGAAATAAGGACTGATGGTGTTCACTTCACCTCAAGAAGTATCCGTGCTCGGCGGCAATTCCTAGTTTCTCACATGGAGAAAACCATTCAGTGAGCATCTTTCGGCTTTTGGCACTGACGATAAAAACTATGTTGTTTTTATCTTGGCATAAGCTGTTTAAGATTTCGATGGATTTAGATGATGGGCTCTTGTCGATGGACGCCTGTGGCATTAAAGTGCCATCATAATCGAGAAGAATGGCCCGAGTAGTAGTCCTCTTGTAAGCCGATACTATGTGCTCCACCGAGAGCTTTCTGAAGTTCAGATCAAGAGCCACAACTCTAAAACTTAGCCCGAAACCAATCCCCCAGCATCTCCGTCTAACATGTTCTCGACATGTCCGCTCCAAATCTTGAAGGAAACTTCGAGCCCAGTATCCAACATGATGCGTACTCACGTATCTGTAATGCTTTTCATGTCTCCCCTGTTTCTCAGCCTCTGCCATAGCAAGGGCACTGTCCATTGCATCCGACACAGCACTAATGTTCCACGGATTTACTCGAATCGCTCCGCTAAGTGATGGGGAGCAGCCGATGAATTCAGACACAACTAACATGCTTTTCCTCGGGGCAGACAGATCCAACCCTAGAACTGTATCCAACCTTTCGTTCCCCTGCCGACTGATTATATATTCATACGGTATGAGATTCATTCCATCCCTTACAGCTGTTACTAGACAACACTCCGCAACGACGTAATATGCAATCCTCTCGTAAAACTTAAGTGGTTCATCAATCAATATGACAGGATCGTAACCAGGCTTCCCAAAAGTTTGGTTAATTCTCTTCACAGTCGAATACGTCTCCTCTTGCACTTCTTTCACGTCTTTTCCTCGGCCTCTTGCCGGAAGAGCTATCTGAACCAACACCATCTTCCCTTGGCACTCGGGGTGCTGCAAAAGAAATTGTTCCATTGCTAACAGCTTCAAACTAATACCCTTGAATATGTCCATATCATCCACCCCAAGCAACATTGTCCTTCCCCGATCACAATACTGCTTACGGAGCTCTGCAACCTTTGCTTCGGTCTCAGGAAGGCTCAAAACCGACTGAAGCTGACCCATGTGTATCCCTACAGGGAGAATTTTGATACTAACAGTTCTTCCATAATACTCCAGGCCTATATAACCTCTCTTGGATTCATAGCTAAGACCAAGCATTCGACTACAGCACGACAAAAAATGCCTCGCGTAATCGAAAGTGTGAAAGCCGATTAAATCCGAGTTTAAAAGGGCACGTAAAAGTTCCACCCTGATAGGCAATGTCTTATAAATCTCCGATGAAGGGAAAGGGCTGTGAAGAAAAAAACCCAGTTTAACTCTATTGAACCTCTTCCTCAAGAAAGATGGTAACACCATGAGGTGATAATCATGTACCCACACAAAGTCATCCTCCGGATTAATCACCTCCATAATTCGATCGGCGAAAATCTTATTGACCGAAACATAGGCTTGCCACAAAGACCGGTTAAACCTACCGCCGAGATCCGGTGACAAAGGCAACATATAGTGAAACAAAGGCCATAGTTGCTGCTTACAGAATCCATGATAGTACCGACTATAAAGATCAGTCGGCAAAAACGTCGGCACACACTTAAAGGTCTCTAAAAGAATCTGCGAGACTTCGTCTTGTTCGTTCGGATGGATTTCTTCTTTTAAACAACCAACATATATAACCTCAACATCATCATCTCCTAATCCATCTTTCATTTGGAGGAGAAGTGAATTCTCATCCCAGCTGAAAATCCAACCCTTGCTACTCCTAGTATTACTAACAGTACTATTTGTATCCAATTTTCGGTGTGCCCTTATAGGCAGCTGATTAGCTACCATGATAATTCGATCTTTCGAGATCGATGATGTTGATGCATCGGAGCATACGCTCTCCGATGAATCATCATCGGAAATGATACCCGGGACAGTCATAACACGGGGAATCCTACGGCTTATTCGGCCTAAAGTCGGAGAAGACTCACCTGAGGCGAGCTCTAGGAGATTCGAATATGATCTTGACACCATTTCTTGAAGATAATCAAAACCCTCAAATGAAAAAGGGAACTTTTTTCACAAGTAAGAAACACAGAAAATCAAAGAAAAATCAACGAAGAAGAAGATGATTGGAAAATTTCAGGGTAAAAGAAATGCATGCACTTGGATTTAAATGCAATGGAATGGGGAAAAAGTGAAAGTTTTTTATTCCAAAGAACAAAAAATGAAATGGAATTGATTCCAGATTAATTTAACAGGAATTTCCACTAGATATTTTCAAACTTACAATAACAACAACTATTGGAAATTCTAAAGTTCCAAACAAAAAAGAAAAGAAAACTGTAGAGAATTTAAATTAAAATTATCAAGAACAGTTCAAGAAATTACCAGCAGTTGTTTGTCGATGAAAATTGAAGAATATGTTTATTTTCTCTATTGGGAGTAATGAAAATTTGAATTGCACCAAAAAGCTTATAGATTTAAGCTAAAATTATATAACAAAATATGAAAATAAAAGAAAAAGAACTTAGCTTTCTTTGAAGCTCAAGCTTGGAGTTGGACTGAGAAAAAAAAAAACTTAAATTATACTACTGATTTTTTCTCGGGAAAATTGATTTATGTAAAACACTGACACTTGGATGAGATTATGGATTGATCCAACGGTGAAGAGAAGAAGATAATGTGTACTAGGATGTTCTTATCTCCTTTGTTCTTTGGTTAAATCCAAATACGAGGGACCCACAACCCTAAGGTCTTGTCTGAAAATAGCCGTGAAATATGTCTCGGGAAGCCTCACGTGGCTTTTGGCAATTCGATGGGGGTAGTTCGATGGAGGACACGTGGTGGTTTTGCATGCTGCATTGACAACACGAGAAATAAATCTTGGATAAACTTCCTTTAAGACCATTGAATTATTGGCCTGATTCTATTTTAATCACTGAACCATGAAAATTTTCAATTAGATCACTATCTTGTAAAATGATTTTCAATTAGATCACTAACTTGTAAAATGATTTTCAATTAGATCACTATCTTGTAAAATGATAGTTAAATAAGTTTACACAATTGCGCTTTGTGCATTTGTTGTTCTTTCTTCTGCCATTTTCCTAGCGAAATTCAAAAGTTTTTAGGACAATAACGTTAAAATAAAATTATAAATAAGCATAGGGTAGAGTACACAAATGGTGATTAAATTTTGTTTGAAATTTTAATTTGAAAATTAAACTTTCAAAAGTTACAAAATGACAATTAATTTTTTAATTTTGTTATAAAACGGTAATTTTATCGTTAGCTACCGTTGAAGGAATGACGTGTTAGTTAATAAAATTGACATAATAAAAATTTAACTCTTAATTTTTTACATTGTTATAATTTAGTTCTAATTCTAAAAATTAATTGTTGATATTTTAAATTATTTCAATTTAGACCCTTTTCACCATCATTATTCAAAGCTTCGACAATCATCGATTTTGGTAGTCAGAGTTTAAGGACAAAGCATAAAAATTTATAAAATAAGAAAAGATCGAAGAGAAAGTGATCGACTCTGTCGTCGTCACAGAGCTCTCCAAGTTGCTTACCTCTTATTTGCAGGTTTGTGGGTTTCTTTTTCTCTCGATCATAATAACATATGGTTATGGGCCGAGTTTTTGGCCGATCCGTACCCAATTCAAAAATATAACACCTCCACTTGAATTCGACTCGATCTGATCCAACATATTAGGATACTCTACCCGACCCGAATTTGACCCGAATTTAGAATAAAAACTCAAATTTGACCTGACCCAACCCAATCCGACATAAATAAAAAATTATTTTTTATTTTTATTTAAAAAATAAGGAGTTAGTTGAAAAAAATACAAATAGAGGGCATTATAATAACTATTCCATTTTTATTAGACAAAATAGGGAGATAATTGAAAAAATATATAAAAAGATGGACAATATAGTAATTATATATATATATATTTAAAATAAAATTAAACTATCATTTCGGTCGAGTCAGGTTGAGTAATTTTCATCCTAAACTCAACCCAATCAAATCCTCAAAAAATTCAACATGAACCCAATTCAATTTTCTTCAAAAAAAATTAATCCTAAAATATCGATCGGATCAAAACTTATCAAGTATGGGTCAAATGACCGTCTCTAATTATAATACTGATTTTATGTCACCGTCTATGAAGGTTTGTTTATTTGGTTTTTACATTTTGTTTGAACGTAGATGGTGGAGGTCCGATACTTTCCCTCTTTGAGATGGAAGCCATGTGATCATCTCTTTGGGGATGGGGAGTAGGTGGCGGATGGTGAAGAGGAATTAAATTAGAGTAAATTTAAAATATTAAGGGTTAATTTTTTAGAATTAGAATTAAATTATAATAATATATAAAAAATTTAAATTTAAATTTTTAATTGTTATTATGTATTTTTGAAAGTTTAATTATCAAATTAAGTTTTTAAATAAAATTCGCTTACCATTTGTGCACTTTACCCTAAAGCATAATCCACCTAATGCATTCTTTCCTTACATTCTCCATGTTAATGGATGGAGATGTGGGATTCGAATCGAAATACAAACACTAAACGAATTAAAGGAAATCCAGATGTTCTGTTCTTAAAAACTCTGCAATATAAACTATCTGGTTCTTCAGACATTAGTGAATAAGAACTAGGGATGTATAACCTTAGCTATGCCAAAAGCAGCAGCAGACGCAATGGCGCCGATGAGAGCGGTTTGGAAAGCGCTTTTAACCGGTTTGTTACCGGTGAAGTAGCCTTTGGCGTATCCGAAGACGAGTAGTGCAGCTATGGTGATGACCACTGATGCAACCACAGCATCCTTGGCTCTTGGAATGAACATGTAAGGGAGGAGTGGGACTAATCCACCCAATATGTAAGCAATGGCAATGTTGAATGCGCTTTGCAATGCTCTTCTTGGATCTGGCTTCTCTAATCCCAGCTCAAACCTGCATGTTTTACAATACTATTTTATCATTTAGTTATCTTTGTATTTTTTGAATTTTGAAAATCTAGCTCGGACACAAAAAATACAAGGTCGAATAATGGGAATGAATTTACTCCACTTAAGAATAATGAGAATGAATTTGTATTAAAAGAATGGATATAAAAAAATACTCCTGACGTTTGATTGAATCACTTTGGCCCTTATTCTTTTTTGAAGTAATTTAACCTTCAATGTCTCATTTTGGGTTAAAATGGTCTCAGCAGAAAAAAAAAATATATTTTATAAAATTTTATAAAATTATTTTTTTAACTGCTATGACATTCTTTCAAGTCAGCACTTATACTGTTATAGACTAATTGTTTCCATCTAAAAATAGGCCATTTGACCCAAAATAAAATGTTAAGGATTAAATTGCTTCAAAAAATATATGTGCCAAAATAATTATTCAGTCAAACGTTCGAGATATTTTTTTTTGACTTTATGCCTATTCTTAATATCTAATAATTATATACAGATCAATAATATCTGAAATTAAATTGGACCACATCTTTAAACAAAGGGTAAAACTCTCTCTATATTGCTTCTTATAGTTATAAAATCTTACTTAAAAAATAGAATTCGTTACTTCTTGAATCAATAAAAGTTGATAAGCAGCATTTTTTATCCTTAACATTGATGATTCTACTCCACTGAAGAATATTGAGAATGAATTTGTATTAAAAAAGTATAGAAATCTTCGTCTCTCGCACAAAAAGGAAAGAATTTTCTTTAAAGGAAATTAAAATGGGATGAGTATGGGATAAAGTGCTGTTAAAAAATGATAAATTTTAAAATTTGTTTAAGAACATAAAATGTTAGACTTGATAAAATTTTAGATTGGATTTTTTTGTGATTTTTAACAAGTTTCAATATTTACAAAATAAATTTCGATACTTTGTTCAATAAGCCAAAATGTTATAAAAAAACAAGTATAAAAACTTATTTTGTAAGTGTCGAAACTTATTAAAATCACAAAAAATTCAACCTAAAACATTATAAAAAAGTTTAAAATTTTAAATAAATTTCAAAATTTATCGTTTTAAACCTCACCCTCTTAAAATGGACCCCAATAGTTGCACGCCAGAACCTGTTGCAGGTCTGATCCCATACCACATGGGGGGCCATCAGAAAAGAGAGAAGAGCTTTTAGCCGAATATTTGAAAAGCAAATTTGGCATTTTGTTCTACTTTTTGGGGAGTGACAACTGACAATGGAGCCAGTCCACTCACTCGAATTCGTCAAACCCAGTACTAATTAGTTTAGTAAACTCGATTCAAAGAAAACTTTATTTTTCGACTTTACTCCCATCAAAAAGTTTTTCGGCTTGATTCATATATAATTCTGATTTTAAAATTTTCAAGTAAAATTTAAATTAAAAAAGAACTTTAAATAAATCTAAAATTTTAGTAAATAATAGATAAGTTTTCTAGTTCGAGATGAATTTTTAAACTATACTGATACATGTATATCGTATATAAAAATATAAATAAATATATATATCATATATGATTATTAAAAATAGTTTAAATTTAAATAAATAAAAGGTAATTATTCTATATATAAGCGGTAGAAACAAAAAGTTCCACTTTATTTTAAGCTTTAAGGTTTGATTTTAAGGTTAGAGGTTTAGGATTTGGTCGTTTAGAATCGATGGATTGTGGTTAGAATGAAAGTGCTAGGGGTAAAATTTTATTGTTCATAGATTAAAACATAAATCTCTAATCATATTACCCTGAACTCTAAACCCTGATCTTTAAACTTAAAATTAAATTGTAAACCCTAAATTTTAGTCATCACCCCTAAAATTTAAGCCCCTAAACACAGATTCTTAACATATAAACCCTAAATTTAAGCCCTAAAACAAATATGCTTGTAGAATTTTTGTTTCTACCGTCTGTGTATAGAATTTATAAATTAATATGCTCCTTCCGTCTCACTTATTTTGTCACTTGCTGACTTTTCATGGAATTTCAGAAAAAAAATTGTGTGGTGTAAAATAATTTAAAAGATAAGTTTGTCCTTAGAAAATTAACTTTTATTTTTATTAGGAAACTAAAAAAGATAGAAAAGTAAATTTATCTTATAAAAGTAGTTGAGTTTTTCAGAGTGATAATTTGAATGAGACAATTTTAAAACACTAAAGGACAATTTTATTGTGACAGAGAGAGTATACCATAATATTATAAATGTTTATTATTAAATTTGAACAATAATTCAAACAACTCTGAGTCAAAATATTTTTAATAAAATTTAGGGTAAATTTTAGTAATATTGTTGCTGAGATTTTCATTTCATCTTATAAAATCAATAGAAAAACTCAACTTTATCTTTATCTAACTAAAGTCGGCATGCAATCTTAACAACAACTAATGCAAGTTTAACAAATAAAAAATAAAGTATTGCTGCAAATAACCCAACAATTAATGTAAGGTTTATTCATTCCAAGAGGAGAAAACAAACAATGGTTTATTTTTATTTTATCAGAAGCTGAGGCGGTGACGAAGAGTCAAATCGCACTAAAATTCTCTACTTTGAATCTCTCTTTTTACCTAATTGTTTGGTTCTTAAAACTTGGAATCATTCTAAAATCAATGGATGATTAAAGGATTGAAAACATGAAAACGGGAACTTACTTCATCATGAAATCAAGCCAAGCCTGAGGCCTTTTTCTCAGAGCATTCACCACCGGTGCATATTCGTGCGGTTCTACTCCGTACTCCGCCAGTATTTCCGCCACCTCAGCCGCCTCTGCATTTTCACCACCACCAACAACAAAAAAAACCCAGTAATTTTGGCACAATTGTATCCATGAAATGGATCTGGATTCTTAAATCAAATGACTACATGATAAGAATTTAATTGTTACCGGTATCAGGCACGCTGATTATTTCTTCTTGCTCTCTTTTCAACTCCCTCGCATAATGATCGGCTTCGCTTTTAGCCGCGAGATACCTGCAAAACCCTAACGTTTTTACACTTTCTTTTTTGCTGGCAGTTTCTCAGTACCCAACAATGAAAATTTTTAAACGTGTTTGTTTACCCGCCAAGACCCATGGAGATGGCTCCGGCGGCAACTTCAGCGATGCCGGCGGTGATAACAATGGAAGAGCTAGCATTGGCGCCGGATAATCCGGCGGCGAGAGCAAAGGGAACCGTTAAACCATCGGAGACACCGATGATGATGTCGCGTACGATCTCTCCGGCGGTGAAGTGTTTTTCCTTGTGGTGAATGAGAAGCCGTTCCTTCTCGGGCTCAATGGCTACTCTGCTGTTTTCGCCTGCCATTGGAAAAAGAATTCGTGGATGTAGTGTAGGTTGAAGATAGGCAAATCTCGAAATTGAAATGGGAAGGCGTAGAAATATATAGAAAAAATATTGACGTCTTTGGCAAGTGTTGCTCATATTCCAAAGGGTAAACTACATAAATGGTCACCTAACTTTTAGGGCCGTACTTTTTCTTAATACAAAATGGGTAAACTACATCAATCATCACCCAACTTTCTTCTCACTCTTATTTTGGTCATTAGAGTTTAAAATTTAATAAATTAACTTTCGAATTGTTCATATTTTGGTCACTCTCAAATGACATGGTTATACAAATAGAAACATTCGATTAATCTTTTTAAAAATCTGAGTAATGATTTTTTTTAATTTTCTTATTAAATTTACCATATTTGATATTTTAATAAGAAAAGTAAAAAAATATTACTCGAATAAAATAATTCAATTAATCGGTCAATAGATTATCTGATTTAATTTGTACAATATAAGATTGAGAATTGAATAATCTGAATTTAGCAATTAACCAAAATAATTTTTAAGGACTAATCGAACCCAATTTCGGTACCAAAATAAAATAATTTATTTTAAAAATATTACCGATTGGTTCGATTAATCCTTAAAAATTATTTTGGTTAAAAATGTGTACTGAAATCGGGTTCAATTATTTTTTTTTAAATCCAAGTAATAATTTTTTAACCAAAATAATTTTTAAAGACTAACCGAACCCGATTTCGGCACTGAAATAAAATAATTTGTTTTAAAAAAATTACCGAAATCGGTTCGATTAATCCTTAAAAATTATTTTGGTTAAAAAATGTGTACCGAAATCGGGTTTGATTAATCTTTTAAAAAATCCGGGTAATAATTTTTTAACCAAATTAATATTTAAGGACTAATCGAACCCGATTTCGGTACCAAAATAAAATAAATTTTTTTTAATTTTTTTACCGAAATCGAGTTCGATTAATTCTTAAAAATTATTTTAAAAATTTTTACCGAAATCGGGTTCGATTAATCTTTTTTAAAAATTCGGGTAATGATTTTTTAACCAAAATATTTTTTAAGGATTAACCGAACCCGATTTCGGTACCAAAATAAAATAATTTATTTTAAATTTTTTTACCGAAACCGGGTTCGGTTAATCCTTAAAAATTATTTTAAAAATTTGTACTAAAATCGGGTTTGATTAATCTTTTCAAAAATTCGGATAATGGTTTTTTTTAACCAAAATATTTTTTAAGGATTAACCGAACCCGATTTCGGTATAAATTTTTAAAATATATTATTTTATTTTGGTACCGAATTGGGTTCGATTGGTCTTAAAAATTATTTTGGTTAATTGCTAAATTCAGATTATTCAATTCTCGATCTTATATTGTACCAATTAAATCGGGTAATCGATTGACCGGTTAATTGTAATATTTGATTCGAGTAATATTTTTTTACTTAGCTTATTAAAATATCAAGTATGATAAATTTAATAAGCAAAATAAAAAAATCATTACCCGGATTTTTTAAAAGATTAATCGAATTTTTCTATTTGTATAATCATGTCATTTGATAGTGGTCAAAATATGAACAATTGAAAAGTTAATTTATTAAATTGTTAAACTCTAGTGACCAAAATAGGAGTGAGAAGAAAGTTGTGTGATAATTGATGTAGTTTACCCATTTTTTATTAAGGAAAAACACATGAACTTTAACGGAGTTAACGGGAGGGACCTTATTGAATGCGAATTAAAAGTTGGGTGACCTTATCGAATAGTTTAAAAATACGGTGACCAAAATAAATCTAACCTAAAAGTATAGTGACTATTTATGTAGTTTATCCTATTCCAAAATAAGCAGTGACCACAAGTGAGGCACAAGTTTTTTTTTTTAAAGTAAACTGCACTCAATCATTATAATTTTTCTATTTTAGTATCAAATTATTTTTATAAATTTAATCGTCGATATTAATCTTTTGCTGTTTTATGTAAAAAATCATTTGCTGTTTTTATTAAATTAAAGCTTAACCATTAAATAAGTATTTCAGTTATATATAACTTTTTAGACAAGTGTATAAGTATTTTTTTTGGACGAAATATGTTTAACGTTTTTTTAAATGATTTTATTATTTTTTCGTCAACTATAGTTAAAAAATTTTGTATACGCTACCCATTTTTTTCGATTGGAAAAGGGAAAAATACGACCACCGGCCTCAATAAAAACTGTAGCGGCGTTTTTTGAAATCGCGTCGAGGTATCGCTACCCCTTTTACTCCAGTGTCACTTAGAAGAACCGAATTTTAATTCAAAATGAATTTTTTAAGAAAATCGATTAAAATTGGAATCGTCACCGGCCATTTTAAAATGTAGACCAGACACCGGAAAGTAAAACCAGAGATTTAAAAGGGTTCGGGAGTCGGTTACATGCGGGGAAGGGTGAGCACCCCGTCATGCCCAAAATTGGTACCAAGATCCTTACCGCGTAATTAATATCAAATTTTGCGGATTAAAGTGACAAATTAAATCGAAATTTGGTTATACGAGTGAGTGAATTTCAAAAGCCCTAATATTCGAAAATGAACGTTCGAACCACCACCATTACGACTGGTACTGGCCTCGTTCATTCCCGAATAAAAGGATGTCGCATGATATTTTATATTCCGAATGCAACCTAACAAGGCATACGAGAACAAATATACAAAACATGAACAAATACGATAAGCAAACAAAAACGAAATAAACAAAGCATAAAAACAATTGCACATAGAATAAATAACGTAAAGAGACATACGCCCCGAAATATATCATGTATAAAATGGAGATAAAAAATGAAAACACATATACACAATAATACACCATAAAGAACTATATAAACGAAAAAAAACCATATAATATACGCATGTAATTTCACATATATAAAGAATATATAATATAATACAATAATATAACATATACACTATATGATATAAGTATACTAGGGTATTATAGGTAAGGAATATATACTACATATATACATGGTAAAATCTTAAAAACAGGGAAACATTAAATACATTAAATACAAGAGAAACATTAATATATATGGATTATAAAAAAAGGAAACAAAAAAATTAAAAGGAGTTTTTTTTTTTTTAAAGGTAATAATTTAAAGGGAAAACACGTTTAAAAAGGGAAAAACATATTAGGGATTTAACCCCTTTGGTTTACCCCTTCGGATCGAGCTGAGATCAAACTATGTCGTCCTCTTCACCACGATCTACTTCTGTACTGTTGGGATTGCCGAAATATCACTCCGGCCGCTGAGAAATGACAAAGTCGGCGAGTAACTTCCTTTTTTTTATTCGAACTAGTAAAAATATAAACTCGGAATGCTTTCTTTCCTATTGCTTGTAAAAAAAATCAATCTCCTTGTTTTGCTTTCTAATTCGAAAAGAAAAAACTGGAGAAAAAGAACTCTGAAGTGCTTTTTTATTTATTCTTGAATCCCTTTTACAATTTTGTTTCTGTTTCTTATATAACCGAGTTACATGCAAATCAAAAAATGGGTACAGTGGAAAAACTGATGTATGTACATTTTGTTGGTATTTTCCTCGAGTTGACTTTGTCTCTATGTTGCGCCTCTTTGATTTTTTTTTCTCTGCTTTCTGTTGTTTGCTTTGCTATTTTGGGTATATGACTATTGATTTTCTCTCTATACATGCCGGATTTTGCCTGATCGGTGGAGACAACGACGTGGTGGACTGGCAGACGCGTAAAGGTTGCAGGCGAAAGGTCAGACGCGGTTGGAACACACGCGCGGAGGTACCGAGGCGTCGCGCGTCGAGCGCCAAAGGGTCGTACGTGGGCGCGTATCTCTTCTAGAAACTTCCTCGGGTCCATCTAAGCCATTGATTTGCCTCGGATCCAAGGGCTGGGACGAGTGCGGCACAAAACCCTTCGATACTCATTAGGGTTTCTGTCCAAGAAGCGATCTGGGTCGTTGGTTGTATGCTCGATCCAACAGTCTTGGTGACGCGGCGCTAGGTCGAGCAAATGGTCTCTAGGGCTTGGCTTCTCCGGGTCCATCTGGGTCGTTGATCATGCCCCCAATCCGACGACTATGATTCGACTGCGTAATGACAAAAGATGGCTATTAGGGTTTTGTGTAAAACGGGCGGAACAGGCCATATGCATGTATATTATTTTTGGGCTTTAAATGGGTTGAGTTGTAATATATTTTCTGAACTTTAATGTAAGTGGACTTGGGTTATTTTATTTATAATATTTAGGGTTTATTTATTATACCTTTATTTATAATAATCATAGTAAATAAGTGATAATAATAGTAATAGTAACGTCAATAATAATAATAATAATAATAATAATAATAATAATAATAATAATAACACTAAATGGTAACAATGATAAATGATAATAATGATAATATAATAATAGTAATATATGTATCAATAGTAATAATAATGACAATAATAAACAAAAACACATACGAATAAAACAAGAAAATAATATAGATAATAATACTAAGAAATAATAATAATAATAATAATAATAATAATAACAACAATATATATATACATGTTTTTTTTCTCTTTTCTTTTTTTAAATTACGTATCAGCCCAATATAAGCCCATTAATCATCATAGATCAAAGGGGGTTCAAGGTCCGGATAAAATTAGTGATTACAAAAACTTTTCTAAACCTAAGTAGAGGAAAAGAGTATCAAGTGGACGTATGTTACAAGCAATCAAACGAGATTAAAACTTGGCAAAGAAAAGAAAAAGTACACAAACCTAGGCAAAGAAACAAGCCAACAAATCACCCAAAAGGCACACGATGGCCAACCAACCCAACAGGAATGCTACTTCTCGTTGCCTCATTACTCACAACCGCGACCAGATTTGCAGGAGCATCAGAAAAAAATACCTCACCTACCGACTCACCACAGCTCATCGAGGCTAACTTGTCTGCCACAAGATTAGAGTCCCTACGAATATGATGAACAATAGCCCTCTAGTCACGACTTAAGACCTTGTGGATCACAGTCACCAAGGCGTGACAAGCTAGAGCACTCAAACGAAAACAAAGGATCTGAAAAACCTCTAAGTTATCCACTTCCAGCTCCACATGTCGGTAACCCAATCTCCAAGCATGCTAAAGGATATCATGTGCTGCCCATAACTCAGCCAAAAGCACAGAGCAGCACCCCAAGCTTCAAGAAAAGTCGAACAACCAGACACCGCTATTATCTCTCAAAACCCCTCCCGAAACAGCCATAATATTCGACAATCGCACCGCCACGTCCGAATTAGCTTTGATCCAACCAACATGTGGACACTGCCAAGTTGAAATAGGAGAAGGGCAAGCACCGATGCCACTAGAAATACTGGTGGCCACAAACTCCTCCGAGAGTCGATCTCCACTTCACCTAATATCACCTCTTTAAAAATAGTTGGGATCGAAAATCTGACTACACCTATACTTCCACAAAGTCAGCAAAAAACCGAAAATCCCAACGCCTAATTAGCTGGTTGGCAAGCAAAATCAGCTAAACCACCTATGGTCACTCGCATCCAATCCACATATGATAACGAGAAAAATGCTTGCAATTTATCCGAGCGAATTACATGATCCCATAAGTCAAAGGTTGAAGGACAAAACTGTAAAACATGATCAATAGATTTTATACCATTGAGACAAAGAGAACAAGCCCTGGAGCTAGCAATATGACGCTTGACCCATTCTATATTGGTAAGAAGACGATTTTGAACAGCAAGCCACAGAAAAGTCCTAATACGCGGTGGATAAGAAAGAGACCAAAGACGTTTCCAATCAAACCCACGATCACCCAACAAATGAGCATCGAGAAATTCATAAGCTGACTTGGATAAAAAATACCTATTATGCTCCCAACGGTAACCTGGAAGATCATCACCAAATCTTGGATTCGGAGGTATAATCGCAGCAATTTTCCAGATAATGTGACTATGGAGCATATGCTCAAGCTGGCTCCAATCTCACTGACCATCAGCATCAACCATGTCGCAAACCATAGTGGCAGGGTCATGTGTGATCGATGCGGTACAAGAAAAGACCAGTCTGCGCTCAGAGCCCAACCAGTGATCATACCAGAAGTCTGTATTCCTTCAATTTCTAATGTGCCATCAGACACACTCTTTAATATCCTCCCACATAGCACATATATATGTTCACAATCTAAACCCATAAGTGACACGGAGTGAGAAAGGGACCATACCCTCCCAACCACATTTAGCCTTCAGCACGCGAATCCAGAGTTTATCATCACTAGTAATCAATTGGAAACCAAGCTTTATAATAAATGCTTTTATTCTGTTGGTGAATGTTCTTAAAACCCATGTCGCCATCTTGAATTGGACAACGCATTTTCTCCCAACAAACAAGCGACATACCACGATTTCCATTCCTATCACCCCAAACAAATCTTCTAATAATCTTCTCCATATCATCATACACACATTTCGGAACCCAAGCTGATTGCATGACATAGACAGGTAGCGCTTGCAAAACAGATTTCGCAAGAATTATACGACCTGCTAAAGAAAAGGATTTCGCCACCCAACCAGACAAACGAGATACCATTCTATCTAGAATGTAAGAAAAAGTCGCCTTCGTAACCCGCTTATGAAATAGCGGGACACCGAGGTACTTCTCCAAATCATTGACCATATCAAAACCGAAGGAATAAGGTAAATCAGTACGTTCATCCAACCCACAATTCTTAGAAAAATATATCTGAGTCTTGGCAACATTAACCATGTGGCCAGGATCCTCACAAAAGCGTAACATAACCTCTTTAATAACATGCAATTGCGACTGATTAGCCTCGGCAAACAAAATTATGTCATCAGCAAAAAATAGGTGGGAGAGACCAGGACCACTCCTAGAAAGCTTAATATGTTTCCAATCCCCCGCAATCACACATTACCTAATAGACTGAGAAAGTCTCTCCATGCACAAAACAAAAAAGATAGGGATATATGGGATCACCTTTGTGAATACCTCGTGTAGATATAAACGGAGCTGTAAGTTCCCCATTCCAAAGAACCTATGTCGAAACTGACCGCACGCAGACCATAATGAGAGAAATAAACTTTGTTGGGAGACCAATTGCAAAAAGAGTTTCCTCAATATAGTCTCATTCAAGCCGATCGTAGGCTTTCTCCAAATCTACTTTAATGGCCATCCAACCTCGACGCCTAGTTTTACGAGCCATAGAGTGAATAAATTCCTATGAGAGAATGATGTTATCAGTAATCTGACGACCCGGTAAGAAACTCGCCTGAGTATCATCAATCCATTTAGACAAGAACAACTTAATGCGACAAACTAACAGCTTGGGTATGATTTTGTAGACCACTGTGCATAAGCTAATATGGTGGAACATGATAATCAATGCAGTGCTATCAACTTTAGGAATAAGAACCAAGAGTGTTTGATTCACCCAATCCTCCAAATTACCAGTATCAAAGAATCGTTTAACAAATCGAAACATCGAATCCCCCACCAAATCCCAATTTTTCTGATAAAAAGCTACAGGAAATCTATCAACCCCTGAGGCTTTTAGAGGTGTCATATAAAAAACTAACGCATGGACTTCCTCATAAGTAATATCAGCAAGGAGAGGCCTCAATTCCGCATCATTGTACCTATGAAACTCACAAGTCAAATCAACCAAAGACGAACTATGCGGTTCACCAGTGAAGAGATTTTGAAAGAAAGACGCGACATGCTCTTTCAAGACATTAAGACCATCGCACCAACTACCGTCACTCAACTTAGGTCTCCGGATGGTATTACGCCTCTTCTTTGCCATGGTAACTGTGTGAAAATACTTAGTATTACGGTCACCTTTTTTGTTGAGTTGTGAGGGGCTCGATTCGATCAACCAATGTTGCTCACCAAGTGGTGGAGAGGTGGATATTTGGGTGTTAGGGTTTAGGAAGCTAAAAAGAATATAGACACAATGATTTATAGTGGTTCAACCTTCTAACCAAGGTCTACATCCACTACCTTAGCTCCCCACTAAGGATTTCTCAATCAATCCACTATTGATTCGTCCCCTTTTCTAGGCTTAGGAGGTAACCCTTACACATAATCAAGCTTTCTACCCAAAGCCTTGATTGAAACCCTCTTTTACAAAGAGAAACAAGAAGCAAACTTAAAACCCTCTAATAGGTGTTTGTTTGCACAATTAAGCACTCACCCAAAACCTAAAACACTTGAGCAAATTTGACAATTTTGGCTCACTAGTGTTTGTCTATACAAGAATTGACAATTTAGGCACTAAGACAATATTTGATCATTTGTTGTTTTACAATATGAGCATTAGCCTTCTCTTGATGCTTGGAGGTCCCTTTTATACTCCCAAATAAGTTTGTAGCCGTTACTAGCCGTTGGGATCAAATTGGAGCCGTTGAGGACTTTAATTCCCACCATAAATGCAGTTCTGCAGCTCCTCGTTTCGAAACGCTCGAAGCCGTTTCGAAACGCTCTTTAAGTAGAAAGAGTCGTTGCAGTCTGTCAGGGCATCCGTATCGAAACACCCCCTTACCGTTTCGAAACCCGTATCGAAACGCTATAGGCCCGTATCGAAACGCCTACATTTAAAAGTTAGTTGGGAAAATAGCCGTTGGGGTTTATGACCGTTGTGGTCAATGCCCCGTAGGCGTATCGAAACGGCATAGCCCGTTTCGAAACGCTGGGCAAAAGTTCTGTCCATGGAAAGCCCGTTTCGATACAAGTATCGAAACAATTTTGCTACTGGAACCCCCTGTTTCGAAACGCCCTAAGGTGTTTCGAAACACCTGGACAGGTTTGTGAAGTTTGGCTTTGAAAAACATGAAAACCCTTTTAAAAACTTCCCTAAACATAATTTAAAGTTGTTTGGACTTTGGAAATGTTTTAAATACTTTTTAAATCAGTCCAAAACATTTTTCAATCCACTTAACTCTAGCCTTTTGGTGCCATAAACTCTCCTCCTGAGTAAAGACCTCAGCAAGATCTTTCTTCAACGATACCTCTAACTCCGTTAGGAAAAGATTATCCAAAACATCAAGAGCCTTTTCCACCCCATGAATTTGAGCAATAAGAGAAGCCTTACGACGTCCAATGTGCCTAAAAACATCAACATTCCAAGACCGGCTTTTACATTGGAAATCTGCGATATTCTGCTTAAGAGATTTCTCCCCCGACCAAGAGCTCTAAATAAGATTCTGGAAGTCCGTGTGATCATTCCAAGCCACGATGTATCGATAAGGATGCTCACCTCTATGAGCATTACGACAACCAGTATCAAGCAATAAAGCACGATGATCAGAGCCCAGCTGAGGCAAATGAACAACTTCGGACATAGGAAACTTATCATACCATAACGAGTAACATAAGAATCGATCCAACCGTTGCGAGAGAGAACCCATTTTCCAAGTAAACTAAGGACCCAAAAAACCTATATCGATTAAGCCAGAGTCAAACAAGAATTCACAAAAACACGGGAAAACCTCAATACGCCTATTAGAACCACCTTGTCTTTCTATAATACTCCCAATCACATTAAGATCACCACCTAGAAACCAAGACCAACCCACCCCGGGGTCTAATGCGATAAGTTGATCCAACAGGTCACGTCGACAACTCGCATTTGGACTTGCATAAATAAAAGAAGGAAGAAACTACAACTGCCATCTGACGGGGACCAAAGACCATGGACAAATTGGTCAAAAACCGCAAAAATATCAAACTGAACTGAATCTTTCCATAAAACCCAAATACCTCCGGAAAACAAAGTAGCTACAATCCTGTAAGAGAAATCAAACTCGAACCTCCGAATGAATACATCAGCTAGAACCCCACTAATACGAGGTTCCAATAAAGCAGCCAAGTCAAAATGATGCTTCTGAACGAATAATCTGAAAAATCTATTATGATCAGGGTCAAGAGCCCCTTGAATATTCCAACAGATCGACTTAACCATTAAAAATACGAGTGAAGAGAAGGAACAACTAAACCTGCATGTCATCCGACCCATACTGATCAAAGGTCGTGTTCTCCCTCCATTGCACAACAGGATTGCGGTCAACCAAAGAAGATGCACCTTCTTTCGACAACCTAACATCAATGGTTAGTGCCTGGTCCAATTCTAAAACAAGAGATGAGACACAATCAGCAAGACCCGATTTGAGGAGACTTCTATCATGAGATTTCTTGGACTTCAAACCTGGTTTATGTACCCCTTTGACTCCATGCACATTCTTAGCTATTCCCTTAGCACTCAAACTTTTAAAAGACTGTGGGAGAACTCTACCATTCCGCTCCCGCAAAGCTGGCCTAGTACCGCCATTACCAACCTGAACCACAACATAGTTTTCACTATTTAACGAAGACTCAACCTATATAACCATATCTTTTGATGCCACCAGTACCGGACCATCAGAGCTAGAACCATGTACAGCTTTCCCCTTGTCCTTGGGAGCTTCGGAGTTCGCATTCAGAGTAGTCACCCCCTGCCCTATCTCTTTGACGACTGAACTATCCACACCCACAGCCCGTTGCTTCTTGGACTCACTGGGTTCGACCTGATGAACCATGGTAGGTAATGGAACCGCCACCCTAGCATCGTGCTTGTCCTTGTTAAGACCATTATCATTAGACATCTGACCAACAACCTCAAGGTCCACAGCCTCTTCCCTGACATCCTGAAGAGAAACAAAACGAGAGCTTGCATGTTGACTGCTGCTAAGAAGATCCTTTTCCACTGAAACCTCTTTCCAAACAACACTCATTTTTTCCCGTTGACAACTTGCATCCAAGGACCAAAACGCTCCTCAAGATTTCTACTAGCTGGACCTGCAACGGCACTACCGTTAGTAGATTGTGCAGTCTTACCGCACGTGTCCATGGCATGACCAAACTTTCTAAAAGAATAGCAAATAGAAGGGAACCCCTTAAACTCGAGATCAACCCGCAATCCATCAATAACAATCCCCGACTTCAACGATTTATCCAAGTCCACTATAATTGCGAGACGCTCAAATCTTCCTCTTCGCCCTTCCGTTGTATTGTAATCAATACGAGCAACTTGACCAATCGCCCCTGTAATATGTCTAAAAAGACTTTTATTGTAATAACGATAACGCAATTCAGGAAGGCGAACCCATACCATAATCTGAAAGGGATACGCAGCTGAAGTAGAGAAATTTCTGCTTTATGGATGAACTGTTAGGTAACTACCATAGATCACCCAGAGACTGCCAGATATGACCTTAGTAAAGTCTTCCTCATGTGCGAAACGGACAAGGTAGTACTCATTGTCAAGGTCAATGAGACTAATCTCACCACTAGGATTCCACAAATAGGTAATCCGATTCAAGAGTGCTCGATAGCCGATTTATTTACCCAAGAGTCGGACGATCCCCGCCGAGAAGAACATCCTCTTTTCTCACTTCAACATCCAGGTCACTAATACATCTCTTCTATACATGCATAGCAGATTCCCCAACCAACAAGTCACGAAAAGAGGGTTTGGCAACATTGGTTACAGGCACACCAGTAATTGGCAGAGACGCATCCTTAGGCAAAGCCTCATTATCCACACCTGGAATTGTTTCTTCTTGGGTTTCCTGGCTACTAGAAGCGACCACAGTCTCGCTAACATCACCCATAACCGTGTCACCAATAGTAGCAGAGGCTGGAGCCAAGATCACGGCAAGATCGACAATGTCACCCAAGGTACGATCTTTTTTTCCTAGGCGAAGCTTATCCTCCGATAATGGTGACCCAGCACGCTCCAACGCCTGTGAATCTAGAACAATAATATCATCCAGGGGCAGGCCACCAGGTGCTTCGGACAGCAACTTGACGACCGATAAAGAAGACGGGGTTTCAGGGTTAATACTAGGGTTTTCCATCCGTTTAGGTTTCACTCGAAATTATATTCTACATGTGACCTATTTTTTAATTTCATTTAATTTGTGTTTAAAAATCAAAAAGCACATATTCAGAAGAAAAAAAAACTTTAATTTTTCAAAATTTTAAATTTATCTTCTATCATCGTCGAACCTCATGTCACCGTCGTAGCGGTGAGGCATCCTCCTCTCGTAGCACAAGTTGTAAGACTTAACTCGTCGTTCGCTATTTGTTGTTTGATTGAAGATTTTATGTTTAACTTTTATGGTTTGTTTTGCCACTTTGTCGAGGTTGAGGTTATCAATTGTAGAGATCGACGAAGAAAGGAGTGACTGATGATGGTTGAATTGATGGTCGACAGAGAGATTTATGGGTATTGAGATTTAAGGCCAAATATCTGAGATTTTTTTAGAAATAAAGGAATTTAAGATTTTTTTGTAAGATTAAAAGTTTTATGATTTTTTAAATAAAAATTATAGGAAATAACAAAAATATTTTACATGTCACATTCTAACTAGATGCAAAATTTTGTGAACACAGGAATGAAGCGTTAGACTCTACTTTGCTCAAAAAAATATTTTAGTAATCTACGTATTCAAAATAATGTATTAATTACATGTGTTTAATGATTTTTTATAAGATACTTATTTGATGATTAAAATTTAAATTAATGTGATGTAATAGTTTGAAAAATCAAACTATACAACAAACAACTTTGATATTGCACTCTCGTGACAAACGTCTAACTATTTATCATTTATTTATCGTTACTCTTTAACTTAGTAATCGATGAATAAAATAATTTAACAAATACAATCACATCATTAGAAGAAAAAGTCATTATACAGTTCAATTAACCTCCAATCCTCCGTCAACAACCTCTCAAACCATAGTATATCATTAAAAATATTTTTTTCAATAATTAAAATATACCCCCTTTGTCCTATTAGTTGTCCCTTATTAAGTTTTAAAAGTTAAATTTTTAAATTTTAACCATAATCATTTTAAATATTTTTAAAAGTTTATAAAATATATATTTTTTTATCAATAATACATTTTATTAAAGGCATTATTATATGAAAAAAAAAATTTAAATAATTATTTATGTAAATGACATCCAGCCAATGTTATTTAGAAAAATAACTCTCAAATTGTCCATGTAAGGCGAACTCGTTTTCTACCAAAATGCGAGTTTCGTGTTAAGTAAGTTGGTAAAAAAGAAAAAAAAATAATTCCCCGCATTTTTTAGCATGGAACTCGCTTTCTGTAGAACGAGTTCGCCTTACGTAGACAATTTGGAAGTCATTTTTTAAATAACATTGGTTGGGGATCATTTACGTAAATACTTATTTAAAAAGGTTTTTTATATAATAATACATTTATTAAAACTTAATGGGACAAAAAAAGTAATAAATTCAAACATCTTTGCTTGTGTGTTTGGATTGGCGTTTTGAGGTACAAAATCTTGATTTATTCAGAAAATATCATATGTTTGGATCTAAAAATTCAAAATTAATTTTAAACTTCAAACATGATTTTGATAAAAATAAGGTAGAAGTAGCTTTTGCGTTTCGTCGTAATTTTTATACCGGTGATTTTTATTGAAAAAAACTTTCCAACATAAATTATGTTGCTTTAAAATAAATTATACGCAAAATCAATTTTATAAAATCACAATGATCTAAAATTAATTATAGACTATATTTTTACACAATAGTAATTTTTACACTTAGACTTCTAATATCTAATCATTTGCTTCTCTTCTTTTCGGTTAAATTCTCTAATGAAAAAATCATCTAAAATCTGAAAAAGTTTCCGTTTTGTTGGAAATATCTAAAACCCTGTTACTCTTGCAGTTTGAGGGGAAATTAACAATTGCTAAATAACATTCCAAAGAGCACAAGACCCCAACACTATCGACACCTAGATAATAATTTGTTCAGATTTTTTAAAATTGGATCAATATTGATAATTTTTTATTGATTTCAATTTTTTAATAAATTTTTATTTAATGTAATTTTCATACTTTATTAACTTATATATATATAAATATCAAAGTTTTAGTAATTAGTAATTTACAAACCAAACAATCACTAAATACAGACACGGTACTTCAGCATCTCAAATCCAGCGTCGGTGGTTTAAATAGCGTTTTCCCTAGTTGAATACAGACAACTACAAAAGTTCCATAATTGGGAGCTCAGAATATACTAAATTTACTTGGGATTTCTAAGAACAATAATAACAGAATCTCCCCTAAGGAACATCTTGCTGATGAACCTGTCCTTGTTAACTGGCAGTGCCTTCTTCTTGCCTTTACCAGTCTTCGGTACCTATATCGAATGGGAAACAATTTAACCTTCTTAATTCGACTGTAATGAAGATTAATGTATAAGATGAAGGAATACAAAAGAAGGAAAAGAGAAACTACCTCGGTCCACATTTCCCTGACATTTTCCAGAACCATGTTGCAGTGGCGATCGAAAGCTCTCACTCGGCCTAGAAGTTTTTTGTTGTTGCGACAGTTGATGAGAACCTGATTCCATAAAAATTAAATTTAGTTCAAAATAAAGCATGTGTAGATGAGCATTGCTAGAGGTTCAGAAGATTGGCATATTACCTGAGTGTTATTTTTAACACTCATCATCAGAACGGACAGTGGTCCAGTGTTAAATTCCTCTTCCTCGTTCTTCACAGTCTGCAGGCAGGTAAGCAAATGATAGACGGATATTAGTAAACATATACATTTTACACAAAAACATATAAAAACGAAAATAAGCATTCTTTTCGTTTGAGTGAAAAGGCATTTAAGGCAACATACATCTTCTTCCATCGGCCGACTGCAAAAAGTAAAGCAGACAAAAGAGAGAATCAGTATATGATATATATGAAATGCAACAAGCAACTTTTTAATGCAATTAGATGAACAAAGCAAATGAAAGAAGAAAAGGATAAAAGTACCTCATTTTAAACTATGAAAACTTTGAGTATTATCTCTTGGTAAACCCAACAAAAACCTGCAAAAAAAGAATGCAAATACCATTAAGACACCGGAAACTCAAGAACACTCGGTACATTTGAAAACGGAACCAACAGGGGAAACCGGACACTTATCAAAATAGTTGTAGAATATGAAAATGCATAACCAAAAAGCAATGCAAAAATTTTGCAAATGGAAATGACATTGTTAGAGCTTCATTGCAAAATTGACCAATGAACAAAAACAAACTAGTATTTATGAAAACCCATTGGATTATAGTTTTTCAAAGATTTAACTAATTAACTTAAAATGAAAATAATGCCAGTTTGGTTTTTTTTTTCTTTTCACTTCATTTTCGTATGAAAATCATCAAAGCTACTTGAGCTTAGATCTCCATAAAAACACGTGTAACAAACAAGGGTACTTCAAGAAAACAAAGAATAGGGCAACAACCAGAACATGGTATCAAACTACAAATTATATTGAAAACTCTTCTGAAACTCTTCAGCTCAGGTCTCCATAAATTTTCAGCATTTATTAGCTCAGGAGAACGAAAGTTTGTTATAGTAAACATCATCAGAGTAACAAAAGAACTTCAATGCCCAATGACGAAAAGATCAAGTACAAGGTATTGTTTATCCAAAAAGCAAAGCAAATTATTTTCCTAAACCCTAATTCAACAAAAAAAAATAACCTATCTAAAAATCAACCTCTTCAGTTCAGGTCTCCAGAAACTTTCCGCATGGATTTTCTCGGAAGAACGAAAGTTTTCATTTTCAATCATCCTCAGAGGCAAAATGGAGAAATCAATCAATAAAACACAGCACATACGAAATGAAATCAAATATTGAGAGGAAAAAAACTATAATATCTCTTCAGCTCAGGTCTCCATATAGAATTCCGCAGGGATTTTTCTCTCGGAAGAACGCAGGTCTTTCAAATTTAAATCATCAAGACATTTTGCTCAATAATTACTAAATCGAAAACCCTAAACAGACAAAAAACCCTAGCTTAGAAAACAGTGAAAAGGGTAAAGAACGGAAATGGAGGGAGAGATTTACCTGATGAACACCTTGACCGCTGAGATCTGATTTGAAAAGGAGAGCGAAGAGCCGTTTTATAGAGATTCCTTCAGTCCTTCGACGACCAAAGAAAAACCCAATTCTGTTTCAAATTAGGGTTTTTGTTGTTGGGCTTGAAATTACTGTTTAGTAGTATCAATGCCAATGCATTAGGGGCTTGGGCTATAGTTGTTTTAGTTTATGGGCTTTGGATTTCAATAATCAAACTCATGGATAGGTTTTTTTTGGGTAAACTACACATGTTTAGTCACTCAATTTTCACCATATTTCTGTTTTGGTCATTCTTTTAGTTTAATTGTTAAACTCTACATTTTCATTTGTTTAGGTCACTCCGCCGTTAATTTTTTTAATAAATTTATGTAAAAAAAACCTAAATTTTCTACAACTCAAAATTTCAAAATCCTTTTGACTCATTGGTTGTAGAATATTTTCTCTCAAATATGAATGGTGAGGAGGAGAAAGCAACACACCATGATTCCACATTGATCAAATAATAGAGATTGCATATCGAACCAAGATAAGGTTGAAGCTTTGATTTGAGTTTTGTTGATTTTAATAAGATTCTAAAAAAAATTTAATTGAGAAAGAGAAAAAGAAAACCATTTTGATACCAGTCACGTCGCAAACAATAGTTGACAGTGTTTAAATGACGATGGAGAAAGATATCGGTCATGGAAAGATTATAATTTCATGTCAATTTCAAGAATAAAAACCCCAAAACTCAATATTTTGATGTTGGTGCTAAAGACTTGAAGTTTGAGTGACTTAAACGAGTATAAACTGATAGTTCAATGATTAAATTAAAAATTTATAATTGGAGGTCAACAGGGACGGAGCTAAGATTAAATGTTGGGAGGGGTATGAGTCTATTAAGCCTTTAAATCTAAAATTTGAAAAAAGCATAAGCCTTATTTAATTAACATTTAAAACTAAAAAAGACTAAAAATTCAATTATACCAAAAATTTTGAGAGAACCTCCTACCACACTCTACATCGTTCCGTCTCTGATGATCACAATAGAAACACGTTAGAAGTTGAGTGTCTAGACATATAGTTTCAAGAAAACATAACCTAGTTAATTTATTATTTTGATTTTAATAATTGTGATACTTTTAAATCATTATGAGGATAACACCTTTGAGGAGATAATATTTACACAAATCTAAACAATGATTAAATAGAATGTAGATTATCTCCACCTTTTGATTCTTCATGTTTTCCATTCATATTAATCAATTGATTAACAATAAGTTGATTTATCACGATGATGTATTAAATTCTTTAAGTATGATTACGAGTTAAAATTTTGTATATTATGAATAAAGAAAATTGAATTATGAGTGTCGCCACATAACAGGTCTTTACAATATACGATTCAGACTAATCGACCAATGAATTGAATAATTTATTTTGGTTGTCCTTCCGGTTTTCGGGGCTTCACTCTGACTAATTCGGACCGATCCCCTCGTACACATGGCTTTGTTTGGTGAGTCTCCCAACGGAGATTTTTTGCATACACAACGTCTCGAACCCAAGACCTTGCTTAAGCGATACCAAGTTGCTTATCACTTAGTTATACTAAAAATATTAATAAATTAACATAATTTTTATTGTATTAATTAAAATAAAATCTATGGGGGAAGAATGTCGGAAAAGGCAAATATTAGAACAGCAAAAGATGCATGCACGCCTATTAAAGACAACAGCAAATATCCCTTTTACCTCTCAATCCATTCCTTATATATCTTAATCTATATAGAAATTAGAAACAATACCATTAGCAACCCATTATGGAAGAGCCTCCCTCCCATGTTATGTTTTTGCACATTCATGTGCTTAAATTTGATAGTATATGTATCTATTTTATAATTGTATATTCTATTATTTTTTATATAACCACTAGTATTTGATCCATTAGTCAACTAATTCGAATTAAATATTGTAGAGACTTATTATGAGGTAAATTTATTCCATTTACAACGTCATGACTCGAATATCTGACCTCGCTTAAGGGATTTAGCATCCCATCATGTTAAACCAACGTATTTTAGTCCTATATGATATTATTCGATACATCAAAAACAATTAAAAAATATAAAAAAATGTATTTTCAATTAAGAATACATGATTTTATCCATTGAGAGTAAATAATTACACACAAAAAATATAAGTTCTATCAAATAGAAATCTTTTCATCTCCATTTAGGTGTAACTCTCTCATTGTTTGTATTCTCAAAATTGCTTGGAATGGTTTTGTTTACTGCATTTGACAAAATAGAAACTTTAGACAGTTTTCGAGTTTAACTAGAGATTCAGCTGCCGTTTTATGTTGTGTACAAGACATTGTGCATATTAGGACAAAAAATATGTATACAGAGGAATACCATGGCTAATTCTCGGTCCTGCGAGGCTTGGGGAATTCTTGTTTGATTATCTTTTTATCTACTGTTGCAGCTTCTTTGAATAAATAAAATTAAATGTTTTATCTAATTTTAAAAAAAATTAACTTTCTTAATGTTGTCATAGGCTAGTATCTATTCAGTTTTTAACTCTTGATTAAACTCACACGTACCTTGCAATCAAAGTTAGTTGAATCTGAATTTTTAAAAAAAATTAATATTTATATTTTTTATTGGGATCATTCTTTGGATTCATTTTGTAAAGATATTTAAGTGCATGTAGTTCTAGACCCATTAGAAGCAAAATTTCTCTTCCCCTCTCCTAAGTAGAAATTCTTCAAAAATAAACTGCATAAAATGCTCATATCTTGTTTAGAAGTAATGTGCTTAATGTCCCTGGTAGAAGTAGGGTTGGTCGTTCTATTGAGTCGAGTTGAATTAAAAAATGTTGAGTTATTTGAGTTCACAAATCATATTTTACGATTCAAACTTTATTTGAATTATTTTTCCAATCGAGTCGAGTTTTTGAGTTTTTATATAAATTTAATTGTAATTATTTATAGGGTTTTATTTTGATGCACAAGCTGTGTAAAATTTTTTTACACAACCCTTTTATAAAATTTAAAATTTAAATTACAAACCCTAGCAACCTAAAACCTAAACCCTAAGCCCTAAACCCTAAACTCTAAATTCTAACCATAAACCTTAAATTATATACCCTACATACTAAACCCCTAAACCCTAACCTAAAATCTTAAACCCTAAACCCTAAAATTAAAGGGCTTGTGTAAACTAAAGTTTACACAAGCTTGTGCATCAAAGTATTTTCCTTATTTATAATGGCATAATAGAATCAATTTAAACGACTTTCTATGTCCATATACTTTATACATATATATTTCTTCATATTTTCACATGTGATATATATAATATATCAAACAGAATTGACATACTCGACTCGAACTTGAAAAATTGATTAACTAATTACTAAAAATTTTGAGTTATTCGAAATTCCATTTTATAACTCAAACTTTATTTAAAATTTTACCGAGTCGAATCAAAACGAGTTAGTTTTTTGTATCGAATAATTCGATTTTTTCAAGTCGAATTTTTCTCACCTGGACAATTGGTGGGCAGACAATTCCCTGCAAAAAATAGGGGGAAAAGTTATAGTCATGCCCATGTGCAACATGCTTGCTGACCCTCAAAATTTCCCACTTGTTTTCCCTTTTACCTCGTTGCTTACTTGCTTGGTAGGATTCTCCATTTTCACACCATTCCCTTCCTTTTCTGCAGCTCTTTTTGTCTGCCACATTCATTTGAACCCACATGATACAATTCAAACAAGACATTGTTCCCATAATGTAAGAACAACATGAGGGTCCCAAAACTAGTTTAGTAACCAAAGATCATACGAAAATGAAACACACCCACCGACGATGATCGAGACAAAGAACACAATCCAACTCGATTACAAACATTCCTCATCAAAAACTAGTGATTGTATAACGAAATGGTTATATGAATTAAATAAACCGATTAAACTGAACTCCGGATTTCGACAAACGTATGGTTATATAAGGGAAATTAGTGATTTGAGCCATAAAAAAGAACAATATATTCCACTGAAAGGAAACATAATCATAATAGATCCAATCAAATCTGTCAAAGGGGGTAGATACAATATATCTTTGAAAAACATTGCTATTTTGCTATTTGCAGCCCATCAACTTCAATTCAATGCCCATTTTTTCACATGCTGTACACAAAAAAGGAAACTATCACACCCTTTCATGGCATTGTGGGACTGCTTTCTCAACTAACCACCAACTAAGTTCCAAAATGAGGGTCTAATCTTCAACTCCATTGAGAAAAAAAAGAAAGAAAGTATGATTTGATTTGAGTAACCCTTTGTTGAGTATCTACCAAAAAACCTTGAATCGTTAACCGACCGGAGCTCTACGAGGAGTGCCTTTCCGTTTCTTCAATCGTTTCCTAGGCTTTAAACTTTTGGTCACTGATGTTTTTGTCTCCACAGAGACATCGGTTGATGAAAGGGATGATTGCTTCTCTTCTGTGCTTATTTCCGGTGAATTTTTATTGTATTTCCACGGAAGATCGGGGAATTCTCGTATCGGCGATTCGAGTTTACCGGTTCGGTTTCTAGGCTTCACATGATCAACAGCTGAGACCTGAGATGTAAGTTAAAAGTTCAAGTAAAGAGAAATGGGGTAATTCAAGTTATGAACTGGGGTTGAATTTTACTTTACCTTGCATGCAATGGAACAAAATCTATTAGGAGGGTCTTGAAGGTATCTTCTGCAAGCTTCACAGGCAGCGCCGGTTTTCGATTTCGTTGACGGTTTGGCGTCTTTAGCTTGAGGCCGTGGGTTCAAATGTACAGCCTTTTCACCATTGATTTTATATGTCTGCCAAATGATTATAAATCATTCATGTATGCATATTTGCTAACAATTACAACAAAATTGATACAATTTGTGCATTCTAATAAGTGATTTACCCCGAAGCAACCATTGATCATGTATCTATAATTTATGATACAATCAAATCAATAAGGAAAATGAATTACATTGAATTCATTACAATTACAATGAAATTCTAAGAACTAAAGGCAAATGGGAGCCATACCTGGATTTTGGAACAATCAATATGTTTCTGCATTTCTTGAAGTCGAACAACGTCTTGATAGACATACTTGCAGATCTGAAGTGAAAGATGTTGGCTATGAACCTTACAATGCCGACAAAACCCGAGGCTACAATCGATGCAGAAGACATTCTTCTCGTTTTTTCTAAGGCCCTGATGATCAGAGCAAGGGCTAAAGAATTCAGTTTGAAGAAGGGTACTAAGCCAATCTGTTTTCTCCCTTGTGAACAACTCGCAACCCACCTGCAATAATCAAATTCTTAATTCATTCGAATCGAAAAGGCTCGAAAAAAGTTATGAACTTTCAAGCTTCTGGATTTACAGTTCATTCCAAGATTATAGCTTTGATAATTAATAAGTACTCAAAAGCAATGGAAACATGGTAGTAAAGTCGAATTATAATTTTGAGAAAAATGGACGAATTAAATAGCAAGATTCAACATTTTTGTGAATATACCACTAGGAATAAGCATAATTAATAAAATTTTCAACAAAAACATGACAAAATTCAAACACAAACTGTTACAGTTGTTGAATTCATGAAAGGTTGAACTTTTTTTCAACAAAGTTAAATAAAGCAAAGAAGCTAATACAGGGTTTTTTTTCCTCTAATTAGTTGAATAAAGCTGCACGGATAGTACTATTTCTGTGTTTTTATGTAAAAATTTTCCTGGGAAACAAACAGACCATGATATCCAGATAACAACAATCACCAAAAGGGAAAACAAGTACCCATCATTCAACACTTTGCAAATTAGAGAAAAATAAGAAAATTTCTCACCATTTTCTTTGCTTTGAATTTGATATGATAAAAAGTTCTTATTTGCTCTGCTCAAAACTGTAATGGTTATACTTTGCAAATTGGAATTTGCAGGGGAAGTTAAGAAAAAATGATTTTTTTCAAGGAAAAAGAGAGAAAAGAGAGTGAGAAGAGAAGCCTACAGATTCTGGGAAGAGTGATGATATAAGGAATGGAAAGTGCAGAGAAAATATTTAAAAAATAAAATAAAAAGGGGGAAATTTTGATAAAATTGTCAGTAAATGTTTGCTAAGGAAAATGAAGTGACCCTACCCTAGGCGGGAAAGGTTAATAAATCATTCTGATTGGCGAGTTAAAACTTGATCAGACGGCTATTAATTTATCACAACTATTTTTCTGAGAAAAAGTAAATTTTCTAGAAAATTCAGAGACATTAGATATTATTTATAGCCATTTTATAAAATTTATTATATAAATTAAAATTTAGCATTAGCTATTGATTTTTTAAATTATATTTTTAATGAAATAATATATTGAGGATGTTGCTGGATAAAGGGATTTTAAAAAGGAAATTCATGTGTGGAGTGACTTTGCAAAATTTTAAAATAAAATTTCACGTTTAATAAGATAAAAATTAAAAAAAAATTGAGGTTAAGGGTGTAAGAAGCCCTTGATATTTAAAAAAAATTAATCTTTTAAATTTGTTTTGCACCCAATTAAGCCATTGAACCAAAAAATTGAATCAATTAAACCTTGAACTAAGAAATTGAATCAATTAAACCCTTTGATCAATTTTAACCATTAAATCTTAACAGTTTTTTTGGATCGGTTGGTGCAGTTCGTCATGTCACAATATTTTTACTTGACATGTTCAGAATTTTTTATTTTATTTAAAAAAATTCTAAAAAACTTATAAAATTTATTAAAAATGATTTTTTAAAAAAAAAATCTATAAATGCAACATGATAGAACTGTAGTGTATCATATGCCAGTAATATTTAAATAAACAAATTTAATGGTCAAAATTAGTCAAAGAGCTTAATTGATTCAATTTATTGGTTCAAAGGCTTAATTAGTTCAATTTTTTGATTTAATAAAAAAGTTCAAGGGCTTAATTATTTTTTTTTTCAAAAGTTTAAAACTTCTGACACCCTTAAAAGCCACAACTTTTAAAAGTAAACTTATTTTTATCAAACTCTAATATTTTTATTTTAATATTATTTGTCCAAATACACCGTAAAATAATATTACTAGTATTTTCTAACACTAAAATTAGGCAATTTTGGGTGAAAAACCCCTTTTTTATTATTATCTGAAAAAATGGCTCCCAAACCCTTTTATTTGGCAAAATGACCCCCTTTCTTGTCAGGTCGGACGACCTCGCGTTTTGTAGGACGCGAGGTAGGACCTCGCGTTCTGCAGAACGCGATTTTAGTCGACGTGGCAAGGCAGTCCGTGTTAACGGTTTCAACGCGAGGTCCCCGAGAAAATGAAAAGGCGGCTGGAATATATCGCACGGACCTCACGTTCTGTAGGACGCGAGGTCTGTGCATTTCCAGCCTGAACCACAAGCAAAAACATGCGTAAGTAGGCCTGTTCGAACCCAATTTCGAGCGTGTAAATGGTATATTTTTAGCGATCATCGAGTTTGGGGTTGTAGTACTGAAAATTGTCTATCGTATGATACCAACATGGTTAATTTCCGTCCATTCTACAATTGTTTAAAATGGCTTCGAAAACCCTATGCTAGCATACTTTTTTTGATTGAAGTTGTATTTCAACTAATGTCGATTTTCGGTTTTTTAATCCTATTAAATTTAGTAAAAACAAAAATTAAATAAACATTATAAAGTTAAGTTATAATATGCAAACAAAATTAGAATACGACATTATAAAATTTAAAAGTGTTTAACATAAATATTAAAAACATAAGTAGAAAACAACAAAAAAAACTAAAAATGCCTATGTCCACCGGTTCCGCAGTCGGGTGGATGACGCTGGCGATCCGGATTCCTCCTCGGTCCATCGTGTGGTGGTCCCTGGTCCCTATCATCCTGACCATCGTGCGCGATCTGCGGATCTGTGCTGGGCCTAGGCGGGGAGTAAAACAAACTACCTATCGGCGTATTCTCCACCATCGGAAACTCATACTGAGGTGGATAATCGATAAGTAGAAGGTCAGTCGTGGGCGTATGGGGGCGATAGGCATCAGTGGAGTCGAACTGGGGTGGAGGCATCGTCTGCTCGAAAGTCGATGGACCGCTATACAATGGTGGGGCAGAAGATGATGCCCCTGGAGTGTCATATCGTGGTCTCGGACCGCGCTGCGGCGACTGCCTCTGGGTCTGGGACTGGCTCTGGGTCTGGCTCGCTCGCCCGCTCCCGCGTGGGCGGTTTTGGGGTCGCTGGGGAAGCCCTGCTTCGAGCTCGGCCGGAGTAAGGATATGTGGCATCCCATTGTCCCTATACCACTGCTCATAATTGAAAGTGACCAAAGGACCCCCTACCATAATTGGTTGGAGAAACTCTGGGCGTCTGAAAAATCGTTCAGCCCATTGCGCTATCCAGCTAGCGTGGTGCTCGGCCCAGTCAATCTCCGTCTTCCCCTGATGCGTAAGATTGTGGAACTCGTCCAAATTTTGCGGAGGGTGTGGAACATTATGTACGTACCCGAACTGTCGGAGTACCCTATCCGCAGAATGCCACACGCAAATTTTGTAGTTCAGTAGCGGCACGACGGAAATCCAGAGGTCTCGCTCTTGCAAAATATCTGCTGGAGTAATGATGCGAATCTCCTCTGAATCGTAGAGCCTCCACACGAACTAAAAAGAATGAAAAAGTTAGTAAAATTTCTATATGAAATATTATTGGAAAAAATAGTATGGAAAAAACCAAAATAATTGTTGAATTACCTTGTCCTCCGTCAATGCATCGAATGAATGTCTGTATACTTTCTGGGAGTCCGGCAGGCCGACGTGGGTTACTGTGGTGCTCCACCTTTAAATAATGAAAAAGATCGTTAAATAAAATAATTTAAAAAAATATAGTAGATTATGTAGTACCTCCGTAGAAGCGGAAATGACAGAGGACTGGGAATCCTAAGCTGTGGTGCCAAAGTAGGGATCCGAAGCCAAACCCAAGCCTGCAGGAATAAACAACATCCTCCCATCGATGCTTTGGAGGCGTCAACGTTTCTGCAGAGGTCTCTGATAAGAAACGCCAAGACAGCTGACCCCCAAGATTTTCGTCCAGACTCGTCTAAATTTGTCAGATGACGAAGCCACATAACGTGCACTTTGTTACGAGTTTTGTCGGGCATTAATATCTCGCCAATAATGCGCAAGATGTGGGCTCGCGCACACCGCTGTGAAAATATAAATTAATAAAGGCATCCTAATTAAAAAAATTGTAAGTTCATCCTAAATAAAAAAAAATTGTAAGTTCATCCTACATATTTATAATTCATCCGAAATATTTATTAAAAAGATCCTAAATATTGTCTGAATTCATCATAAAAAATTCATAAAGCAGCCTAATGTGCAAATAAATAATTTAATGTAGGCAACCTAAATATTTAATAAAGTATCCTAAATAATTACTGAATTCATCCTAAAAATTTATCCTACATATTTATAATTCATCCTAAATAAATAATTTTAATTTAATAATAAATGTAATAATAGCATACTAAATATAATAAAAAAATACCTGAAGTGCAACGTCATCCGCATCGGGGGGAGGGATTCCAAACTCTTCCTCCAAGTACGGTAGAGAAAATTTCCCTCCGTCCCACGCTCTATCAGGGGGCATCACGCCCAATTGATCAGCAAATAGGGTTCGCCAATCCGCCATCGCTATACCAGTAATAACGCTGCCATTTATAGGCAACCCGAGAATGAAGGCAACATCCTGCAACGTAATTGTTGCCTCGCCAAATGGAAGATGAAACGTGTGCGTCTCGGGTCTCCACCGTTCTATCAGCGCGCTGATCAACGACGGTCTAACCTTGACCCCCCCTATATAGCGAGCTATGTGCCCAAAACCAGCCCGCTCAATCAAACGCATAACAGCAGGAACGGGTTCGACGGTGATACGATTAAGGTAACATTGTAAGTTACGTTCGTATCCCTGAAAAAAAATATAATAGTTAGTCAAATAAAAAAAGTTAATTAAATAAAAATTTTTAGAAATTAATAGGGAAAAAAATAATACCTCTGGACTGTTTCGCCAATATTCACTGCAGTGACGCGCTTGGTTGCGTAGCAAGGGCTCCATGTGATCGAACGATATATAAAAATTGCTAACAATATTTTGTAAAATTTCTATAGAACTCGCGTTCTGTGGAGGTTTTTAGAAAAAAAACCTCCAATTTATAGAACACCTCGCGTCCTATAGAACGCGAGGTTCACTGAAAAGGCGCGTCAGTGATCAGACGCGTGAACTGAACGGTCAGAAGGGACCTCGCGTTCTATAGAACGCGAGGTTCTAAAGAAATCGCGTTCTACAGAACGCGAGGTCGTGGGGTTTTTTAAATTTGGGTTTTTAAAGCGGGAAACTCATTATTACTATGATAACTTTTATTATTGATTTCTTATTATTGAGTTTATATTATATAATTTTATATTATATAATTTTATAATTTATATTAGATATTAGAATATTAATTCTAATTAATTCTATTATATATTTATATATTCTAATATATATTCTAATTAATGAGTAATTTTATATTATATATTTATATATTCTAATTAATTCTATTATATCATTTATGTCGAGTAGACTTTGTTGTTGCGAGAATTCTTAATTCATGAGTTGTAGGGAGGGACTTCTGTCACCACAAACAGAGACTAAAACAGGTGTTGGATTCGAAGCAATTAGGGTTTTTAAATAAGGGTTTTTGATTTATAATAATAACAATAAAAAAAATTAAAAATTATAATAAAAATTATAATAATATTAATAATAAAAACAACAATAATAATAAATGATACTAACAATAAAAATTATTAGTATGATAGTAATAATAATAACAATAATAATAAGAACAATAACAATAATAATAATAACAACAATGAATCATACTAAATACGCGTTATATTTTCAGTAGTAACTAAAAATAACGACATAGCGCAATATATTGCCTACAAACTGCGACCAACTATCCTGTAGACGCAAGACCAATTTCTATGTTCCAGCCACCATCCCACTTCACAACGGTTGATATGGATGCAATGGACGTCCCTGATTTTCTCCATGACGACACAATAGATGGCCGAGTCCACCGTTCTGATGGTGAACTAAGAATTGGTATGGCGTTCGCGAAGAAGGAAATTGCGGTGGCGGCAGTTAAGCAGTACAACCTTCGTCATAATGTTGAGACGACGGTTAAGAAAACTCAAGCCAAATACTACAAGGCTCACTGCATCCAAAAGGATCAAGGCTGTAAATGGAGAATCCGTATATCAGAGTTGAAGAGGGCAGGCAACCGTTGGAAAATAACAAAACTTGAGGGGCCCCATACATGCACTGTTTCTAGCCTCAACCAGGATCACAAGAACCTGGATGCAAAGTACCTCGCGGACATCTTTTCCACACTGGTGAAAACAAATCCCACTGTGTCGGTCCCCACATGTCAGGCTGCAGCTCAAGCTGTCACCGGCTTCCATCCAGGTTATTCGAAAGCATGGTATGCAAGGAAAAAGGCCAAAGAGGAATTGTATGGCCGGTGGGAGGAATCTTACATAGAGTTGCGCCCGTGGCTTAATCTCCTGCAGAAACACATCCCCAGAATGGTTGTCAAACTTGATACGGTTCTGGCATACGAAAATGATCGTGTCGTCCGAGGTGTTTGTCAATTCCACTGGTTATTTTGGACTTTCCCCCAGTGCATCAACGCATTCAAGCACTGCAAACCGATGGTCCAAATCGACGGCACATGGTTGTACGGAAAATATACACAGATCCTACTTCTAGCTATAGCACAGGACGACAATCGCAAATGCATTCCTGTTGCATTCGCAATCGTCCCGAAGGAGGATATGGAGTCTTGGACGTTCTTCTTTACGAACCTACGAAAATATGTCCTTGATCCTGTAATACGAAGAAGAAGGGATGAAGGGGTGTGTGTTATTTCTGACAGAGGCACAGCGCTGCTGTGGGCGATACAAAATTTGGGTGACTATTGGAAGCCTCCATACATTCACCATCGTTTCTGCTTGCGGCACATAGCCGCAAACTACCTGCTGCAATACAAGAACCGTGATGAACGTCAAATGGTGCTTGATATGGGTACGTCCTTATGGCATTTTCATTTACTATATTATTTCTTACTCCCTTTATTTATTTCTTACTCCCATAACTATTCAACTGTCATTCCGTAGGCAACTCGCACTACAAACAAGAGGTGGCTGAGCTGCTCGAGGAATTGAGAGCGAGAAACAAAAAAGGCGCAGAATACCTTGAAAAAATCCCAAAGGAAAAATGGCTTCGATCGTATGACGAGGGCAAACGTTATGGTCACATGACAACGAACTTGGCTGAGGCAGTGAACTCATCACTGAAGGGAGTTCGGCAGTTTCCTATCACTTCCATTGTCAAAGCCACCTATTATCGTTTAGCTACCCTTTTTGCAACCTTGGGCAGGCAAGCAGCTGAGTACATGGCAGGTGGACACAAAGTCCATCCAGATTTCCGCTCAAGACTGCATATTCAGTTGGCCCAATCAAGACAGGTGCAAGCAACTCTCTTCTCGCGAGAAGGACACTTGTTTCGTGTTGCAGAATTTTCCAGGCGGATAGAAGGCATTCAGCACAACGCTTACGTTGTAGATCTGAGGGAAAAAACCTGCGAGTGCGGAATATTCCAAACTTTCAAATACCCGTGCGCACACGCCATTGCTGCTTGCACTAACCAACGAATAGAATACATGCATATGGTTGATCCGGTATACTTACTCAAAACGGTGCTTAAAGTTTACGAAAAAGAGTTTCCTCCAATCGAAAATGAGGTTGATCCAAATGTTGTGGACACTGAACCGATCATACGCCCAGATCCAGCACTACTACGAGCTAAAGGACGTCCACCTTCTACAAGAATATATTGTGCCGAGGATTTGGTCGAACATCGAGAGAAAACCGGACAAAAGAAGCATTGTTCTATATGTCGAAATCTTGGGCACACAGCTCCTAAGTGTCCTAATCGCTCAGCCCCTCGTATTAATTAATTATTTTTCATTTGTATATGTGAGTTCGCACATGACAATCTAATCAATAAAGTCAGTCCACTTCGATTTATACAATCCGTCATCTTATATTTTCAATCATTCAAAAAAATATGTTATGATAGTGTTTTCGAACAACTTTAAATCAGCGTACAATGGACGAAAATTGACCGTGTCAGTGTCATACGATAGAGAATTTCCAATACTACAACCCCAAACTCGATGTTACCTAAAAATTTAAAATTTATACGTATGAAATTCTTCTCGAACATGCCTATCGACATTAGTTGAAATACAACTTCAATCAAAAAAAGTATGCTAGCATAGGGTTTTCGAAGCCATTTTAAACAATTGTAGAATGGACAGAAATTAACCATGTTGGTATCATACGATAGACAATTTTCAGTACTACGACCCCAAACTCGATGATCGCTAAAAATATACCATTTACACGCTCGAAATTGGGTTCGAACAGGCCTACTTAGGCATGTTTTTGCTTGTGGTTCAGGCTGGAAATGCACAGACCTCGCGTCCTACAGAACGCGAGGTCCGTGCGATATATTCCAGCCACCTTTTCAATTTCTCGGGGACCTCGCGTTCTGCAGAACGCGAGTTACTGTGAAACCGTTACCACGAACTGCAACGCCACGTCGACTAAAATCGCGTTCTGCAGAACGCGAGGTCCTACCTCGCGTCCTACAAAACGCGAGGTCGGCCGACCTGGCAAGAAAGGGGGTCATTTTGCCAAATAAAAGTGTTTGGGAGCCATTTTTTCAGATAATAATTAAAAAGGGGTTTTTCACCCAAAATTGCCCTAAAATTATATATAGGCTATATTTGGTAAATAACAATTTGAGCCAAATTAGATGTTTAAGCTAATATTAGTGTTTTGACCAGTCAAATCCGTCAATTTAGATGTTTGATAAATAGCAAGTTGGGGTGACCTTTAATTTAAAAAAAAATTGCTAATATGAGCCTTTTGAAATTAGAGATTTTGACATAAGAATTATAAAGACCCTTTTACCCTTAACAATTAAAAAAATCTTCAAATAACTTAAATTTAACATTTTCTATTCTAATTCTTTACTCTCACGTATTTACATTGTGACATTTGTAAATTAATATTTTTCTTTTTATTCTCACGCATTTATATTTATATTTAATAATTAATTAAATTGTATTAAAAATAATTATATAAATAATAAATTAATATATATCCTTCAAATATGCTTAGTAATATTATATTAAAAAATTATTTTTCATAATCTAATTAATATATAAAATATTGTTAACCAATAAACCATTCCAACAAGTATCTAATATAGTCATGTCCTTATATGTCATTTTGTTTATTTAAATAATGGGCAAACTACAACGGAGGTCACTCAATTATGGGTAAGGTTACATTTGGGTCACTCAATTATGGGTAATGTTACATTTAGATCACCCAATTATTAAAGGTTACATTTGGGTCACTCAATTATGGGTAAGATTACGTTTGGATCACCCTTCATATTTAAACATGTGTCTCCTAGGATGAACATCATCCGCTTTTCCACTAGGACACTTGTTGGGTTCAAAATATATCTAGTTTTCTGAAATATAGACCAATTTTTATTTGTATATTTACTAGTAAGGGTGTGCAAAATAAACTGTAATCGTTATCCATATTCATTAACTGATATAATAGTTAAATTTTACAGGTTAATTAACCTACCGTAAGGTTAAACAATTTTGATTAACCAACCGTTAAAAATGATGATTAATGGTTAATCTATTGTTAACCGTTATGAAATTATTTAGACATAAAATGAAGTTTGCGATTAAAATTTCTCTATTTAAATATATTTTTTGGAAATTTTAATATAATATTTATCGAAGACATAATTTTATTTTTCTCAAAATAATTAGTGAACATGTGAAAAAAATTGTAAGAGGTTTACATGTTAACCTGTAACCGAACCGTTAAATAACTATTAACCGTTTAAAAATTTAATGGTTAATCGTTTTTAAAGGTTATGTTACAGTTTAATAACCTCTATAAGGGTTAACCAATCATTTATGCTAAACGATACGGTTAACCTACCATGAACACCCCTATTTGCTGGTATTCAATTCATTTGTCGACTATTTTGGATCATGTACTATAAATATCTATTATGTGGGTGCCTCTCTCAATTTAATTTGTTTCATACACAATGTCAATATTCGAATTACATACATTATCTAAATAATATAACACCTCATCCCGTAAACTAATTGATAGCCTAGTAGTATAGATAAACTCTATCAGATACATGCATATAGTTTTTTATTTGATGTATTTTTTTCAAATGATAAACACCCCTAAATATGCATATTTACATAACATCTATGTGATTTTTTGAAAAATAAACAACTAATTACTATTATTGGTAAAAAGATAATTCAAAATTAAGAATAAAGTCACTAACTAATACTTATTTACATGATAACATCAATGACCTATATATATATATATATATATATGTCAATATTATCAAATAAATTATGCTAAAAGCACCTTAGTTTTATAAACTGAGAAGGAAACATAATTCCAACCATGAACAATAAAATATTAATGTCACCTATCTATTTATTAGTAAATTAAACTAATTTTTAAAAATTATTAATTAATATTACTTGACTTTTAGAAAATTGAAGCCGAATACTATTAATTATTATCATTATAATTAATTTGCTACTATTAATTTTTTCCAATAAAAATGTATTGAAACATTATTAATATATTATCTTAATCTAACTCGACTCCATATTTTAAGTCTAAAGGTGGGAAAATTATTAGATGGACCTGGCTCAACACGTCATATGTGATCTCAATCAATAAAATTCATCCATTTCAAAATAGCAACCTAATAACTGAGAAATTATTAGATGGACTCGGCTCACCACGTCATCCACGGTCCAAGCCAATAAGGTCCATCCACTTCAAAATAACTACCCAGTACCCAATCTTTATTAACATGTAAGAAAGAGGTGAAAATTCACCTTGGAAAAAATGACATGGGTGGACCTTATTGATTAGGAGCACAAATGACGTGGTGAGTCGGGTACATCTAAATAATTTTTCTTAATAACTACCCACTCTTTTTATTAACATGTAGGAAAGATGTGATGATTCACCTTAGAAAAAAAATGAGATGAATGCACCTTATTGGTTGGGATCACAAATGATGTGGTGAGCCAAGTCCATCTAATAATTTTTCTTAAAGGTGATTACAAGATAGTATATGCTTATACAAATTTTTAACCCTTTGATAATACATACACCTTACAAACAAAACGGATTAAACACAAATCTCGAATAAACATCGGTTTATTTTCCATTGGGACCACTCGTTATTATAGCTTCTCAATATCAGTCTAACACACACAAAAAATATATTAGACTTTATATAAAGACAAAAGTCAAGAAAAATATTCCTAAAGAATAAAAAAGAAAACCCTAAATTAAGTTATAGTAAAATGACATTTGCGTCTCTTGAGAGTAGAGGTGGGAATTAGGTGGTGCGGAAACGGTTTTGTATTTCTTATTCTGTCTCTAACACACACAAAAAATATATTTGAGCTTCGGTGATAAAACTTTCTCGTCCCTGTACCCGTATGTAAAGATTTCGTATTTTCTATCCTTATCGATTCAAATTCCCATAATTTACAGATATTTTCCACACAATTCTCACCCCTACTTGAAAAGAGGATGAAAGATCGAAAACATGATGAAAATTGACTTTTAGTAGGGGCATCATAAGAAATAAAAAAGAGTCTGCCTTTATTTGCATTAACGGTACAAAGAAAAAGGTTGTCCAATTCATATAAAATTCTGAAAATGCAAATATAAGATGAATTATATCTGACCTGTTTTATCAAAAGACTGGCTATTTTCTTTCAATTCTTAAGGTTTTTCCATTTTGTCCTCACATTTATAATTTTGTACTCTAGCTTTTTGTTTTTTTCCCATTATCAAATTAATTAATTGATGTATAATGATACTTTAGCTTATCAATGATTATTTATTCTATTAAGTTGACTGTTTTATTTCTAAATTTAAATGTCAATATTTTTAGTTAAATTATTATATTCTTAACAAAAATATTAATTAAATTATTATTTTTCTACAACTATGGTGTGATAATTTATGTGTAATTTATTATCGACATGATTATTTTATTGAAACGTTACAACTTGTATCATTCTACAATTTGATTGAGTTTAGCGTGTCCATTAACGAGATACCAACTCAATTGAATTTTTTAATTTACTTTTATTTAAGGTATAACATATATTATTTTAATGATATTTTTACCCTTTTTATTTTTTATACATAATACTTAAAAAATTAAAAGTTATTACTTAAGGATTGAACTTTTAAACACAAATAATTAACACTCCACCTAAAATTTTGTTGAGTAAATTTTGATAAATATATATTTTTAGAATAATATTCAATACACACATTGTGGAGTTTTTTTGACTAGACTATACAATTCTTTCTATTTTAGGGGTTATGAATTTAGTTTAGGGTTTAAAAGTTTAATCTGTAAAGTTATATATTTAAATTTAAAATTTTTAAAGATTAAATATGTATATGAGCGTAATAATTTCACACATGTGTATCAAAAGATTACTACTTCATTTATATATATGATCGATAAAATCGTATTTTATAAAGGTTTAACAGTCAAATATGTGTCTAAACTATGCCTTTTTCAGTTAGGTGCCCAAACTACTTTTCAGGCTAAATAGGTGCCTAAAGTTTCATTTCGTGACCCATTTAAAGTTCTCCGTTAAATGTCACGTGTCACCTCAAAAAAAAATCCAAAATTATATTAAAATAAATAAAATTAATCAATTTTCAAAACATCTCTAAATTTTCTAGATTTTACAAAACAACCCCCAAATTTCAAAATCCCTAAACCCCAAAACCTAAATCCCAATTTGGGCCGATTTCGCCGTCGATTGCCACGCCGCCACCTATGAAATCGGCCGCCGGATCATCACGACCATTTCTCCCACCACCCCGTCTTCGGAAATTGACCGACGCCGTGCGAATCGACGAAATTGTCGAATGGTTCTTTCGAACGATTCGCGACGAACGACGGCAGGAGGGGCGACGAACGATGTGTGGGTTGTTCGACGAGGGGATGTCGGCCTCGCTTCATTCTGTCATCGACAACGCGGTCGGTAGTGTCGGGAGTGGTCGAATTTGGGAGTTTAGGGATTTGGGGATATTTAAAAAATTTAGGATATATATATTATTTTTTCATTAATTTTATTTATTTTTAATATAATTTTAGATTTTTCGGAAGATGACACGTGACATTTAACGTGAAAACTAACGAAGAACTTTAAATGGGTCACATAATGAAACATTAGACACCTATTTGGCCCGAAAAATAATTTAGACACCTAACTGATAAAAAAAGCATAGTTTAGACACCTATTTACTTATTAAGCCTTTTACAAACTTGAAAAACCATATTTGTTTCTATTCAGAAAAATGTTACTTGAGACCAATATATTTCAAACCCTAAAATTGTGGAGTCTAAAAAGTTAGTATTTTTGTCATATTGTAATGATTTGATTTAATGGTTTATTTATATATTCTTTTATTTTTTTACTAAACATATATATCACTATTTAGATTTAGACTAAAAATTCATGTTTCACCACCAAGGAGTCTACTCTGTACATCAAGAAATTGTTCTGATAATTCGTGGCTTAATTCAAACTCATATTTGTTCTCCAACATTTTGCCTTTTATTTTAAATGAGCATATTCTATGTTATCCAAATTTCTATAAAATATAATTAAACTTTTATGATTAATTATTTTTTTAGATTTAATTTTGATATTAATTATTTTTTTAGATTTAATTTTGATACGCATGCTTGTGTAAAATTGTGTAAACATCTGTGTATTGATTTTTTTTTTTTATAACCATTGATATTCTACACATCAACTGACTAATTTGAAAAAGATATTGTAGAGGTTTATTATGAGGCGACGTTTCCAATTCAAACACTTTATTCATAATGTCTTGATTCAAATTTTTAATCATGCTCTAAGGATCTAGATACCCGTGCAAAAATCATTTGATAGAGAACAAAATCACATGAGCAGAAAAGGTGTTCAATTAACGTCAAAGACTACCTTTTCTTTGTAAAAGATGTTTGCGTAATCGTTTTCCTTTTTATTTCTCCATGTTTTGGTGTCATAAAAGTTATATATTCTCTTCTTTTGTTACAAGTTAACCACTGTTACGTTTTGATCATGATTCATAGGGTGTAAAACAATTGAGTCGAGTTCAAGTAGTACTAAGCTCGACTCGACTCGTTCAGAACTCGAGTCGGTCCAATAATATTAAGCTAGACTCAAGTCGTTAAAAATTTATGATTAGTATAAATTCGAGTCCAATCAAATTGAGTATTAATCGAATCAAACTCAAATAATGTAACGTCTCATTTACGGCCCTAATGATCTGCACATTACCTCGAGTATTGTCGTTACGGCCCTAATGATATGCACATTACCTCGGGCATTGTCGTCGTAACTACGCATTCGTTTTGCATAACGGTTGGCATCGGGCCGCAGGCCGACATTGGTTGGCAATATCTAGAAAATGTTGGGAAGGGTCCCCTCGTGATCCCGTCGAGCACGAGGAAACTCGGGACCATGGGTTACTTCCAGGAAGTCACTGTTGTCAAAATCAGCTGCCATTGCAATTGCAATTGCAATTGCAATTGCAAACACCTGGCTAATAATATATGGAGTCTGCTATAATAAATTACTTTCTAAATTCTGGCTCCACTCTCAAGATATGATTCCCACAATCCTATTCCTTCCAACTTATACATGAATTGACCTCTATCAACACTACCAAGCGTTGCTCACGCTTTACTTACCTTGGGAAATCCACGTGCTCAAACATAAGTGAAAAACTTCCGATATTTTTTATATACAAAAATTGATATGAACATGATAATATCAGAAATTATATAAATATATAAAACACATAATCATGGTACTAAAAATATGATGCAAATATACATATTGTCGACAATTAAGGCATAATTCTCATAGGACTCAGTCGGAAGATGCCATAACTCATTAGCATAAAAAGCACATAAAATTATTTTTATTTCAACTTTCACAAGTCTAACACGTTTCCTAATACTCAAAAGTAATGTAGACAAAAGGAAAACGAGGGAGCGATAAAAATACTTAAACCTTTGTGTGAAGGGCGACAACTCTCTCAAGCCAACAATTTGATCATTTTCTCTACAAAATTGGAGGGAAAACCGAAGACCCATGTACATGTAAATTCCCAGTATCCATCACGACTAAACAATATCATGCTTCTTTCGGACTTGACTGCCTTATCACGAATCTATGTTGCATCCTGCTACCTGATTCACGAATAAATCTGTGCGATTTTTCAAATGTTCCCATTGATTTTTCGTAACCACGTGAATAATAAGCAACATAAAAGTAAGGCAACATAAGTTCTGATGATATTCACCTTTTATTGTTTTGAATCAATCGAAGTGAAGATGGTGTTTTCTTTTACGACACCTATTGACATACCAAGTTGCATGTTTCTGTAGGCCCATGCCAATCATCACTTTTAGGCTTGTAAGCATGACATAGGTCACTGAAATCAAGAAAATAATCCAAAAGAGTCTCCATGGCAAGGGACTGTACGGGAGGTGAGCAGCATATACCGGAGTCAGCACTCGAATGACCTTAACCAAACAGAAAAAAATAGCAAATTAAGTACACTTTGAAATACGTGCAAGAAATTCAACATGGAGATTATGGTTAACCAGAAATTGAACATTTTTTTTAAAAAAGGAAAATTTCGAGCTTTTCCTTTGCACTTTACGACCTAACATATAATACCTTCCAACTAAGCCAGGATATTATCACTTAACTTCAATTGAAATGTATATAGCTGATGAATATTTGTCAGCTTTTCACTCGTGGCATTGGCAAATTTTTTCCCATGTAAACGGATAAACAAAAGGAAAAGGGGGAGAAGGGGGGGGGGGGGGGGCAAAGAAAGCAATTGAACGGAAGTATTAACAGGTTCTTACCACACACGCTGGAGCCAGAGGAACAAAAGTGAGATTTTTCTTGCTATCTTCAGTTTGCATATTTAAAGTCTGAAAATGGAATTGTGTTAATTTAAAAGTTAATAATACATAACAAGTTTTAAAAGCTATTTTTTTCTGTAAATAAAACAGCTAAATATTAGAAAGAATAAATGGTATAAAAGAGGGAAATATGGATGAAGAAATGATATAAAAGAATAACTTTTGTTCATAAAATGATAGGATTCGGAGAGAATTATCAAGGATGCATCAATTAGAGAGGCATATATGATATACCTGCTTGCACAGATCTTCAAGAAATTCTGAGTATTCAATGGGCTTTATACCATTGAACTTGGCAAGGAATGAATGTTTTATGATATCAATTAACATTTCGCAGAAGAAAACCACAAATGCGTTCTGCAGAGAAGTTCATACACGAAATATAAGCAAGACATACAAAGTCCTTTGAAGTAAATATGATAAAAAAAATATCCAAAACATAGAGTGCCAGGATTTTTTATGGGTACTTACAAAAATAAAACTTTCAAACCAAGGACTTGGAGCTTCCAAGATATTTTGAGCTAATACGGATAAGAGAAATGCTGAAATGTGGAATCGCTCTATTGAATCTGAGAGGTAAATAATTCAATAGTTTATATTAGAACAAAATGACCATAGCAATTAGCAATACACACCAAAAAAAAGATGTGAACAAACAATGTAGATATAATATATGTTTATAATGACGATTCTCCGCGAGTTCACACCAGAAAAAGACGTGGACAAACAATGTAGATATAATATATGTTTATAATGATGATTTTCCGTGAGTTCACTTGTGGTATTGGTATGTGCCCAAGTTGGTTCTTACACACTAACAGATATATGTATTGTCACTTGTTCCTTCTAACTAATATTTCCATCAGTATGGCAGTAAAATAAACATAACAGGAAAATATCTTCAATATTTCCCTTGAGCTATATATAAATCATTATCTGCAAAATGTTACAGTGAAGGCTCCTTTTACACTTTAAAGTTTAAATTCAGCAAGTATCCAAAAAGTCATCAGGCAGTCACAAACACCATAAAATGAAATGTATAAAGGAGCAAGTCACCTGCGTATGCGAGATTGTGGATGTTATCCTTGCTAAAGCGCTTAAAGACATTGCTTTTTATCTCAGAAAAGTTATTGGATACCAGCAAAGCAAATAGTGCATTATTATGAGCGACAATGCAAGTTGATAAAGTGATTGCCTGAGCTAATAAAATAAAAGAATGAAGAAGTAATGATGTCAAAGAAACAAATGAAACAAGAATAATTAAGAAGCAGAAGGGGGCAGGGGCAGGGGCGGGTAAAGAGGGAGGGAGAACATTGCTTAAATATAAGGATATTTGAGAATGCCATAGCCAATGCTTGGTCAGAAACAAATCTGCGGATCCAGAATCTCATGTTTTCCTGAGGGCAATTTGCTAGTCCTTCTGCAGAATTAAACAGGGTTTGAAACACATCTCCACCAAAATTTTGGCATAATTTATCGAATATCTGCATATGGACACAAAAGACAATGTTATACAAAATTCAGCCAGAATACCAGCAAAATATAAAAAGTTCAGTGGAATCAACATGGATGATAAAAGAACACGCACACAACAGTTTATTGCGGTAGAAAAATATCCTACAACAGAGGTATAAAATAATGAAACCACAAATGTCACTAATCCAGAAATATCCCTAAAGGACTATCTAATATTTAATAAATTCCAAACGAAAAGAACTTATTTTAAGCATAAGCAGCCATACTAAGCAACTCCAAATCCACCGCCTTGATCCTTTTCTTTGAGATATTCTTCACATAAAAGTGATGTATTTCTCCCTTTGAAGAGAAATTCCCAACTCACAACTTTAAAAGACATTGTTAAATAGGATTATTCTAATTACAGGTCATCAGCTATAAACAGCAATTGTTTAAGCAAAATTCCATTATCAAGTTTAATGATTAAAAGGTTGGGGTCTTAAATTTTTGGCTTAAGGGCTACTTTTGCCCCTGTAGTAGTTCCAATTTATTGATTTTGCCCCTATGGTATTTTTGCATCAATTTGGCCCCTGAAGTAGCCAAATTGCATCACCGTTTAGGGTTTAGGTATACTTTTATGTTTCATAATCACTTTAGATTGATAAAAAAATTATTAGGGTTTAGGATTTAGGGTTTGGGATTTAGAAATTAGGATTAGAGTGTCAATCAAGGGGCAAATGGTGATGCAATTCAACTACTTCAGGGCAAAATTGATGCGAAAATACCATAGGGGCAAAATCGATAAATCGGGACTACTACAGGGGCAAAAGTAGCCCTTAAGCCTAAATTTTTCGTTTTCAATATATAAATTAAAGAATATTTACTTCTCAACATCGAGAAACCTGCCACTTAGGTGCCTAAAGTTGGTGTCTCCTTACATTAAGAAAACCAATTTCAACTCCAATCATAGACACCACCGAGGTGTCACATTGTAATCACCTTGAGTCTGATAGGTTCTAGCATCACCAGTGAAAGATCAAAATCTAAATCCATGAAGCATCAAAATCTCATGCAGTCCACAGCTTTGTTCATGGTAAATATTCAGCATCTAATATGAGCTCTTTAATGCATTCATAGTTCTCAGGTTCAGCTGTTTGTTCTCACCTCCAAGACATTGTAGACCACGTAGAGTTTGATTGTTCCTTGCCCACGAATCATGTGATATATTAGGCTGATATCTGGGAAGAAAAAAACTAAAATTAGAAAGGAAAAAGAAAACAGCTTACGCAATCAGTATTACTTGCTACAATTGGCCCATTAGTGGTAGAGCAGTAATTATGCCTCAAAGTCTTAACAAGAACCAATGGCATGGTTATTTTTAATTATTTATATTACAAATATGTGTGCAGTGATATGTCCTGCTACCTGTTTGCCCCAGGAGAATGACTCCACAGGCCAGAATAACAAAGCAGCCAAAATCACACAGCTCTGCTGCAGAAAGCCTCTTGAACTGCCTGCCACAAACATGGTTGGGTTATTTTGCAGACATTACAAGTTGTAAGAATTGCGCTATGTGCCAAAAAAAGAATATGGTGACTTCATACATGGCCTGAAAGAAACAGAAGTAGATAAACTAAAAGAAGCAAAGGGATAAATAACATTTTTTGTAAACAAACTCTAAGAATAGTTTCATTCTAAACTTAATAATTTTTAGGAAATAGAATAAATTTTTTACAAGGAAAAAGCTACTTTTATTCTCATCTTTATATTGAGGAAAAAAGAGTGAAGATGTTTTCAAATAGTCTTCTTCAAGGAACCAGGCATGATCCGGCTTTATTGAAGTTTCCAAATGAAAGCATGAATCATAATTCTAATAGGACCCTTTTACTAATTCTAGAGGAAAGCTTAAAAGACAAAAGGCAGAATTGTTTTTCGACATAAATTTGCTACAAGCATGGGGATCCAAACCATTTTGAATGAGAAATGAGATGTACATTCACATTGCACATCTGCAAGCATGTATTCCCAACAAATCATATGTATCGGAGTATGTATATGTCAATGTTTGTATACATATATATCTACAATATGTACAAATAGCTAACCTTGTAGTCAGGAACCTCCAAAGCTTAATCAGAATCCTTGTTGGCATGATAGTTAACAAGGACAGAAACGAATCAAAGCAGACAAAGAAGCCAACATCTATAAGCTGAAATAAAATTCACTCTTGAGAATGTTTCAAAAAAATAATGTTAAAGGAAAACAAATCAATTTGATTAAGAAATCAACCAGAAGTAGGACAGTAGTTCAGCATTTTAACAAATAGAGTAGACATAGTAACCAGATGACGCAAAAAGCAAATCCAAGAAACAATGAATAGTAAGTGCAAGCAAACTTGTTACTAATAAAGTGATGAGGTGTGGGTAGAGATTACCAACAAAACCATCATTTCTTTTCCTTTTTGTGTCTTTTTTATTTTATCGCAATCAAAGTGTAGAAAGGGAAAGCTAATATTACCACTTCACATCTCCATGGCAAGCGGAAGATGGTGTCATACACCCTCTCTCGTTCTTTCTCGCTGCCAAATGTTGTTGTCCTCCGCAACGAATTTCCACTATACATTTCATCCAAAAAGTATTTCGGCGGTGATTTCTCCACTGAATAAAAGTCCAAAACATGCCATATCAAAATAAGCATGTATCTTAAACTTACATTTCCATGTAACATAACTAAAATAAACCAGAGAACACAGATAACATGCTCAGTTTCCCTAAATATTCTCTCGAGCGGAAAACTTATAGTCGGTATCCTTTCGTAACTTAATAACAAGAGAACATTTCTCTATAGAAAATTCTGCCTAGTAGTCAGACAATATGTGAACAACCCGAACTTCCTAGATCCAACATAACTTGTACATGCTTCTGGCAGTGTAGGTTCCAATCGAACAAAAAGACGAAGAAGAAAACAAAACTATAAAAGGGTGTTAAAACTTAAAAAGAAGAAGAGGAAGAAAGAAAGAAGTAAAGGCTTCTTTAAAACCCTCCTCTACTTTATGATCTAGCCAATAAACATAAATATAGCAAGGCAGCATGCAGAGATGAGAGATCGCAGCCATATGAACCAGGCATGAGCAGCATTCCTTTTCATGTTATGCAGAATTATGACACATAGTTATGCTACAAGTTTGTTGTAACACATCCAAACAGAACCTTTTTTTAATAAATATCCAAATAGAACTATGCCTCAATCACCGGAACTATTTCAGGTCAAGCTTTGCAAGTTTCTGGATTTGACTTGGGTAATGTATATGAAGAGGCTTGATGGACATCAGACCCTGTGTTCTACAAACACTATTTGAGTGAACCGCTTTAATGAATTAAACTTATAACTAGTAAGTAGTAATAGTAACATAAGAGTGAAACTCTACCCTCAACCATTATCGTTGATATAGACAATACATTCGAATAACAGTTTCCCTTGAATTCTTAATTGCCTCGAATTGATTGTAAACACCGATTAAAGTCAATATATGAGCATTTCATTTATATTCGTCCCTAAATTTCTCCTACCATGTTCCACGCACCAACATAGATTTCCATAAAATTTCCAATAAAAAGTTATTCATAAAAGAACGGAATTTGCATAAAAGCTCACAATTAGGATCCTCCGACATAAGCCGCTTCCAATCCAACGACTCAGCTGTCTCCAGCTTCTTCGCCACATCCCCATTAGCCACTGGCTGAGGTGAGGCCGGTAGCAACGGCTCCTTCGGGCTACTCACGTCCACACGACCCTCGTCCACCCTGGACGCCACCGTCGCCAACTCCTCTCCTCCGCCAATGACATTCCTCTGCCTCAATTCCGCAAAACCGCACACACTCTGACAAACGCTCTCTTCCATAACCACGACGCTCCCGCCGCCAACATAACTGATCATGTTGATGTTCCTATTATCTCTGATCCCATAATTCTCGGAATCCAATACAGCGCCGCCATCGCCACTGCTCCCGCACTGTTCCGCGACCGGATTCTCAGGAATTACCGCGGAATCAGCCGTGGACTCCTTCCTCTTCTTCTGTTTCCTCTTCTTCCGACTACTCCGGGACGATTTAGCGACGCCGTTTTGGAGTTCGGTCGGATCTGAAGTCGATCGGTAAAGCGAAGACAGGTCTTCTCCTTCTAAATAACTACTTCGGCTCAAAATCTCGAACGAGAGCTGCTTTCTACTGCCTGACGATCTCAACGCCATCCCTAAACCAGCATTTGAGTGCAATCTAGAAGAAGAAATAAATAATTATATATGCAAGGAAGATTGAAATTCGGATTTCGATTTAATTAATATGTTTGTTTGCTTTGATTTGTTGTTACGTTGAAGGGAGAAAGTGGGGTGCTGGTGGGAACTCGAAGCTTTTGGGTTTTCCATTCGGATTCAACTTTCAAGGAAATGTGTTCGATTATTGTTTCACCCCACGAGCTATTGGCGCGAGTGACGACGCTGGCCCAATCAGATTATTATACGCATTCAATTATTAATGGATGGTTTTATTATTATTACTATTATTATTATTATTATTATGGATTAATATCTATACACTGGCGGTAGGGGTGGGAATTATCGGGTACCCGGTTCATCCGGGTACCTCATTAAACGGCCCGTGTTCCGACTCATTATATCCGGATATCCGGGATTCGGGTACCCGTAAAATTCCGGTACCCGGTTTCTATTTTTTTTAAATTAAAAAAAATCACATGTTAAATACAAAAATATTTAAAAAAAATTAAACTTAAAACTTAAAAGAATATAATACAAACATAGAAAAAATGTAGGGATTTAAACTTAATTTTAGAGTGAAAATATTAAGAAACATAAAATAAAAATATAATTTTAAATATAAAAAATATATATTAAATTTTATCGGGTCGGGTACCCGGCCCGGTCGGGTAATTTTTTTTTCCGGGAATTACCCGGTATTTTAGTTTCGGGTCGTCGAGTTTTCGGGTCGGGTCAATCGGGTCGGGTATTTTCTCCCACCCCTAACTGGCGGTGGAAACTGAAAGTTTTCACTGGCGCATTAGTTTTAGGGTATATGGAGTTAGTTTAGTGTATAGGGTTTAAGGATTTAGAATTTAGGCATGGTGGTTTCAATTTAAGGTTTAGGGTTATAATTTAAGGTTTATAGGTTATGGTTTAATTTTTAGGGTAATATGGTGAGATTTAGGTTTTAACCTATAAACCCTAAATTATAACCCTAAATCTTAAATTGAAAGAACTATCCCTAAATTCTACCCCCTACACCTAAACCCTATACCTTAAAACTAAGGCACATGTGGAAACTTTCAGTTTCCACCGCCTGTGTATAGAAAATTTATCCTATTATTATTATTATTATTATTATTATTATTATTATTATTATTATTATTATTATAAAAAATAGTTGTTGTACTAACATGTGTTGGGTGTATTACAGTAAGATTGTTGGGAGGGACATCCTTTCACTCCGAATATAAACTGTAAGACGAACATGCATATTACTCAAAAAAAATTGTTGTTATAATAGATTATAATCAAATAAATTTTTGAAGGAGATGTTATTTAATATGGTATTTATTTTTTTTGCTTGCGCTCTCGATTCTAGGGCTTAATCCTGACTAATTCGGACCGAATTACGTCACACACCTAGCTTTTGTGGATGAGTCTTTCAACGAGAATTTTCTGCATACACAAAGCCTCGAACTCGAATATGATCTCTATTTTAAAAATTATGATTATGTAAGATTTTAAAATTGTAAAAATATTTCAATGGTAATATTATTTTTGAAAATTTTATAATCAAATTTAAGAGTTTATTTGATCATATATTTTTTAATAAAGACTCATACGTGATAAATTTTTGGGTAAAATATACAAATGGTCACTAAACTATCTCTAAAAATATAAAATGGTTATTAAACTTTCAAAAATTATATAATGAGCATTAAATTTTAGTTTTTGTTACAAAATGATCATTGAGTCGTTAACTGTCGTTAACTAGGTGACGTGACCGTTACAAAAATTTGAATAATAGGACATCTAATCCTCCATATTGACACATTCAATCAATTTGTTCATAATTTAACCCTCATTATTGATGTCTAAATTGATTGAATGTGTAAATATTAAAGATTAAATATGTTATTATACAAATTTTTGTAACTGTCATGTTTCCTAATTAACGACATGTAATAGCTCAGTGACCATTTTATAATAAAAACTAAAGTTTAATAGCCATTATATAATTTTAAAAAGTCTGGTGACCATTTTATATTTTTAGGGATAGTTTAGTGATCATTTGTGTACTTTACCCTAAAATTTTACTTTAAAACATACTAGATTGTTGTATAATCCAATATGGACTAATTTGTCATATAATTTAATTATTTTTTATTAAATAGTGAGGTATTAATTTTTATGCCAAAATTTAAACTCATATAAAATGAGGCAAGATCAATATCCTTAGTTATATAATTCAATTAATTTTAACAAATAATAACTTTATTACTTTAATTATATGATTAAAACTATTCTACTTAACGGCAATAAAGTTACGTGTTACGATTAAAGTGACATACTTGTTATTAATTTGCATTATTGTTTTGAGTGTTGTGCCCCTATTATCTCTCTAGATTTGTAATGTTTTACAAATTTTATATATATATATATATATATATATATATATATATATATATATATTAAATTCTATTCGAAGTTGTATTATTCTATTAAAAGAATTTGTATTATGTCTAAAAATGTATTTTTAATCTTTTTATTATAAAATAATTTTTTTAATTCATGTATTATATCTAAAAGTTTATTTTAGTACATTTATTATAAAAGTAATTTTATTTTAGTTGGTTTAAATATAAGAAAATACTTTGATACACAAGTGCCTTTTAATTTTAGAGTTTAGGGTTTTATGTTAAGGTTTAGCGTTTAGGGGTCTAGTGTGTAGGGTGTAGAATTTAAGGTTCATGGTTATAATTTAGAGTTTAGGTTTAGGTTTTAGGGTGCTAGGGTTTAGAATTTAGGTTTTAAATTTTATAAATGAATTGTGTAGTTTTTTTTACACTACTTGTGTATTAAAATATAACCCTTAAATATTTGGTACAAAATGCTTTAGGTATCTTTCAATTTTGAACTCGATCAACTGAATCTCTTGAAACATTTTTTTTGTGATTATTACACAATTTTTTAAAAATGTTTATGAAATCTAAATGTCTAATTAATTTATATTCTAATTATAAACTCTAATCTTTGGATACAATAATTACTAGGAAAATTCTACAACATGCGACGAACACCGCTGAACACCACTAATGTTGAACATCGCTGAACACTATTAAATTAATTAATAAAAATTTAACATTTCAAGGACCCATCATACAATTAATAATTATTTTAAAAATTTATTTAAATTATTTTTATATATTAAAAATTTATTTTTTAATAAGGGTAAGCTATATATTTAGTACCTCACCTATTTCCGTATTTCTATTGAACCCTCATTATTTAAATATTATTTCAATTTGACCCTATTCTTTATAAAAAATAATTTAACCCTTAACCCTCAACCTAAAACCCTAAACTATTAAACCTTAAACCCTTAAACTCTTAAACATATACCCTAAACCATATACCATTAAAAATAATTTCACCATTATCGATTCAATTCAATTCAATGAATTGTTGAATTCTCCTAAAAAAATAATTAAATTATATTTTATATATATCAAAATTAATTAAACTTGAATCTCCTAGAATTAACACTATCATCTTATTTGAGATGAAGAGGCTATCACAATTAATCATAATTAATTCAATTCGTTGAATTGTATTAATCGATGAATTGAACCGATGATGGTGAAACTATTCAACTCCAATATTACAGTGCAATATACAAACATGGATAATTACTATTGCCACAATTATTTTTAATGGTATATGGTATAATAGTTTAAACCCTAAAATGATTTAAACTCTTAAACTCTTAAACCTATACCATAAACCATATACCCTAAACTCTTAACCTAAAACCCTAAAATAATTTAAACTCTTAAGCCTATACCCTAAACCATTACTACGACTTCTTTGTAAGTACTTGTTAATTTAAGTTTGCATTTGCTTCGTTTTTATATGTATTAATTTTCATGCTAATTCAACAAAAGTTCGATCGACATTGTTATTATACCATTCAAAAGAAAACAAATTTAAGCGTGTTAAAGTATACTCGTTTTGTGTGATTTAGAGATTGAGGGGATTATGAGTAGTTTAAATATTGTAATTTATACGTTAAAAATGAAAGAACAAAAATCATAATTTTAAATGAGTATTAGGGTTCATGTTGGAACTGTTCAATTTAGTGGTATAATTGATTAAACTTAAAATTTAATGGTATTTGATGTAATTTACCCTTAATTTTAAATACATTTAAATTACTTTTTTTGTTATTGAGTAGGTCCGAGAGGCAAATTTTACAAGGTTGTGCAACACAAAGACAATGCTGGTCGTAAATGATAGTGTTAATGCTGGTTGTGAAATTATTTATCCATGTTTAAATTATTTTAGGGTTTTAGGTTTAAGGTTTTAGGTTTAGGGTTAAATTATTTTTATAAAGAATATGGTCAAATTAAAATAATATTTAAATAATGAGAGTTCAATAGAAATACGAAAATAGGTGATGTACTAAATATATAGTTTACCCTTATTAAAAAAAATAAAATTTTAATATATATATTTATAAAATAATTTAATTGAATTTTTAAAATTAATTATTAATTGTATGATGGGTCCTTGAAATTTTAAATTTTTATTAATTAATTTAATGTTGTTCAGCGGTATTCAGCATTAGTGATGTTCAGCGGTGTTCGTCGCACGTGGTAGACTCATCCTAATTACTACTACAAGATGAAACACTAAAAATGTTTAATCGAAGAATATGCATTGAATATTCTTAGTATTTTTAACTTTGGAGTGAGTAATGACTTAATTGAAAAATATTATACAAAGTAGCAAAAGTAACATTTTAAATTTCATTAAAATTTTCAAAATTATAAAAATATAAAATTTTCATTTATTAGTTTATTGTAAAAATGATCCAGTGCATTAGGAAATGTGTTATGTACCAACGACGAGGTTATCTTAAATTAATTTTTATTTACCCACTTTTAAAATGTATATTAAATGAATCCAACAAGTGTTTCAGTAGAAAAACGGATGCTGTTTATCTTAAGAGACACGTTCAAATCGCTTTGTCTACAAGGTGTATGGTTATTGTCAAAGGATTAAGAATATGTATGAACAGATACTAGTACTATCTTGTAATCAGCTTTAGAAAATTCAAAAAAAATATTAAATAAATTATTCTTATTTTTTCAAGATGGATCGATTTACTCAATTTAAAAATTGACAAAAATTTTAAAAATGTTTAAACTAACATATTTAAGTAAACTAATTATAACTTAAAAATTTTAGACCAAAAGATTTACTTTCAAACCAAAATGTTCATTTAGTATACAAAATAAATTTTTAATGATAGTATACAGGCTACTAATAAACTATGGGAAAATATCCACTATCGGTGGAAATATATTTTTTATAAGTGCCTTAGTTTTAGTGTTTATAGATATGGTTAAGGGTTTAAGGTTTAAGTGTATATGTTTAGAATTTAGGGTTCATGGCTAGAATTTATTGTTATAATTTAAGGTTTAATTTATAGTGCAATGTGGTTAGGGGTTTAAGTTTTAACCTATAAACCCTAAATTTTAATCATAAATTGTAAATTCTAACCACACCCTATAAATTCAAAGCTCATCCACTAAAAACTCTAAACACTACACCCTAAACCCTAAAACTAAAGTGTTTGTAAAAATAAAGTTTCCGCAAGCGCTTGTGCATGGAATAATTACCCATAAACTATTCATTTCTCGTTAAGATTGTGCCCTTAACCCTTCGTAAATAGTTAAGTGAATGAACTCAACTTGATTCATAGAGAAGAGCATTTAAAAATGTCTAAATTTATGGAAGACAACAATAAATTATGAAATTTTCAAGGGACTAAATAGCTATTATATCATTATACCAACTTGTATTTTTTTTAATTTTAAAATTTTTAGAGGGTCGTGACTCGTAACCTCCGTCAGTTCCTTCAACCTTCCGTCCCTGTAGATATTATTGCTCCTTGGCCTACAACAAGTACAATTGTTGAGGCCAAATCGTTACATGTTATTGATATAATACATATGAATTTTTATAATTAAATTTAATTAAAAATATTTATTTATTATTAAATGTGGTTAAATAACTATCGGAATAAAAATGTGTTATTCTAAGATACACCTATCTAAATAAACAAGCATGTGCTGATGTGCATGAGACCAAGTCATGGGTGCTACCACCCACTGGTGGTAGCTGCGCCTGCCACACCTTTCATGGGCGACTTTACATTCATATCTAACCCTTAAGACAATTAAATTAAGACTCAAAATTGCTAACCTACTTTCAACACTTTTATATAGATGGAAATCCTCTGGAACTCTGTCTCAAACTATATCTTTTTTGGTATTTTTATTTAAAAAAATTAGTTTAAATTTAGGGATTAAAGTTTAAAGTTAAAGGTTGTGGTTAGAGTTTAGAAAATTAAAGTAGGGTGTATTTTCAGGGTGTAAGGTTCAAGGTTTAGGACGTGGAACTTAGAATTAGGGCTTAAAATTTAACTTTTTTAATGTGGACATAAAAAGAACATGATTAGGGGTAGAGAATTTTTTTTTATTTCTTTTATATGCCTGACCAGTTTGTTTTTTAACACCTAGTTCCAGTTTGGTTGAGCAAAGAAGAAAATGATTTATTCATGATCCAGTCCCTAAAATGTATCCGTTTCTTATTTTAGTATCTAAACTTTTATTTAACCCATTTTGATACTTAATTCATCAATCATCATTCCTTTTCTAGATACGCGAAAACTTAACCGGGTTAGAAAATGATGTTATAATACATCATTCGTAATATGTCATGACTTTATTGAATGATATTTAAAAATATTTTGATATATGTTGTGAATAAAATAAAGAAGAACAAGAATAAGAACAAGAAGAACAAAGAGATGAGAGAAAGAGGAAGATTTATATTATTCTCAAATATAGATTTGTATACAACGCCTTCAATGAATCATCTATTTATAGGCATAAGAAGTACATAATACATTAAACTCTAATTCATAGAGATAATATTACTAATAATAAATAAATCAAACTCCTTTGATAAAGTTCTAATCATGATAGACATCCACATAGATAAATATTCATAACACTCCCCCTTGGATGTCTATGAAGATAATGTGCCTCGTTAAAACCTTACTAGTTACTAAGATAAAAACCCAGTGGGAAAAAAATTCTTTAGTGAAGGAAAAAGAGTACACACATCTTTGATACGCATAACATGTTGCCTCATTAAAAACCTTACCAGGAAAACCCATTGGGACAAAACCTCGGTTAAGGGAAAAAGAGTGCAACGCGTATTTAAACCCCCTCATGCAAACATCACAGAAGATCTTTGATTCTTCATAATTTAATCTTGAATATCATTTTTCTAAAGATCGTGAGGGATGAAAACTTTGGAGTAATATGTTCCATGATGTATCCACTTTCAAACTGAGATATACATCTTGCGTTATCTTCACACAAGATAGCTTTTATCATATCTTGTAAAAGTAAATCCACATATCTTTTGGATATGTTGGGTCGATAGTCTTAGCCAAACACATTTTTTGGCTTGCCTCGTGCATAACAATTATTTCTATGACATTTGAGGAGGCATCAACGGATGTTTGAAGATCTAAATGTAATGATCTTTGTATATTCATAGATATTTCTTGACCAACTAATATATAGTGCTTCAAGACCAAGAAAAGATATAATTATCTTTATTCACATCCAACAATCTTACAACTATTGGGATACTCAATAGATATGCTCTATTCATATTGAATCTTCTTTAAGATTCTTTCAGCTTATGTCTATTCATAGACAAAAGAAATATATAAAAATGCTCGATCTTCAGGTCGAGATAAACTTGATGTCAAGATTCAAGTACTTGTATTGAAAGTACTTCACGAGTTTCCAATTTGAAGCTCTTTAGGAGTTCTAAAATTATCATAATGGATCTTGATCCAAACTTTTTTATAAAATACATAAGGAAATCTGATCATTCTTATAGTATTTTCTCAATTAGTATTCACTAAGGCGATTATACCAAATGCGCCAAAATATTCATGAGACATGTCTAAATAAATTTCCTCAGAAATTTCCAAATGCTTATAGCATTTTAGATCCTTCAAGGATAAATATGGATCCACAAATAATTAGACGCATGTAAAATTTTCAAAACTGCCAAAGTAATTGCATCCACCATGAAGTAATTAAAACTTTTCATAAATCATAGTTCAAGTCGTATTTACGACTACTTATTTGTGCCTCACTTGCATTACACCTTTAGGTGTTTGGACTGGTGGTCCAAATACTTCTATTTTAGAAGTTCAAAGCGTCTTTCAACATTGGCCAATTCAGTATCTATACTTCTGGATAGATTTTATACAAGATCCTCGATTTCTTTCTTTACTTCTATAGAAGTATTTTATGTAAAATTGTTTGTAAAATCGTTGTCGACAACTTTCTAATTTTCTAGTTCCATTCTCGTAATGACATAACTCATCGAGATCTCTTCAAGATTTCAATCTTTATTTCAGGTACCTGAAACTCTTATAGAGTTTTATTATTTGTTATGTCTTGGGTCTCTTCAGGAGCACCCGCCTCCAATATATGACCATCTCATATTACTTTCTATTTACGAGAATTTTGATCATTGGAACCATTTCAACTATCATGCTTCAGGCATGATTTACATTCTCCCGCTCTAACATGTAATTTAAACTTAGAGCATTTCAGCTGGTATATGAGACTTAATTACTCTCATTGGGTCAGTAAATATGTCTGGCAGTTGACATGTAATAACATGAATTATCTTATGAACTCCTAGTTCATATACGAGGATCTAGATAACGATAATTCATTTTCCTCTATCCAGCTGATTATTATCTCCCCCTGATGTTGAGAAAAATCATGTCATAAATCATAAAATGGGAGACTCGTACTCAATATATATTCTCAACCCTTTTTATTTACCCATTTTGTGCGTTGTGGTGGAGCAATTCATATCGCACATTCAAAAATCATAAAATGGGAAATGTATGGTTTCTGACCAAAAACCAATCATAACGGGGAGTTTATTATAACTCGTTGGCTTGATGCGTATAAGTGTTGCTATATGGAAACACCATATAAATAATAACTCTTTTGTTCTCATAGTTTAACTATTAAATATGAGGCATCCAATTGAAATTTTGCTAAACTATATTTTTCATAATCAATAGGCTTTGTAACAACTGATATAGCCTAAAATATAAACCCACTAGCTTTTCAAGACGAATAGTCTAACTGCATAATCTGAATCTTTTAGAATCAATCTCACAAACTTCTGGTTGTAAGTCGATAAAACAATGTAGATGCATCTACTAAAATCATATAAAACTTTCCTCATTTGTGGATATATGGGCCCATATTTCGTTCAGATATGCAAGACATACAGTCTCAACTTCAGTACAAGAACTTTAAGTTCTAATTCTTTTGGTAAGTGGGATCATTTATATCCTTTGAGAACAAACAACACAAGAACTTCAGGTTCTTTTAGTAAGTGGAATTTAATCAATTCCTTTAAGTAACACAAGAACTTCACATTCTTTAATAAGTGGAATTTAATCCATTCCTTTGAGAATAAGCACCACAAGAACTACAGGTTCTTTTAATACATGTGCATGTAAATTTCAATAATTTATGCACCATTATTGATCAGGATGGTCTAACCGATCATGCCAACTATATATATGTGTATATATCTCTGAATTTGTAAACTTCTTGTTTACCATAACATGTAATTCAATCTCACTCGTACATGTCTAGTACGACCATCAAAATTGTTCCTTTAAATAGGAATATATTTAGCTCTTTCGGAGCTTTCAATTGAAATTATCTTTTGGTAGCAATACATAGTTCTTCTAGAGCTTTCAACTGACTTTTTGACTACCAGAACTTATATCCATATTGGCTTATTTCAAATGCCAATTGATAACATATGTTATCTATAATTCCCAAAGGGATAGTTTGCGAACTCATATTGTTTTCTTTATGACTTTGACGAGTATAACGTACTGTGAATATGGAATAAAGTTCCATTTGACAATAACATATTTGCTCAACCAGAGCCTTTTGTGATATTAGTACTTCTGGATATAGTACTCACATTATTCTCTTGCATTTTAATCGAGAAATGCATAATTATGCACCTTTCAAAATGTGCTTTGTTTCATTTACTTCAAGTAATGAAAATATGTACTTTGTATCATTCACTTCGAGGAATGAAAAATATAAAATATAGCACATCATATCAAGTCGATTATCTATCAGAGATAAACTTTCAAGTGCTCTTCCGAAGCATTGATATTTTAGTACTTTGAGAAATATTACTCATATTTCCCCTTGCATTTAAATGGGAAAAATATTTCTTATGCTTAAGTACAATATGAGTACTTGCATTATCTGCTAGGCATAAATAGCCACAATTCTAGGCATAAATAGCCACAATTCATTGTATATTTTATTCCGGAAGTAATCACATTCTTCAAATAATAAATTAACATAAAGCGTAAATAAATAATATGTGAAATAAATAAACACAAAGCAAACTAACATAAATAAATAAAAAATAAAACGAATTAACATAAAAAAATTAAAAAAAATTAAAAAAACAATCAATTATTCCTGTTAGAGGTTATAAGGGAAATAAAAATAAATGGTAAATTATTCCCTTCAAGGGTTATGAGAAAATTAACAATATCCAATTGAGTTGGACCAATAACGCCATAATTATTTTCGCCATAAAAAAATTTTGTTTATATTTTATTTCATTTATCATTCATGATTATGGATAAAGTCCATAATACTTTGGCGTTTGACAAGTACGAAACCAATGGTTTATAACATCACATTGGTAAAAGGAATTCACTTCCTTAGAATGATCTTTATCACTCTTGTCATCCTTATAACTTCGCTACCAGTGGGTAGAAGTATTCTTAAAACGACTATATTTTTCATGTGTATATTCATAGCCTCGACCACGACCACAACTTTTAATGTGATTTTTTATTCCTTCCATAATATAATCTCACATTCACTTCAGGGAATGGAGTAGAGCCAGTGGGCATTTGAAACCTTTTTCACATATCCTTATCACAAAGAACAAAGATTTAATCCTCGTACGCGGCATTGTTAAACCTGTCCACAAGGTCCTTTAAAAACCTCCTTTGAGACCAGTAGCCTCGCAGAACGGGATGTCCAGCCAATTATACTTGGATTATATCGAAATTATGTCTCTAATTGAATAATGATTTACCATGTTTGCATTCACTTCAGGGAATGAAACAGTTCCAATAATTGCATGGAATAAACATCATGCTTGCATTCACTTCAGGAAATGCCCCATCATTGATAATCGCATGGAATAAATATCATGCTTTGCATTCACTTCAGGGAATGCCTCCCATAAAACTTTTAGATCAAGACGAATTTCGTAACTTGAAATTGGGAGAAGTCTATGGTCGAGTTTTTCGACGAAGAAAAATATTGCTTTCGAGCAAATATAGACTTTATAATAATCTTCTTGTAAATTCAAAAGCATCATGATTTATCGCACTTTAAAATTGTATTTTAAAAGATAAAAATAAAAATAGAGTTTACCGATATTGAATTTCGTCTCAAAGACAATGATGACGTAGCAAATGAACCAATGCATCTTCTCATAATCATTTTTTTACGCCATGTCTCTTTCCAACTCATTTGAATACATGTAAAACTCAAAACACGGTTAAAAGCATCGACTTTTATCAATAGAATAAAAAATTATTTGAGACTAGATCAAAAAGTATAAAAGTAGTCATAGATCAAGTTGAATAAACATAACTATAAGTGATGTGATCAAATTATAAACAACCATAGTTAAAATCAAACGACATTTTGATGAATGTATAAACACATCAAAGTAACGTATTCCTTTTGCCTTTGATTCACATACAAAGTAATTGATACAAATAATAAAGTTATTTTATATCTCGAATTTATTCATATAAGTTACCATAATAATAATAATAATAATAATAATAATGATAAAACAAATATATAACAACCCATGGCAACACAATCCTTGAATTGAGTCAATTATAAATTAGAATGGAATAATAAAAACTTTGAATAAAACTAATATACTGTGTAATAAAATGTTCCAACTTGTGCGCCCAATAGCATTTAGCCGAAATCCTTGAGGGCTTTAATTCGGTTTGCTTTATCAATCCATCTAATGAAGTACGACGATAATTTTAATTTTCGTTAATTCAAGAGTTACTTCAAGTATGAATAAAATAATAATAAATTAAAATAATAACTAAATAATAGATATGAATATACTAACTTTTGGAGAATTATAAATCAATCATTATATTAGTATATAAATAAGTAAAACATACCATACTTTCCAAGGTAAGCTGAATATATGATAGATGTAGTCACCAATATCAAATTGAAATTCTTTTCGAGAACCACCAACAATAATCACAGTAATTAAGCGAGCGAGATCGTGCTGATAACGTGTTGTGAATAAAATAAAGAAGAACAAGAATAAGAACAAGAAGAACAAAGAGATGAGAGAAAGAGGGAGATTTATATTATTCTCAAATATAAACTTGTATACAATGCCTTCAATGAATCATCTATTTATAGGCATAAGAAGTACATAATACATTAAACTCTAATTCATAGAGATAATATTCCTAATAATAAATAAATCAAACTCCTTTGATAAAGTTCTAATCATGATAGACATCCACATAGATAAATATTCATAACAATATATATATTTATTAATTTTAGGTTTTAGAGTTTAGGGTTTAAGTATTTATGTTTTATATTTTTATATTTTTTTGATTAAATAGAAATGTATTGGCTCTGTTTGACAATTAGCGGATAGCTAATAGCGGATTACATTAGCTGATTGTTTAAAAGTGTTTGATAAAATTAATTGATAGCTGATAGCTGTTTAATTATTTAAAGAAACAAAATGACATACACACATAATTATATTTGATACTTGTTTGAATAATTTATTACTTATTAACATTTTGTATCTATTAATATTAATTAGATTATGAAAAACAATTTTTTTAAATATTATTACTGAGCATATATGATGATGTATATATTAATTTTTTTATTTGTGAAATTATATTTTTAATATAATTTTAATAATGATTAAATTTGGATGTATATATTAATTTCTTATTTATAAAATTATATTTAAAATATCTTTTTATTAATTATTAAATCAATATGTATTTGTTAATTTATATATTAATTTCTTACTTATGAAATTGTTTTTTTTAATTTTATTAGTTAATTAAATTTATGTTATTTAGAGATTTTTTTTTATAATTATAAATGACAAAATAATTTTTACAAGTCTTTTATCCAAACTTCTAACTCAAAAACTCCTAAAAAGAGTTTTTTTTTTTTTTTTTTCAAAAAGGAGAGGTTTCATCTCAATCCACTATTACAGTCCTCTATTTATCAAACATCCAAATTAGCGTATTTGACTAGTCAAACTTCTACAAATAGCTCAAAAAGTTATTTACCAAACAATGCCATTATATTCTCATGTTAAGATTCGAATTCATACAAAATGGGACAAGATCATCATCCTTAGCCATAAGCCAATTAGTAGATCTCACATTTTATAATTTAAATATGAAAGATTGTGTAAATCCTTTTTGCACAGCTTATGTATCAAAATATAATCCAACCAGGGATGTATGTATGTGTAATATGGTGCCCCTCCCAACTTTGATGGTTTAATCACATTTTAAGCCACTGATAGTTTTAAAATTATTGTAATTAAGTATTTTCCCCTCCTATAATTTTTGGTTTAATTCATATTTAGGACCTTGTTAATTTTAATATTAATGAAATTAATTCTTAACTCCTATTTTTTTAGTTTAATTATTTTTTAAGTACTTTCAATTTTAAACTTAGTCAACTAAAATCTTTAACTACCTTAATTTTTTAGTTTAATTGTTTCTTAAGACCATATTCATTTCAAAGTTAAATAACTTCCCTTGACTATGTTGAAATGATGAAATGATAGTTTAAGTACTATAGTTCTGATGACCAAAATCAATATAGTAATAAAAAAATATGAAAACTATATACTATTAGTCTATGTTTTTGCACATTGAATTGTAATGAAATCTGCAAAATTCAAAACAGAATTCTTTTCCCTAAAAAGGTCTCTTGAGATCCCTGAAATTGTCCATGGGATCAACACATTCTACTTTGTTTCTATGAAGATTCAATATTTTCAACAACTCCGAAACCCTCTCCTTTGTCTCCTCAACACACCCAAGCTGCAACAGCAGCAAAAGCTTCTGAAAAGCACCCACTTGAAGAGCTTCAACAAGGACACCACCATCTTCTCTTTGCTCCTTCTTGCAAAGCTTATGTAAAATGGCAACCGAGAACTCGGTCGCCGTGTTCGAAACCCTGAGGATCTTCTTAACCAAAACCGGCATCGTCAACGGGTTGTCCAAGGCCATTTCCCTACCTTGTTCGCTGTCGACGATGCCTTCGAGAACGCCCAAGGCTTTCTCGCACATTGCCCTCTCGGCGTCCACAAGTGTTTCTATTAGCAATGGGACTATGCCTAGGTTTACGAGTTTAGTAACTTGTTTTTGCCGTGTTGAGCTCGAGGTTGAAGACGATGTGATTGTATGGTAAATGATGGTTAATGATGCTTTTTTTGATGATGGGCAGATCGGGTTTTTGATGAGCTTGAACAATGCTTCAATGGCGCATTCCAATTCTGATAATAAATTCAGTGTTTTTCTTTGATCTTCCATTGATGAAACGAGCTCTTTTAAGGCCAAAACTGCGTTTCTTCGCCTAGATAAGTCCCCGCTGCTTAAAAACCATATCAAGCAATGCATTGCCGTGACCGAGCCTAAGTAACTCTTGGCGTCTCGATCGAGAGGGAGCATTGTAATCAAAGTTGACAATGTCTCCTCCAATACCGTGGTGTTCTCGTCGAAAGACGACGACACCGTGGTAAACGTCGCAAAAGCTTTTGATAAAACGCTGGCCGCCCCGTTGGTCGCAATGCATCGTTTGTTACGTTCGCTTTCTTTTGCCAATGACTTGAGTTTCGCCACCAAAGCTCGGCACACTTCTCCGTCTTGGTTCTTACTAGCGACGTTGATATTCGAAAGGATCTCCGAAACCTCGATGGAACTTATCGGAACACGAGGTGTGGGGATCCTCTCGATCCCGTGGGATCGATTCTCGACGCACCAGTCTTGTATTTTTCTCCTTATGACATGATTCGGGATCGGTTCGAGACTCGTCATGGCTTGATTCGTGAGAGGACAAGTGAAATTCCCGGCCTCGATCCACTTCTCGATGCTCTCCCGATCGTAAGTTATCCCCGAAGACAACGTGACTGGATCGCTCATCAAGTCTAGAGATATCGGACACCTGAAATCTCGTGGGATCGTTAGCTCCATTTCACCATTTCCATTCCTTTGCTGCTCTTTCCCTGCACGCTTTGCAGCTCTTCTCTTTCTCCAGGAAGTAATCATCATTCGGAAAAAAATATTTTCCCTTTGCTTCTTGTTTGGGTTCAAAGAAAAAGAAATTGGTGGTTTTCGAAATTTGATTGAGCAATTTAGCATATGTATGTGTGTGTGTCTATATATATATATAATGTGAAGAAGTTTGATGATGACGTACGATTGTTCAACGTTTAAGACATTGAGAAAAATATTAAAAGTTTACAAAATAAGAATGGAAAAGGTTTGAATATTTGACCTTTGAATTTGATGAAAATCTAATTTGAAATGGTAAAAGGTTACAAACAATGTTGGCGGATTGTAGAATAAATCAAGAACTTTGACGCAAAAGCCCCGTCAATGTACTGACTTACTCTAGCGGTCGGTCCAATTTTCATTTTTCTTTTACCTATTTACCTACTGAATTTCGTGATAAAAAATCTGAATTTTTTTAATAAAATATTAGATTCCAGTTCGTAAATGAAAACAATAATTTTAAAAGAATTTGTTTCTTGAAATAAAATTTGATTCAACACGTTAATCATAATGGAAACTCATGATTATAGATAGTAAAATTTTAAATAAGAACTCTTACGTTAGGTATAATATTTTAATTTTAACTATTGGCAGTAATTTATTTGGACCATATTGCAATTAGCATATAGATGATAATAGATTGTATTAGGTAATAGCATATTATATTATTTAGGCGATGAATTGCATTAACTGATTGTATAAAAATATTTAGTAAAATTAAATGATAATTTATAATTGTTTAATTATTTGAACAAACAAAATGACATATAAGAACATTTTTATATTTTATACTTGTTTGAATACTTTATTATTTATCAATATTATGTATCTATTAATATTAATTAGATTATAAAAATTGTTATTTTAGTATAACATTATTAAGTATATCTGAATGATTTATATATTAATTTATTATTTACATAATCATCTTTTCAATACAATTTGATTAATTATTAAATTTAAATGATATTTAAAGCATATGTGTTAATCTCATATATTTGAAGGCAAAATAATTATTTAAATTATTTTTAGAATATGTTTTAATACATCGGAATATTTAGGCTATTTGGATATTTTTTGTAATTGCTAAGGATAAATAAATCTTTACAATTTTTATATCAAAAACCTCTAAACTAAAAAGTTCCTTTTACTAGTTTTTTAATCTAAGAGATTTTATCTCAATTCGCTGTTATAATTTTTATTCATCGAATATTTAAATTAAGGAATTTAAGTAGTCAATTCTCTAAAAAGGCAATTAAAACTTTTAATTTTGACTTAAAGCGCTCTACATTTGCATTCACCTAACGCGTCCCAAACGCGGAAGCAAATTTCTTTGACGCCGAGGAAATTGGCCATCGTCTATAATAATATGTGCATGTGTCATGTGTGTAGTGTGTGGATCGATATCCAATTGTTAAACGCGGAGGCGTAACAAATTCGGAAACACGGCGTTTGGGCCTTGGGGCAGGAAACGGTGAACGTATATCAAAATAGAAAATCTTGTGATGTTGAACGCGTGACAACTAACAAAGCGTTTTGCCCCTTGACTACGGGCCTTCTATATCTTTTATTAAATCCTTACTTGACTATTATCATCTGTATTAGAAAAGGTAGTCATAGTTTTTTTCTTAAAAAAGAAAAGAAAAGGAAGTCATAGTAATATATATATATATATATTAGAATAATACATTTTAAAATTAAAAAATAAGAAATCCGAGAAATATATTTGTGCGTTTTTAGTGTTTGTTTTATTTTCTGAAAATGATTTGATGTATTGGCGGTGGAGAACAGAATTTTTCACAAGCAATGTATTTTTAGAGTTTAAGATTAGAGTTTAGGGTTTAAAATTAGGATTTATGGTTAGCTTTTAAAATTTAGGATTAGGATTTAGAGTTTAAGTCTTAGATTTAAGGTTTGATTTTTGGTGTGTAGGGTTTAGTATCACTAAAATAACACATGACATTATTTGAAGCCAATTTGAGGAAAGAAAAAACCCCGCTTACGGTGCATCAAATATTAACCTTTATTTTTTGATAAAAGGGGAAGAGAACATAACGGATACTATATGGACCTCGTTAAAATCTTTTTTAATCCTAAATGGAGAAAAAAGTATAAAAAATATCAACCATCAAACTAACCCATAATCAAAACAAAATAAAAGCAATACATCAACTAATGATCATCATGTCACACCAATATCATCCTCTAGAAAACAGTCTTGGACATCTATCGGCGGGGACCAAAAATATTGCACCATCATCTCATCAGGCGAGCTCATCGTTGCCAACTTATCGGCAACCCTATTACCAGCACGTAGTACATGATGAAAACGCATTTTCCATGCACGATCGCAAATCTCCTAGATATATAATAAAATCGAATGACCACGACCACCATCCACCGATCGGGATATCAACTTCAAAACATCCAAGCTATCCACCTCAACTATTACCTTGCGCAATCCACACTCCCAATCACAAGACAATCCTCCAAAATACCCCAAAGTTTCGCATTCGTCGCATAACAAATACCGATGAACTTATTAAAACCGAACACCCATACACCATGATGGTCACGACCCACACCTCCACATGTCATAGAGCCATCCAAAGTGTTACATGCGCCATCCGTATTCACTTTCACCCATCCATCTGCAGGTGGCGACCACATATTCGGCCCTCGATCTAAGGATACGCCAGCCATCGAGACTCTCGTAGACATGAACAATGTCGAATGCGACAACAGAACTAGACTATTACTACTCTCAAGGACGCCGTCACTCTCCTCGATCGGGCTATCAAGACCATAGAGTTACTTTGCAGCCAAAGGTTCCAGAGTACAACTCCAAAAAACAATTCCCACTCACATGGATTCTTGGCAAAATATGCTGGATTTGGATTCAACAGATTAATCTGAACCCAATCCTTAGTCTCCATCGCAAGAAACTCATCAAGCTTACTCGGCCAAACAAGAGTATGACAAATTGCCAAAGCCGCAAGACACGTTCGTAGCATATGAGTAATATCCTCAACATTCACACGACACACGAGGCAACTTTTAGGAATTGTAAACTTACGCCGTACACGCACATTGTTAAAATGCACCGACTTATCTCCTACTTTTCATGGTTCTAGAGATATCCATATAGGTGAACTATCCCCATAGTTCTAGAGTCCTCCAAAGTAGTTTAAAATATCATATATATAATAATTAAATAATATAAAAAAATCCAATGTTAACCGACATACTTAGCCGACATTGATGGCTATAAATATTGATGTAAGTGTGTGCGTGTAGTTTGTGAGAGAGTGTGTGTGGAGTGTAAGTTGAGAGGTGGAGTCAGTGGTGCAAGTGGGGGTTAGTGCAACTTGCAAGTGTGGGGTTAGTAAAGTTGAAAAAGAAATGAAAGGAAAAGTGTGAGTGACGTGCAGCAAAGTGAGATTGAGTGAAAAATGTGTGGTGTGCAAAGTCGAGAGAAATATTGTAGTGAGGTATGTTTGTAATATTTGTGGTATATTAATAAAAGTGTTATTTCTTTGTAATTAGAAGTTTCCCGGTTCAGCCTTAATTTATGTATTTCTTTGGTGCACCTAAATTGGTTATTATAATGGTCGGTTATACCGCCTAAGTTATATGGTCGGCTCTGCCGCCTGAATAGTATATGGTCGGTTCTACCGCCTAATTGATATATGGTCGGCACTGCCGCCTAAGTTGTGCACTAAGAAATTAAATAAAGAAAGGCTAACCGACTCAGGAAGTTGGTGTAGTGTTAGTGGTCAGTCTTAGGTCCTCCATAGTGGGTGAGTTGGGTCCGTCGGGTTTCCAACAATTGGTATCAGAGCGGGCGGTCCGGGACCGTTACCAGTGGAGAAATCTTCGGTAAGCGTTGGACGCTTACATTGGTCGGTGCATCAGTTTGTTGAGGGAAGATTCTGTCGAAATACAGTCAGGGACTGTAAAGTTTCGGTAAGCGTTGGACGCTTACATTAGTCGACGTTGCATCAAGGTGCTAAGGGGAGACTCTGCCAGAATACAGTCGGGGACTGTAAAGCTATTGGTTTGGAACCAAGCTTAGTGGACGCCGGGCGTCAGTCAGTATGGCAGACTTTGGAAGCACAAGCAGCGGAATTAGGAAGCTCAATAACCACAACTACGGTTATTGGGAGACATGCATAGAGTCCTACCTACAAGGTCAGGACTTGTGGGAAATAGTCGCAGGCACCGACACAACTCCTCCACCGAAGGAGAATGCCGAAGCCTTGAGAAAATGGAAGATCAAGGCTGGGAGAGCTTTATATATATTGAAGACCACAATCGAGGAGGACCTATTGGAGCATATTCGTGATGAGAAGACACCAAAGGCAGCCTGGGAAACTTTGGCGAAATTATTTTCAAAGAAGAATGAAGCACACCTCCAACTCTTGGAAAATGAGCTCGCGGGCATCTCACAAGGAAGCCTATCTATTGCTCAGTATTTCACCAAGGTGAAATCTATTTGTCGTGAGATATCTCAACTTGCACCAGATGAGAAGGTTAGCGAGGCAAGGATGAAAAGAATTATCATCCATGGGCTAAGACCCGAGTACAATGGGTTTATCGCCGCTGTGAGGGGATGGCCTACTCAACCATCCTTAGTGGAGCTGGAGAACCTGTTGGCTAACCAGGAGGAATTAGCCAAACAGATGAGTGGCGTAACCATAAAAGACGAAGAGGAGGCACTCTTCACCAACAAGAAGAAAGGTACGTCACGAAGACGGGGAGTGACGAAAGGAGGCAAACTCTATCTAAAAGATAGAAGTAACATTTCAGGGGGAGCTCGACGTGGAAAAGAAGACTATCGCCAACAGTACGAGGATAACGATAGAACACAAAGTGGTGAATGCTTCAACTATAGAAGAAAGGGACACTTTGCTCGAGATTGTAGATTACCCATGAGGGAGAGTCGTGAATGCTTCAATTGTGGCAAGAAGGGCCACTTTGCCCAAGATTGTAGATTCCCCAGGAGACAAACTTTCCAAGGAAACATGGCCACCACAAAAGGGGAGAAAAGAGAGGCCATGTTGGAAGCTTCCATCAGTGAGGAAGAATGGGAAGTAGACGATGGACTTTTTGTTGAAGAAGATTTAATAGAAGAAATAGGGGAATCATCTCTTGAAGCAACCACATACTCAAAGACGAACTACAACGATGAAGAAGAGTTCGAAGAAGACATGGAGGCACCAACTCTCGTTGCAACTACAAATACAAATACAAAATACAAGGATGAAGAGTTGGAAGAAGACATGGAGAAACCATCTCTTGCAACAATTATGGAGTCAAATATTGATTACGAGGAGGATTGGATCGTCGACTCTGGATGCTTCAATGATGAGAGATGTTGGAGATGTTGTGATCCAGTCAATTGCAAGTGCTACACTTCAAGAAATGTGGTGTTTGATGAAGCTTCTTCTTGGAGGTCGCCTCAGAAGATCGAGCTTTCAGAATCTCATGACCTAGAAGAACTTTCAGAAGATAATAAAGAAAGTGAAGAGCAAGCATCGAATCCAAGTGAAGAAAGAGAAAGCTCACCCTCGAAAGACAAAAGTCCATGGAAGACGGGCGTACACCACTTTACATCTGAGGAGCTTCGTCCAAGCCAAGTGGAAGTCGACGAGCTTCAAGAAGAAATGTCAGAAGTCCTAAATGAGGCTACATGCAAGTGTTCACAACAATGTGAGATTTCTTCTAGTGAAATTCTTATTCTCAAAGAAGAGAACAAAGTCCTAAGAGAAGAAATTAAGATGGTACGTGGGGAATTGGAAGATATGAAGGAAAAGATGATGTTTCTTAAGAAGGTATTAGCTCATGACGGGGGAGCTGCATCATCTGTCCCAATTCCAACATATTCGAGAGTAGAAGTTTCTAAACCCAAGTCTTATGAAGAGGATGAGAACGCGAAGGATGTAGATGACTTTCCGTGGAGCTTGGAACAATACATCCAAGCCACAAACGGCGTGGAGGGTGCTAAGAAGATTAACCATGCCAGGAAGATCGATCATGTATTACATTATTTAGAAGATTCAGCGCTGCTATGGTTGTGGCGTAAGCATGGAAAAATGAAGAAGGGAGCTCGTACCATTGTTATTATCGAACCCCACACCAAATTTAAGAAACGTGAGAGCTCCAAGCAAAAGGGGAACAAAAGCCATAATGCGGGAAGAAATAAATCACACAAAAGGCGAAGATTAAAGCTAGCATACAAGGAAGAAGCCTTCAAGGGAAAGAGAGATGACAAAGGAGAAAGAGAGCAAGTTACTCAACAACAAGGAGATATGAGTATGCAATCTCTCCATATCCTGAATTCTATCAAAGCCAATGACGAAGTGCCTACGTTTGAAAAGAAAGGATTGTTGCTGGAGCAAGTGAAGATTGGAGGACAACCGGTACGTGTCTTAGTCGACAATGGAGCAACAAACAAGTCTATCAAGAAGATCTTTGAAAGAGAGATCAAGACGGGGCTATCAAAGAAAGATGAAGAAGTTGCAGACATATTCACAAAAGTATGAGTAGACCAAAGTTTGAGAAGTTCAGAAAAGGATGATCTGCAAATCATGTGTAGAGATAAGTCGTTGAGGGGGAGTGTTAAAATGCACCGACTTATCTCCTACTTTTCATGGTTCTAGAGATATCCATATAGGTGAACTATCCCCATAGTTCTAGAGTCCTCCAAAGTAGTTTAAAATATCATATATATAATAATTAAATAATATAAAAAAATCCAATGTTAACCGACATACTTAGCCGACATTGATGGCTATAAATATTGATGTAAGTGTGTGCGTGTAGTTTGTGAGAGAGTGTGTGTGGAGTGTAAGTTGAGAGGTGGAGTCAGTGGTGCAAGTGGGGGTTAGTGCAACTTGCAAGTGTGGGGTTAGTAAAGTTGAAAAAGAAATGAAAGGAAAAGTGTGAGTGACGTGCAGCAAAGTGAGATTGAGTGAAAAATGTGTGGTGTGCAAAGTCGAGAGAAATATTGTAGTGAGGTATGTTTGTAATATTTGTGGTATATTAATAAAAGTGTTATTTCTTTGTAATTAGAAGTTTCCCGGTTCAGCCTTAATTTATGTATTTCTTTGGTGCACCTAAATTGGTTATTATAATGGTCGGTTATACCGCCTAAGTTATATGGTCGGCTCTGCCGCCTGAATAGTATATGGTCGGTTCTACCGCCTAATTGATATATGGTCGGCACTGCCGCCTAAGTTGTGCACTAAGAAATTAAATAAAGAAAGGCTAACCGACTCAGGAAGTTGGTGTAGTGTTAGTGGTCAGTCTTAGGTCCTCCATAGTGGGTGAGTTGGGTCCGTCGGGTTTCCAACACACATTAATCATTATTTTCTCAAGACACACGAGCCACATGAAGATACAGATTTTTTGAGGTCCTTTGAAAGTGTGAATGGCTTTCCACACTCTATTTGAATTATCATATGATGCAACTATCCTTAGCTAATATGCGGACTTAACCTTAAATTGGTGATTAGCACTACCATCCATCCAACCATATCCTCGCCAAACTGTGGTTGCAGACATTTAATTGCTGCAAGTCGCAGCAACACCGACAGAGGAAGTAACGATTGGATCATCGACCACATCCACTCCCTCGATCCAGGATCTGTCATTGCTGCAATGGAAACATGAGGTTGTGAGGAGATAAGGCTCGGTGAAACATGCTTATACAACAACCCTACTTCATCAATCCACACATCGAACAAAAAATCCATGTTCAGTCCATTCCCAACATTCCATATGAGATTACTCCGAACATCGGTCCATACGACACTAAGACCCTTCCAAAGCCTAGAGCAATTCTAGTTACGCAACATGTTAGGAATTCCCGTTGGACATTTATATTTAGCGTGAAGGAAACGAACCTACAATGCATCCTTGTTCGTTAAGAGAGTAAAGGTCAATTTCATAAGAAACACCTCATTTTGCTCTGTCATCTTTCGAAAGCCAAGACCTTCTTGATCCAGTGGTTTGCAAACACCCGTCCATGGTACTAAATAGACACAATCTTTCTCTGAAATGTTACCCCATATGAATTATCGAATCAATTTTTCCAATTCAAGGCACGCACATTTTGGAAAGACCGATGATTGCATGGTATATGATGGAATTGCAGCTAACACATAACGTGCAAAAGTAATTCGCCTAGCAAGTGAGAGAGACTTAGCGGACCAACCATTTAATTTCCTCTGCACCATTGGAACCAAATAATCATAAGAAGCTATAGTTACCCTCTAATGAATCAACGACACCCTAGATATTTATCGAGATCAGTAACCTCACTAAAGCCAAATGATGTACTGATGCTTTGCCTGAGGAACATTCTTGGAAAAGAAAATATTCGTCTTAACATGACTAACCTTATGCTTAGAAACATAGAAGAAATTATCCAGCACATTACGAATAGTTTCCATCTGATCGAGTGACGCTTTAGTGAACAAAATAAGATCATCTGCAGAAAGAGGTGAGAAATGTCCGGGCTATTACGTGCAGTACGAAACGGTTTCCATTTACCATCATTAACCATAACCTGGATCAACTGCGCCAATCGCTCCATACATAACACAAAGATATAAGATGACAATGAATCACCTTGTCGAATACCATTAGATGGGGGAAAAAACATCTGTAGCAGACCCATTCCATAGAATTTGTATAGAAACCGTTGAAATATACCGCATGATCAAAAAATGTTGACCATCCGGAATGCCGATATCAATAAGAGTATCATCAATGAAATCCTACTCCAATCTATCATACGCCTTCTCCAGATTAATCTTAATGGCCATCCAGACTCATCCATTCACAAGTGTGACACATCACAGGGCCAAAAAATTTGGGGTCTTACACTTTGAAAAGAATATGCTAATCCAAAAAAATTTATCATCCTAAAAAAGAAATTTTCTAATTTTCTCTTTTGTTATCTCAAGAAATTAATTGAAATAAATTCTTCCTAAAACCCCCAACAAATTTATAGTGTTTAACGGGAAAAAATTTCTTATTTATGTCCATCGTAATTTCAATCTTCTTCAATTACTTTAGATTCAACTACTAATTAGTGATATTTATCTTTTAAAGGTTAAAAAAGAAAGTTCCTACTACTACTTTTAATTAGTGTTTTAAAAGTTAAAATTGTAATTGGGTAATTTGAAGATTTTGGAATTTTGATCAAGTTATTGTTTCTCTTAATAGGAGATTTGAACAATACCAAGACTATGAATTTTTTTAGATTTTTGTTTACTTCACATAAGTTGCAGTCGAGTCTAAAGTCTCGTTGTGCTTATTTTGAGTCTATCCTTAAGAATAAGGACAATATGATATTCATGGAAATGAATTGTATGTATAGTTGAGGTTACTAAGAGAGTTCTTGCACGCCGAAAAAATGGGGCCACTGGAGATTTTGAGATTTTTGAAAGGTAATATTTTTCCTAATGCTATTATTGCATATAATATTTTGTTGACTATTCTTATGACCGTTGCATCCGCAGAAAGAAACTTTTCCAAATTGAAGATGTTGAAGACATATATGCGTTTTACAATGTCACGAGAAAAGCTTAATGGGTTAGCATTGATAGCAATTGATAAAGATATTTTAGAGAAAATTGACTATGAAGATTTGGTTGACGACTATGCTTCTAATAGCATCCGGAAGATGGCACTTTTTTAAATAAAATGTCACGATTATGGAGTTAATTTGTGACATTGTCTTAGTTTCATATGTATGATTTTTTTTAATTTTGTAAGAAACAATCGTAATATGTTAAATTTTGACATTTTACAATTTTATCTTATTATAAAATATTTTAGGGGTCTCATTTTAAAAAGTATCACATGGGTCCGCACATCTTTTGAGACGGGCCTGTGGCCATCCATCTTTTTTGCCCAGTTTTTCTTCGCATAGAATGGATAACATCCTGAGCGATAACAATGTTATTCGTAACTAACCTTCCTGGAACAAATCTTGTCTAGTTTTCAGAAACCCAATGCGAAAGAAAAGGCTTGAGTCAATTAACAATGGTTTTAGTAAAAGCTTTATAAATGACCGTACAAAGGCTAATAGGTTAGAACTGAGATATCATGGTCGATTTCGCCACTTTAGGCAAAAGGAATAACGTGGTCTTGTTCAACTGAGCCGATAATACAGACCCCCCACAATACTCTAGTTCTTCTGATAAAATGTTGCCGACAACCCATCAACACCCGAGGACTTATATGGTCATATGTCAAAAAAGGCCTTCTGAATCTCATCATCCAAGAGTGGTACTGCTAAACGATTAATGTCCCCCACATCTAATCAAGGAAAAAGACCCTGTACGCCCCAACTATGCCAGTAGCAACTGTGCCATTTAATATAATTGTGATGTATGAATGAAATTTATCCTAAATGCAATGAATTATGCTTGAATGCAACAGACATATGTGTTAAATAAGGGGTAAAATATAGACCTTTTACACACTCAACACACCCCCAAACTCAAGTTTTTTCTCGCCCTCAAGCAAATATTACCTAACTTAATAATAATTTTTTTCTTTGGCTTAAATCAGTGAACTCTACATTACCTACCACTTGTATTCTATCAAGAGTAGTACCTTATCAGGCAATTCTGGATTCATTTGGAACCATGCTATAATTCTTGTGAAGTGTGTGTGGGTTTTGTGAACACTTATGCATCTAGACTACCTTAGTATACCAGAATAGTTATGTCTACAAACTTGAGGTTATGCCATTTCAATTTTTTCTGGAGGCAATTCTTAGGCTCTTTTAGTTTTTTCTGACTCTTTATTTAACTACATCTTTTCTAGAGGCAACTCTTAGGCTCCTTAAGTTTTTTCTAACTTAGCTCAAAAAGAAATCTCCTAAAATAAGTGCAAGGCAGTTTTGCAAGCTATTGAGTCTGAATATTTTTTCTTTCTTTCTTTCTTGTTTTCCTAGACCAAGTGATAGGCACCTCTAGGGGCAGTTTCAAGCGGGTAAGCATTCCTATTCCAGTGTACTAAAGTAATCTAAAAAACATAAGAGTCACAAAGAGTGTTTTACAGGGTAGAATCATAGCAAGGCTCTAAACAGATCCTAAAATTTCCTAAAGGCACTGTCACGACAGCATATGTCGTGGCAGGTAAGTGAAGTTCAAAGACTTAAGCCAAATTTTCATTTTTTTAAGCAAAAATAAACTAAACATTAGACACAAATTCTAAACATAAAGACACTTCATTAATGGAGGGATGCCACCCCCAAACTCAAGGGTTGCATTGCCCTCAATGCATGATGACAAAATGAAGAAAAGAAAATAAAACATCACAATTATAACAAAATAGCAGACAACAAAGATAAGATAAAAACTTAAATTTTAAGTGTTGTCGTCGCTGCTGCTGCTGCTGTTGATCTGAATCTGCCGGTGGGCTGTGACTTTCCTCGTTGGTGCCGACATATGGCTAGGAGAGGCAGAGGCAGTCTTTTTCTTGGCTTCCATCGGAGGCTGGATGCGGGTCAGTGAGATCTGGGGTGGTTTCTCCAGCACCTGAACCTCCTCGGAAGAGCTGCTGCTGCTACTGCTACCAGATTTCCCTTGGTCGGATGGTCCGACTCCGATGTTGGGTTTCTGCCGTTTCATCTGGGTGAATTCTTTAGACATGTTCCTCTTGACAGAGGGCTCACCATCGGATTCCTCCCAAATTGAGGAATAGGAGAAACCAGCTATGAACTCGTCAAGGTGTAGAACTAATGTTTTGATATAATAATTGAAAAATGTTTTGGACTAATTTGAAAAGAATTTAAAACTTGTTTTTAAGTCCAAACAACTTGAAATTATGTTTGAGGTATTTTAAGAGGTTTTTGACAAAGAATTTTCATGTTTTTAATAGCCAAACTCGTGATTTCAAAGTACCAGTATCGATACCGGTGTACCAGTATCGATACCATTTTGCCCTGGTTTGGCCACTGTCAAAACCCGTATCGATACGAGGGTTTAGTGTATCGATACGGAGGGGGTCGTTTCGATACGCCACGTCAGCGTACCGATCCCAGTTTAACTACCCCAACGGCTATTTCCCAACGGCCATTTAAATGTCAAAGGGTACCGATACGCCCTCAAGCGTATCGATACGCCTATGCAGGCAAAAGCCAAACGGCTAGTTCCTATGAAGGCCGTATCGATACCGTTCCACGTGTATCGATACCGTTAGCTGCAGAACAGCATTTATGAAGGGAAATTAAGTCCTCAACGGCTCCAATTCATCCCCAACGGCTAGTAACGGCTACAAACTCATTTGGGAGTATAAAAGGGACCTCCAAGCATCAAGAGAAGACTAATGCTCATATTGTCAAACATCAAATGATCAAGAAATTGTCTTAGCACTTAAATTGTCAATTCTTGTATAGACAAACACTAGTGAGCCAAAATTGTCAAATTTGCTCAAGTGTTTTTAGGTTTGGGTGAGTGCTTAATTGTGCAAACAAACTCCTATTAGAGGATTATAAGTTTGCTTTGTTTATCTCTTGTAAAGAGGGTTTCAATCAAGACTTTGGGTAGAAAGCTTGATTGGTTGTAAGGGTTTCCTCCTAAGCCTAGAAAAGGGGACGAATCAATTAGTGGATTGATTGTGAAATCCTTAGTGGGGAGCTAAGGTAGTGGATGTAGGTGCTTGTTAGATGACCGAACCACTATAAATCATTGTGTCTCTATTCTTTCTAGCTTCCTAAACCCTTCCACCTAAAAATCCACCTCTCCACCACTTGGTGAGCATAATCGGTTGAACGAATCGAGCACCACACAACTCAACACAAGGTCATACATGGGCTCTTTTCTCCCCTGGCAGATGCTGTGGCGGTGTGGCTGCCACCTGCAGCTGTCGTGGCCGGGGTTGGAGTGGACGCAGCAGACAATGTTCTCGGTGTGGCAGCAGGGGTAGGGGTATGGGTAGGGGTGGGGGCATCAAAATAGTGATCGGGGAAAACATGAAACAGTACATCTGGAAAATTTAAATTGCTTTTAATGAAATGTACCGTTGTGTTGTGAAGTCCCGGATAAAGCTCATCAGGCCCAGCTGCCGTTCCTCCATTTTCTGCAGGGTGGCAAGGATTTGGGTGGAGGAGTCGGCTGGGGGAGCTGCTGTTGTGGGCTGCCTCTGCTTTGTGGCGGCAGGCTTTGTCTGGGTGGGCTCTGTCGGCTCACCTGCCGCGGCAGACGGGTTGAAGCTGGAGATTGGTGTTGCGGCTTTCAGCTCCATCAAGCTGAGAATGTTTCTCTCCGTCCATCCTTTTCCCTGGACTTTCAAATCATCAGCAATTTCAGGGACATTGTGGCCACGACAGAGTGCTGTTATGAGGTAGGGGAAGACAAGGGGTCCCGATGGTCGCAATGCACAATCTAAAATCCCTTCCCGAATATATTTACCAACATTAATAGGCATCTCGTTTAAAATTGAATGAACGAGAGCTAACCTTGGTTGATCCACCGTGCTATTGTGTGAGGAGGGCATAATCCTCTTTTTCACGAATGCATTCCACAGCTTGGCTTTGGGGGTGAGTTCAGCTCGTTTCACCGTCCTTGGGTGTTTGGGGTCTGTGTTCCATTGGGTTCCTTCCTCGGTGATTTATGCCATGACAACATCATAATCTGCTGCCTCCAGGCTCTCCACGAACCTCTTTTGTCCATCCTTCTTTCTGACAATGTAGAGTCCGTAAAGGGTGTTAATATATTCTGGCTCCAAAGGGACTTCCTTACCACGAACTATCACTACTGTCGCGTCTCTGCTGTCGATGACAGCATAAAATTCTCTGACCAGGGTGACGTTCATCTCTTCAGGTTGCTCAGCAAACATCTGCCAATGTAGTGCTCTGATCTTACGGGCTATAAATGGTTTGAGCCCAAGATTCTCCGTTCGTTTGCTATAGATGAACCCTTTCTCCTCCCACATATCCCTGCCTGGAAGGAGCTGGGAGTGGCTGCTGCTGGGGCAGAGCTTGAGGCAGCACTTCGTCTAGTATTTCTGGTACTCATGGTTGCAAGGGACTGTAGAAAAATGAAAAGAAATAAAATTCTAGAGAGGAAGCAAGTAGAGAGAGTAAAACTGAAGTGAAAAATGAATAGTAAAACGGGGTTTATATAGATGAAGAGTTTGCTGCCCGTTGGAGCTGTAATGGCAGGCGCGAATAACAGGACAGCTGTTACGCAGTTTCTGACGTGTCTGTCACGCGTTTCCGTGTCTACTGCGCGTTTGTTACGCGTTTTCGTGTTTGCCGCGACATCGTGTTAACAGGCTGGATTTCCCGCGTCTATCACGGCAACTGTAACGACATGCTCCTATTTTGGGCTTTTTGGGCTGATGTGAGATGGTGGGCTGAGTTCACTTCTTCTCTTCTCCTTATCTCCTTTATTTCTTAAAAATAATAAAAATAAAAACTTAGTTTCTAAAAATAAAATAATTCTAATTACCTAATAAGTAAATATATATATATATATAAATGATAAAAATAATATTAAGTTAAATTAGGGATGCCAGGAGGGGCATCTCCTAAAGTAACCACTTCCTGCATTCTTGGGGCTTCAGTCCCCTGCTAATGCTTCAATCTCTGTCTGTTGACTTTAAATTGGTGCCCGTCTTTTAAGGATTTGATCATGATGGCACCATGAGGAAAAACTTGCACCACTTGAAACGGGCCGGACCATCTAGATTTCAACTTTCCTGGGAAGAGTTTCAACCTAGTGTTGAATAACAACACAAGCTGTCCTGGGTAGAACTGTCGTGGCAGCAGTTTCTTGTCATGCCACTTCTTTGTCTTGTTCTTGTAAATCCTTGCGTTGTCATAGGCCATTACTCGAATTTCTTCGATCTCATTTAAGTCAAGTAGCCTTTTCTAAGTCCATATTCACTGCTTTGATGGCCCAATATGCTCTATGCTCTATCTCAACAGGTAGATGGCATGTTTTTCCATAAATCAGCCGGTAGGGTGACATTCCCAATGGAGTTTTAAATGTTGTTCTGTAGGCCCATAGTGCATTATTGAGGTGTAGGGACCAGTCCTTTCGAGTTGGTTTAACCATCTTTTCAAGAATGTTCTTTACCTCTCTGTTGGATATTTCGGCCTGTCCATTGGTCTGAGGGTGGTAACCTGTTGCGATCCGATGTTTGACACCATATTTCTTTAAAGCAGCAGCTATAACCCTATTGTCAAAATGCCTCCCTTCATCACTGATAATCGCCTTCGGGGTGCCAAATCTAGAAAAATATTCTTGTGTAGAAATCTCTGAATGGTCTTGGCATCATTTTTCTGCGTGGCGATTGCTTCAACCCATTTGGACACGTAGTCCAATGCCAAGAGGATATAAAGATTCCCACATGATGCTGGGATTGGTCCCATGAAATCAATCCCCCAAACGTCGAAGATTTCGACTTCAAGAATGTTTTGCAGCGGCATCTCATGTCTCTTTGAGATGTTTCCAGTCCGTTGACATTTGTCACAACTTTTGTAGAATGCCTGGGCATCCTTGAACAGTGAAGGCCAATAAAAACCAGACTGCAAAACTTTGGCAGCAATTTTGTTACCACCTAAGTGTCCCCCATATTGTGAAGCATGGTAGTGATGAAGCACATCTTCCTGCTCTTCCTGTGGTACACACCTCCTTATGATCTGATCTGCACACATTTTGAAAAGAAGAGGTTCGTCCCAATAATAATGCTTAACATCATTTTGGAACCTCTTCCTAGCTTGGTAGTTAAGGTCAGGAGGAAATATTCCGCTAACTAAACAATTAATGAAATCAACATACCAGGGGAGTTTAGAACACTTACCTGCCGCCATGGCTGCCGCGGCAGTGCTTGTGGCAGCGAATAGCTGCTCGTCAGGGAAGGTCATCAGTATGTGTGTCTCGTCTGTTGGGAGACTCTTTCCCTTCTCTAATCTTGACAAGTGATATGCAACTTGGTTCTCTGTTCCCTTTTTATCCTTGATTTATATGTCGAATTCTTGCAGCAGCAGAATCTAACGAATCAGTCTGGGCTTTGCGTCTTTCTTAGCAAACAAATATTTCAGTACAGAGTGGTCTGTGTGGACCACCACTTTCGTTCCAAGTATGTAGGATCGGAACTTGTCAATTGAAAACACCACAACCAACAATTCCTTCTCTGTTGTGGTGTAATTCACTTGGGCATCGTTGAGTGTTTTGCTAGCGTAGTAAATTATATGGAATACCTTGTCCTTCCTCTGCCCAAGTGCTGCCCCTACAGCATAATCACTGGCATCACACATAATCTCGAATGGCAACTTTCAGTCTGGCGGCTGTACAATTGGGGCTGTTACTAGCTTCTCTTTCAGAATTCTGAATGCCTCAGTACATTCAGTGTTGAAGTCGAAGGGACGATTCTGCTCTAGTAGGTGGCATAACGGTTTGGTGATCTTCGAAAAATTGGCTATAAACCTTTGATAGAACCCAACATGCCCTAAAAAACTTCGAATTCCCTTGACTGTGGTGGGTGGTGGTAGCTTTTCAATTACCTCAATTTTGTCTCTGTCAACTTCTATGCCGCGACAGCTTACCTTATGGCTTAGGACTATCCCTTCATCCACCATGAAGTGACATTTCTCCCAATTTAATACCAAGTTTGCTTTCTCCCATCTTTCGAACACTTTCTGCAGGTTGCCTAAGCAGCTTTCAAAATTGTCTCCAAAGACAGAGAAATCGTCCATGAATATCTCCAGGAAATCCTCCACCATGTCGAAGAATATAGCCATCATACACCTCTGAAAGGTTGCTGGTGCATTGCAAAGTCCAAATGGCATCCTCCGAAAAGCGTAAGTACCGTACGAGCAAGTGAATATCTCCAAAGACAGAGAAATTGTCCATGAATATCTCCAGGAAATCCTCCACCATGTCGGAGAATATAGCCATCATACACCTCTGAAAGGTTGCTGGTGCGTTGCAAAGTCCAAATGACATTCTCCGAAAAGCGTAAGTACCGTACGGGCAAGTGAAAGTTGTTTTCTCTTGATCCTCCGGTGCGATGGATATTTGGTTATAACCTGAGTAACCATCAAGAAAACGATAATAAGGCTTTCCCGCTAATCTATCAAGCATTTGATCAATAAAAAGGCAGGGGAAAATGATCCTTCCGGGTAGCTTTGTTAAGCTTCCGGTAGTCCATACAAACCCACCAACCGGTCACAGTCCTGGTTGGGATTAACTCGTTTTCTTCATTGGTCACCACTGTTATTCCTCCTTTCTTAGGAACGCACTGCACCGGGCTCACCCACTTACTATCCGAGATGGCATAAATTATCCCAGCATCTAGCCATTTGATAATTTCTTTTCGGACCACTTCTCGCATAACATCATTCAAACGTCTCTGGGAATCAATGGTCGGCTTGTGATCATCCTCTAAGAGAATTTTATGCATGCATAGTGCCGGACTGATGCCTTGGATATCAGCTATCGTCCATCCAATAGCCTTTTTGTGATGCTGCAGCATCCCTATCAGCTGTTGTTCCTGTTCCTGCATCAACTTGGAAGAGATGATTACGAGCAACGTATCATTTAATCTAAGAAAAACATATTTGAGCTGCCCTGACAAGGGCTTAAGGTCTAGAACAGGTGGTTCTACAGTTGATGGCTTTTGGATGATATGTTCATTCGAGGTATACTTTAAGGGCTCGAATAACTTACCTGGACGATTGCCTATCCAGTTTACCTCCTCATGACCTTTAGTGTTAGATATGTTAAAATCCGAGGAGCTGCTGTCGTCGTCGCTGCCGTGACAATCTTTCAGATGGCTGCCTTGGCAGTGGCCAATTTTGATGTCATGGCAGCCTGACCTAATGCAGGGTTGGTCAAGGATAACTTCAGTGATAGCCTTGCATTCTTCTTCTGCATCAGCGTGCTTTATTGCTTGGAGAACATTCAACTTGATCTTTTGATCATTCACTCTCATAGTGAGTTCTCCCTTTTCTACATCAATCAGTGATCTTCCTGTGGCTAAGAAGGGTCGCCCCAGGATGATTGGTGCATTCTCATCTGCTTCACAATCTAAAACAAGAAAGTCAGCATGAAAAAAAATTTATCCACTCTTACCAGAATATCTTCAATTTTCCCTTCTGGTTGCACGTAAGAGCGGTCTGCCAGCTGCAACATAACTATTGTGGGTCGCGCTCGTCCAATACCTAATTTCTGAAATACAGATTTTAGCATTAAATTAATACTAGCACCTAGATCACAAAGTGCCTTACCCACGAATTTATCACCGATTATGCACGGTATTATGAAGCTCCCAGGATCCTTCTTTTTCTAGGGTGGATGCTTGTGCAGAATAGTCATGCATCCTTCTGTCAGCTTAACCGTCTCAAATTCCCCAAGTCTGGATTTCTTCGACATAGCATCCTTGAGAAACTTGGCATAACCGGGCATTTCCTTGATGGCATCTAACAGCGGAATATTGATGTGGACCTGCTTAAAAATATCATAGATCTTCTTAAGCTGGAACTCTTGTTTTTGCTTCTGTAGCCGCTGTGGAAAAGGAGGTGGAGGACGATAGTCTTCAATGCGTCATTCACATTTCATTCGGATCTGAGGAGGCTTAGGTTCTTCATCCTTCTCCTCTGTCCCTTATGCTGTCATGGCAGGTATATCGGCAGCAGGCTGTTTGTCGTCTGCCGGGGCAGCGTTCTCGGTAGTCGATTCTAGGGCTGGTTCCTTAACTGGTTCAGCTTCCTTCTCTGGCCCTGGTAATTTCTTCCCACTCCCTGTTGTGATTTCTTTGCACCGCTCATGTGTGGGTTGTCTAGCGACCTCAGTATCGCTACGAAATCCTCCATTCTGCCTTGGCTCAATATGCTGGGAAACCTGATCCATTTGTGTCTCCAATGATTTCAGAGTAGCTTCATGGTTAGTCATCCGCATCTCTGTTTTATCCATGAACGACTCAGTCTTCTTGACGAAGTGATTCATATTCTCAATGTAAGTTCTTGTCTGAGACATACACGTGGCCAAGGTCTGCTCCAATATACTAGTTGTGGCTGCTGGTGGCTGTTGCGGCTGCTGCCGTGTCAGAAGTTTAAGTGCCCCCTGATTTTGAGTGTTATGTACTTGAGGATTTAGGGCATTGTTTGGGTTGCTCCAAGAGAATTTGGGATCTTTTCTCTAGTTGGGATTGTAATTGTTGGAATTGTAGTTCTGCTTGTTATAATTTCCAACATACATCTCTTCCTCTAGCTGTAGCGGGCAGTCTTCCGAACTATGATTCCCACTGCAAGTTCCACATACCTCTTCTGCAGCGTAGACAGGTTGAGAACCCTTCTTCAGCAAGTTTTCTATCTCCTTTGTGAGATATGCAACTTGTGTCTTTAAGGAATTTTCGGCTTCGTAATCCTTCACAGCTAGTACTCGTTTACCTCTCCTTGATGTGGGGAATTGGTTTTCATTCTTCGCCAAATTTTTTAACACTACCATGGCTTCATCCGGATCTTTATCCAACAACAACCCATTGGCTGCTGAATCGATTCTCATACGAGTCTGTAGGTTGACAACATTGTAGAATTTGATTACCTGATTCCAAACAGGAAATCCGTGCATCGGGCAATTCCTTAAAAGAGTAGTAAACCTGTCCCATGCCTCGTGCATTGGCTCGACGTCTTCTTTTTAAAAAGTAGCAATTTCGTTACGTAATCGCTCAGATAAATGAGAAGGGTTAAAACGAGACAAAAATTCACGAGTTAAATCTGCCCAAGTTCGTATTGAACTCGACGTTAGTTTGTTCCACCAAGTTTTAGCTCTGTCCCTCAATGAATGAGGAAACAACCGAAGCCTCAGTATCTCCGGATTTACTCTTGGTAGTCTAAACGAACCACAGATTTCTTGGAACGTTTTTAGATGTTCCCTAGCATCCTCTGTAACAGCACCACTAAATTGGCCAGCGGAATTAATCATGCTGAATATGACATGTTTCAGCTCGAAATTTTCAGCTTCAACGTCTGGCAGGGTGGTCTCTAGTTCCACATGATCATTGATCATGTAATCTCGGTATGACCGGCGTGCGGCCCCAGCAGCAGGAGGATCGGCAGGCCGTCCGTTTCCTCCATCTTCGTTAGGATCTTCAGGACCTTGGGGATTCCCTTGATTGTTCATGGCCTCTAACTGTTCTTCAAGGTATTCGTTTCTGGCTAATACGAGTCGGAGTCGGTTCCTAAGATTGCACGAGCGTTCGATTTCAGGATCTATCTGATACTCAGGTTCCTTTCCTCGTCTCGATCTGCGCATAAACATAAAACCTTGTGAAAAGCACAGGGTGAACAATCCAAGTAAAAACAGAAAAATTTAAAAAGTGCAGTAAAGTAGGGTAAAGTTATGTTTTCAGTCCCCGGCAACGGCGCCAAAAACTTGTTGCGTGTAAAAGTGTCTATCGCAATGTAGTGCAAGTGTACACGACGCAAGTAGTAAAGTGATACACGAAGTATCAGATGTCGAATCCACATGGACTGGAAATAGCCTTAACCTAGAATTGCTGCACAAAGAAAAGATAATTTTAATTGTTTGTGATGGAATAATAAATAGTACTGAAGATAAAGAGTAAAGAAATCAGGATAAACAGAATGGGCCGGTATTGATTTGCTCAGTAGTGTAGGTGTTGCAAAGTTTAGGACTCTCTATTCTGTTGTTGCGCCTGTCGCGGCAGCACCTGTCGCGGCAGCGATCACACAACTCTGTACCATTTAATATAATTGTGATGTATGAATGAAATCTATCCTAAATGCAATGATTTATGCTTGAATGCAGCAGAAATATGGGTTAAATAGGGGGTAAAATATAGAACTTTTACACACTCAACAACATGCATCTGAAATATTTTGGGATAAATGGGAATTTTCTGAAGAAAAAAAAACTACAGTATCTGGTAATTTTAACTTTACTGCTTTAAACGTGTTTTCAAATCCGAGACTCTAGTACTGAATCTGATTCTAGGTTATTACATTTTGTAGATAGTTGCTATGCCACCACATAGGAGTTCTAGCTCTATGATAGGTCGAGGTCGTGGTCGAGGTCGTAATATTGTTTTTGGTGGTGATCATCTGTCTTCTGTTGGGCAAACAGAAAATCAGAATGAGATATCGGATAATGAGAATGAGCCCTTAAGAGGACACCAGATCGGGAGTGATGACCCACATGATGTTGATGAAACTGAGACAATTCAGCCGAACAGTGCCACAGTACACCGAGAATTGTTGCGTTATCTCCGCCAATCAGAGGGTCTGAAGAAACCCATATCTACAGAATTTATAGCCGCTGGGATGAAATTGTTTGAGGGTAAAATCGGTACACATCCAGCTGATGCAGAGTATTGGCTAAAGAAGTTACAACGATTGTTTGTTGAGATGGATTATCTAGCCAATTAGAAATTGAGGGCCGCCGTATCACTGTTAGAAGGTCAAGCACAAAATTGGTGGGAGTCAGTAGTAGATACTGTTCCACCTAGTCAGGTTACATGGGAGTTTTTCCGACATTCATTTCAGGATTGTTATGTGGGAGCCGAGTTCTTAGCGAAGTGTCGCGATGATTTTATGAATTTGAAACAGAACAACATGTCAGTGAATGATTATGAGATATAGTTTCGGAGGTTGGCCAAGTATGCTCTTGGGTTAGTTGTGACTGAGGAAGATAGGTGTGACTGGTTTTTGAAGGGACTTCGATTGCCAACTCAGAGAGATGTTGCAACACATCATGATAAAGTATTCAACAACATGGTTAGTCGGGCTAAAACTACTGAGAGGATTCTGGCATTAATGGTAAATGAGGAACTTCAGAATTCTGATCAAGTCGGGAAGCAACCGAATACGTCTGTACAACCGAGTTTTGTCAACTCGTCTGGGAAGAGGCTTAGAGAGGAGTCTGTTCCTTATAGTTTTCGAAATGTAAGACCTGCAGTATCGACAGTTCCGTCTGGCAGTGTAGGTAGTTCAAAAGTTCGTCGCCCTATTGCTATATGTGGTTATTGTAATAAGAAGCATAATAGAGATTGTACACCGATGAGCAGATCGTGCTTTAGATGTCGTTCTCATGATCATTACTTGAAGAATTGTCCACGTTCACCTATTGGTTCACCCGTACAGATTCAGAGACATGCATCAGTTCAGGCACCTCACCGAGGTAGAGGGCAGATTAGATCATTTTCTTCTGGTACTACTAGTAGAGGTGGACATGCTTCGAGTGGTGGTTCAGCTAGATTCGAGATTAGACGTTCAGATTCGGTACTTCCAACCGGAGCTCGTGTTGGATATGATGATATGCATGATAACATGGAAGGTACATTTTAATATGTTTCAGTTCTATGTTTCAATATTTTCGGTTATAATAGATCATGAATTCAGAATGAGAAAGAATATGCGTGTTTCAGTTGGTTATGAGATCTGTTATTAAGTCTGAAAATTTCGAGGACGAAATTCTTTAAGGGAGGGAGAATTGTAACACTCCAAAATTTCCCCAATTTGGAAAATCCCTAATATGAAAATCCCTAATTCGAAACCCTAATAATTTGGGAATTTTAAGCTCGAAACCCTAATTTGGTTAAGGTATTAAATTGAATTAATTCAAAAATTGGGGGCTTAATTCAAATTTCGGTGACCAAATTGATAGAAATCGAAGCTTTTGTGATCATTCTAAAATAAGGGTAAAAGTTACAACCCTAACCTTGCTATTTACCCATTTGCTAGGGTATAAACTTAACTTTTCAGCCTAAAGTATATGGGGCCATTCTTTTGCAAGCAGTAGCCACATCTCCCTCTTTGGCTATATCGTTCTTTCCCCGATATCCCATTCCCTTTCACCTAAATCTCTGATCAAGCTCCGTCAACCACCCTTGCATCGTTCGTTTCACGCGTCATCACCATCATCTTGATCGCGATCGACCCGTGATCGAGCCCCAACCAACAAGCTTCTCTTGTCAGCCACCGTTCATGAGAAAACAACCTTGGAGTTGTTCGAACCTTGTGGTTTTTGTGTCACCGTTAGATCTCCATCGTACCTCCTCCATTGTTGTAGTTGGGTAAGGCTACATGATTCATTTTTCTTATCTATTTTTTTGGGTTGTTGTTATTTTCCTTCCCTATTTGTTGTTTGGCCGGAATAACCATGTGAGCCTTCTTTGTTGTTAGCGTGTCGCCGTATATGTTGTTGCACCACCTCTGTCCTGTTGTTGCATCGCCGGAAGGGTTCAGAAACCATATTATTTTTCTACAGCTAGTGTGGGATATGTGTGAATTTGGGTGAGCCCAATCGTTGGGCATGTTGTGTGAGACTAGATAAAAAAATGGGTTGTGTACTTTGTTGAGCCCAAACCTGTGAGAAACCAAGTTGTTTGACCCAAACATATGTGAACGAGTTCTGACTCTTGATCGAATCGAACCATGTGCAGAACAGAACCGATACCTTGAACTGAACCGGGTTACCCTGTTGAATCGAATCGGACCTTATGAACCTGAACCGGACAAGTAATTGAACCGGGTTTGTTAATCGAATTTCACCTATGAACTGGTTGGACCATTGATCGGTTTTGACCGCACCCTTTTTACTTTTGACCGAATTATTTGACCTTTGACTAAGTTTGACCATTGACCAATTTGACCAGAGTTGATTGTTGACCAAGTTGACCTTTGAACTAGTTGACTTTGACTTTTTGTCATAGTTGACTTTGACTGTTGATCTTAGGTTGACTTTTTCGGACATCCTTCCTCTTAACCTTTCTCGACGTCTTGAGTCTGTATCCGCTGCCTGTTTTGTCAAATTAGATCACGAAAGCTCTGTTTTGTTAATTTTGAGTAATTGTTATTGGAATTTGATAAGTTATGGTTTTAGAATCTGATTCGGAATATTCTCGTGTTCAGGTGCCAACCTTGAGACCGTTGGGTTACCTCCAGTTGTTCAGACCGATCGTGCACGTTCTTTAAGATCTTCACGTGAGTATATCTTAGTTCGGTTTTCAGTATTTTAGTTGGTGGCTTAGTGTTAGTAATAAATGTTAATATAGAATTCATATCTCGTAGGTCTTGATTCAGTGAGATCCGAGCGTGAGGCTCGCCCTTCTCGAGATTAGAGCTTCTGTGGCTAAGGTGTGTTTTAAATAAATGTAATTTTATTCTTGCTTGATTTAATTATCTGGTTTGTGATTTGATAATGATTTTGCAACATCATTCATGGCATAATAATTGTGTTTTTAATTCAAGCATCTGATTTTCAGAAAATATGATACTCGTAAGAGTTCAGATTTATGATTTTACAAATCATATCATGTGTCATTTGTTCGGAACCGTGTTCAGAAAAAGTGAGAGAAATCTCCACTCTGATGAGGGCAACCTCCACCTTGTATGATATCGGATATTCGGGCATTGCATCATGTATCTGACATCACAACTAGGGATGGCAATTTGATCCGAATCCGATCCGAATACGATTCGATCCGAAGAAATTTATCCGATCCATATTCGATTGAAAATAATCTGAATCCGAATCCGAGTAAAATGTCCGAGTCTTAATAGGAGATGGGTTGGATATTGTGAAACAAATATTTTAATTTTGATATAACTAAAAACCTAAGGACTAAATTGAAAAAGTCAAAACGAATTTTAAGTCCTCAAAATATCCCTATATAAGTTTAAGATTATGCCTAAGTTAAAAACATGCTTTTCAAATATTCTTTTCTAAGTGTTTCAAGCTAAAAACAGTGATTTTCAGAGTCTTGTTTCGAAACGGCCCTCAGGCGTTTCGAAACGTTTTCATCACTGTCGACCATCGTTCTGAAACGTGTATCGAAACACTTTAACTCGTTTCGAAACGGTATCACTCGTTTCGAAACTGTTCTTCATATTTGATTTGAAAAGGACCAACGGTTCAAATATTTGCTGTGTTTTATAAAGATTAAAAGGGTGTTTCGAAACGGATCAAGCCCGTTCCGAAACGACCCTTGACAGTAGCAAATCCGTTTCGAAACGGATCCAAATCGTTTCGAAACAGGTGCTAGGTTTAATTTGAAAATATGACCGTTATGAGTTTTTAACTGATTTTCTGAAAGTAGTTAAGGCGTTTCGAAACGGGATAAGACCGTTCCGAAACGACCCTTGACAGTGGCAAAATCGTTCCGAAACGGCCCTAAGGCGTTTCGAAACGAGCTCTTAAATGCACCCCAACGGCTCTTTCTATTTTAGTCCGTTCCGAAACAGGTACCCCGTGTTCCGAAACGGGTTGGTGCAGACTGCATTTATGGTGGCAAGAGAGGGTTCCAACGGCTCCATTTATGTTCCCAACCACCCAAACGGCTAGAAATCAATGAGAAGGTATAAAAGAGACATCCAAAAGCATCAGCAACTACTATTGATCCTAAAGCAAACATCCAAACATCAAATTCAAGCAATTGTGCAAAAATCCCACTTTGTGTAGAAATCCCAATTTGTAATCTTCATTCATACTTTGTCAAATTGGGTTGAGTGCTTGTATTGGGGCTATCATTTGTATTGAGAGATACCTTATTAGCCTACAAATTTCTTTGTTCTCTTGTGTGAGGGTTGAGTTGATTTTTGGGTAGAAAAATCAACCGAAATTGTAAAGGGTTGCCTCCTTGTCCTAGAAAAGGGGAAGAACGATTTAGTGGAATTGTTGCAAATCCTTAGTGAAGCTAAGGTAGTGGATGTAGAGTTCATTTGGAACTTGAACCACTCTAAATCTCTTGTCCTTCAATTTTTAATTTGCCAATTTCCACCACAAACCTTTAAATTTCCAATTCACCCCCCCTCTTGGTCAATTTCGATCTTGCGATCCACTCAACAATTGGTATCAGAGCTTAACTCTTTGAGGATTAACAACCACAAGAGGAGATCCTTGGAAGAGTGTGATCATCAAATTATCAAGAGATGGCTTCTACCTCCGGTTCCGGCATGTACGAGTCACAATCGACCACAAAGCCTCCATTCTTCAACGGTGATAACTATTCTTTTTGGAAGAATAGAATGCGTCTATTCATCAAGTCAAATGACTATCTTGTGTGGGATGTCATTGAGGATGGGCCATACATTCCATTGAAGCAAGACGGTGAAGGCAAGATGGTGTTGAAGAAGAAAGCCGAAATGAGTGAAGAGGAGAGGAAAAAGATTCAAGTCAATGATAAAGCTCTCCATATGCTATTTTGTGCTTTCGGTCCGGACATCTACTCAAAAGTCTCATCAATTGAAAGTGCCAAGGAAGTGTGGGACACTCTTGAGACCACTTATGAAGGCACCAATGATGTCAAGGAAACTAAGATTGGAATTCTCAATCTTAGTTATGAAAATTTCAAGATGGAGTCCGATGAGACGGTGTCAAAGATGTTCGATCGATTCTCCACGATCGTCAATGGTCTAAAGGGATTTGGAGAGATCATACCGGAAGACAAGCTTGTCCGGAAGCTACTCTATTCATTTCCCGAGTCTTGGGATGGGAAGAGAACCGCTATCATCGAAGCAAAGAACTTGAAGACTTTGAAGCTTGATGAGCTTGTGGGTTCTCTCCTTACTCATGAGATCATGAAGCAAGGAAGGGAAGATGAGAAGAAGAAAGAAGAGAAAAGGGTAGAGAAGCTTGAGGTAGAGAAGAAGAAGAAGATGTGAATAGCTCTCAAGGCTAAAGCTTCACAACATGATGAGAGCTCATCTAGTGATGAGGATGAACTTGAAGAATTGGCTATGATAGCCAAACGATTCTCACGTTTTATGAGGTCCAACCGGGGAAGAAAAATCCAAAGGAAGATGGACTTCAAAAGCAAGAACAAGGAAGATGGAAAGGATCCAATCATTTGCTTTGAGTGCAATAAACCCGGCCACATACGTTCGGAGTGCCCTCAACTCAAGAAGAAGAGCTTTGAGAAGAAGAAAAAGCTCAAAGCCAAGCTTGCTACTTGGAGTGATGAGGAGTCATCGGAGGATGACGAACAAGAAGTGGCTAACCTTTGCCTCATGGCACTTGAGGAAGATTCCTCCATGGTAACCTCTAACTCATCTACTTTAGATTTTTCATATGAAGAATTAAATGATGCATATGATGAGTTACAAGAGGTATATGATGAATTACTTGAGAAGTATAAGGAGTCGGTCATTAGGAATAAAAAGATTATTCTAGAACTAAATGAGAAAAATGACTCACTTACTCAAGCTAATTCTAAATTTGAGAAAAAAATCTTAGGATTAAAAGATGAACTTAAATTTTTTCAAGATGAAAATGTTGATCTTAATAATCTTTTATCTCAATGTAATTGTGAACACCAAAAGGTGTTGGGTGAGCTAAATGAGCTCAAAAAGTCTTTAAAAAATGTTGGTAGTGTCAAGCATGAAGTAGGAGAACCCTCTAGAACACACCAACCTAAGAAAAAGACTAACTACTGCAAACAAGGTAGCTACCCTAGACATAGTAGAACTAAAAGAATTAGAAGTGTATGGGTTCCTAAGGAACTTGTAAAATCTAATAATTTTATTGCTATGTCATCTTGGATTCCTAAGGGAACCAAGGTTTTGGGAGCTAACACTCATGGACCCAAAATGATTTGGGTACCAAAAACCAAAGTTTAATATCTTTGTTTGTAGGGGGAGCATTGCTACAAGGCCAAGGAACAAAGTCAAAACTCATGGTACCTTGATAGTGGATGCTCGAGACACATGACCGGAGACAAGAGTCGATTCATGGATCTAAAGCCAAAAAGTGGAGGAGTAGTAACATTTGGTGACAACTCCAAAGGCCACATTAAAGGTATTGGCTCCATAGGTAATCACTCTACCATTCTTATTGAAAATGTCTTATATTCCGATGGTCTTAAACACAATTTATTGAGCATAAGTCAACTATGTGATAAAGGATTTAATGTTTTATTTGATAAAAATGAATGCAAAATTGTAGACATTAAATCTAATAACATTATGCTCATAGGTCATCGCATAAGAAACATATACATGGTGCATTTAGATGACATACATACATCTCATGCATGCTTAGTTGCTCAAAATGAAAATGATGCATGGTTGTGGCATAGGAAGCTAGGACATGCTAGCATAAGTGTTTTAGAAAAACTAGTCTCTCTAAACCTAGTTAGAGGTTTACCCAAAATAAAGTTCTCAAATGATAAAATTTGTGATGCATGCTCAAAGGGTAAACAACATAGGTCTTCCTTTAAATCCATTAATGATGTTTCTACTAGTAGATGCTTACAATTAATTCACATGGATTTATTTGGGCCAATTAGGACTATGAGCTTGGGTGGTAAGTCTTATGCTTTTGTGCTAGTTGATGATTTTTCTAGATTTACTTGGGTTCTCTTTTTAAGTACTAAAGATGAGGCTTTGGAAAAATTCATCACATTTTCAAAACTAACCCAAAATGATCTTGAACTTAGAATTTCACATATTAGAAGTGATCATGGAACCAAGTTTCAAAATTTAGGGTTTGAAGATTTTTTAAATGAAAATGGTATTAGCCATAATTTTTCGGCTCCTCGAACTCCTCAACAAAATGGGGTAGTTGAGAGGAAAAATAGAACTTTACAAGAAATGGCTAGAACTATGGTTTGTGAAAACAATTTACCTAAATATTTTTGGGCGGAAGCCACAAACACCGCTTGTTATATTGTAAATCGAGTAATGATTAGGCCAATTTTAAAGAAAACACCTTATGAGATTTTAAAATCTAAAAAGCCTAACATTAGCTATTTCCACCCTTTTGGGTGCAAGTGTTTTGTTTTAAATAATGGAAAAGACAACTTAGGTAAATTTGATGCAAAAAGTGATGAAGCCATTTTTATAGGTTACTCTTTAACCTCTAAAGCCTATCGAGTATTTAACAAAAGAACTTTAGTAGTAGAAGAATCCATTCATGTTGTATTCGATGATAACCTCCTTCCTAGGAAGGATTCTTGTGATGATGATGATGTAGGGATCATAAATGCCTTTGATGGAGGTCAAACTTCAAAGGAGGATGAGATTCCAACAAAGGAAGAGGACTCACAAGATCCACCTCTTGAAGCCTTGAAGGACTTGGCCATTGAGGAAAAGGAAGTGAGCTACCCAAGGGAGTTGAACTATGTCAAAGATGGTGAAATCTTGGGTGATCCATCCAAGGGGGTAACCACTCGTTCTTCTCTTAGATTAATGAACCATGTTGCATTTATCTCATGCATAGAGCCTAAAAATATAAAAGAAGCATTGAAAGATGACTTTTGGATTATGGCTATGCAAGAAGAGTTAAATCAATTTGAGAGAAGTAATGTATAGACATTAGTTGATAGGCCTAGTAATCAATCTACAATAGGAACTAAATGGGTCTTTAGGAACAAACTAGATGAGAGTGGTAACATTGTGAGAAATAAAGCTAGACTTGTAGCACAAGGTTACACTCAAGAAGAGGGAATAAATTTTGATGAAACCTATGCACCCGTAGCTAGAATGGAAGCCATTAGGATGTTGCTTGCATATGCATGTTATCATAATTTCAAGCTCTTTCAAATGGATGTTAAAAGCGCATTTTTAAATGGTTTTATAAACGAAGAAGTGTATGTGGAACAACCACTGGGTTTTGAAGATTCAAAATTTCCAAATCATGTTTTCAAACTTACCAAAGCACTTTATGGTTTAAAACAAGCTCCTAGAGCTTGGTATGAAAGGCTTTCAAATTTTTTGATTGAAAAAGGATTTGAAAAAGGTAAGGTGGACACTACACTCTTTATAAAAATGTATAAAAATGACATCTTAGTAGTTCAAATTTATGTTGATGATATCATTTTTGGTTCTACTAATGAATGTCATTGTCAAGAGTTTGCTAAGTTAATGCAAGGTGAATTTGAGATGAGCATGATGGGAGAGCTCTCATTCTTTTTGGGATTCCAAATCAAGCAAAAGAAGGATGGCACCTTCATCAACCAAGCAAAATACATAAAGGATATGCTCAAGAAGTTTGGCTTGGAGAATGCAAAGCCTCAAGCCACTCCTATGAGCTCATCTACAAAGCTTGACAAAGATGAAGGAGGTAAGTGTGTTGACTCTAAGCTTTATCGTTCTATGATTGGATCATTGCTTTACCTTACCGCAAGTAGACCGGATATCTTGTTTAGTGTTTGCTTGTGTGCTAGGTTTCAAGCTAGTCCTAGAGAGTCACACCTTATAGCCGTTAAAAGGATCTTTAGGTATCTTAGAGACACTCCTTGTTTAGGTCTTTGGTACCCTAGAGACTCTACCTTCAACCTTCATGCTTACTCGGATGCGGATTATGGGGGTTGTAAAATCGATAGGAAAAGTACTTCGGGAACTTGTCAATTCTTAGGTAGTATGCTCATATCTTGGTTCTCTAAGAAACAAAATAGTGTAGCCTTATCTACCACCGAAGCTGAGTACATATCCTTAGGGAGTTGTTGTGCTCAAGTCCTTTGGATGAAGCAACAACTCTTAGATTATGGAATTAAAGTTGAAACTATACCCCTAAAATGTGACAACACTAGTGCTATTTGTTTAACAAAAAATCCCATCCAACACTCTAGAACCAAACATATAGAAATAAGGCATCATTTCATTAGAGATCATGTCCTTAAGGAAGATGTGGTTATAGAGTATGTAGACACCTTGAATCAATTAGCGGACATATTTACAAAACCTTTAGACAAAGAGCGTTTTTGGTCCCTTAGGAGAGAGTTAGGTCTAGCTAGCCTATCTTGACCTTTTAGGACCTCTTTTGTGCTTAAATATGCTTGATCTTGTGAAATGCCATGTTTGTATGTTTAAACTCCTAATTTCATCCATGTCTATAGTTAGGGGGAGTATGTTTTTGCTTAAATATGTTTTGCCTGCTCATTCATAACATTTATGCATGTTAGGCCTCCTAAAACTTCAATTTTCTGCACTTTTAGAGCCTCATCTGCACTTCCAGGCCCAGGTGTATCGAAACGGGTGACCCAGTTTCGATACGGATACCTTAAATTCTGCTCTGAGAGAAGGGCGTTTCGAAACGCCTCAAAAGCGTTCCGAAACGTTTTTGCTACTGCCAAGGGGTGTATCGCAACGCGTTCCGATACGGGTCAAAGGGGTTTCGATACAGTCAACACCATATCGAAACGGTCAGCCTATGGTCTCAAAAACGGTCAAAACCCTAGCCGCCCCGTTTCGAAACGGCCTTGACCGTTCCGAAACGGCATCGCAGATTGCTTTATTTAGGGCTTTTAATGACACAATTCACTTTTCATTAAAACTCTTAAAACCCTAACCGCCTCCCTCTCTATAAATACCCTCTCAAACTCTTTGATTTTCACAAAATTGTGAGGGGTTTTACTCTAAAGCTCAAGTCTAAGCAAGTTTCATCAATCTTGTGCAAGGATTTTAATCAAATCATCCAAAATCCCAAACTAAGGTAATTTTTTTTCTTCTTTTTCCTTCTCTTGCAATTTATGTTCGAATCTTAGGTTAGAAAATTTTATTTTTGTATACATTATATGTTTTTAGTTGTGGGTTTTCCATATCTTATAAATTTTTTTCCAAATCTCAAAATTTTTGATTCGAATATAAATTTTTTCAGTCGTATTTTTTTTACTGTTTTTTTATTTTAATTTTGTTTTCAAAAACCTAAGTGGGATTTATTATTGGATTGATTTTAAATATCAATGCATACACTTAATTTTAAAACACTTGCTTAATGTTTTTAGATGGCGGATCAAGCTAACAAGAAGCGCAAGGCCGTTCAATCCGGTGATTCGAGCATTCGTACGAATCTCACTATGCTTTTTCAGAAATCTCTTAAAACTCCGGACCAGCGTGCTCGCTTCTCTTTTGTCAAGGATTTCGCGCTTCGTAAAGAACGTGTCATTGATCTTGAGTTCCTCAATTCCGAGCGATTCCTTTTCCGTTATCTCGATCGTTTGGATGAGTGGAATCTTCTCTCTTTCTTGAGCATTCCGGATGTTCGCTACAAAAACATGGTACTCCTTTTCTACTCTAATGCTCGTTTTATATATGATGAGACCAAAACCGAGATTGTTGGAATTGAGTCATCCTTATTGGGCAAAAAGTTTGTTGTTAATGTTGCTCTTTTGGAGTCTGCTCTTAAACTTAAGAATGAGGGTCTTGAGGATGAACGCCACTTTGGCAATTTCATCGGCAAAGCACTTTTCTTGGATGTGCACGATCGAGTTCTTCACTTGATGGTTTCTTGGTTTATTCGGCCTTCCGGAGGTAAATACTCTCATATCCGTCAAACCGATCATTTTTGGCTTGAGTGTTTCCGTAGAGGTGAGCGCCCTAATGTGCCTAAGATAATCTTTGCCGAGATAGTCAATAATATTAAGCTTATTGACACAAGTGAGTTGAAGTCGTTTACCTATGGTATTGTCTTAAGTTACCTATTCGATGATCTTGGTATTGATTGTACCTACGACTCTCCGGAACCTCGCAAGACCACAATTGGTGAGTCATCCCTTCGCAAGTCCGGGTTTACATATGTGAATGGTGTTTGGGAAAGAGTTGATAGAGAAGCGGTTCCTCCTCCCGTTGCTCCTCCACCGCAAGTTCAAATGGCAAACAATGATGCTCTCACGGCCTTCCTTACCGAGCGATTCAATGATTTGGACTCTCGATTCGATGCTTTGGACACTCACATTGCTTCGGGTTTTGAATCTATGGGCAATCGGTTGAAGAATGTCGAGGATCGTCTTCAAACTCTTGAGACTTCGCATTCCAACTTGGATCTCTCCTTCTCTACTCTTTATGGGCAATGGACGAAGTTTCACCATTCTCAAGCCAAGAGCGATGATGATACTTCGGATGATGATGACGAGGCTTAGGAACTCCATATCATACCATATCATATTATCTATGCTTTTTAGGATTAAGATTGCATCTTTATGTTTTCTCATGTTTTAGGAACCTATGCTTATGGCTTTTTATTTGGGATTTTATGTTTGAACTTAATGTTTGATTTATGTTTTGGATATTTTGATATTATGAATTAATATTATGGTTGCTTATTATTGCTTATTGGTACTAATCCTTTATCTTCTCTATGAGCTTTTATTGTTCTTTTTGATCTAACAAAAAGGGAGAGAAGAAATTTAAGAGCCACACTAAAATTCGTTTTAAATTTCAAAAAGTTTTTTTTTAAGGTTTACAACGTGGATTTCAAATCTTTTAACTTTAAAAACCTATCTTAAATTAAGGGGGAGTTAGATTATTTTCAAAACTTTCAAAATTCTCAAAAATTCTAACTTTGGTTTTGTTATATCAAAAAGGGGGAGATTGTGAAACAAATATTTTAATTTTGATATAACTAAAAACCTAAGGACTAAATTGAAAAAGTCAAAACGAATTTTAAGTCCTCAAAATATCCCTATATAAGTTTAAGATTATGCCTAAGTTAAAAACATGCTTTTCAAATATTCTTTTCTAAGTGTTTCAAGCTAAAAACAGTGATTTTCAGAGTCCTGTTTCGAAACGGCCCTCAGGCGTTTCGAAACGTTTTCATCACTGTCGACCATCGTTCCGAAACGTGTATCGAAACACTTTAACTCGTTTCGAAACGGTATCACTCGTTTCGAAACGGTTCTTCATATTTGATTTGAAAAGGACCAACAGTTCAAATATTTGCTGTGTTTTATAAAGATTAAAAGGGTGTTTCGAAACGGATCAAGCCCGTTCCGAAACGACCCTTGACAGTAGCAAATCCGTTTCGAAACGGATCCAAATCGTTTCGAAACAGGTGCTAGGTTTAATTTGAAAATATGACCGTTATGAGTTTTTAACTGATTTTCTGAAAGTAGTTAAGGCGTTTCGAAACGGGATAAGACCGTTCCGAAACGACCCTTGACAGTGGCAAAATCGTTCCGAAACGGCCCTAAGGCGTTTCGAAACGGGCTCTTAAATGCACCCCAACGGCTCTTTCTATTTTAGTCCGTTCCTAAACAGGTACCCCGTGTTCTGAAACGGGTTGGTGCAGACTGCATTTATGGTGGCAAGAGAGGGTTCCAACGGCTCCATTTATGTTCCCAACCATCCAAACGGCTAGAAATCAATGAGAATGTATAAAAGAGACATCCAAAAGCATCAGCAACTACTATTGATCCTAAAGCAAACATCCAAACATCAAATTCAAGCAATTGTGCAAAAATCCCACTTTGTGTAGAAATCCCAATTTGTAATCTTCATTCATACTTTGTCAAATTGGGTTGAGTGCTTGTATTGGGGCTATCATTTGTATTGAGAGATACCTTATTAGCCTACAAATTTCTTTGTTCTCTTGTGTGAGGGTTGAGTTGATTTTTGGGTAGAAAAATCAACCGAAATTGTAAAGGGTTGCCTCCTTGTCCTAGAAAAGGGGAAGAATGATTTAGTGGAATTGTTGCAAATCCTTAGTGAAGCTAAGGTAGTGGATGTAGAGTTCATTTGGAACTTGAACCACTCTAAATCTCTTGTCCTTCAATTTTTAATTTGCCAATTTCCACCACAAACCTTTAAATTTCCAATTCACCCCCCTCTTGGTCAATTTCGATCTTGCGATCCACTCAACAGATATGGATCATGCCAAGATCCGATCCGAATTCGAATCCGATCCATATCCGAGTCCGAATCAAAATATTTAGGACTTTTAACTCCTTAAAACAAAATATCATGTATAATATTTACATTAAAACAAGAAGACAACATAAATAAAGTAAAAAGTTAAACTAAATACATTAAAAGAAACATAACTACATATATTTTTTAAACGAAAACATAAATGTATATATTAGGTAATTTGGAATAATAGTAAAAATAAAATTAACTTTATATATATATATATATATATATATATATATATATTAAAAGTGATAATAAAAATATAAATGTCTTAAGAAGGTAAGTTAAATAATAATAATATTTATTATGATTTATATATATTAATTAACCTTAATATAGTGTAATATATCTATTTATATCATATGCATGTATAAATAAATATGAAAAAAACAAATGCAAGATCAAGTCATAGATAAACAAACAATAAAATAAATACAATAGAGAAACAAATAAATGTAAATATCAATGAATTACTAAAAATTAAGAAAGTTAGTGAATGAAATAGTAAGTAATGTGCAACCGATAAATAAAGTTATGATATATTATGCTAAAATTATGAATTAAAATAGAAAGTAAATTAAAAGCATAAACAATAAACACAAAAAATTAAATGTAGTCAACAAATAAGAGATAAAAATGAACAAGTGTAGAATTAAATAACATAATTTAAATGCATAAGAAATTAAATATACAAAATTATGGACTGATTTGCACTAAAATAAAATTCTTAGAGGGTCAAAACACAATATACCCTAAAGACGCTAAAATTCGTGAATCTACCCCTCAGACTTGGGTCAAGACTAGGGATGCCAATTTAATCTGAATCCAAAAACTCTGATCTAAATGCGGTTGAAACAAATCCGAATCCGATACGAAAAAATCCGATCCAAAAACAATCCGATCCAAATCCGTTTGAAAAAAATCCGAATCCAAATCCGAAAAAAATATCCGAGTCCGATTGTAACGGATTCGGACTTAGATTTTATACAATCCGATCCAAATCTGATCCATTGCCATCCCTAATCACAACATTTATGATTTGATTTATCGGATACACTATTTTTTCGGAAATGAATTTATCGGAAAATGAAATATGTTTTGATTTTCTATTTTGTTTAAACAAAAGGACACAATAAGCTCTTTAGCTTACACCCCTTAGTTTTTACTTTCAGATACTCAGACTTATTAGGCGACTCGATACTTGGAGCTTCTCGTATATTTTACTCGGATATTTATCATTCAGAATGAACTCTCTTTGACTATTTCAAGCTATTGTCTAGCAAAATTAGAATAACTGGTAATTTCAGACATTGAGACTTTTATTTTGGGATTATGTTTTTGCATGCATTTGAATTTATTTCGGATGTTTTTATGAAATATTTAGTATATGTTTTAATGTTCGAGTTTCGTAAATATTTAAGGAATTTTACGTTAATTATTATTAATTAATTCAATTTGTACTTTTAAAATATTTATAAACCTAAGACTTATAACTTGAGGGGAAAGTTTTCAAACCTAACTTTCTAGATTCAGCTCATTTCTTCTAGGCCGAATTTAGGGGGTTACACTTAGTGGTATTAGAGCACGGTTCAACCTGAAGAATAGGGTGTACCGAAATGGTTCATGGCCGTTTTGAAACATTTTGTCACTGGAATTCCTCGTTTCGATATAGGTTCATAGCGTATCATTACGGGTCAAAGCTAAAGTCAAAGGAAGTCAATCCGTTTCGATACAAGGCATGCCTGTATTGATACGATCTAAAAGGTAAAGTCAACAAAGGTTGACCATTGTCCACCCGTTTCGAAACAACCCTAGGGTGTTTCGATACGGGGTTAGTTAAGTTAGTTAAAGGCATATTAAACAGTTTGCAAGGTTCACAGTTTAGTCACAGAATATTGAAAGATTAAATTGATTGAGCTAATAGACCCCAAATTGTATGAAATTTTATAGGCATGTTAATATTGTGATGAATTACAAACTAGTGTAATCAATTGCATTGAATGACCCCTAAATTATCGAATTTATAGATTGGTCCTTAAAACTTGTGATAGTTAATATTTAGCCCTAATTGATTTATTATTGTTTCGTATGGTTTAAGCTACATAGTAGTAATGATCCGTTGTATGATATTGTTGAAAATGTTAATAACGAAAAGAAATTTTACTGTACCAATTTCTGTATCGACCATCTGTTTCACCTTCCGACCCAGTTCTCGACCAGACTGAGAAGGGGATGTTACAAGAATTTATCAAAATTTCCAATTTGAAAAACGTCATTAACGTGGACATTACATTTAGATTGGAGGTTTAAGGTAATACAATCGAATTTATATTATATATATATATATATATATATATATTGTGTACATTCTTTTTTGTTTCGTCGTTATCATTCGTCTTCAATATATTTATGGTATAACAAAAACTATATGCACGTTGTTGCAGGCCCGACCCTGGGCAGGGGCAACAAGGGCGCCCGCCTAGGGTCCACAGTTTAAAAAAGTTTCACGTTTTTAATTTTATTTGAATTATATTTGTTTTTAATGGTCCAATTTTTTAATGCTTGTTATTATGGACACAATTTTTTTTAATATTTGTTAATAGAGATTTAATTTTTTCCAATATTTATTATTAGGGGTCTACTCTTAAAATTTAACTTTTCATAATACTTGTTATTATGGGCTCGATTTTTTTAATATTTGTTATTTTGAGCTTACTCTTAAAATTCATTTTTTTCTTTTCAATTTTTGTTATTAGGGGGCCCAATTTTTCAATACTTGTTATTATGGACCCACTGTTAAATTTTTTTTTCATTACTTGCTATTAGGGATAAAGATTTAAATAAGAATATGCAACCGTAACAACGGCTGTTACATAACGATAGCAGTAGTGGCGGAGCTAGGATTTTCTTATAGTGGGGTCGTGAGTGAAGTATGAGGTATTGAGGATTTCTATACCACGAGAATAAGCACTGTTGGCCCCATACCCTAACAAATCTAATATTTCTTATTAAAAAAAATCTATATTACCTCATTGAAAATCCCATACCCCAACAAATCAAGTGGGTCAATTGCACCCCCAATTTATATGCTACATCCGCCCATGGGTAGCGGCACCATTTGAAACCGCGATACCCGCAACTATTATGTCCACAATAACATATGTTATTAAGAGATTTCACAACCGCAATACTCGCAGTTACTGAAATAGCATCTATAATATCCACAACCACAATAAAACCTAACATAATTGTAAATACGACCAGTGCCGGAACTTGGAGTAAAAGTTTGAGGGGGGCAACTTAAATTTTTAAAAAGTTTGGAGGATGAAGCAAAAATTTTCAAAAAACGTTGAGAGTTTAACTAAAATTTTTAATAATTTTGATAGATTTAACAAAAAAATTAAAAATTGAGAGGAAATTTAATTAAAAATATTTAAAATTTTGAAGTTTAAAATAAAATTTTAAAAATTTGAGGAGGCCAAATTAATTTTTTTTAAAACTTTAGGGGTAAAATTCGAGTTTCCTAGAATTGGGGGTGTGGCCCCCACCAGTCCCTTAAGCATTCCACCCCTGAATACGACCACAACTGCAATTTAAATTTCTAGTTTAGGGCTTATTTTTTATATTCACCTTAGGCCACCAAAAACCCAGGACCGACCCTGCATTGTTATCTTCGATCTAATGCTTGGAATTGCAGAAGATGGAAATGGAGGAAGCAAAGCGAGAGTAAGAGGAAGCTAATCACATACAGCACCATCGTGGGCGGGCCACTTGCCACAACTCACCTCCGACCTCAAGTGGCGCGGTGGTGATAGCCAATTGCGGAAGGGTTCAAGCTTATAATAGAGGGTGTAATTAGAATACATGGAAAGAAAATGAAGCTACAACTCTTTCTGTTTTGTTTTCTCATAAAAAATGTTATTTCCTTATGTTAAATGGATTAATATCCTATACACTGTTGGTGGAAACTGAAAGTTTCCACAAGCGCCTTAGTTTTAAGGTATAGGGAGTTAGTTTAGGGTATAAAGTTTAGGAGTTCAGGTGTAGGGATTAGAATTTGGGGATAATTGTTTCAGTTTAAGGTTTAGGGTTTATAGGTTAGGGTTTAGTTTTACGGTAATATGGTGAAGATATAAGTTTTAACTTATAAACCCTAAATTATAACCCTAAACCTTAAATTGAAACAATTATCCCTAAATTCTAACCCCTACATCTAAACTCCTAAACTATATACCCTAAAACTAAGGCGCTTGTATTCTTATACTGAGATTTGAACTCATACAAAATAAATTAATATAAATTTCTTAAGCTATTAGACCAATAAGTGGATCTAAAATTATTATTATTATAATTATTTTAAAAAATTCATTAGATGAATAAGTAGATATCACCTATTATAATATGTGGTACCATACCCCCGTTCTCTCTCTTTTTTTTTTTGGAAAAATTCAATAGATTATGTTTGTCGACACTCACATTATCTCCCCTTTCTCTCTCTATTTCTTTTTAAATCTCTCAAAAAATTGAAGTCAAATATTATAAACAGCATACTGACGATTCATATCTACAAATCGATTGAAATACGAAAAATACGACAAGAAGAAAATCATGAAAAAACAAAGCCAGATATAGATGGGATAAACAAAGCCAGGATTAACTTAACAATTAGGTAAAGATCCTTCCATTTATTTATTGCTGAATAGTGAGTCATACAGTTGATTGGCACTCAAGTTATTATTTTTCATTACATTGATATCATTTGTGGTGCACACACGAAGGATTCACTTTGAAAATAAAAGATGAAATGTAACACATATCCACCAGGGAGATGTCATATTCCAGCAGCCAATTCTTCAAACCCTGCATCCGAGAAAATAACACAATGAGTGATTTGATTAAATTGATTAAGTTTATCGAATTGATCATCAGATTAACATACTGATTGAAGTATATTTTGATTTTTCCGGCGTCTGGATCGGCTATTGCAGCGAAAGCTTCCTGTGATAAATCAATGGTGCCTTGACAACCAGATGGGCAATAATCAACTATTTTCACCACAATATATTCCTTTCCTCTACATGGATGAGGGGAATCGTTGGTGGCCCCTTTGCATTTCACTTTGTATCGTCTCCCGCAAACTGCTCCGCCGTCCCATATCGCGTCACTGGCCGCCGCGATCATCACACCGTTGTCTTCATATCCGTAACAAGCCGACGCTGGAATTTTCGACCCCGAAATATCAATTACTAAACACTAATCATAAAATTGAATTACAAAGTAAGGCAAAAGGAGACTTACGAACGTATGGAGCAGTGTAGAAGGTGGCAGTCCCTGAGTGTGCAACAACTTCCCTGTAAGAGAAGCCGAGAACGAAAACGACGGCTACGAAGAAAAGGATGCCGAGTTTCGCCATTGTTGCTTCGTAAGAAAGAAGAAGGAATGATGAGCAATGCTGAAAGAAAGCAAAGGTTTATATAGTGGTTTTGCAGAATTAATGCACGTGAAGCTGTGAATAGGAGTGGACATTCAATCGAGCAGATTCGGTTCGAGTTGAGTTAAAAAATGTTGAGTTCGTCGAGTTGATGAGTACTATTTTATAGCTCAAACTTTATTTGAAATTTTTTCGAGTTGAATCAAAGTGAAGTTATTCGAGTTTCTGTTCAAATTTAATTGTAAGCATTTATAATACTATGATACTAATTAGTACCATTTTAAATGCTTTTTTATAACCATATACAATACGTGTATATTTATTCATATGTGATATATATATAGACACAAATACATATCAGAAAGAACTGAGTGACTCAACTCGAACTTGAAAACAGAGTCACTAAATACTAAAAATTCCAAGTTACTTGAGTTATTCGAATTTCTATTTTATAACTCAAACTTTATTTGAATTTTTTTGAGTCAAGACGAGTTTATAAAATTACTAGTCAAAACGAGTCAAATATTTTCAAATTAAATCGAGTCAAATAATTTAATTTTTTAAGTCGAATTTTGTCCGACCCTAACTGTTTATAATTGTGTTCTTGGTGAAGTCGTAAAATTCAATTTGCTGACAATAAATGCGATCTTTAGAAGTGATCGAAGTAGATGACACAGCATGAACAGAAATATTGTAGACCACTTGGGTCATGAAATTGACCAATAGCATTTTTTATGCACGACTATTCATATTTCTAGTTTTTTTCTTGTCTCATGGTGAAATCCAAAACAAATATTACTTGTTAATAATTAGAAGTGTTTAGATGTTATAATAACAATGAATAAATTGGACCCACTTAGTGTATTTTGTGTACAATATTTCACTAAGTAAATTAAAGTATTTTGAATTAGAAACGAGTATAGTGGTCGACTTAATCACATATGAAATGACAAAATTCATTATTCGATTCTTAAATGACATTAATCTTAGGTTTCATCTTTGCAAATCCTTTTCACTTCTAAATATAGGAAAGAATGCGTATAGTCCAGACTTATCAAACCAAATAATATAACAAGTGATCCCAATAAAAAAAATAGATGATATTCATATTAAAAAAATTGAGTTTAAACGTTTTATTTATAAAGTATATGAGCATTGTCAAAGTTTAATATTGAAAATTTAAAAATGTTAGCATTATAAAATGTTGAATTTCAAAATGCCAGCATTTATGAGTATTTTGGTTGGATAAATAATAATGTTAGAAAGTAATTAATTTTTTTTTTGATAAGCAAAGCGAAGTATATATTATTAGGATAAATATACAGCGCTAGTCGAGCATGCGCCTCATCAAAAACCTCCCTAAACCTATTGGAGGAAAAGAGTACGACATGTCGACTGAAAAACAAAGCGAAAGAACCCCCCTTACAACGTCATAGCGAAGCCTGAAACAAAGAGACTCGAGACACCCCTTCCTTTGCTAGTGCATCAGCTAACCCATTCGCCTCCCGATAGATATGGGAAAAGCACACCGATCCTATCCGCGCACAAGCTCGGTCAATCGCACAAAATGATTCCCACAAGCGCCAAGGGCGACGTTCCACCTGCAACACCCAACCAATCGCTACTTTGGAATCCGACTCAATAATTAAAGGGTGATCCGCCCATTTGGATGATAAAAAGAACTCCAAGGCGAAAGCTATCGCCCGAATTTCAGCCACATTAGAATCAAGAGAACCAAGTGGCCCTGAAAACAATGCGAGGACACGACTCTGAGCATCACGCAACACCCCCCCCGAAGCCCGCAGGCCCTGGCCTCCCACGCGCAGATCCATCCACTGAGAACTTCAAAGTAGTGCCGAGTGGAGGCATCCAACACACTCCCACACGGTCCAAGCTCTTAGCTACTTCTTCCCGAAACATACTCGGACAGTCCCACCACATGTTTTCACTGACCGTCAAGCCCTCCTTTAGGGTCTTCACCCAATAGAAAGAGCGTAATTTCACCAAAAAACAAATCTCTGAGACAGGAATAAACTTCCCATTAAAGACAAAGTCATTGCGCGCAAGCCACAACGACCATAACAAGGCAGCGATACTTGACACCCACAGCTTCCTTAGTACACCCGTAAACGAACAATGCATATCCGGGAGAAGAAAATCCGCTAAGGATTTTGGCAAAGGCAAGGATATCGCCCACCACCCTCGAAACCAATTCCACAATTCTTGGGAAAACGGACAAGAATAAAACAAGTGCTCAATATCTTTCTCCCTCTCGCGGCACCACCTACACAACCCTTGGTTGTCTCCCAAAATAATCCCACGCACCCGTAGAAAAGCGAAGGTCGGCAGAAAGTAATTAAATTATTACTAGAATTTTATGAGTTTGACAAATAATTATAAAAAATAATGAGATTAAAAATAAATAATATAAAATATGCAATATGAAAATTATTATATTTGTGATATATATGAGAAAAACTTTTATACACAATCCGTGTAAATTAAAGTTTATATGTACTTGTCAAATTTAGATGTTAGGAATTTAGTATAGTGTTTAGAGTTTATGGGTTTAAGTTATATAGTTTAGAATTTAAGCTTTAATGTTATAGTTTATGGTTTAGAGTTTATGATTTAGAAGTTAGGGTGTTAGAGTTAGAGTTTTAGGTTTTAGATTTAAAAGAAGGGTTGGGTAATTTTTTTACATAGATTGTGTATTAATATATAACCATATATATTGTAAAGTTTATGACTTGGGGAAAAAGTAAGGAGTTAATCTCAGCCACCCGTTTCACCTATCAAATGATTCAAAAAATTGTGTAAAACTATGGGATGAAAATCTTCTGCCCCTTTTCAATGCCCCTACTTATGCCCCGCGCTTAAAATTAGGTTTAGATTTTTAGGTTAGGGTTTAGAGAATTTACGGTATAGTGTATTTTTTAGGTATAGAGTGTAGGGTTTAGGATTTAGAATTTAGGGTTAAGGCTTGAAATTTAATTTTGCAGTGTTTTGAAGTGTTGGGGCACAAGTAGAGGCACCGAAAAGAGGCAGAGGATTTTTATCCAAAACTATGGGTTTTACCTAGTGTGTAAATGGATTCACTTATACAATGTAGAACTCAATTAATTTTACACTAATTCATGACTATTGGATGGTTGAAATAGATGGATGTGATTAAAAGTTAAAAATAAGGAGAATATTATATATATACACATTAAAATTACATAAAATGATATTTTAGAGTTTAATATTTATTTTATTTTATAGTGGAACTCATTGAATAAGGGATTCAAATCATCAAAAGAGATATTTTTTGTACACGGAATATATAAAATTGTTATGAATATTTATCTATATGGATGTCTATCATGATTAGAACTTTATCTAAGGAGATTGATTTACTTTATCATTAGGAATATTATCTCATTTAATTAGAGTTCAATGTAATATGTACTTCTTATGCCTATAAATAGATGACTTGATGAAGGCATTACAGATAAGTCTATATTTGTGAATAATACAAATCTCCTTCTTTCTCTCATCTCTTTGTTCTTGTATTCTTGTTCGTTGTTCTTGTTATTTTATTCACAACACTTTATCAACACGAGACTCTAATCAACTGAGATCTTTATCGTTCGAATCCAAAAGAAGTTACTGAAAAGAATGAATTCGATTATAGAATGAAATTAAAGATAAGTTTTTTTTTCTCTCATTTTTTAGCTATTGATTCTCTTTCTCTTTATATTTTTTGAAAGAATGGAAGCATGCTTAATCGCATCGAAATCCAATCTCGCTCAAAGAATTGATCTCTCAAGCGACCCAAATCCATATCAAGGGGATCGTGGGGAGAAGATGATTATCTTGAGTATATTTACAGATAAGTATTTTTTTATGAATTCGTGATATATAATATGGTGAATGTTTTTTTTTAATTTTATTTAACCATATTTTAAGTTTTTGCATGATATGCTTAAATGGCTTGGAAAGAGACGTGACGTAAAGAAATTATGAGAAGTTGTTTCGGTCATTTGCTATGTCTCCATTGTCCTCGAGAGGAGAATTATTATCGGTAAACTTTTTTCTCTCTTTAAATTATGATTTTAATGTGCGATAAATCATGGTGAATTTCAATCTATAAAAAGATTGTTATAAAGTCTATATTTGCTCGAAAGCAATATTTCTTCTTCGTCGAAAAACTCGACCATAGACTTCTCCCAATTTCAAGTTACGAAAATTCGTCTTGATCCAAAAAGTTTTATGAGAGGCATTCCCTGAAGTGAATGCAAAGCATGATGTTTATTCCATGCGATTACCAATGATGGGGCATTCCCTGAAGTGAATGCAAGCATGATATTTTTCTATGCGATTATTGGAATTGTTTCATTCCCTAAAGTGAATGCAAACATGGTAAATCATTATTCAATTAGAGACATAATTTTGATATAATCCAAGGTGGTTTTTAAAGGACCTTGTGGACTGGTTTAACAATGCTGCATACGAGGATTAAATCTTTGTTCTCTATGATAAGGATATGTGAAAAAGGTTTCAAAGGCACACTGCTCTACTCCATTCCCTGAAGTGAATGTGAGATTATATTATGGAAAGAATAAAAGCCACATTAGAAGTTGTGGTTGTGGTCGAGGCTATGAATATAGACATGAAAAATAATATGGTCATTTTAGGAATACTTCTACCCACCGGTAGTGAGGTTATAAGGATGACAAGAGTGATAAAGATCATTCTATTGAAGTAAAACTCCTCTTATTACCAATGCGATGTTATAAACCATTGGTCTCGTACGTGTTATACGTTGAAAAATCAAGAATCATTGAATGATAAAGGAAAGAAAATAGAAGCAAATTTTGTTTGCGAAACATGACGAAGATGATACTGGTCCAACTTTATTTGGACATTGTTGGTCCAACTCTTTTGGACGTTGTTGATTTTCTTATAACCCTCGAAAGGAATAAATCATCTTCTAATTATTCTCATAACTTTGAAGAGAATTATTTATTTATTTTACTTTACATTTATTTATTTTACACCCATTAATTATTTACGTTTTATATTTATATATTATGATATTTATTTATTTTGTTTAACATGATTACTTGTCAAATACAATTTACGGTGACGATTTATGCTCAACATAAGCATAAGATATATTTTCCCATTTAAATGCAAGGGAATAATGTGAGTATTATATCTCAAAGTACTGAAAATATTGATGCTCTAGAAGAGCAATAAATTCTTGAGAGAAAGCACATTATGAAAAGTGCAGAATTGCGAATATTGTAATAATTACCGCTAATGGTAATAATATCGTCACCACTATAAGTGGAAATTTTAAGAGAGCAATATGAGTTCGCAAAATATCCCTTTGGGAATTATAGATAACATATGTTATCAATTGACATTTGAAATAAGCCAATATGGATATAAGTTCTGGTAGCCAAAAAGTCAGTTGAAAGCTCTAGAAGAGCTATATATTGCTACCAAAAGATAATTTCAATTGAAAGCTCCGAAAGAGCTATATATATTCCTATTTAAAGGAACAATTTTGATGGTCGTACTAGACATGTACGAGTGAGATTGAATTACATGTTATGGTAAACAATAAGTTTACAAATTTAGAGATATATACACACATATATATAGTTGGCATGATCGGTTAGACCATCCTGATCAATAATGGTGCAGAAATTATTGAGATTTACATGCACATGTATTAAAAGAACCTGTAGTTCTTGTGGTGCTTATTCTCAAAGGAATGGATTAAATTCCACTTACTAAAAGAACCTGAAGTTCTTGTGTTGTTTGTTCTCAAAGGATATAGATGATCCCACTTTCCAAAAGAATTAGAACTTAAAGTTCTTGTACTGAAGTTGAGACTGTATGTCTTGCATATCTGAACGAAATATGGGCCCATATATCCACAAATGTGGAAATTTTTATATAATTTTAGTAGATGCATCTACATTGTTTTATCAACTTACAACCAGAAGTTTGTGAGATTGATTATAAAAGGATTCGGATTATGCAGTTAGACTATTCATCTTGCAAATGCTAGTGGGTTTATATTTTAGGCTATATCGGTTGTTACAAAGCCTATTGATTATGAAAAATACGGTTTAGCAAATTTTTAATTGGATGCCTCCTATTTAATAGCTAAACTGTGAGAACAAAACATTTATTATTTATATGGTATTTCCATATAGCAACACTTATACGCATCAAGCCAACGAGTTATAATAAACTCCCCATTATGATTTGACTTTTGGTCAGAAGTCATATTTCCCATTTTGAATTTTTGAATGTGCGATATATAGTTGAATTGCTCTACCGTATCGCACAAAATGAGCAAGTAAAAAAGGTTGAGAATATATATTGAGTACGAGTCTCCTTTTATGTTTAATTCTAAATATTAATTGGAGAATCATTTATTAGATGATTTTTCTCAACATTAGGGGGAGAGAATAATTAGCTGGATAAAGAAGAAAATGAATTATCATTATCTAGATCCTCGAATATGAACTAAAAGTTCATAAGATAATTCATCTTATTTCATGTCAACTGTCAGACATATTTACTGACCCAATGAGAGTAATTAAGTCTCATATACCAGCTGAAATGCTCTAAGTTTAAATTACATGTTAGAGCAAGTGGATGTAAATCATGTTTGAAGCATGATAGTTGAAATGGTTCCAATGATCAAAATTCTCGTAAATGAAAAGTATTATGAGATGGTCATATATTGGAGGCGGGTGCTCCTAAAGAGACCCAAGACATAACTAATAATAAAACTCTTGAAGAGTTTCAGGTACCTGAAATAAAGATTGAAATCTTGAAGAGATCTCGATAAGTTATGTCATTACGAGAATGGAACCAGAAAATTGGAAAGTTGTCGACAACGATTTTACAAACAATTTTACATAAAATACTTCTATGGAAGTAAAAAAAGAAGTTGAGGATCTTGTATAAAATATATCCAGAAGTATAGATATTGAATTGGCCGATGTTGAAAGACACTTTAAACTTCTAAAATAGAAGTATTTGGACCAGCAATCCAAACACCTAAAGGTGTAATGCAAGTGAGGCACAAATAAGTAGTCGTAAATACGACTTGAACTATGATTTATGAAAAGTTTTAATTACTTCATGGTGGATGCAATTACTTTGGCAGTTATGAAAAATTTTACATGCTTCTAATTATTTGTGGATCCATATTTATCCTTGAAGGATTTCAAATGCTAGAAGCATTTAGAAATTTCCGAGGAAATTTATTTAGACATGTCTCATGAATATTTTGGCGCATTTGGTATAATCACCTTAGTGAATACTAATTGAGAAAATACTATAAGAATGATCAGATTTCCTTATGTATTTTATAAAGGAGTTTGGATCAAGATCCATTATGATAATTTTAGAACTCTTGAAGATCGAGCATTTTTATATATTTCTTTTTGTCTATGAATAGACATAAGCTGAAAGAATCTTAAAGAAGATTTAATATGAATAGAGCATATCTATTGAGTATCCCAATAGTTGTAAGATTGTTGGATGTGAATAAAGATAATTATATCTTTTCTTGGTCTTGAAGCACTATATATTAGTTGGTCAAGAAATATCTATGAATATACAAAGATCATTACATTTAGATCTTCAAACATTCGTCGATGCCTCCTCAAATCTTGTAGAAATAATTGTTATGCACAAGGCAAGCCAAAAATGTGTTTGGCTAAGACCATTGACCCAACATATCCAGAAGATATGTGATTTACTTTCACAAGATATGATACAAATGCTATCTTGTGTAGAGATAATGAAAGGTGGATACATCATGGAAAATATTACTCCAAAGTTTCATCCCCGCTATCTTTAGAAAATAGTGTTCAAGGTTGAATTATGAAGATTCAAAGATATTTAGTAGTGTTTTCATGAGGGGGAGTAAATACGCGTTGCACTCTTTTTCCCTTGACCGAGGTTTTGTCCCAATGGGTTTTCCTGGTAAGGTTTTTAATGAGGGAACATGTTATGCGTATCAAAGATGTGTGTACTCTTTTTCCTTCACTAAAGAATTTTTTCAAACTGGGTTTTTATCTTAGTAAGGCTTTAACGAGACACATTATCTACATAGACATCCAATGGAGAGTGTTATGAATATTTATCTATGTGGATGTCTATCATGATTAGAACTTTATCTAAGGAGATTGATTTACTTTATCATTAGGAATATTATCTCATTTAATTAGAGTTCAATGTAATATGTACTTCTTATGCCTATAAATAGATGACTTGATGAAGGCATTACAAACAACTCTACATTTGAGAATAATACAAATCTCCTTCTTTCTTTCATCTATTTGTTCTTGTATTCTTGTTCATTGTTCTTGTAATTGTGGAACAGAATTCGCTGGATGTCAGTGCATGTGAAAGGGATGTGGGAGGTGATATTGAACAGGTAAATGAACAAAATTGTGGGCCTCAATCCGTTAACAATAGGGCTGGGATAGCAGCAATTGTTGAATACAAAGGAAGACAGAGAAGAGTTAGACAATTATCGGAAATTATTCGAACAACATGTGGGGAATTCGACGGCCGAAGAGACTGGTCCAACACTGCTGAAGAGAGGAAGAGGAAGGCCGCGGAAAAATCCCAACCCAGCTGATAGCCTCTTGATTGCAAACGGGTCGTTGTCTGATTCTGATTTTTTACAGCGGAAGCGAAACATATTAAAGGAGGCGAATGAGACATTGGAGTTGGGAAAATTGTTGGGGGCTAAAACGATAGGCAATGAAGAGAATATCATAAGCGATATCGCAAGATTAATTGAGGCGAGGGAGGTGCCGCGGACATAGGGGGGATGCGGCTGCTGTCGTGGAACATACGTGGAATGGGCGCGACTGCGAAGAATTGAGCAGCACGTAATCTTATACGGCAGCAAAAAGGTGAGTGTGTCATTTTATTAGAAACGAAAATGGAAATTGTGTCTGAATTTGTAGCGAAGAAAATTTGGGTCTCGGATAATTGTAAGTTTGTGTATGCACCTTCGATAGGGAGATCAGGGGGTATATTTATTTGTTGGGATGAAGACAGGTTTTTGGTGTCGAGAACATTGGTTGAGGAACGAATTGTTTGTGTTGAGGGATGTTGGGTGAGCGACAATTGGCAGTGTGGAATAGTGGGGATTTATGCACCATGTGAGGTTGATCAACAACGTATTTTATGGAACCGATTGCTAGAAATGATGGAGAATAGTGCGTTACCGTGGTGTTTGATAGGTGATTTTAATATTGTGACATGTGTGGAAGAAAGACGTGGCTGTGTGATGATGAATAGAGGTATCGATAATTTTGTCGAATTTGTCCAAAACAGTGGCTTGGTGGATTTGGAGTTGAGAGGACATTCTTTTACTTGGTTTGGGGCTGATAATAGATGTAGTCGATTAGACCGTTGCTTGGTGTCGCCAAGTTGGGTAGATCGCTATGCGAATTTGAGCCTATCCGCGTTGCCGCGCGGGGTGTCGGACCATACACCATTGTTGCTAGTAAGTGACGTCCTTGATTGGGGGCCTCGACCATTTCGATTTGTAAATGCATGGGTGGGGGAGCGTAGATTTGTCACGGATATACAAGAAGAATGGCAGCGAATCTCAATGTTACAAGAGCATACAGACATTTGTAGCAAGTTGAAGACCATGAAAAAATTCTTACGTGAATGGAATAAGGTGACGTTTGGGAATATCGAACATCAAATTGAAGGGGCGACAAAAGAGCTGGATGAAATTGATGGGCTGGTGAGTGTGGCAACTGTTTCGGACACGCAATTGGCTCGTAAAAGGGAGACTCAATATAAATTATGGAAATTGACAAAGTTGAGGGAATCCGTATGGAAGCAAAAATCAAGAGTTCAATGGTTGCGAGAGGGGGATGGTAATACGGCTTTTTTTCATAGGGCGGCGAAGATGCGAGCCATGAGTAACACTTTTTCCGGTTTGATGGTGGACGGGGTATGGGAGACCAATCCTCTTCGTTTACGAAAAGTGGTGTTCTCGGAATTTAAAAAACATTTTGCGGAATTTAAGACTAAGGGGAAGTTGGCGATGGGGTTGAATTTTAAGGGCATATCGGCAAGTATGTGTATGGAGCTGGAGAAACCTTTTGAAATGGAGGAGGTAAGGGCTATTTTATGGGGTAGTGATGGTTCGAAAGCACCGGGGCCCGATGGCTATACCTTCGAGTTTTATAAAAAAGGGTGGGATTTTTTGAAAGAGGATGTGATGGAGGTGTTGTCCTCTTTTCATGCGACAATGGTCTTGCCAAAGGGATGTAATTCGACTTTTGTAGTATTAATTTCAAAGGTGGAACAACCGCGAGTGTTAGGGGATTATAGGCCGATTTGCCTATTGAATTCGATATACAAGATTATTGCGAAATGTTTGGCGAAGAGGCTGCAAAAGGTTTTGCCAGGCGTAATCAGTGATGTTCAATCGACTTTTGTACAGGGACGTCAAATTGTGGACGGCATTATGTTTGCAAATGAAGCATTACATTCGATGTTAAAGAGACCATGTGATGAAGGAGGGGTGTTGCTGAAACTCGATTTTGCCAAGGCATATGATTGTGTGAAGTGGGAGTGTATTGAATCAATTCAGAGGAAGATGGGGTTTGGTGCGCGATGGCGCGAATGGATGCGAGTTTGTGTGTGTACGGCGAGATTGTCTGTCTTGCTTAATGGTAGTCTGACTTCGGAGTTTGCTATGCAACGAGGCTTGCGACAAGGGGATCCGTTATCTCCCATGTTATTTGTCATAGTGGCTGAACTATTGCACCAACTATTAGTCGAGGCGGAAAAGGCTGGATTGATTAGGGGGTATGTGTCGTCAATGATTGCCGATTAACACACCTTCAATTTGCGGACGACACCATTATTTTTCTGCATGGTGAGGTACGTTATGCTACAAACTTAAAGAGGGTGTTAACTTGCTTTGAATACATGTCGGGGCTGCATATTAATTATTTGAAGTCTTCATTGTATGGTGTGGGGATGGACGATGGGGTGGTGAATGATATGGCTGCTGTTATAGGATGTAAAAGAGGGGAATTACCGATGATTTATCTTGGACTCCCGCTGGGGGTAGATCCGCGTAGTTTGACGATGTGGGAACCATTACTCCAGCATTTTCGGAAGAGCCTAGCGGGATGGAAAAGGGACTCACTGTCCTTTGCGGCTCGTTTGACTCTGTTAAATTCAGTTTTATCTGCTTTGCCAATATATTATATGGGCATGTTTTTGGTTCCGAAAGGAATAATTAGAAGAATCGATAGGATTCGGCGGTCGTTCTTGTGGGGGGGATCGGAGGAAAGGCGAAAATTAAGTCGAGTGAGTTGGAAAATTGTGTGCCGTCCGCAGAAATTTGGGGGACTGGGGGTTGCGGACCTACACCAGCGCAATATGGCACTATTAGCAAAGTGGCGTTGGCGATTTGCGGTTGAGGGTGAGTCGTTGTGGCGCTCAGTTTTGTTGGCGAAATTTGGGCAAATGTTTTTGATAGGCGAATGCCAATGGTTAGGCAAAGGGCGATGTCCACGGTGTGGAAGCAAATTGTGACAGTACATGAGCGAGAGGAGGTACAGCAATACATGGCGAATTCTAATTTTATTTGGTTGATTGGGAGTGGGCGGACAGTGTTGTTTTGGCGAGATGCATGGTGCGCGGATGTACCGCTTAGTATGGTATTTCCGAGGTTGTTTCGGCTTGCGAAGAACTCGTGGGCATTGGTGCATGAATATAGTTTGGGAGTATCGTTGATACATGAGCAGTGGGAGGAGTTTTTTATCAGACCACTGCGATCGTTTGAGGTGATTATGCTGAAGGAATTGTGGGGGATAGTGGGGGCAATTAAATTAATTAACGAGAAGGAAGACAAGCTGATTTGGCGACATTCGAAGACGGGGCAGTTTTCGGTATCGAATTTATATAAATTGATGTCTTCTTTTGGTTTGGATGGGGTTAGGACGTGTTCAGCGATATGGGCGGTGCACATACCACCGAAGATCCAGTGTTTTGTATGGTTCATTATATTGAATCGTTTGTCGACGCTATGTTATTTTCGTGAGAGGGGAATACGAGTGGCTGTGACGGATTATAGTTGTCGTTGGTGTGGGTTAGGGGAGGATGTCGTAGATCATATTCTTCTTAGTTGTCCGATAGCGTGGGATGTTTTGTCGCGTTTCTTCACATGGTGGCAGGTTGCCGTCGTTCGACCAGCAACTATCAATGCCTTCGTGACGATGTTAATGGAAGGTACATTTAGGGGGCAGCTAAGGGACCGTTGGTTGTCGGGATGTGCTGCCACGTTGTGGTCTCTATGGCTAGCACGAAATGCGCTGATTTTTCAGAGTAAGAATGCATCTGTGGATGAATTGATTTTTTTAATAAAGTTACGGGCGTTTTATTGGATGCGAGCATTTGAGCCACAGGATTTAATTAATGAATCCGAATGGTGGAACTGTCCGTGGGAGGGAGTGGAGCTGATTCGGACTAAAAGACCACGCGTGGGGCATGTTTGGATTCCTCCAAGGTTTGGTTGTGTGAAATTTAATGTCGATGGTTCGGCAAGAGGGAAACCGGGACCGGCGGGATGCGGAGGTGTGTTACGTGACGAGGGGGAGGGTGTTGGCGTTGTTCTCGGGTCCGTTGGGCGTGATGGATTCTAACGAGGCTGAGGTTTATGCCATCGTAATGGCAGTGGAGTATTTTAGGGACTCCAATTGGTGTTCGTTACCTTGTATCATTGAATCCGATTCGCTTGTTGCGACATCGTGGGTTGGGCGAGGGGAGACACGACCATGGCGTCTTTATGCCCTTTTTCGTCGTATTGATGACGCTTGTTTGGGGAGGAATATTGTGTTCATCCATGTGGTGCGGGAGGTAAATGGGGTGGCCGATATCTTAGCTAAGGGGGGGGTGGCGCGTAAGATGTGGCTGAGGGTGGGGCTTTAAGGAGGGACGAGGCTGGTGCTGTGTGTGCCGGGTGCTGGGTATGGGCGGGATGGGGATGAATGGTGAGGGTGTGTGCGGGGAGGGTACTGCCAAATGTCGGTGCTCTGTGGAGAGGGGAGGCACGCGTATGGGGTGCTGGGGGAATCGTATGATGCGTGCTCTAGGCACCTTAGAGCTACATGGAGTTTTTGGCACAAAACGGGAGGGGTGGTGCCGAGGGGTGTGCAGGCCGTATGGACGCAGTATGGGCACAAGGGGTTCGCTTTCGTTTATTGTGTTGTATCGAATATCTGTCCCGGGTACTCTTTTCCTCCACCTAGGCTTAGGGAGGTTTTTAATGAGGCCCGGTGCGGATATGTTGTATGATTTTTCGATTAATAAAAATCATACTTTTGAGCAAAAAAAAGTATATTTTAATATTAAATTCTATTTTTAGAAATCTACATTATAAACTCTAAATTCTAAATCTAAACTCTAAAACCTTAAATAGACCCAATAAACCCTAAAATTAAAACTAACACAACCGATATATCAAAATATTTTCCTTACCAAAATCTCATTTTAAAATTCCTAATAAACTTTATAATTCTTATTATATTTACCCAAACAAGGACAACAAATAGAATTGAACTAGTATCCAATGCAAAGGACAATAAATAAGGGGAATTTGACATTGATAATTATTTATTGATGACAAAAAAAACATTAATATTATTGAATTAATTTACTTTCTTGTTAATAGAATTGGCTTAACTCCAATAAAATATACATATTTATTGAATCAAGGAATTGGAGGATCTTTTGCTTGTCATTTTTTCATTTTTTTTTCTGTTCATAACAATAACAACAACTGCATAAGCAAAAGTAATAAAATTAGGAATAATAAAGAGTTAATACCTAGGCTAGTAAATCACAAGAAAGGTGAATTTAGTAGTTTATATGTAAATCATCAGCACTCAAGCTTATAAAATTTACTTTTGAGCTTAATCTAATGTTAAAGATTTTGTAAAACATCTCGACTGAATATTAGATTAGTTTGTAACATCTTCGAGATCGTATGTTTAAATGCACTTAAATATACAATTACTTTCGGGTCTAATCTTATCTTTAAAAATAATCGAGTCTAACCATGATCTTTAAAATTAAGGGGCGTTTGGTTCACAAAAAAGATCTTTACCAAGAGTAATAAATTTTTTCGGAATCTTATTCTCATGTTTGGTTTGTGTTCATTCTCACCAGGCCGAAAAAGAATATTACCAACAATAATGATTTTTTTGGCAAGATTCTAAGAATGTGATTCCCACTCATTCTTAGGTATTTGCCAATTCTTGACATTTTGAACTAAAATACCCCTAATACTGGCAAGCTTGCAAGTTCATTATCAAACAATTACGAGGAAGATTTTTCAAATAAACTAAATTTGAATAACTAATAAAATTAAAAAAGATAATTTTATAAATAAAAAATTAATATATATACATATTTCAAATATGCTTAGTAATGTTATATTTAAAACTAATTATTTTCATAATCTAATACATAAATAGATATTAAATATTGATAAATGATAACGAATAAACTATTCAAATAAGTATTGAATTTAATCATTTCTCATATGTCATTTTGTTTTTTAAATAAGTACTAAATTATTAGCTATCATTTAATGGTACCAAACACTTTTATACAATTAGTTAATGCAATAAGCTAGTCAAGTCAACAGGGGCGGAGCGTGGTGGGAGCCAGAGGTGCCCCGGCTCCGCCAAAATATTGGGTAATTAATTTTTGACTCCTTAATCTTTAAAATATTTTTAATTAAATCCCTTTTAATTTTTAAAAAATTTCTCATTAAGTCTCAATTTTTTTAAAAAAAAATTATTTAGACCTCTAAAATTTAAATAAAATCTTTCAAAATTTCAAATAGCCCCCTCAACTTGTTTTGTCAAGATCCGCCCTTGCAAGTTAACTAATGTAATTCGTTATTAGCTATTGTCACGTCCTAGAGAGGCGATAAACATTAATTCCACACCGGAAAGAGAAATGGAGGTCTTGAGATATAAATGTGGTGGCGTTGCACATTCTATCATACATGTCTTTTGGGAAGAGAGTAATAGTCCTGTGACAAGTAGTATCAGAATGACCCTTTGACTGCTCGATTTCATGTCGAACGCCCTAAGGGTGGGGTAGGTAGGGTGGATAACTATGACAATGACCCATCACGGGGGTGGATAACTCGTTACGAGTAGGGAAGGACGCAAGACTTTAGGTTAGGCGGCGAACTTATCAAAATTTAGGGGGGGGGGGCTAAAATAAATTTTTTAATGAAAAATACATAGAAAATTCTAAAATTTTTCTAAATGGTATAGGAATTTCAAATTTTTAGGGGGCGACCGCTTCCGCCAGCCCCCCTCGATCCATCCCTAGTGACGAGCGCATTACAAGGTTGAGTGGGAGAGAATGGTCATGTTTGGTAAAGAAAGGTTTGAACAAAAATTAGAGGTTTGAGCTAGAATTAGAGGTTTGAGCTAAAATTAGAGGTTTGACCGGTTAAATCCACTAATTTGAATGTTCGGTAATGAGCGGATTGAAATGGCGGATTGGGGTGAAACCTCTAATTTTGAAAAAGCTGCTAATAAAAGCTTTTTGAAATTAGAGGTTTTGACATAAGAGTTATAAAGACCCTTTTATCCTTAACCATTATAAAAAAATCTCCAAATATCCTAAATTTAACAATTTCTATTTTAATTCTTCAACCTAAGATATTTACATTGTGACATTTGTAAACTAATACTTTTTGTTGTTTTTACTCTCACACATTTATATTTGTATTTGAATTTAATAATTAATTAAATTGTATTAAAAATAATTATATAAATAATAAATTCATATATAGATCCTTCAAATATGCTTAATAATGTTATATTAAAAGTTATTTTTCATAATCTAATTAATATTAATAGATACAAAATATTGATAAATAATAAACTATTCAAATAAGTATAGAATATAATCATGTCCTTATATGTTATTTTGCTTGTTTAAATAATCAAACAACTATCAGCTATCAGTTAATTTTACCAAACACTTTTATATAACCAGCTAATACAATCCGCTAGTCAAATTAGTTAATGCAATCAGCTGTCCGCTATCAACTAATGTAATCCACTATCAGCTATCCGCTAATTGCCAAACATGGCCAATGTCATATCTTAAAGAAGTGAGAGACTAAATCGAAGTTTAAATTCTAATAATTACATACATCATCCTTAAATGGGTGTGTAATAGGAAAAATCCAAAATCAATCCCCCAAACCAGATTTCTTTCATTTATAAGGAAAATCAAATATTAATTAACAACCCCTATTTTAGGCAATGAATCCTCACACATAAATGTAATAAATTTGATAGGTTTAACTATTTATTATATCTCCATATTTAAGGCATGGCACTATGGTGTATATATTGAAGACCTCAGGAAAAGAAATTCAATTATATTTCAAATCAACAAAAGTAACAACAGAGCTAATGGCATTTCGTTTGGCTTTTCTTTTTCTAGTGTTTACTTCACTCTTAGCTTTCCATGAATGTAAGAATACATCAACTACAATTTACACAACGGATTCTTCTTCTGGTTTTGCATACACCATTTGATTTTTTATTTTTATTTGAACAGGTAGCAGAAGCAGCAGCATTGAGCTCGATCGGAACGTAACAGCGGGGAGCAAGATAACACTATCGCCATGCGCTCATAACTTTTTTGATCCTACGAAATGGTGCTGTATAAGTCTAAAATCAAGTCCTTGCTTTCCCTCACAACAAGAGTGCCTAGCCAATTGCCCACCCGGCGGCCTACCACCCGCAACTCCATGACCTGATCAATTTGCTTTTAAAATAGCTGAGCTGTTGAAATCAATATGTGTCACTTGTTTCCAATAATCTACAATAAAGAAGTGACTAAAATAAATTTTGTTATTCAATTGCGTATTGTTCATCATAAAGCTTTGCCTTAGAAACTTACCTGCGAAACTTAGGATGGAATTATTTATCCAAAATAAAAAACCTTAGGATGGAAACTATGCATCAAGTGGCCAACAACTTGTTCACATATATAAGAACAGAGCCAAAATATTAAATTGAGGGAACAAAATATAATATTTTAAAATTTTAGAGGGACAAATTAAAATTATCTCATTTTCAAGCTTATTTTGTAAATTAAGGGTAAATTATTTTTTTTTTGTTGGCTTGGAGGAGCCATAGTCCCTCCCACCTATTACATAGTTATGTCACTGGACACTGGACAGATATATCTTGAAAATCATCCAAGAACTTCAATTCTATGTATTTACCAACAACTGAATTAACTTTTTTTTTAGTTTTTATAATATCTGAATAGTTAAATTATAAAGATTAGCTTTTAAATTGGTATAAAGTTAATGGGTTAAATTGGTCGGGTGGCCAGAGATACTCATTTTGTTCTATTTATATGAGTTCGAATCCCGACATTTACTTTGGGAATATAATACCTCTATGCTTAACAAAAAAATCTATACAATTGAGTTTAAAATAGGCCGAGGAAAAGTCGAAAAGCATCCCGTAAAAGGATACGAGGCACTCGTAGAACCATGGGAACCTTGCGCAGCTTAGCCTTCCGATCACCCTATAAAACCCAGTCGGAGCAAGACTTTTGGCGCCAGAAGAGTTCCTCTTGGTCTAATAGGGACTCAAGCTCAAGAAGAAGATCACGTTCCAAGTGGACAAGGAAAGACGAGTGCCGTCGTTCAAGAGCTTTCTGCGCGCCCCGAAGTCTGGCTATAGCCGAGCGCTTCTTAGTACCAATATACCCAAAAACAGTGTTATTCCACACATTAGTTGCAGCCATGAAATCCTTAATAGACTCAGAGGGGGAAGGCTTTGATTTCCAATTATCCTTCACCATACGCTGAAAAAGCCAGCCAGAGAAATAACGGAATTGACGAGTGGGGTACGTGTCATGTAGACAGCCAACAGTAAGCAAAAGAGGGCGATGGTCAGACCTCATACGAAAAAGATGACTAACAACCGATTCTGGGAAGGATTCATCCCAATGATTGTTGCAAAGCATACGGTCAAGACGGGCATTACTTGTCCCACAGCAAGGACCAAGGCAGAGCCTCACCATTACTAGGCGTAACAACCTTGCCACATGAATCGGAATGAGCCGAAGATGATACCGGAGACAAAGCGGTATTTGGAGGCTTTGTCGGAAGACTAGGAGGAGGAACATTAATATTAAGATCCGTATTTTCGGAGACTACAACAGCGGTATGTTTGCTCTTGTTAAACTTGGAGGACGGACGAGGAAAGGGAGAAAATCGAGCAGGGCTGAGGGGTGAGCTGCGATGACTGGTCAGGGGTGATGACTTGGAAGATGAGGCAACAACAGGAACAGAGAGCTGAACATTAACCAGTATTGTGGGGCATGGTATTTTTCGGGCTATCAGTCAAGTTTTTGCAGGGGGTAACCTTGACCATGATCTCCATCGCACTACTGTTATTCTTATTCTGAAAGTTGACGTGCCACAAACTTTCTCTGACTTCCATCCTATTAGTCTCTGCTCTGTTGTCTATAAGCTGCTCACGAAGATTATTTTTAGGCGCTTCAAACATGTTATGCCTTCTCTTGTTCACTCGGCCCAAACTAGTTTCATCACAAGGCGCTTTATTACTGAGAACATCATTCTTAACTAGGAGAGTGTGCACTCTATGCGTGCTAAGAAGACCAAGCAGGGGTGGATGGCGATAAAGGTCGACTCGGAAAAGGCCTTTGATAGGATTTCCTGCGCGATACTTTCTCCGAGGTTGGGTTTCCGCCTTCTCCCATCCGTATCATTATGCATTGTGTTACTTCCTCTCTTGTTCAGGTTCAATGGAATGACGTTTTATCAGGTGCTTTTACTCCTGAGAGAGGGGTTCGCCAAGGCGACTCGTTGTCTCCTTATTTGTTCGTTCTCACCATGGAAAGGGTTGGGCATGCTATTCACCATGCTGCTGATACTGGCAGATGGGTTCCGTTCCGTATGATGTGTCACGGTCTTCCTCTATCTCACCTCTTTTTTGCGGACGACTTGATCCTTTATGCTTGAGCTGATGTGGATCAAGCTCGAACTATTAAGGGTATTCTTGAGGAGTTTGGTTCTTATTCTGGGCATAGAGTTAGTGCTCGAAAGTCGCAGGTTTATTTTTTCCAAACATTGACCCTATTACTCGTGATAATATTTGCTCGACTCTAGGATTCTCTCAGACTTTATCTATTAGTAAGTATTTGGGTGTTCTGGTCTTTCCCCAGCGTATGAAGGTTGCAAATTTTGATTTTCTTCTATCGAAGCTGCGTGGCAAACTTCAAGGTTGGACGACTTGCTCACTCTCTATGGTTGGCCGTGTCACCCTTGCTAAATCAGTTTTAGCTGCAATTCCAACGTTTTTCATGCAAACTATGAAGTTTTCGATAAGTGTCTGCAATGAGATTGACAAATTCATTCATAGCTTTATATGGGGTTCCTCGGGTTTTTCTAGGAAAATCTCCTTGGTTAATTGGTCCGCTATTTCTCAGCGTAGAAACCGTGGTGGTTTGGGTATCCTTGGTTGCAACGAACGCAATTTGGCTTTCATGTAAAAATTAGCATTCCAACTCGTGAGTTCGCCAGAGTCTATGAGGGTTACGACGCTTCGATAGAAATACCGTATGGTAACCACTTGTCCCTTTTCCATTGCTCGACCCAACTGCTCTCCTCTTTGGCGTGCTTTGGCAAATGTTTGGGAGACTTTCTGCCATAATATATTTTGGCTTGTTGGTGATGGTAGCGATGTCCATCACTTGGGTGCCTTGGGGCCGTTAAGGCCTTGGTTAACTCCCACTTTGCCTAATATTGATCACTTGCATTTTGCGAACATTGTTCAGGATGATGGTTATTGGGATGTATCGTGCTTATCGGACTGTTTGAATGCGTTTATTGTTCTGCATGTCATTGGTGTGCTTTTGCCACCTCTTGACGGCACTCAGGACGTAGTAGCATGGAGGTGTATGCCAATGGCATATGAGGGTATGGTGTGTGCGTCTTGGGATGCTTGTGATCCTAAATGGTCCCGAGTTTGGTCTCTTCCCGTAGCTCAATACATCCAGATGTTTCTTTGGCTCATTTTCTGCCAACGCCTCATGACTAATGTTAAGCGTGTGCGTCGCGGCCTATCATCTGATCCTTCTTGTCCTAGTTGTGGTTGTTGTAATGAGACAGTTCTTCATATTCTACATGATTGCCCCCTATGCGTTGCTTATGGCAATCTCTAATTTCTCAGGCAGACCATGCACATTTCTTTGATGCTCCTTTGGAGCATTCGATTCTCGAGAATATCTCTGATTCGAGGGCTTTCGGACACGACGCCCCTCCTTGGTCGCGTTTCTTCCCTTCCTTTCTCTAGCAGGTATGGAAACGAATGAATGATTTCATTTTTAATGGCGATTGCCTTTCTCTTCATGACATTTACAGGATTGGAATTGTTTGGGTTTCACACTTTGTTGCTACTATTCCAGATGCGGCGATGGTCGTGCAACGGGCTTCTGACCTGGTTCAATGGAGTGTGCCACCTCCCGATTGGATCTGCCTTAATACTGATGTTGTGTTTTCTCTATCTGATCATTCGAGTTCGATTGGTGGGATGCTTTGTGGACCTTCTGGTGATTGGATTCGTGGCTATTGTAATGTTGTCAGTTTTGTATCATCCCTTCATACAGAGCTTTGGAGTATTCTTGTTGGCCTCCAGGTGGCTTGGTCTATGGGTTTTCCTCGATTAGAGGTGCAATCTAATAACTTTGTTGCTATACAGATGATTCTAAACCTTGTGGCTGCTCATAGTTCTTCAAATCTTGTTCGCAGTATTTCTTTGTTGCGGAATCGCCCTTGGATGCTAAACTTTTTCTGGGTGCCTCGTGAGAAAAATATGGTTGCCCACTGTCTGTCGAAGATCCCTCCCCCACCTAATTTTCAGTTGATGGTTTTTGATGATGTGCCTGATTTGATCCAACAGTTGCTTATCCGTGACCGTAATGGTCCTCCATATTGTCGCCATCGTCGTGAGCCCTATGGGTTCTACCGTTGTTTTGTGTCGTTTGTGTTAATCTTTTGAACTTATAATGAATCCATACTTCCACCTAAATTAGGGAATTTTTTTTAACAAGACATATGGTTTCATCTCCCATTTCTAATAAAAAAAACCAATACAATTTTTTTAAACTTGAAATTAGACAATTTTATTAATAAACAGAAAAAAATTAAGAACACAACATTTCAAAAGTTTCAAACATCTAAAAAACAACAAATTCAAAAAGAAAACTAAAGGGCTGTTACGGCCAAACTAGACATTTCCTCTTTGTACCACAGTAGATATCTGAAGTCCGTTATAAGAAGAGTCTTCTGGAGAGTTGTTAAAACATGAACTAAATGAAATCCCCAATAGAAAACCGTAAATATCTTTTACATCGGTTTCATAAGCTCTGACCCGCTATACGGTTCTGATTACATCGGCAAACAACCACAAAGGAATCAAGCTATCCAAGATCACAAACAAGCTCAAATCAACAACAAACGTCGTGAGGAGCACTACACCAGCATCAAGCAACCGCAAAGGTATTTAAAAAACGTGTCATAAGACAAAGACGTGTCATAAAGACAAAGAAAAGACGTGCCACAAAAACAGAGAAAAACAAACACAACAAGATTTGCGAAAAGTAGATAACCAAAACACATAAAATTTTATTAAAAACTAAACAAAACTAAAAAATAAAAATTAAAACAAAATATAAAAAATATGAAAAAGATTAAATATTGACGGTCAACAACCAACACCAAAATTAATATGGCCGATCGCCAGCCAAAACAAGATAAAAAAGAGAAGCAAAACGGCTGAGTTGAGAAAACTAGCCGCTAAAGTTTTTTTTTCAATGCAATTAAAGTTCATAATCAAAGTAGTGGTGGACTTCCTAATTCTCGTAAATTTAGTGCTAGTACGCATAAAAGAAAATTTTAATATACAATTTGGTACCAACTTATGTCAGATTTTGAAAAATTAATCCCAAATTCCTATCAAATTGCATTTTCGACTTCCTAATTTATGTAAAATTAATGCAAATACGCATAAACGGATTTCTTTTTGCTCGGCAAAAATATTTTTATTAGAGGGAAATCATATAAACTCTTAAACTGAGTTGTGTGTCTCATTAAAAATTTCCCTAATCTTAAATGGAGTAAAAGAGTACAATAAAATTAAAAGTGAAACTAAAAACAAAACCAACAAGACTCGACGATAAAAAAAATACAATACCCTACCCCGCTAGCAATAAACATAATTTTTAATATACAAATTAGTGTTAAATTTAAAATCTTGAAAAGCTTACAAAAATTTATATTACAAGTAATACAATTTAACAATTCAATTTTATGTATTTACAAACAACTGATATGTATTTTTCTTAGTTTTTATAATATACGAAAATTAAATTCTGATAAGTTAAACTATAAAGATTAACATTTTAATTTGTATAAAGTTAAAGGATTAAATGCATAATTAGACCACAAATATTATAAACTCTCTTTTTTAAAAAGATTTTTTTAATATGGTGTGTGATTACAATGTAATATCTGTTAAATTTTCTTAGTTCTTTAATAAAGCACACACACCGTGCACACATGATGTTCAAACCCGAGTTACCTGAATGAAATATATCATCTTTTATCATTAGTACCACTTCACGAGTTCATCTTTTTTTTAAAGGCTATAAACTATCTATTAAAATTCATAATAAGAGTAGCGCAGCGAAAGTGTGGTGGGCCCATAACCCATATGTCTTTGGATTGAAACCTGACTATGATATTACCGGCTTCTAAATAATGCCGGATTTTAGAAAATTAACTTGAAATCATTATCAGATTGAATTTTGAATTTTTTAATTCATGAAAAATTAATGCTAATAAGCTTAAACGAAACTGAAAATGGGTGGATTAAAAATAAAAATAGTATTAAATTTAGTTGTAAAATACAAAAATATAAGCACATCTTTATTTTAAATCGTGTATTACATTCTTTTCAAAAAAACTATTGTATTACATATAATTTAAAATCAATATTTAAAATAATACTACGCCAAATAAAATTTTAGTGTTGTGAGCACAACTTATAAAGATTAATTTCCTGCCAGAAAAAAATAAGCTTCTTCATTAAAAAAATCTAAAAACATTTAGTGTTAGATTGTGTTCTCGGTCGTTGTTGTTGTCAAACAAATTTACTTTTAGATCATAAAACAAACTCGATCACTTAATTACAGAATCTTTTATCCAAATTCGAGTTGTTAGCAAATCCGATGATCACTATATTTTTAATTCGTTTAACGGGGACAATCCAAATTTACCCAGTCACCTAATAAAACATGTATATTATTATGAAAACTTTTCCAGTAACTAATAAAACATATAATTAGTATTATATTGTTGAGCTTAGGGCTTATTCTGAGACAAATTGGTTAGGGGTCAAGAATTAATTAACTAAATCAATATATGATCTCATTTGTGGTTATCACATTGATATTTTTAGACAGCAATAAACAATTAATTGAGGTTCATCTCTCATAGCATAGAACACATTAACTTTGCATACAAGAATTAAAAGTGGTAGAAACCAAGTCAATGGCTATTCGTTTGACTATCCTTTTCCTGGTTCTTACCTCTGTCGTAGCATTTCATGAATGTAAGCATACTTTCAATTGTAACCTACACATTGTTTTCTTTTTCTTATAATTTTCGATATACCCTTTTGGTCTACACATATTTGATCTTCCATTTTCATTTGCACAGGTAGCAGAGACAGCACCATCGGTGTCAATGGCGACGAGCTTGATCGAAGCGTGACAAAAAGCGACAAAATAACATTATCGCCATGCAGTCATACATGATTAACGTATGGTTGGTGCTGTATAACGGTACATCCAACACTATGCTATAAAACAAGAGAGTATTGTCTAGCCTATTGTCCTTCCATGACTTGATCACTTTGCTTTTGATATAAATGAGTTGTACTAAACAAGCTCTATGTAACTTGTTTTCAAATAATCATTAATAAGACGTGGCCAAATAAATAAGAAGTGGCTAAGTAAATTCTATCATTCGATCGTGTTGTTGATTTTTTTTTTGCTCAGTAAAAGTAATTTTTATTAAAAATAACCTTACTCGCAAGCCTCGTTGAAAACCTCCCTACACCTATGATGGAGGAAAGGAGTGCCTACGAACAAGGGGAATACAAACAGCAGCGAAGGGCTCCCAACTCTAATCTTAAAACTCAAACTTTACACGCCCAACACAAAAAGATCACCAGCCCCCATCCAAAACCAAAATTGATTACAAAAGAGCAGCTCGATTCTAACAACAAAGCAAAAAAGCACACCAGTTATAGGCCTTCAAGAAAGATAGGAACAAACACCACTCTAGGAAGGAGGAACGATACAAGACATCCATGGTCAGACAATCTGCTAGCTCATATGTTTGTCTTAGTAGGAAATAGAGTAACCAACTGATACAATACTAACCAATTAAAACACCTACGGCCAAGAAAATCTTCAAAGCAATCAAGTCTAGAACACACTCTCATATTACTACTTCAAAGCAGCTAGCTCTTGCAAAAACACTACACTTGACAGCTGCTGCTTACACAAATGTTCAAATTGACCCGTTGTTTATTCAAGAAAGACGGTAGGCTCTGAGCAACTAAGCTTTCCTCCATGTCATGAAAAAAGAATCACTTTCCACATCAAATTTTACAAAGAATTCCGCATGGCGTTTCTTTCTCTTTAATCAAACAAGCATAGCCCCGACACTATTAAGTGCTGAGGCGATCTAACTCTTCCTGAAACTGATCCAACAAAGTCTTCTAGATCTATTTTAAATACGAACATTTCAAATAATTCTGCTCCTTGAAGAGGGAAGTTCCTGGAAACATGACATCAATTACACCAGTAACCAAACCAAAGCTCTCCACCACAGCCTACTGCATTGCTACTGGCTGCTCCAACAACTATACAACCTAAATGCAATTTGCGAATGTGTGAATGATACTACCCGTTATTCTTCAACTTTGTGGCGAAGTTCATTTTTAACTGTCTTTCACCATAAAGAGCATACAAATTGGCACATAACCCTTAGAAGGCATTCGCAATTCAACAAAGTAGATCATCGAACCCTTGAACATTGTAATAAAAACACACAGAAAAACTCCACACTGTTAGGACTAGGCCAAAAAGAGTATCTAAGGGGCTGGAGCAACAGCGATGAGCCTTACAAAATTCACCAAAGCATGCCAACACAATTGAAAAAAGAAACTGCAAAAAATCTCCACACTAATATGGCTAGACCAAGGAACCTGTCACTAGATGTAGACAAACCCAACAACAAGAAACCAATCAGAACATAATTATTATTTTCAGGAACTCATAGAATCCAAACAAAGCTCTCCACCACAGCCTGAGCCCACCTATTCTAACGACGAACAAAACAATGTTGTACTACAATACTAGTCTTTCTCCCACCCTACATCAATTGCCACTACAAAGATAAAAAAATCTCACCTAGCCACGTCCATCTCAAGAAAAGTTAAGAAATCAATTAAATTACCTTATTCAACATATCTGCTACCTCCAAGGCTGCGATCTCGTGAATCACTTCATTTTCATCCCCCTAAATTGGACACCCAGTTCTTTCCTAATCGCGATAACTTCTTGAGCTTCCCTTGTCCCGATGTCCCATCTTGACTGAGGATCTGAATCTGAAAGTGATCTGCCTTCCATCTCTGACTCTTGAGGGTTCTTCTTCCACTTTTTGTTCTTTTTATGTACCTTTTCAAGTTTCTTTCTTTCTCCTTTGGTTAGAGCTTTGTTCTGGAATTCTTGAAGCGATGCGTACCTCCTAGTTCTTACTGGCTTGGATTTTTGATTGAATTCCGGGACATCAAAGCGTTGCTCCTCACCTTGGTGATAATCGATTTCACTGTTTGCTAACTCAACTCTATCTTCAGGGAGTATTACCTTTGGGACAGAGGCGTTTACTCCCTCATCTGGGCATGGTTTGTTTACACCCCCAATAACTTGACCTTTAAATAGTTCATCGACTCATCTGGGCATGGTTTGTTTACACCCCCCAATAACTTGACCTTTAAATAGTTCACCGACTATGAGTGAAATCTCTACAGGGATATTTGATTCTTGGCCCAATTTTGGATCCATACCTACTGGATCTAAGCCTATTGCACAAACATCCTCCAATGCCCTATAAGAAACGGGTGGCCCACTTGGATTTACACAATCCATACCACCTTCTCTTGGAAACAATGATTCTTGTTGTAGAGGAGTTTATCTGAACGTCTGTGCCTGAAACGTTTTTACCTTCCCCACATTGAGTATCTTGAGCCACCACCTCTTTCTCACAATCATCATAAGAAACAAACCCTTTAATATCCGCCTCACCAAAATGTCTTTCATTTTCAACGTTAACATAGGAACAATTATCAACAAAAACATTTCCAAAGCATTTCTCATTGAATGCATTGTCACCCTCTCTACCAAAGTTCTGGTTCGAACTCGTAGAAACCTTGCTTGTTTCTTCCGACTGATTATCCGACACTTGACGCTCCTCAACTCCTCCTTTGCTTTTTTTCATCGAACCCCGAACATCCCCGACATTACTATCCGAAAAACCAATCTCCTTAACTCGAATACGATGAATCCTTTTACCAACTTCAATCTCCACTACATGCTTTGTTGTGATCAAAATCGTCACTTTCTCACAATCAAGCAGATGTTTCACATTTTCACCGAATGCCTCAACCTTTCCCCACTGCTCTGCAACTCTCTTAAGAGTTATCTCACTCCAGCAATGAAGAGGAATTCCTGTTAGCTCAATCTGTTGCGGAATACGATCGTCGGATAGAGCAAAAACGCAACTGATAATTTGAGAAAATAACAATGAAGATAAAGGAGACACAGATTTTACGTGGAAAACCCCTAAATAATATAGGGTAAAAACCACGGACAAAGGTAGAAGAATTTCACTATGAGAAAATAGGAATTACAACTTCTCTCAGTCTAACAAGGAGAAAACAATGACAATTCTCTCTTGATAAAAAGGAGAAAACAACTCTATGAAAACTCTCTAATTTCTCTAGTATTGGGAGGAGGTTAGAATGATTTGGGATGTGTAAGAATGGCAAATGGCTAGGCTATTTATAGTTGAGCTTTAGGGACTAACTTATAAATAACCTAAAGTTTAGGGACCAAAAATCAATTTCCCCATTCCACATTTTCAACATTTGCTGCACCATTTTTCTCCATTTGCTGCACCCAAACTTGGCAAATTCAATTTGTCAATTGGTGCCTACTTTGTTGAATTTTACTTTGAAATTTCAAAGCCAACACTTTTAACAATCTCCCACTTGAAGATTTGATTGGAACAATCATATCTTCACACCATTCTTTCTACCTCGTATTTTCCATGTTGCTTACGTCTCTAACAAGCCACAAGAGGATCGACACCAAGTAAACTTATCAGTGTTGATTGCTTTTGTCATGAAATCTGCTATGTTGTCATCGGTATGGATCTTCTGCATATCTATCGTCCCTTCTTCCACTTTCTCACGAATGAAGTGGTATTGGACCCGAATGTGTTTTGTTCTTGAGTGAAAAGCAGGATTCCTTGCAAGATGCAAGGCGCTCTGACTGTCACAAAACAAAGAGACATTCTCTTGTTTGTGCCCGAGCTCCTTCAATAGCATTTTCAACCATATTGCTTCTTTACTGGCTTGTGTAGCTGCTACATATTCTGCCTCCGTTGTTGACGTAGCCACAACCGATTGCAGTTTTGAAACCCAGCTTACAGCTCCACCAGCAACTGTAAACACATACCCTGTTGTAGATTTGCTTTTATCCAAATCTCCTGCATAGTCAGAATCGACATACCCGCTGATAAGAAAGTCTGATCCCCGTAACATAATGCAACATTTAAGGTCCCTTTGATGTATCTCAGGATCCTTTTCACAGCATTCCAATGCTCTCTGCCTGGATTCGCCATGTACTGACTAACCACTCCCACTGCTTGTGCAATGTCTGGTCTTGTACAAATCATAGCGATCATTAAACTTCCCACTGCTGATGCATACGATACTCGAGACATCTCCATCCTCTCTTCTTCACTGCTAGGACTCATACTGGAGGATAATTTAAAGTTAATAGGAAGAGGGGTATAAATTGGCTTACAATCTTGCATGTTGAATCGTGACAAGATCTTTTTCAAGTAATTCTTTTGTGAAAGCCAAATCTTCCTACTACTTCTGTCTCGGTGAATTTGCATCCCTAGAATCTTGTTTGCTGGTCCCAAGTCCTTCATTTCAAATTCCCTAGCCAGTCGTGCCTTTAATTCTTCAATATGATCTTTGTTGGGGCCTGCAACCAACATGTCATCTACATACAACAACAATATAACAAAGTCGTTTTCACCAAACCTCTTGAAGTAAGCACAAGGGTCTGCATTAAGTCTGTTGTATCCAAGGCTCATGATGAAGGAGTCAAATCTCTTGTACCAACACCTCGGCGCCTGCTTTAAACCGTACAGAGATTTGTTCAACCTGCAAACCAAGTTCTTCTTTTCTTTTTCTTCAAAACCTTCAGGCTGGAGCATGTAAATCTCTTCTTCAAGATCTCCATGAAGAAAAGCTGTTTTAACATCTAGCTGCTCTAGATGTAAATTCAATGTAGCACACATTGCCAGGACAACTCGAACCGTTGTTAGTCGAACCACAGGAGAAAAGATTTCATTGAAATCAATACCTTCTTTCTGAGCATATCCTTTGACCACCAGTCTTGCACGATACCTCTCCACTTGATCGTCACCATTTCTCTTGATTTTGAAGACCCATTTGTTACCAATTGGCTTCCTTCCTTGTGGTAGTGGCACAAGTTCTCATGTATTATTTTTATGAAGGGCTTCGATTTCTTCTTGCATTGTCGCCATCCACTGCGAAGCATCTGAGTTGTTCATTGCCTCCTCGAATGTTGATGGCTCACCGTCCTCCGTTAAAAGGCAGTATGCAACATTACCTTCTATAACATAATCTGAGTGCCAATTGGGGCGTCTTCTCACATAATCTGATTGACGAGTTGTTGGAGCTTCAGAATTCTCTGGTTCTGGTTCCTCGAGCTCTGGTTCTGCTTCAGAACAATCTCTCTGTTCAAACTCATTTTCAACATGTATCTGTGTAGTCTCTGGCTTTTCTTTATCAGTGCTATCATCTTCTTCTTTTCTTTGTAGCTTATCTTCTACAAAGATAACATCCCTGCTGATAATCACTTTGTGGGCAGTGGGATCCCACAAGCGATACCCTTTTACTCCATCAGCATACCCCAAGAATTTACATTTTCTGGATTTTGGATCCAACTTTGAAATTTCTTGGGCATTGTACATCACGTACACAATACTTCCAAATATATGGAGGTTTGAATAATCAACTGGTTTACCAGTCCACATTTCCATCGGTGTCTTCAACTCAATTGCAGTTGATGGAGCCCGATTCACCAAATAACAGGCGGTATTGACTGCTTCTGCCCAAAAAGCTTTTTCTAACCCTGCAGCTTTTTCTAACAGAGTTCTGTTCATCCGCTCTGCCACTCTATTTTGTTGAGGAGTGTATACTGTTGTGAACTGTCTTTTGATGCCTTCTTTTCTGCAGAAGTCATCAAATTCATCACTTGTATATTCACCTCCATTATCTGATCTGAAACACTTGATTTTATTTCCAGAATCAAGTTCCACCCGCGCTTTGAAAACTTTGAAGGTTGAAAACACATCTGCCTTCCTCTTGATAGGATACACCCAACATCTCCTAGAGTAGTCATCAATGAAGGAGACAAAATACTTTGCTCCGCCTAGGGATGTAACCGGTGCTTGCCATACATCAGAATGAACCAATTCTAGAGCAGCCTTGCCTCTAGAATTTGATGTGTTGAATTTTAATCGATGCTGCTTACTTGTAATACAATGTTCACACAAAGGAAGTGATACCTTTGTTAAACCCGGAAGTAGCTTTTGCTCCACAAGGACTTTCATTCCCTGTTCTGACATGTGTCCAAGTTTCCGATGCCATAACATGGTAGAATCTGAACTACATGAGGCAACAGAGGCTTCAGCTTCTAGCAAAGTCTCTCCCTTCAGTATGTACAACTTTGCCGCTATCTTTTCACCTTTCATCACCACAAGCGCTCCATGGAACACCTTCATGATTCCTTTCTGTGTTTCAATCTTGCTTGCATTATTATCCAACAATCCGTAGGATAATAAGTTTTTCTTCAAGCCTTTCACGTGTCGCACATCTCGAACAACTTTGGTTGTCCCGTCATACATCTTCAATTTGATGGTTCCAACGCCAACAATTTCCAAGGCATGATTATTGCAGTTGTACACAGATCCTCCTGAGATAGGTTCATAATTATAGAACCATTCTCTTCTTGAGGTCATGTGATATGTGGCTCCCGAGTCAATAAGCCATATGTCTGCAAATCTTTTTCTGCCTTCCATGGCTGTTGCTGCTTCACAACAGAGAGCATCTCCATCATCTGAAGTGTTTGCCATATTTCCTTGAGGATTGGAGTTTTTAGGTAAACTCCAACAATCCTTCTTCATGTGACCCTTCTTTCCACAGTTGTAGCACTTTAAATTCTTCTTACTCCTTAACTTTGATCTACCATGATTGTGACTGCTACTTTGGCCACGTTCTGTTGATCTTCCTCTCATCACCGTTAAGGCCTCTGCTTGTTGCAGATTTCCTTGTCTGTCTTCCTTGTTCTTGCGCCGATTTTCTTCTTCCAGAACAGCAGCTGCAACGTCATCGAAGACTAGATCACTTGTAAGGTTGTTGTTCGTCAAGTTGATGATGAGTTGATCATACGAATCAGGTAGACTTTGAAGCAGAAGTTCAGCACGTTCTTGTGACTCTATTTTATAGCTTAGGGATGTAAGCTGAGAAAATAGAGTATTCAACGTGTTTAAGTGCTCTGTCACTGAAGTAGATTCTGACATCCGAAGAGTGTACAATTTCCTCTTAAGGAAAATTTTATTGTGCAACGATTTGACCTCGTATAATTTTGCGAGGTGATCCCAAATCTCCTTGGCTGTCTTCTTCTCCTCGATGCTTGATAGTACTTCATCTGCTAATGCTAAATGAAGGTCTGCAATAGCATTCTCGTCCATCTCATTCCATTTCTTGTTATCCGTAAAATCTGCCGGCCTTTCGCTGATAGCCGCTAGACATCCGTTTTTTCTTAAGATGGCCTTTATCTTCAATTTCCACAGTGAGAAATTTCTCCCATTGAACTTTTCAATATCAAATTTCGTTGCCATAGCTTCTATTTCAGATAGCTCCCACTATTTCACCTTTTTGACGTGAATAGTGCCCACCACCTTCAATGAATGAGTAATATCTAACTTACTTTCTTATGATGGAGGATCCACTTTTCAGTGGCAACCAACAGAGAATACGGTAAGTAGATATACGCACCCAAATTAGGCTCTGATACCAATTGTTGCGGAATACGATCGTCGGATAGAGCAAAAACGCAACTGATAATTTGAGAAAATAACAATGAAGATAAAGGAGACACAGATTTTACGTGGAAAACCCCTAAATAATATAGGGTAAAAACCACGGACAAAGGTAGAAGAATTTCACTATGAGAAAATAGGAATTACAACTTCTCTCAGTCTAACAAGGAGAAAACAATGACAATTCTCTCTTGATAAAAAGGAGAAAACAACTCTATGAAAACTCTCTAATTTCTCTAGTATTGGGAGGAGGTTAGAATGATTTGGGATGTGTAAGAATGGCAAATGGCTAGGCTATTTATAGTTGAGCTTTAGGGACTAACTTATAAATAACCTAAAGTTTAGGGACCAAAAATCAATTTCCCCATTCCACATTTTCAACATTTGCTGCACCATTTTTCTCCATTTGCTGCACCCAAACTTGACAAATTCAATTTGTCAATTGGTGCCTACTTTGTTGAATTTTACTTTGAAATTTCAAAGCCAACACTTTTAACACAATCCACGTCGCCCTTTCCGGGCGACATAGGGACTCTAACCATGGAATGACATCCTTAAATATTTCCTTCAAATAAGACCAATACAGTTCCTCAAGCATAAGAAATAATTCATCGTCTTCAAATGATAATAGGAAAGCTTTACCTCCAAGCCTTTGCACTTTAATATCTTCCATAGCCCAACTCTGCAATCTTGATATAACAGTGCTTGTGCTACACACCGTCGCCATTATTCCCACCAAGCATCTTTTCATCTTCCAAAGGTCTTCCTCCTCAACATGACCAACAATCCTCCTTTTTTGACTTTTAATGCCCATGTTGCTTGGTTCCCCTACTACTCTGTAATGAGTCTTTGTCGAATCCATTTTCACAGCCTCAACTCTTGTTCCTTTTCTACCCGGTGACTCCATCCTTGCTACTGACACTGATAATCTAAAACCATACAACATGAATCCGTTCAATCTCCGAATAGCTCTCATTGCATCTGATCTGTAACCAAATCTCACGAATCCATATCTCTTCCCCCCTCTATTCAATCTGCTAGCAATGAAAGCATTCAAAACTTCTACATACCTTGCAAATACATGCCATAAACGTTTCCAGTGGAATGCCTTTGGGATGTTTTCCACAAACAAAGTTACTGGTCGTGACTGTTGATCTCCCTGGTCTCCCCTTTCAAATTCCATCCTTCAAAGCTTGGTGGTAGAATATGATCTTTGGGTTCTCACGTGGCTTGATCGTGTTGTTGATGATCATAAAAGCTTTAATTTAGAGTAAAAGGTTTGGATTTGACACAATATCAGTGTAAAAGAGAATGAAATACATAATGATACAAAATAAAGATTAATAATAGAAATTTGATCAAATGTACAATATTATATATGAACTTTAATTTTATGCAACTCTATACATAAAGATTGCTATCAGCATAGTATTGTTTTGCATTTAAATATTATAGACAACATAATTATATTTATCCAACATTGAAAATTTTGTAAAACATGTCGACTGAGTGTTAGATTAATATGTATCTTTGAGATTGTGTGTTTAAACGCACTTATGTAATTTTTTTTGCTCAGCAAAATAATTTTATTAATAAACCCAGGTGCTTGCCTCGTTAAAACCCCCTACAACTTAATGGGGGAAAAGAGTACAAAACACCTAGGGTAAAATACAAAGAGTTCACCTATTGCAAATATCACCCACTTTCAGCAAGGCAGTTTACAAAGAAAAACAAACCGGGAAAACAAAAACAACTACATAACATTAAAACCATGACTCCACGAAGATGATTCACGGCTGCACGCTTCACCACCAAGCTCTAAAAAGAGAGGATCGACCCATTCCATCTTTTGCTCACAAACACGAATCTCACCTTTTCGATTCTTGTTATTAGTCGATGAATTTCTAACAAAATTTACCACCACATCCAAGGTTGTTGAAACTTGTTTAAGATCCAATTTAGAACTAGTTTTGCATCAGATTCGACCGTTAAAAGAGAACTCCCAATCCAACCTGCCTCCTTGAAACAATTCTAGAGCCAACTTTATCGCTTTTAACTCTGCAAATTCAGGACCCAAACCTTCAACAGGGCCTGCAAAGATTGCTCTTATGAAACCCTTCTCATCTTTAAGTACTCCACCACAACCAGCACACTTGTCTTTTGCAGCTCCGTCCACGTTGAACTTTAACGAACCTGGCTCCGGTGGTACCCACATCAAGCTTCCCTCATTCTCTTTGTTGTCAACTACACATTTCCTTGGATCCAGCCACCACACCTCAAAATTCGGAGACCAATCACCCTTTGTTGCCTTGATCCAAAACGCAGTCCGTAGTTTTGAGCAGAATAGTAGATCTTTCAAAGAAGTGTTTTTCCCTTGAAAACTAACTCATTCCTAGCCAACCAAAGGCTCCAAAAGGAAGCCAAAAGTTACGAAGCTCACCTGGGAGAGGAGCAACAAAACAAAGATCCAGTAACTCTTGAGCATTGGACACTCTTTTCTTAGAAACCTTCCACCATTCAAAAAACAAACGCCAAAACGAGTTTGCAAAATTACAAACCACAAAGAGATGTCTTGAATCTTCAGTACTCTGCCCACACCAACAACATAAGCACTGCACATCTTCTAGTGAGACACCACACGTTTTTAAGAGGGCTTTGGTTGGAATCCTATCTAGTTTTAGTAACCACAGGAATGATCTAACTTTTGGCGGTACCTTTAATTTCCAAATATTGTTGAAATTAAAGCTTGGGACATCGAGGTCTGCATTTTCCATCAAAGCCGAGAGTTTCTTCACCGAAAATATACCCAACTTATCATGGATCCATACGATTCTATCCGCTCCATTGTAACTCAACTGAACTTCACCCGTTAATCTCATCATTTCTTCCACCAAATCCAATTCTCTGTTCATAAGCTTTCTTGAGAATAAACACGGCCATTGAATGTCAGACAAGCCACTCCCATTTACAACATCCGCAACCAGCACTCCTTTTAAGCTTACTAACCTGTAAAGTCTTCCAAATATTCTGCATAAAGGTTGGTCCCCACACCACCAATCTTCCCAAAACAGCACAGACTTTCCATCACCCAAAAGCCATTTAAAAGATTCAAATTTCATCCATTTTTCTACCTCCACCTTTGACCAGTTTCTAACTATACCTCGCCAAATTAAAGAACTATTTTTTGAGTTAGAAAACTTCATTTTCCAAATCTTCTGGGCACCTCCATATTTAAAACTTCAGAATCTAATCTTATAATCTTTAAAACTAAGGGTGCGTTTGGTTCACAAAATGTAAGATTACCTCTGGGAATAAGATTCCTGAAATGTAACATTACCTGACATATTACTAGGAATGTTACATTACTTTGTTTGGTTTATTTGATAGGAATGTAAGATTAATGTGTTTGGTTTGAGGTATATAAGATTATCTAGAAGTAAAATTTACTAAATTAACCATGTGTTATATTTTTTTAGTAAGTTAAACTTTCAATATTAAATTAAAAACATATGCACAAAAGTAATAAAATTATTTTTGTTACACTATCTAAAATTTGAAAAAACTATATATTTATCATATTATTAATATAATTATTATATTAACTATTTTTAAAAAAATATAATTTATATTTATATACCCTCGTTACGCTCTATTAAAATATTTTGTGAATTTTAAATGATAAAATTTTAATATGTTCAGATTTTTAATTTTTTATTAATTGTGACAGATTGTCAAGTAAATTAAAATAAATAATAAAATAAATCTAAAAGTTGTATAATACTGAAAATAATTTATATAATAAGTTTAACATACTAAAATGTTTTATAAGATGATAAACATCTTATAAATCAAAGAATAAAATTAAAAACATCAACTCTTAACATATTAGTTTTCAAGTAGTATGTAATCCCAACATATAACTCATAAACATCATAAATATAATATTAATAAAAATACAATAAATATTAAAATAATATTTAAATATGTTTAACATGTTGCGTGTAAATAGTGCTCCGCAATTTGTGCAAGTATACATGACACAACTAATATAGGGATAAGTATGTGAGTATCGTCTCCACAGGGATTGGTACATAACCTTCAGTCCTACTCCCTCGCACTGCAAAATAAATAAAGTAAAAACACAGATTAATTTAGTGATTTGAGATAATCTAAAAATAACTAAACTAAGGAAACCCAGTAAATAAGATAAAGGAGTAATCAAGATGAGAAGATGGGCCGGATTAGAGTGTGTCGTAGTGTGGAATCCTCTTGACTTCGTTTCTGTCTTAAATACAGCAACGCACTACTGCCGTGGCATTGACCTAAATCCCTACCGTGGCCGCAGTGGCTGAATCCCTGCCGCAGCAATCCCTTGCTCGTGGGCAGATGCAGTTAAGGCTCGGCAAAGCGTCCTTGGGTGGTTCTGCCTTATCCCTAAGCACGAAACACTAGTTGATGACTGAACTCTGATGATACCTTCCAGTGTAAGTCAAAGGCAAACACAAACTGTTCATACACTTCTTTTAGCCGTTGAAATTTAACCTATACCTAGGCCGAGTTAGTTAACACCACGTGGGGCGAAAATCGTACTTATTCCTTTTGGGAGCTCAACTCTCCCGATATTGAACAAATGTATGATCTCACAAACCCTCTCCCGAGTAGAATGCGAAAAATAATTAAAGCCAGAATAAGAAAAACTTAACTTTTATTGCATTAAGAACAAAAACTAGGTACAAAGAGTTTTCACACAACTACTAAACAAAATAATCATAACCCTAAGAAATTTAGAACATAATGAAACTAATCTTAAGCTCAATCTCTCTTCTCGATCTCGTGTTTTGTCTCTCGATGGCGGCAAGCCCTTATATAGGGGAAGGTGTAGGCACAAATCCTTCTTGGAGAGGAAGTTAAGTTGGACTTGGAATACTTTATTAAAGAAGTAAATCTCTTTAATTTATTACAATATACATTTTTTTCCAAGAGTCCAACTTTATACTTCCTTCCATGTTTTCCTCAGTTTCTCGAGCTCCAACTGCCATGCAAAGTGTGTAGAAAAATCCAGCGTTAAAGACTTTACAAGTCGGCTACCACTTTGCTCATTTTTCCCTTTGGCGAATCGCTGTCGCGGCCTGGCTTTTGCTGCCTCGGCATCGTTCTGCTCTGCTCAGCAAGGCTTCCTCAGCTTCCCTCAGTAGAAGTTGTCATGTGGCTTGGCTCGATTAGGGTCTGTTGTCTGCTAATTCTGCCTCATCTTCGCTCCTGCTTTCTGTGCTACGGGGGGATCCTCCTGCTCCAGCAGTGTGCAAATCTGCAAAGGCCAAACATGCATCAAATAATACCTTTTTATAGAATAAACAAAATATAAAGCTCAAAGGCATAAATGATGAAATCTATGCATGAAAGGCCATAATGCAGCTCAAATGGGTGTAGGTTGAGTGATAATTGCCATGTAAAATGGGTCAAAATATAGGACTTTTAGGCACTTATCACACCCCTAAACTCAAACTATTGCTTGTCCTCAAGCAATGCAAACCATCAATTGCCAAACCTTAATTTTTATAAACTGTCTCCTTGGTCTTACTTTTCCTTCTCTCTCCAAACCAGGGCAAAGAATGCTTCGGCCCTTAAATCTTTGGATGCCCTAGGAATTCCCTGGAATCAAATTATAAGATTTGTGAGTGCGTGCATGTATTGTGAAAAAGATGATTGCAAGGATTCTAAGTAAACACTTAGCATAAACTAATTTAACTTGGGTAGTTAATTTTTTTTACCTTGGTTTTTTTATAAGCAACCTAACCAACTAGAGCCAATTTCGAGCACCTCTAGTGATTGGCCTAGAGCCGGTTTCGGACACCTCTAGGGCTTCCTTAAGCTAGAGCTAGTGGTGGGAACCTCTAACTTTTACCCAATTTTCTTTCTAAGCTAGTCTATGTCCTAAGTTTACTAGAATTCCTTAAATCATGCAAGTCACAAAGGTGTTTAAAGTTCTAATCTCATAGTGTGATCCTAAGTTATCTTCCTTTAAGTATCCTAAAAGTAAAGGCTCTAAACAGTTCTAAACAATGATAAGAAGAGAGAATTCTATTGCCAAGTAAGAAGATTTAATTAAAACTAAACTAAGGCAATTGATAGAAAGTACTGCCGCGACATAAGCAAAATTCAGTTAAGGCAGTGCAATTAAAAAAATTGACAAGTAAAAGATCAAAAAACTGCATAGCAATTATATTTATCTGCCGCGACATGGCACTGCCTTGGTCTCTCAACCTACACCCCCAAACTCGAACCAAGTATTGCCCTCAATGCTTACATTTCATATTGAAGTTAGAAAAAATTAAATCACAAAATATGAGGGCATAAAAAGATAAGCAGCAAAAATTGAAGAGGAATTTAAATGGATTTAGAGGTGGAAGAATCATCCTCCTCTTCACCGTCGGACTCCAGAACTAGCCTCTTCGTTGGCTTAGAAGCTGCTCGCTTGATTCGTTTAGACTCTCGGGGTGGCTGGACGGGTGATGGTGGGGTGGGCTTTGCTGTCGGGGTATCCACCTCTTCAAGGGAGTCAAGATCGACGTTGTCCATGTTCAGTCCCTTGTGGTTGATCAAGTCAAACACCCGGCTAACAGAGTGGTCGCTATCTGAGGTGGTGTGGGGTATGGATCCGGCCGGTGTGTCTAGGCCAGCCTTGCGCTTGCCTCTCCTTGCCGCGGCAGAAAGTGTATAGGAGGCTGCGACGGGTTGGGACTGGTGGTGCCTGGCGGTAGCGACGGCAGGGGTTTCTTGGGCTTTATGCTGAGTTGCGCGGTGGCAGCAAAGACGGCGGTAGGGAAGATAGGGAATTGGACCCTTGGATCAGGGAACCTCCTTTGGATCCACTAAGTTGTTGCGGCGTAGAAGTCCCTGATATACGCCATGAACAATTGCTGGCGTTGGTCCGTTGCCTCCAGCTTGTTCCGAATCTGCTGTAGGTCTGCGGCGACAGGGGCTTGTGGCTGAGGTTTCACCAGAATGGATGATGAGGCTGCTACCTCGGTAATACTCTACATCGGTGTGGCATGCAGAGGCTCGACATCTAATATCTCCATTATTCTGTGGCAGGTCACCTTGTCCCATCCTGGACTTTCTTTTGTGAGTTCGTCGGTTTTGTCGAACGAGACTTCATTCTCCGTGCAGAGGCCGATGATGAGTGATGGGAAATAGAGCGGTCCCTTCTCCTTCACCGCGCATTTGTAGATTTCCTGCACAATTAAATTGCCCACATTAATTTGATGATTTTGCATAATAGAGTGGATAAGGGCAAGCCTGGGCCGATCAACGGCTATGCTGTGGGATGTCGGCAGGGGGCGGTGGCGGATGAACTTGTTCCACAATTTGGCTTTCGGTCTAAGATATTTCTGCTGCACCGAACCTCTGTGTGATCCGGCCTCCCATGGCGTGCCGGCGAAGCAAAGCTCTTCCCTTATGCGCAGGAAATCGTCTTCGTTTAGGGCCTCTAAAACCTCGGCATGCTCATTTCTTTCATTGTGCAGGCCATAAAACCTGTTGATTGTGTCGGCATCGATGCGTATGACTTTTCCCCTCACATGCACGAACAGTGAGTCGGCACTTGGTTTATTAGCATAGAACTCCTGTACGGTCGTGAGATTGGCCTGGGCTGGCTGGAGGTAGAAAACTTGCCACTTCTGGAGTATAATCTTGTTGAAAAAGAAGGGCTTGATGCCATAATTTTGTTCACTAGAGGCATGGTACCCTTGCTCTTCCCACACCTGCCGCGAGATGTAGTGCGTTTTGAACCTTTCTTCCACCGATGCCGGTGCGAAGCGAGTACAGACTGGTGCCGCGGCAGAGCTGGAAGATACTCCTCTGGTTGCCATCTGAATTTTTTAAGAGCGGTGAGCGTAATTGGGAGAGAGTTAAAAAATTGAGAGCAAAATTGAGCGTGAATAACTGTGAGATTCAAGAAAGTAGGAAGTGAAAAACAAAGGGGAATAGTGGCCCTTTTATAGAGTCTTGGCACATTGTGCCGTTGGAACACAATTTGCGACTGCGGTGCAATTAGCCGTTACAAGCCGTTGCAGCCCGTTGCGATTCTGCCCGTTGCAGCTCTCGCAGCGCATTGCGCGTCTGGTGTCGCAACAACTAATGGTCACTTCTTCTAGCCGTTGGTTCCTCTCTTCTTTCATTCTTGATCTCCCTCTTAAAAAAAGAAGAAACAAAAAAAATTATTCTGAATAAAAATACGATAAATAAATATAGATAAATAAAAACAAAATTTTATTCTGAAAAAAAACCGAACCTAATAAAAATAAAAATAAAGTAAAGAGAGAAAATTTTAGTGCACTAAAGGTGTGCACTTGGATGCATCCCCTAAAGTGTATACTTCCTTATCCCTCATAACATGTGCTCCTGTATGTGGTAGCAGCCTTTGTCCATGTTCTCCCCTTTGCGTGCCGCGACATGTGTCTTGGCATGGTCCAATATGTTTGCCGCGGCATTCTACAGCTTCAGTGCCAGGGACTTTTGGTTCTTTACTGCTACCTTGTTGCTGAGTGGCCTAGAGTGGCTGACAGGTTGTTGTATCGTTGGCGTGTTTTCTACTGTTCAGGACATGAATTGTAACATGCTCCTCATTAATCCTCATTGTCAGTTCTCCTTTCTCTACATCGATTACAGTCCTCCCAGTTGCGAGGAGTGGCCGTCTAAGTATCAATGGAGCTCTTTCATCTATATCGCAATCTAAGATGAGGAAATCAATAGGGAAAATAAACTTATTTACTTTTACCATGATATCTTCGATTTTCCCTTCCAGTTGCACATGTGATCCGTCGGCAAGCTGTAGCATCACTGTGGTCGGTTGTGCTGTCCCAATCCCCAATTTTCAGAAGACGAACTTGGGTATGATATTGATGCTTACTCCTAAATCACATAGCACTCTCTCTCATATGTGTTCCCGATCGCGCATGGTATGAGAAAGCTTCACGGATCCTTGAGCTTGGGCGGCGCTCGATTGTGTAATGCGGCTTTGCATTCCTCCGTTACAACCACCGTTTCAAATTCCCTAATTCTTTTTCTTTTTGATACTATGTCCTTGAGGAACTTGGCATAGTTTGGAATTTGCATAATAGCCTCCACCAAAGGTATATTAATGTGTACTTGTTTAAGGATGTCTAGGAACTTCTTAAATTGGTACTCATGTTTTGGTTGTTTCATCCTCTGTGGGAATGGTGGAGCTGGTGGGCTGTCTCTAGGCTTTGTGGGTGATGTCACAGGGTCTGTGGCGGCATGATTTGTCTTGACTGGTGCCGCGGCATCCTTGTCCTTAGACCGTGTAGAGATACTGGGCTCCTGTGGGTTCTCCTTTACTGGCTGTTTGCCTGTGGCTCTTGACGTTGAATACCACTCCTGGTGGCTACAGCTTTGCACTGCTCGGACGACGTTCCCTTAGCGGCTTTAGTGTCGCTAGGGAATCCTCCAACTGGCCTACTGTTCAGGATCTGAGCAATCTGCCCCACATGCATTTCCAAGGATTTCAACGTTTCCTCGTTATTCTGCAGCCGCATTTCTGTCATGTCTATAAAAGTTTCTGTCTTTTTTATGAACTTGTCAGTGTTAGCCATATATGCACTAGTTTGATTTATAAAAGCATGCAGAGTGTTTTCAAGAGAACTAGACTACATTGGCTGTTGGGCTTGCATGTGCCGCTGCGGCAGCATGGATTGTTGGAATCCTGGAGTGGAGCATTCTAATGCAGCGGATTAAGGGATTTATTGGAGTTGCTCTAGGAGAAGTTGGGGTGCTTTTTCCAGGTTGGGTTGTAGTTGTTGGACATATGATTGTTGTCCCCATAGTTTCCAACATAGCAAGCTGACTATGGATTATGCGGGCATTCAGAAAAAGCATGGTTATCCCCACAGTTTTCGCAAAATAAATCTATTACCTTGACTTTCTGTTGATTGCTTTGCGACTGTAAGTTCATAACTAGCTTCGGCAAGGTGGTGATCTGGGATGAAATTGATCCTTCAGATTCTATTTCATTAACTGTGGTTTGACGGTGGACTCTTCCCCTTCTGGCCGTGGGAAACTGATAATCATTCTTCGTCGTCATGTTTAAAATCTTCATGGCTTCTTTCGGCTCCTTGTCCAAGAGTATGCCATTTTCCGAGGCATCAAGCATCATCCTAGTTGTCGTGTTAACCGCATTGTAGAACATGGTCACCTATGTCCATACTGGAATTCGTGCAAGGGGAATTTGTGTAATAGCTCTTGATATCGCTCCTAAGCCTTATGTATGGACTCGTCATCAGCCTGCCAAAAAGAAGTGATCTCATTACGTAATCTATTAGTTAAATTTTTAGGATTAAAACGAGCTAGAAAATCACGACAAAGATCACTCCAGGATCCTATTGATCCTGCTGGTATACTATTGAGCCATGTTTTTGCCCTATCCCTCAGTGAATAGGGGAACAACTTCAACCTCAGAATATCCTCATGTACTCCCTGAATTTTGAATGAGTTACAGATCTGTAGGAAAGACTTGAGGTACTGTCTGGCAATTTCAGTTGTGGAGCCACCACATTGCCCTATCGTGTTGATCATATTAAACATCACGGGCTTCAAATCAAAGTGGGCGGCCTCGATCTCTAGGGTAACAACTCCAGGGTTTAGTCTGTTTAGGTACTCTTCAAGGTAGTCTCGGACTGTTGGGTACCGTACTGGTGCAAATAGAGCTTGTAGATTTGCTCCATCTCCTGCTGGGATCTGCGACTCTTCAATAAGTGGCTGCCCATCAACAGGGTGCTGCCGAATAACATTGTGTGCCGGTGGCACTTGGTTGAGGCCGCGGCTGTGACCTCGGGGTGGGTCCTCAGGATCCTGCATTGCGGCTTCGTTCTCTCGTCAAAGCCTTCGGTAAGTGCATTCAATTTCTAGATCTGGATCTCGCAATGGGCTTCCTAGGTTAGCTCTGGTCATGCACTGAAACAAGACCGAATCTTATTAGTACTAAAATAAAAATAAAATAAACTAAATAAAAGAAAGAGTACAAGAAAATAAAACAAACTTTTCCAATCCCCGACAACGGCGCCAAAAACATGTTGCGTGTAAATAGTGCTCCGCAATTTGTGCAAGTATACACGATGCAAGTAATATAGGGATAAGTATGTGAGTATTTTCTCCACAGGGATTGGTACTCAACCTTCAGTCCTACTCTGTCGCACTGCAAAATAAATAAAGTAAAAACACAGATTAATTGGGTGATTTGAGATAATCTAAAAATAACTAAACTAAGGAAATCCAGTAAATAAGATAAAGGAGTAATCAAGATGAGAAGATAGGCCGGATTAGAGTGTATCGTAGTGTGGAATCCTCTTGACTTCGTTTGTGTTGAATGCAGAAACGCACTACTTCCGTGGTAGTGACCTAAATCCATGCCGCGGCCGCAGTGGCTGAATCCCTGTCGCGGTAATCCCTTGCTCGTGGGCAGATGCAGTTAAGGCTCGGCAAAGCGTCCTTGGGTGGTTCCGTCTTATCCCTAAGCACAGAACACTGGTTGATGACTGAACTCTGATGATACCTCCCGACGTGAATCAAAGGCAAACACCAACTGTTCATACACTTCTTTTAGCCACTGAAACTCTAACCTATCCCTAGGCCGAGATAGCTAACACCACGTGGGGCGAAAATCGTACTTATTCCTTTTGGGAGCTCAACTCTCCTGATATTGAACAAATGGTTGATCTCACAAACCCTCTCCCGAGTAGAATGCAAAAATAATTAAAGCCAAAATAAGCAAACCTTAACTTTTATTGCATTAAGAACAAAAACTAGGTAAAAAGAGTTTTCACACAACTACTAAACAAACTAATCATAACCCTAAGAAATTTAGAACATAATGAAACTAATCCCAAGCTCAATCTCTCTTCTCGATCCCGTCTTTTGTCTCTCGATGGCGACAAGCCCTTATATAGGTGAAGGTGTAGGCACAAATCTTTCTTGGAGAGGAAGTTAAGTTGGACTTGGACTAGACTTTATTAAAGAAGTAAATCTCTTTAATTTATTACAATATACACTTTTGTCCAAGAGTCCATCTTTATACTTCCTTCCATGTTTTCCTCCTTTCCTCGAGCTCCAGCTGCCACGCAAAGTGTGTAGAAAAATCCAACGTTAAAGGCTCTACAAGTCAGCTACCACTTTGTTCATTTTTCTCTCTGGCGAACCGCTGTCGCGGCCTGGCTTTTGCTGCCTCGGCATCGGTCTGCTCTGCTCAGCAAGGCTTCCTCAGCTGCTAATTCTGCCTCATCTTCCCTCTTACTTTCTGTGCTACGGCGGCATCTTCCTTCTCCAGCAATGTGCAAACCTGCAAAGGCCAAACATGCATCAAATAATACCCTTTTATAGAATAAACAAAATATAAAGATCAAAGGCATAAATGATGAAATCTATGCATGAAAGGCCATAATGCAGCTCAAATGGGTGTAGGTTGAGTGATAATTGCCATGTAAAATGGGTCAAAATATAGGACTTTTGGGCACTTTTCATAACACCATTTAAATGTTAAATTAATATTGAATAAAAATATTTAATTAGTTTATACCACACATATTTAATCATCTAATTAAATTCAATAACGGATTCATATGAACAAAATTCATTAATATAGGGCAATATGGCCCAAAGGGGTGGAAATTGACAAATACCTAAGAAATTCAAGGGAATCAGATTCTCACAATTTAATTGAAGAAAATGCTATTGTTGGGAATACAATATTACCCTTTGGAGGAAATGCTCCCCAACCAAACGTGGGTATGTGATTCCAGAAAAGATCATTCTCTTATATAATGATATTTTCCTCGAACCAACAATTTTCATTTCAATAGGTAGAGGCAGCAGCTGCAATGGAAACAAGCTTGTACGTTGTTACAATAATAATAATAATAATAATAATAATAATAATAATAATAATAATTGAATTAAAACTCAATCGATGTTTAAGGTCTATTAAATACAGACTTGATCCTTAAATGGGTGTACGTTGTATTGTTACAAATTAAAATGTACAATAATAAGATCCCAACAAGTGGTCCAAGTGGGAAAACGGATGATATTCATCCGAAAGACTCGAGTTCAATCACAAAGTCTACAAGGTGTGTGCTTTGTAAATGGGTTAAGAATAGCTATGAACAGTTGCTACCTTGTAATCACCTTTAGACTATTAAAAAATGTATAATAATAATAATATATTAATTATTAAAGGACTAAATTTATAATCGAACCAAAAATATTACGAACTCTATTTTTCAATAAATAGTAATATATACATCTAAATTTAATAATTAAAAATTATATTAAAAATATAATTTCATAAATATTTTTTTGAATAGATAATTTCATAAATAAGAAATTAATATATAAACCCTTTAAATATACATAATAATATTATATTAAAAAAATAATTATTTCCGTAACATAATACGTAAATAGATATAAAATAGGCTTAAGTGTATCATAAGCCCTTAAACTTTTGAAAAATATCAATTAAGCCCTTAAATTTTTTTTGCACCCATTTTTTTGAAAGGAGATAATTTATTAATAATGCAAGACAGATACGAGCCTCGTTAAAAATCTCCTTACAACCTAGATGGAGGAAAAAAAGTGCTACATATCCGAGCCAAGAGAGTTCAACCGGAGCAGTACAAACAACACGACTATAAACGATACAACCATCATGCTAGGCACAACATATCCACAAGCCACAGAAGGATAGTAGAGATAAAAAGCATCCAAGCAAATAACAATTTTTTTTACTAGTTGGTGCAACATGTCGTGTTATAGTGTTATCACTTGAAGTTTCCAGAAATTTTTTATTTTATTTGAAAAATTCTTTACAAGTTCTGAAAATTCTAAAGAAACTCTTAAAAATTATAAAAAATAGTTTTCTAATATATATGTCACATTACAGAACTGTAGTGGGTCACGTGACAGTAATGTCTTAAAAAAATCGTCAAAATAAATGATCAAAATCGGTCAAAGGGATTAATTGATTAAATTTATTAGTTCGATGGCTTAATTGGGTGCAAAAAATGTTTAGGGGCTTAATTGATTTTTTCCAAAAGTTCAGGGGATTAAAGCACCATTTAGCCTATCAAACATTGATAACCAATGAACTATTCGAACATGTATCCAATATAATCATGCCATTTTAATTGTTCAAATAAGCAAACAGTATGTTGAGTGGATCAAATTAACCGATATGGCCAAGAGGGGGCTGAATTGGCACTTTAAAAATTGGAGGGAGCAAAAAGAACAAGTAAAAGTGATAGACAAGGCACTTATAGTGGTTCAAGCTTCTAAACAAGATCTACATCCACTACCTTAACTCTCACTAAGGATTTTCAACAAACTCTCCACTAATTTGTTCTTCCCCTTTTCTAGGTTAATGAGACAACATTTACAAATGTTCAATCTTTTTACCCAAAGATTGAACCACAAGACTCCCACTTTACAAAGAAGAATATTGGCTATTACAATTGATCTCTCACAAGATAAATCTAGTCCGATTGATTTTCAAACACTCCCCAAACTCTCAAATTTGATTTACAATAAGAACTCAAGGAGTTGGGTACAAGAATTTGACATTAAGTACTAAGGTTTGAATTTAATTGCTTGGATGTTGCTTTGAGGTGCAATAGTTGTTGCTGAAGCTTTTGAGGCTTGTAATTATACCATTGCATTGATTTCTAGTCGTTTGGGTGGTTGGAAACTTAATTATAGCCGTTGGGCTGCTCATTTCCCGCAATAAATGCACTTAAGCTACCTAGCGCATCGGTATGGTCGAGAGCATATCAGTACCTGTCTCAAAGAAGAAAGAGCCGCTGTGACACGAAAAAGCAGGGCGTATCGATGCGGTCACGATTCGTATCGGTACGGTCCTAGTGTAAATTAAGTGGCGTATCGATACTCTTATATCATATCGATACGGTTTTTACTCACTAGAATCTTTTTACAAAAAGTATATCGATACGCTTTTTGGACGTATCGATACGGTTAACGGTCGGTCAAAAATTTGGGATTCTAATAACTGACAAGCAATGTTCGAATATTAATTAAAAAGATTTTGCAAACCTCAACATATCGTATCGATACGGTGACTAACCGTATCAGTACGCTATAGCAATAAAATATGTTTTCATTATAAGACTGTATCGATACGTTCACGATGCGTATCGATACGCTATAGCTTAAAACTTTACCAAAATAAATGTCGTATCGATATAGGATTAACCGTATCGGTACGCTATGGTCTTTTGAAATTCCAGTAACGTAAATCCATATCGATACGCCATAAGGGTATCGATACGCATGGGAGTATAATTGAAATTTAGTTAAAAATTCTTGAAAAGACTTAGAAAAATTTGAACCACTTTATATGTTTTGACTTGAAGAACTTATTTGGTTCAAAAAGCTTTTCAATTTGGTGAGACTTTGAAGTACTTAAAAATTTGTTGGATTTACCAATAAATCTCTTTAATCAAGTTGTTATATCAAAATCAATTTAGGTTTTACACAGTCATCAACTATCGATTAACACTTTTATACAAATTAGTTAATTCGTGTGCTCGGTTGGTTGTTTCTGTGAAACCATCACTATGATATGAGCTTTCTTTTATTGTGAGGTCTAGATCTTGTAAACTCTATGGCTTATGTTTTGTATTGAGCATTGCATTTGCGGTAGCCCATTTGTTTTGCTTGTTGGCAGCGTGTATAGAGTTAGGTGTTAGGAGACGTTTTGTCTTGATTTGATGTTTTTTTAAAGAAATGTCGTTTGTATTAATATAATGGGAGTCCCTAAAAAACAAATAAAGACAACAAAATGAAAAAAAAAAAGACAACAAAAAGGGTAAAGCAAAGCCAAACAAAACCAGATGAAATCCCTAAACAACTACAAAGTTGGAGAATCTAAAACGACATAAACTCCCCTCAACCCAAACATGAAGAGAGGACGAAGAAGATAGTTGGAAATCACCCCAATCAAGACCAAAACGCAACATCAATGCGGAGACACATGAACTCGATCCTTCTCAGCAACAATTAGTACTTCACGAGGAGCCTCATCGATCCAGAGCTCATCTTCCACTCGTCTCCTTCCCTGAGCAGTCATAGCATGGGATGCCTGATTTCCACTGCGAGGTACAAAACAGAATCGACACTCAACAAATCGGTAAGCAAAATTCCTCAAATCGCATACTAGGGCACGAATTTCTGATAAATCATCTGCTGAATCGTTTAATTTTTGGATCAGAGTTCTAGAATCACTCTCAAGTATTACTCTTTGGAACCCTAGATCTACGGAAAATTGTAACCCATGTCAAGCCGCCATAGCTTCCGCCAGGAACACCGTCCCAAAATGAGGTTGTAATTGCACCCTTGTACCCATTACTAACCCCATGTTATTTCAAACTATAAACCATGACCAAGCCTTGTTCAGCGCAGGTACACAACATGCATCCACATTCACTTTAACCCAATTTGTCAAGGGGGGAGACCAAGCCACAGTAGCGAATGCACCACGTGAATACATATTAGACGTCGATGCTACATGCTCATGGGCGTAACTATGCACAAAGGTAACTATGTGATCCACTCTTTGAACTTTACCTTCATGAAGCTTCTTGTTTCGAGCAAACCAGACTGCCCACATAGCATATGCAATAGTTTCCTTTTGAAATCCCATGCAATTGTTGAAAAGTCATGACAACCATTCGAAGAAGGAGAGCTGATTTACATTTGTTGGCCATGATATACTTAATTTCTTTCATACTTGTTTGACCATACTGCATTCTCTAAAGATATGTGTGATTGATTCTAGAGCATGATTACACCATATGCATTTAGTGTCAAAAGCTACTCGTTTCTGGAAAAGATTTTGCAAAGTAGGCAGATAATTCCATAAGGCTTTTCACATGAAAATTTTAACTTTTGAAGGACACTGTAAATCTCAAACCTGTTTAAAAACTCTCTTCTCATCCATAGTGGTAGAACTTTGTCCCAAAAGCATCTTGTAGCAACTACAGATAGAATATTTTCCAGAGCGTTCCCTTCTCCATACTAACTTGTCATTGAGTTGCGATTCAGGCAAGATAATACTGAGAATTGCAGTTACTGTTGCGATTCAGGCAAGATAATACTGAGAATTGCAGTTACTTCATTCTGATTGAAAGTGCCCTCTAATAGCTCCCTGTTCCACGTATTAGAGCCATGTAACATGAGTATCGTTAATTTTCTCCATATATAGGGCCATGTATCCATTGTATAATGATTTTTATAATAACAATATTTTGCTATTCACAGTCCTAAAGATTGTCAATAAAAACTACATAAATTCTAATTATAAATGATTATTTTGCTTTTCGATAGAATGTAATTAATTATATTCTTAAAAAGTTGTGTTCCATTAATTTAGTGTGTTTAATGTAATAAATATTAATCAAAGGGTTTGAGGTTTAGTACTTAGGGTTTAAGGTTTAGGGTTGAATGTGTATGGTTTTAGGTTTTATAGTTTAGGGTTTAACATTTATGGTTTAGTGTTTCAAGGTTTAATATTTAGGGTTTAAGGTTTAATATTTAGGGTTTAGTATTTAAGGTTATGACTTAGTGTTTTAGGGTTCATGGTTTATGTTTTTATGATTTTAGAGTTTTATGGTTTAATTACATTAAACACCCAAAATTAATGGAACACAACTTTTTATGAATGTAATTAATTATATTCTATTAAAAAACAAAATAAACATTAATGATTAGAACCTATGTAGTTCTTATTGACAACCCTTAATAAAGGATGAGTCTACCACGTGCGACAAACACCATTAACGCTGAACACCGCTGAACACCGTTAAATTGATTAATAAAGATTAAAAATTTGAAGGATTCTATATTAGAATCAAATATACCAAAATTTCCATAATATAAAAAATCCTCCTTCTGCCGCCGTCGCCGCTACCTAAAACGACATCATCGTCTTCATATTGATTTATCAATTTATTAAGATAAAAGGATTTATCAAATAATTTCACAATATAAAAGTGAAAACGGTGGGGGCGGAGGAACCTTTTGCCCAATCCCTGCTCTTGGGGCAAAAACGGTGGGGGACTGGCGGAGGAATTCAATTGTGAAAACCACGTTGACATTTGCATCGGCACTCTGAGTAAAGCTACAGGTTCTCTTGGAAGGTTCATAACATGCAGGTTATATGTGGCTTACACCAAGCGTAGATAAAATGAGTCGAATTTTATATAATTTTCTTGGCGACGGCGGTGGAAGGGAAATAAAGGGGTTGAGTTTAGGGTTTTTGATATTAGAGAGATTTTGGTATATTTGATTGTAATATATCAATAAAAAATAATATAAAAATATAAAAGGTTTGTTAAATTTTATTTCTAATTTTCTTTTGAAATAATTTTAATTATAAGTCTAGTCCTTAAGATTTTTTAATCTTTATTAAAAAATTTAATGGTGTTTAGCAGTGTTCAGCGTTAGTGGTGTTCAACGATGTGCGACAACCTTTGTAAAATTTTCCTTAATAAAATGATTGTCTTGTGAAAAAACTGGTCAAATTATCTAATATAATCCGTTATCAACTATCAATTATCCGCTAGTTGTCAAACAAAGTCATTATTAATTGAATTAAGACATAATCAAAGTTTAAATTCTAATAAATACAGACCGGATCCTTAAATGGGTGTGCAACACGAAATCCAATATCAATCCTCCAAATCAGATATCTTTCAATTATAGGGAAAGCCAAGTATTAATTAAGAACCCTCCCTATTTTAGGCAACAAATCCTCTCACATAAATGTAATAAATTTGATAGTTTTAACTATTTATTACATTTTCATATTTTTCATAGGGGACTATGGTCTATATATATTAAAAACCTCCGGAAAAGAACTTCAATTTCTTTTCGAATCAACAACAATACCAACTAAACTTATGGCAGTTTGTTTAGCTTTTCTTTTTCTGGTGTTTACATCATTCCTATCTTTCCGTGAATGTATGTATACATCAACTGGACTTTACACAACTTACTCTTCTTCTGATTTTGCATACACCCTTTTGATTTTTCGTTTTCATTTGAACAGGTGGCAGAAGCAGCAACATCGAGTTCGATCAGAACATAACAGCGGGAAACAAAATTACACTATCGCCATGCGGTCATGACTTTTTTGATCGTTCAAAATGGTGTTGTGTAACTCTAAAACCAAGTCCTTGCTTTCCCTCACAAGAAAAGTTCCTAAACAATTGCCCACCCTTCTTTTGATATAGCTGAGTTGTTGAACTGAAAATGTGTCACTTGTTTCCAATAATCTACAATAAAGGAGTGACTAAAATAAATTATGTTATTCGACTGTGTGTTGTTCATCATAAGGCTTTGCCTTAGAAACTTTCACGCGAAACTTAAGATGGAAACTATGCATCAAATGGCCAACAACGTGTTGACAGCTACAGAGACAGAGCCAGTATATAATCGTACAAGCCCCAACATGTATTTTGTGTCGGTTAAAAATCTCTCTAACCCTTATTAGAGGGGTACAACACAACCAGGTATAAACTACAAACGATCAACAATCCATATGAAAATACAAAAGTCAAACAAGAGCGAACAACAACCATCGAACTAATTAACAAACCATATTATTAATTCGTTTTAACAAATCCAATTACTATATTATTAATTCGTTTAAATTGGACAGTCCAAAAATCTATTAAGTAACTAATAAAACATGCAATTGGTAATATATTGTTGAGTTTCGGGGGGGGGGGGGGGGGTTCAACAATGAATTAACTAAATTTTTTTTGCTCGGCAAAACAAGTTTTATAATAATAGCTTAAAAGCTCGCTCCCACGTTGAGTGCCTCGTTAAAAACCTCTCTAAACCTAATTAGACGAAAAGAGTACACCCAACATAGGAAATACACCGCATCGGAGTTCAAAATTCATCACCCATGCCACACTACAAATATCCCCAAAACCCAAAAACTATACCAACACCGAGAATACCAGCACACAAACTCAACTCCTAAAAACAAAATATTACCAAACCAGCATCTCCCTTAATAGAGTATGAAGGCAAATAATCCCAACATAATCTACAATAGCAAAAAAACTACACAATAGAGTTGATTTGACAAGTAATGAAACCATACAAAGTCGTCCCCTCCTCATCCTCGTAAGTTGACTGCTAACACTTTTGCTTGCCTTGGCACGAAATCATACTTTACATTTTCTCTCAAACGAGACAGACCATCTACGTCAACAAGTATCAGCTACCAGCGCCATGAACAAAGCAGCGGATTAATCAACCAATTTAAGTCTACCTTGGATTCTATTTCAACAACCCACATTGCTTTCCCAGGCCATATAGCTTCCACAAAAACTTCCAGCTCAATCTTGACTGTAACTAATTCTGCATAAACTACCTCAAAACCATCCGTAGGACTGGAAAACATGAATCAGTTCTCAAGGCACCACCGCACCCGACAGATTCATCCTTGTATGTTACATCGACAATAAAACTTGACACAGCCAGGATTTGGTGGGAACTAATTAACATCAATTATATTCAATGGTCGCATCTTTCTCCAAAACAGTCCATGGCTTTCCTGCCATCCATCCAAATTTGAACTCCATTATTCTGTGTTGCATTGAGCCAAAACAAGGCAAAGAGACTCTAAAAAAGTTGTAAGAAAAAGCAGTTTACAAAAAGATGATTGAATCCTCCTGAAATTCTCCATGCCAACAACATAAACTTTGTTGATCCTCTAAATGCACCCCACGACCACACAAAACTTCTTTGTTGGAGCCTTCAAGCTCTACCACTTCCTAAAATCAAAATTTGAAATCTGTAATTACTGCAATGTCCACCGCACCTATTTCTTTACTTTTAGCAAATCTGTACAGTCGAGCAATTTGTTACTCAAAGGCTTCTCACCACAACACAAGTCCTTCCAAAACAAAACTGAATTACCATCACTTACCATCCATCGAAGAGCATCATCTTCCACCCAATTCTTCGCACCTTAACTATTCCAAAATTTTCACAATGCCTTTCCATACTAATGACTTATTCTTAAAAGTTCCAAATTGCATTTGACAACCCCTTCGTGTTCCCTAATTTGAAACTCAACAATTTGTTTTATCCAATAAAACAAAATCCTTGACTATCTGCTCCTCGTCTCCTTCAAATTGAATTCTAAGCTTTTTTTCCAAGTTTGATAGCTTTCCTTGCTTCCTTAGTAAGAAATTCCCACTTTCGCCACCATGTCTGAGTCTGATAACGATATTCCTGAAAGTTCAGAAGCTTCTAGTGATTTTGATTTCTTCCTCTCCCTTCTCTTCGCTCGATCTTTCTTCTTTCTCTCTATCGCTGACAAAGCAACATCCTGGAAGTCACTTAAGGAGTAGTACCTCTTCTCCTTTGCACTTCTGTTTGCTAATTCTGGGAAGAAATCCAACGCTTCCTCTCCTTCATCTAGGGTTACCACCCTAACAGAGCTTTTACGGTTTCGAGATTTTCCCCAATTTTCTTTTCCCCCGTTAAGCATATCCACATCATTTTCCCACGCAGATTTTTTATTATTGAGCTTTGAAACCCCGACCTTAGGCTTTTTTTATATTAGATGGGAAGAGGCTCATGTATCTCAAATCATCAACTGCCTTATCTGACAAAATAGTAGGGTCCACCTTCAAAAGTCCATCATCCACAGGCTTGACCCCAGAAGTAGGTTGGTCCCGGTTCTCCTTACTTGTCTTATTTGACACATCAGCCTTCATATTCTCTGCCTCAGGCATGAGATCTACCTTACATGTCTTTTGTTCCATAAAGCTTCTTCCATTCCCAAGAGTCTGCTCATTATTATTTCGCTTTGGTTCCAGCATGCTCAATGCCTTTTATATCGTGTTCCCCAATATATCTCTTGGGTTCCGAATCAGCCTGGGTGTCACCTTTAATACCTTCTTTTCCAATAAGCACTGCATTTAATGAGTCTTCCTCAGCAACTCATCGACAGTGAAGCACTCCGAATCGAACCAGATGAAAAATCTGATGAGCTCTCATCCTTCGATTGAACAGGAAATCCCCCATTCTTCTCCTCATTCACTGTCTTTAAAACAAAAGTAGACTCATCTGAGAACCCTACTTCGATTACTCTAATGACATGAGTAAAATCACCAACTTCTACTTCCACTAATTCCTCAATTTTTAGAGTATTATCAACAGAGATAAGAAGAGATACTTTTTCGCAATCCTTAACACAGTTAAAGTTCTCACCTACGGCTTCAAAGTTTCCCTATAAGGCCGCCAACTTTTTGAGAGTTTCATAGTTCCAGCAGTGCAACGGTAATCCTGACACTTCAAGCCAAGTTAATCTTTCACTTTGTTTGATGGATTCTGACCAAGGCATAACTTCTTCGAAAATTTCCTTCAAGTATGACCAGTTTACAACCTCTAGCATGATAAAGAGATCTTCATTATCAATAGATAGAAGAAACAGTTTCCCACCCATCCTTTTCACATTTATCTCACCTAATCCCCAACTATCCAATCTCAACATGATACTCCTCACGCTACAAACTGAAGCCATCCTTCCAACCAAACACCTCTTGTGCTTCCATAGGGCCTACTTTTTCACATGTCCATGACACTTCCTAAGTCTGCCCTTATTTCCTTCTCCTATCTCATTCTTTTTTAGTTTGAAGCTTGCTTTAATACTTTCTTTTCTTTGTGCTTCTATATCCGGGTTATCTCTCGTACCATCATTATTTCTTTTCAAGGGACTTCCTTGATTCACTCTTCCTTTCCTCCAAAAGGTTGATCTATCGTTGAATTTTGCCAAAGCTACATAGATTTTCTTGCCATATAATATGACGCCATTTGACCTCTCTATCGCCCTTTCTGCATCTTCCATCTTCCCGTATCTAACGAAACCAAATCGTTTACCCCCTCTGCTATATTTCCTTGCAATGAAAGCATCCACCACATCCCCATGTCTTCCAAAAGCAAACCATAATCCTTTCCAGTGCAGGGTTTCTGGTAAGTTCTCAATGAATAACGTGACCGCAGGCGAAGGTTGACTCTTCAGGTTTTCTCCCCTACCCACCATACCTTTAGTTTCCCGAAATGAATTAACTAAATCAATATATATTATCTCATTTGTGGTTATCACGTTGATATTTTTAGGCGACAATGAACAATAATTTAGGTTTCTTATTACATAGTTTTGGTGTGTGTGTTTTTGTATATAAATTGAGGCTCTAATCTCGTAGAACGCATTAACATTGCATACAAGAATTAAAAGTGGTATAAACTAAATAAATGGCAGCTCGTTTGGCTATCCTATTTCTGGTGTTTACATCTCTTGTAGCTTTTCATGAATGTAAGCACACTTTCAATTGTAACCTACACATTGTTTTTTTATCATTTTCAATATACCCTTTTGATCTATATTTATTTGATCTTTCATATTCATTTCACAGGTAGCAGAGGCAGCACCATCGGTGCCTATGGTAATGAGCTTGATCGGAATGTAACAGCAAGAGACAAAATAACACTATCGCCATGCAGTCATACATGGTTTTACGTATGGTTGGTGTTGTATAACAGTACATCCAACACTCTGCTATAAAACAAGAGATTATTGTCTAGCCTACTGCCCCTCCATGACTTGATCACTTTGCTTTTGAAATATCTGAATTGTACCAAATGAATCTGTGTAATTTTTGTTTTTAATAATTATTAATAAGATATGGTCAAATAAATAAAAAGTGGCCAAAAATATCACGTGTACAATCGAACAAAAACCAGAGCTTCATTTATATATAACTGCACCAAATCAAAGAAACTGAATTTTATTAGCACTTAAATATCCATTGATCTCTCATTTGGTTTGTAATAGCATTGGTGTTAAAATAGTTTAGTGTATGGTATATACAAATGTTAAATAAGTAAAGCTAGGATTTATACTTGTCAACTACCTCTTTCTGATATTAGAAAACTAAATAACAAATTATATACAACAAAATTTATAATAATCAAGGCTTAAAGGCCAATTTCGAGCTGAAGTTTTGAAAATAAAAGGAAATGTGAGTAAAGTTGTGGGGCAAAGAAATGTAAATGCAAAAGATTTTAGAGAGTGTTGTAAATGCAATTGTAACAAAGTAGCAAAAGAAAGTGATATTCTGTAAAAATAATAGATTCCATCAGTGTAACTCGACAGTTTACCATATGTTGTAAGCTTAAAGCATTAGATGATTATAAAGCGAGATAAATCAAACGTATCCTACTAACTTTCCAACTTTCCCTCAACTCTCAGCTAATGACTTAAACAAACAAATCTACCACAACTTTCGTTGCTGGGAGATATTGCGTGTCCTCGAACGAGTGGACCAACTTTCGTTGTGATGCTCATTAACTTGAATTGTCACTGCATCTCTCGATGTCAGTGGTTGCAATAAACACTTTCATGCAAAATAGCATTCAAACCCAAAAGTTAAAAAAAGAAATAAAGCTTCATAAAATAAGTTGACGTTCACAATCCAAAATAACTCTCGTTCTTAAGGAAAGAAAACAGTAAATCATCATTCAAATTTTATAAAACAATTAAGTGAAAATAAATGAAAGCCTCTATCTCTAGCTATCTCGAAGTATTTCTACGAAATTTCCCCTGCTCCAACACTTGGATCCTCTTTGTCACTAAGAGATATGTCTTGTCTTCACCTCGGTTCACCCAAAAGTAGGCTTAAACTGCCTTGGACGAAGCTTCAAATTGAGGAAAAAATGATCTTCCAAACGATAAAAATTGCTCTTGGAAAAGGTAAGGATAAGATGATATATATATCAAGATGCCTTCTTTCTTTCCAAGAGGGTAAATCCAGGTGTCCCTTATGGATTTGTAGGTGTAAAAATTTGTACAAGGTAGTTGCACCAAATTGTCAGCTTATCGTCCATTGATCTTATCTTTTTGATAGCTTTTAATGCGTTGACAATCCTGGACGCAATTCGGTAATAATCCTATTTCAATGTGGGGACATCCAGTTCGTACAATAGTTGTGGTAACTAACTGTCAACTCATTGTCCTTTGATCTTATCCGGAAAGCTGTCAATGTGGCGACAATTACCATTTCAATTCGCCGACATCATGTCCGGACAAAGTTGTTGTAACTAACTGACATCTCATTGTCCTTTGATCTTATCCTGACAGCTGTTGATAGTTGTCAATGCAACGACAATGACTAGACGCAATCTAAACAATGCTTATGCAGAGACATCACAGTACAAGGACAGTCTTGGCTGCAATAATAAAATTCTTTTACAATGACATTAGCAGTGTAGTGATAAAACAACAAAAAATGGAAGAAATAATGAGAATTCGAGCAAAGTGAACTGAGTTGAAAAATATACAAATAGTAAACTAAAAATGCAAGAATGCATGCATGAGATACCTTAGAGAGGCAGAAATTAAGTTCAACCTTTGTGAGCCAAAATGCGTAAACAACCACCTACAGAGGTAATTAGGTTACATTGTCAAGACCTCATTATTAAGGGATAGGTTCTAGTTGATCCTTATAAAAACTAGGGAGAGGGTTCTATCTTATCCCGTGAAAAAATAGGTTTTAAAGGTTACTCTTAAGCCTGTAAAAAGAAAGAATTCATGGTAGTGAATTGGGAAATCCTTGGTGTGGATGCTAAGGTGGTGGATGTAGACCTTGGTTGAGAAGGTCGAACCACTCTAAAATCGATCGTGTCAAAATTGTCATTTCTTTCATTGATTTTTTTCTTCCACACTTCACAAGAGATCTTTACACCTTTCATTGTCTATATTCGGTTGGAGTACACCAAGCCTATCACTTTCATTTATAAGGAAAGTCAAATAATTCATTAAGAACCCTCCCTATTTTACGCGATGAATCCTCTCACATAAATGTAATAATTTTTATAGGCCTAACTACTTCTTATATTTCCATATTTATCATAGGGAACTATGATGTATATATATTGAAGACCCCAAGAAAAGAACTTCAATTCCATTTTAAATCAACAACAATAGCAACTAAGCTAATGGCAGTTCGTTTGACTTTTCTTTTTCTGATGTATATCTCTCTCCTAGTTTTCCATGAATGTAAGAATACATCAACTACAATTTACACAACGTATTCTTCTTATAATTTTACGTATACCCTTTTGATTTTTCATTTTTTCGAACAGGTAGATGAGGCAGCCACGTCGAGCTTAATCTGAACGTAATAGCGAGAAGTAAAATAAATATATCGCCATGCGCTCATAACTGGTTTGATCCATCGTAATGGTGTTGTGTAACTGTATAAGTCTAGCATCAAGTCCTTGTTTTCCCTCACAAAAAGAGTGCCTAGTCAATTGCCCACCCAGCGGCCCACCACCTGCAACTCTATGACTTGATCACATTGTTTTTGATGTGGCTGAGTTGTTGAAATGAACATGTGTCACTTGTTTCTAATAATATGCAATAAAGAAGTGGCCAAAATTATTTTTTATTATTCGACTATGTGTTGTTCATCATAAGGCTTTGCCTAAGAAACTTACACGCGAAACTTAAGATGGAGACTATGCATCAAATAGCCAACAACATGTTGACAGATACATGGATAGAGCCAGTATATATTCTGTAACACCCCTTGCCCGGGTTAGGAGCAAAGGGCGTTACGGTTTTGCGGAACTGATTCGAAACTATTAAAACATGTAACATTCACAACAATTCATAGAATTCTAAACTTAAATCATAAAAATCGGTGGGCTAACAAAAACTTTAACTTAATTCATCGGTAGCAATGGCCCGATTCACTAAGGTTTAAATGTCCGTAATACCAAGGGTAGTAAACATCAGACTTAATTCATCACTCAACCCGTCAATGAACATTCAGTATTTGTCTTTCTTGGCTTTGATATACTCTGAGCCGTACTTGCAATATTTGCAAAAATCAGCTACATATTGTTTGATCGGCCGATTAGCCTCTTCAAGTACAAAAATTTCTTCTTGCGATCAGCCAAGTACTGTTCGCTAATGTACTTTTTCTTCAATTCTTCTACAAAGAACTTCCACGTCACTGACTCGGCCGGAGGAGTCAATGTCATATTCTCCCACCAACTTAATGCTTCATCGGCTAGCAAAGCGACAACACATTCGAGTTTGTGCTCGTCCGAGCACTGTAACTGCTTGGTCAAAATCTGAGTAGTTCGTTCCAGCCAATACTCGGCTTCCTCGGGTTTCTCTTCATTAGCACTCGTGAATGTATAAGCTCGATGTTGTGCGAGCTTTTCAATAGGAGCTCTGCTGGGTGCAACAGTTATCGGGACATGTTGATCTTGTCGCTTGTTCGTCAAAAGTTGATCAACATCCCCTTCATGCTCAGGAGAAATTCTCGTTGAGCATTCTGGATAGTCGGGGTGTTCATATTCGGTTGAGCTTGACCTCGAGGTCGTTCTCAAGTTTCAACTTGTTCAGGAGGATTCGTTTCCATTCTGACACTCTCCCCGTCATTTGAGGATCCTCGAGGACTCTCGTCATCTCGAGCTAAACGTGTCTCAGACATTCTATTAGAATTCAAACAGAATCAGAGTTAGGGAAGCAAAAATCACAAGTAATACGATATAAGATTCATAAGTGGCATAGTGTAAACCTATATGATGCATGAAAAATTCATACAAATTTTAGGACCTATAACCTAAAGCTCGGATACCCCTTTTATGTAACACCCCTTGCCTGGGATAGGAGCGAAGGGTGTTACAGTTTTGCGGAACTGATTCGAAACTATTAAAACATGTAACATTCACAACAATTCATAGAATTCTAAACTTAAATCATACAAGCTTGGGACAATTGAAGATGGTTATAGAACATATCCAAGCAAGATGATCAAGAGAATTTGAGTCTAAATCTTATTTCTTCATTTCTCTTGTACATAGTTTAGAGAGTGCTTAAATTGTAAATCTTTCACTCTTTATTGTGAGCTTAATTTGTGTAAACACCCACCTTATGAGGTATTTAGTTTACCAAACAAACCTTGTAAAAGGGTGAGGTTCTAAATTATCCTTAGAAAAACTAGAGTGGTTCTATCTTAGCCATATAAAAGATAGGGTTGTAAATGTTACCTCCTTAACCTTGAAATGGGGAAGAATTCATAGTGAATTGGGAAATCCTTAGTGGTGTGCTAAGTGTTAGGCTTGATAGGCTCGATTTCCTTCAACCAATTTAGCTAGCCAAGTGGCGGAGAAGTTGGATTTTGGGTGATTTTGTGGGAAGCAAAAATTAGACAATAAACACAAGGATTTATAGTGGTTCGACCTTCTAAACAAGCACCTACATCCACTACCTTAGCTCCCACTAAGGATTTCCCAATCAATTCACTAATTGATTCGTCCCCTTTTCTTGGCTTATGAGGAAACACTTACAAACGATCTAAGCTTTCTAAACCAAAGCTTGATCAAACCCTCTATACAAGAGATGAATAAAAGCAAACTAAACTCCCTCTTACAAGGTTGATGTTTGCATTCTTTAGCACTCACCCAAACCTAAACTCTTGAGCAAATTTGACAAATTTAGCTCACAAGTGTTGTCTATACAAAGAGTAAACAATTATAGCCCTAAGACAATTTTCTCATCATATAGTTGTTGACAATTGAAGCATTAGTCTTCCCTTGATGCTTGGAACACTCCCAATTGAGTTTGTAGTCGTTGAGGACCGTTAGGATTGAATTGGAGCCATTGGAGACTTTATTTCCCACTATAAATGTAGTTCTGGTGATGCCTGTTTCGATACACGAGTAGCTGTATCGAAACGCCCTTCTTCAGAACTAGCCGTTTGGTCTGATTCAGCATCCCATTTTGAAACACCATAGGCTGTATCGAAACGACCGTTCCGAAACGCCTGGTCCCATATCGAAACGGCTGCAATTCAAAAGACCGTTAGGAAATAGCAGTTGGGGGGGTTTTGACCGTTGGGGTGTCTGCCACGTAGGCGTATCAAAACACGTAAGCCTGTTTCGAAATGACCCATGCTGTTTCGATATAGCTAAGGCCTGTATCGAAACACAAGTTTACAGTTTCAAAATGTATCGATATAGACTATGCCTGTATCGAAACGGGTAAATTAAAATCAAAGGTTTGGATACTTAAAAACGTTTTAAAACATTTCAAAACCTTTTTAAACATCCTTAAACTTATTTTCAAGTTGTTTTTGACTAAAAGCATGTTTTAAATTATTTTCAATTTAGTCCAAAACATTTTTCAATTATTATATCTAAACATATATTTCTACAAACTCCCCATTCTTGATATAATAAAACCAACTTGAATTTTTTTGGGGATTCTCCCCCTTAGTATTTAAAAATTTGAATAACAGATTTTAAAAAAAATTAAATGAAGTTAAAGCTCCCTTCTTATTCATTTGAAAAAATTAAATGAAGTTAAAGCTCCCCCTTATTCATTTGAAAAATCAAATTTTCAAATCATTTCTCTCCATTTTTGTATCAAAAAGAATTTAAAAGACATTAAGCTCAAAATAACATAGGAGGTTAAATTTTTTGACACAATTAAAAACTTTGGTTTTAAAATTGGCCCCCTTACTCAAAGCATCAAATATTGTTAATCTAACAATATGATAATCTAGTTGTAAAGAAAAATAATCTAATTAAAAACAAAAAAACAACTAGAAATTTTACCAACACTTGAACTTCAAGGGAGGATGTGAAGCATTCCTTCTTCAAGTGTTCTTCCTTGTGTGTATAGAGCTCCTACTCAAATTTGGACTTGTTGATCATTCTCTATCACACCTACCATAAGACAATCAAGTAATTTTTGGTATCCAAATTGCTTTGGATCCATAGACGTTAGTGGCACAAAATTTAGTCCCTTTAGGAATCCATTTTTCAATTTCATCCTTTTTAGTTGAAGTACTTAGTCCTTTTGGGACCCAAATACTTCTAAAAACTTTTCCATTAAAAAATCTAGGGGCGCTAGATTGTCTTTGATAAAACTTTGATTTTCCAAAAAAAATTTCTTTTCAAGTTCTTTGGAAATCAAATTTTCTTCTTCTTGAACTTTATGAAGCAAATTTTGTAAATCAACACACTTTTGCTCAAACTCATTGAGTTTTGCTTCAAGTTCAATATTGGTTTTAGAAATCAAATCATTTTGAATTTTCAAATTTGAAACCATTTTCTTGTTTTTCAAAATGTGATTTTTTAAACTCTAAAACCAAATCATCATGGCATCTTGTAATTCATCAAAAGAATATGAACATGAGGTAGATGAATTAGAAGTTACCCTTGAATCTTCTTCGATGGTCATAAGGCAAATGTTGACTTGTTCATTATCGGTGAAGTCTTCATCATTTTAAGTAGCCACATATGTCTTCTTCATATGGCTTGAAGAGATTGCCTTATCTTCCTTCCTCAATTCATGCCTTGATTCTTTCATTTTGCTCTTCATGAATTGGGCAAACTTTTCAAAGAGATAACCTATCTCTTCTTCTTCACTTTCCTCCTCACTTGATTCTACATGTAGGCATGTGGAGGATGTAAGAGCTATGGTGTTTACATTGATGCCTTGCTCTTTGATCTTCTTCGCCTTCTCCCTCTTCAAGGGTTGAGACATCATCTTATGGGTGAGCAAAGATCCAATGAGCTCGTTAAGCTTGAGCTCCTACAAGTTCTTTGCTTATACAATTGCCGTCTTTTTGGACTCCCATGAATCAGAAAGTGAGTAAATCAACTTCCGGACGAGTTTGTCTTCTAAAATCTCCTCTCCAAGACCTTTGAGTTGATTGGCGATTGTGAAGAATCGATCGAACATCCTCTTGATGTCTTCATCCGGGTCCATCTTGAAGCTTTCATACTCGAGGTTGAGAAGACCAATTTTGGTCTCCTTTACTTTATTGGTTCCATCGTATGTGACTTCAAGCTTGTCCCATACTTCTTTGGCATGTTCTGTTGGGTTTTTTGGTGCTCGATTCCTTCAACCGTTCTTGCTCGCCAAGTTGTGGAGAAGTGGAATTTTGGGTGTAAGAGGCGTGGAAGCTAAAAATGATAAAGACAAGATGATTTATAGTGGTTCAACCTTCTAACCAAGGTCTACATCCACTACCTTAGCTTCCCACTAAGCATTTCCAATTAATCCACTACTGATTCGTCCTTTTTTCTAGGCTTAGGAGGAAACCCTTACAAACCAATCAAGCTTTCTACCCAAAGCCTTGATCAAACCCTCTTTACAAAGAGAAAGAAATAAGCAAACACAAATTCCTCTAATAGGTATTTGTTTGCACAATTAAGCTCTCACTCAATCCTAAAACACTTGAGCAAATCTAACAATTTTGGCTCACTAGTGTTTGTCTATACAATAAATTGACACTTAAGCACTAAGACAATTTCTTAATCATATGTTGTGTTATAATTGAAGCATTAACCATTACTAGATGCTTGGAGGTCCCTTTTATACTCATTTTTGAGTTTGTAGCCATTACTAGGCGTTGGGGATGAATTGGAGCCGTTGGAGACTTTAATTCCCACCATAAATGCATTTTTGCAGCTCCCCGTTTTGAAATGCTCGAACCCGTTTCGAAACACTCTTGAAATAAAAAGAGCCGTTGTAGCACCCGTATCAAAACGCCTTTGGCCGTATTGGAACGCCCGTATCGAAACGCTTATCACCGTATCTAAATGCTCTGTATTTAAATTTTAGTTGGGAAATAGCCGTTGGGGGTTTATGACCGTTGAGGTCAATTCCACGTAGGCGTATCGAAACGCTAGGCAAAATTCTCATCCAGTAATGCCCGTTTCGAAACGTTTTGCCACTATAAAGACCCGTATCGAAACACCTAGGGGTGTTTCGAAACACCTGGATTGTTTTGGTGGATTTGGCTTTGAAAACACTTAAAACCCTTTTGAAATATCCCTTAAACATAGTTTCAAGTTGTTTGGACTTTAGAAAAGGTTTTGAATTCTTTTTAACTTTGTCAAAAACATTTTTCAATTATTATATCAAAACATTAGTTCTACAATCTCCCCCATTTTGATATAATAAAACCAACTTGAAAAATTGTTTGGGATTCTCCCCCTTTAAGTTTAAAAGTGTGAGTAAGAGTTGAGAAATAAAGTAAAGCTCCCCCTTATTCATTTGAAAATGCAATTTTTCAAACCAAACTCTCCCCCTTTTTGTTATATCAAAAAGAATTCAAAAGACATTAAGTTCAAAATAACTTAGGAGGTTTGAAAAGATGACAAAAATTTAAAATTTTGGTTTTGAAATGGCTCCCCCTTACTCAAAGCATCATCAAAATGTTAGTTCAACATATATGATCATCTAGTTGAAATGAATAGAAAATAAATCAAATGAAAGCAAAAAACAACTAGATTTTACCACACTTGAACACAAGGGAGAATGTGAAGTCTTCCTTCTTCAAGTGTCTTTATTTGTGTGCATGGAGCTCCCCCTTAATGTTTGACTTGTTGATCACTCTCCATCACACCTAGAAAAAGACAATCAAGTAATTTTTGGTATCCAAATTGCTTTGGATCCATAGACGTTAGTGGCACAAAACTTAGTCCCCTTAGGAATCCATTTTTCAATTTCATCCTTTTTAGTTGAAGTGGTTAGTACTTTTGGGACCCAAACACTTCTAAAACATTTTCCATTTACAAATCTAGGGGCACTAGATTGTCTTACATAAAAAATTGATTTTCCAAAATTATTTTTCTTTTCAAGCTCTTTGGAAATCAAATCTTTTTCTTCTTGAACTTTATGAAGCAAATTTTGTAAATCAAAACAGTTTTGTTCAAACTCTTCGAGTTTTGCTTCAAGTTCAAGTTTGGTTTTAGAAATCAAATCATTTTGAATTTTCAACTTTGAAATCATTTTATTGTTTTTCAAAATGTGATTTTTAAACTCTAAAACCAAATCATCATAGGCATCTTGTAATTCATCAAAAGAATATGAACATGAAGTAGATGAATTAGAAGTTACCCTTGAATCTTCTTCGATGGCCATAAGGCAAAGGTTGACTTGTTCATCGTTGGTGGAGTCCTCATCACTCCAAGTAGCCACATATGCCTTCTTCTTATGGCTTGAAGTGCGTGCCCTCTTCTTTTTCATGGATTCTCGTTCAAGCTCTTTCAAAGCTTTCTTCATCTAAGGGGCACACTTCTTGAAGAGATGGACTATCTCTTATTCTTCATCCTCCTCCTCACTTGAGTCTACATGATGGCATGTGGAGGATTTGAGAGCAATGGAATTTGTGTTGATGCCAAGCCCTTTGATCTTCTTCTCCCTCATAGCTCTTATCTCTTCTTTATTCTTCTCATATTCTTTGTTTTTCTTCATTATTTGATGAGTGAGAAGTGACCCCATGAGTTCATCAAGCTTCAAGGTCTTCAAATTCTTAGCTTCGATGATGGTGGTCCTTTTTGAGTCCCATGACTCGGGAAGGGAGTAGATGAGCTTTCAGACAAGCTTCTCTTTCAGGATGGCTTCTCCATATCCTTTGAGACCATTGGTGATGGTGGAGAACCTATCAAACATCTTCTCGAAGTTCTCTTCTGGATCTATCTTGAAGTTTTCATACGCTAGATTGAGGAGCCCGATCTTGGTCTCCTTTACCTCGTCGGTTTCTTCGTATGCGACTTCAAGCTTGTCCCATCCCTCCTTGGCACTCTCATAAGAAGACATCTTCTCATAGATGTTTGGGCCAAATGCACAAAAGAGGATGTGCAAGGCTTTGCAATTAAGCTCAATCTTCTTGCGATCGTCGGCACTCCATTCCGCCTTGCTTCCTTGTGGCACGAACGGACCATTACTAGATGCTTGGAGGTCCCTTTTATACTCCTCTTTGAGTTTGTAGCCGTTACTAGCCATTGGGGATGAATTAGAGCCGTTGGAGACTTTAATTCCTACCATAAATACAATTTTGCAGCTCCCCGTTTCAAAACGCTCGAACCCGTTTCAAAACACTCTTGAAATAGAAAGAGTCGTTGCAGCACCCGTATCGAAATGCCCTTGGCCGTATCGGAACGCCTGTATCGAAACGCTTATCACTGTATCAAAACGCTCTGCATTAAAATGTTAGTTGGGAAATAGCTGTTGGGGGTTTATAACCGTTAAGGTCAATACCACGTAGGCGTATCGAAACGGCAGAGGCCATATCGAAACGCTAGGAAAAATTCTCATCCAGTAAAGCCCGTTTCGAAACATGTTTCGAAACGTTTTGCCACTGCAAGGACCCGTATCGAAACACCTAGGGGTGTTTCGAAACACCTGGATGGTTTTGGTGGATTTGGCTTTGAAAACACTTAAAACCCTTTTGAAATATACCCTAAACATAGTTTCAAGTTGTTTGGACTTTAGAAAAGGTTTTGAATTCTTTTTAACTTTGTACAAAACATTTTTCAATTATTATATCAAAACATTAGTTCTACATGTTCACAAAAAGACATCTTCTCATAGATGTTGGGGCTAAATACACAAAAGAGAATGTGCAAAGCCTTGCAATTAAGTTCAATCTTCTTGCGATCATCCGCACTTCAATCCGCTTTTCTTCGTTGTGGCACGAATGTACCATCTTCAACTATGTCCCAAAGCTTGTAATCCTTGGATTTTATGAAGAACATCATTCTTGTCTTCCAATAGGCATAGTTGGTCCCGTCGAAGAATGGTGGCTTGTCGATGGATTGTTCCATTCAACCGGTTGATTAAATTGATATATCGAGCTTCCTGAATTGCCTCAATAGGATGTTAATCCCATTCGATTGAGCCTCGCTCTGATACCAATTGTTAGGCTTGATAGGCTCGATTTCTTTCAATTGATTTAGCTAGCCAAGTGGCAGAGAAGTTAGATTTTGGGTGAATTTGTGGGAAGCAAAAATTAGACAATAAACACACAGATTTAGAGTGGTTTGGCCTTCTAAACAAGCACATGCATCCACTACCTTAGCTCTCATTAAGGATTTCCCAATCAATTCACTAATTGATTTGTCCCCTTTTCTTGGCTTAGGAGGAAACCCTTACAAACGATCTAAGCTTTCTAAATCAAAGCTTGATCAAACCCTCTATACAAGAGATGAATAAAAGAAAACTAAACTCCCTCTTATAAGGTTGATGTTTGCACTCTTTAGCACTCACCCAAACCTAAACTCTTGACCAAATTTGACAATTTTGGCTTACAAGTGTTGTCTATACAAAGAGTTAACAATTATATCCCTAAGATAATTTTCTCATCATATAGTTGTTGACAATTGAAGCATTAGTCTTCCCTTGATGATTGGAGGTCCCTTTTATACTCCTAATTGAGTTTGTAGTCGTTGAGGACCGTTGGGATTGAATTGGAGCCGTTGGAGACTTTATTTCCCACCATAAATATCGTTCTAGTGATGTCTGTTTCGATAAACGGGTAGCTGCATCGAAACACCCTTTTTCAGAACTAGCCGTTGCGTCTGATTCAGCATCCCGTTTTGAAACACCATAGGCTGTATCGAAACGCCCGTTCCGAAACGCCTGGTTCCGTATTAAAATGCCTACAATTCAAAAGACCGCTAGGAAATATTCGTTGGGGGTTTTGATCGTTGGGGTGTCTGCCACGTAGGCGTATCGAAACACGTAAGCCTGTTTCGAAATGACCCTTGCTATTTCGATATGACTAAGGCTTGTATCGAAACACAAGTTTATAGTTTCAAAATGTATTGATACAGATTATGCCTGTATCGAAACGAGTGCGTTAAAATCAAAGGTTTGGCTACTTAAAAACGTTTTAAAACACTTTAAAACCTTTTTAAATATCCTCAAACTTATTTTCAAGTTGTTTTGACTAAAAGCATGTTTTAAATTCTTTTCAATTTAGTCCAAAACATTTTTCAATTATTATATCAAAACATATGTTTCTACACTAATGTAGTGGATGTAGACTCGGTTGGGTAGTCGAATCACTCTAAAATCCTTGTGCAAATTGTCTGCCTCTCTTTCGGTTAGCCAATTCATCCAAGGAACAAACACAACTCACTTGACGATTTTCAGAGATCGATTCGAGCGTGCAACAAGCCTAACAATTGGTATCAAAGCCTCGTCTTCATCGAAGGTCTCACAACCGGGAGTAAAGATCCTTTGATCGAAGTCCATCGTTCAAGAAAATGGCAAGATTTGAAGAAGACCGCTCTATCTCGTGTCCTCCGCTCTTCGAAGGAGAAACATACTTCTAATGGTGCAACATCATGAAGTATTTCATCAAATCTCTCGATTTTGAGGTTTGAGATATCATTAAAGATGGATACTTGGAAGCTCCTAAAAAGAAGAAGAAGTAAATGAGTGTAAACAACATGAAGGGAAAGCTAAACGCCAAGGCCATGCACACTCTTCTTTGTGGCCTCAATGAAGACCTTTCCAAGAAAGTCTCCACATGCAAAAGTGCCAAAGAAATACGAGAGAAACTTGAGAAACTCTATGGCAACAAGAACGGAGAGAATAAAGATGGTGTTTTATCTTGTGCAAACCTCCTCTCAATCCCTAAGGTGGATGGTGATAAGGCTCTCAATGAGCCCGAGGTATCTTCTAACTCAAGTGAATTAAATCCATATACATTTGACGAGTTACAAGATGCTTTTTGATAAATTATTTTTGAATTTTGAGACCATGAATTCTAAATTTAAGAAAATAATTTCTAAACTTGAATTTGAAAATGACTTTCTTTTGAAAACAAAATTGGATTTTGAAAACCAAAATGAAATTTTGAAAAATGATTTAGAGTTTTCAAAAATGTGAAATGAAGTTTTCAAAAAATAAAATCTTGATTTGAAAGTTATGCTTGAATGCTTAACAAAAGAAAAAAGAAATTGTTTCTAATAATTAATTTCATCCCATAATGATAAAATGCTCACATTGTCATTATCATGGTCATTCTTTGCATACTTTTCCTATAAAAAAAGAAAATCTTATAGGATTAGATAAGTATGAGTTCCTAAGGGAACTAGGGACATTGAAACCAATGTCAAAGGATCCAAAGAAATTTGGATACAAAAAATCAAGTAAATGTCTCTTGTAGGTGTGTTGGAGCAATGACGAGAAAAGCAAAGATATAAAAATGCTCTAGTCACACAAGTGAAGAAGATGGGTAACCTGCAATCTTAATGTATTTGATTATAAATCATTCAGTTGCCTATTTTGATGATAAATGTTCCTGCATCATTGCTTATTTAATGGAATGCTTTATGATACTTTATGCATATGAATCATATTGCTTTATTCATATGTTTGCATAAAGTTTTAAAGTCTTAGATAAATTGAATTTCTTGTGTTTTAAATTGATTTGATTCAATGGTGAAATTCAATCTCTTAAGTGTCAAAATTTGTGTTAAAATTTTTAATGGAATGCTTTAGTAAAAGGGAGTTTTATTTTTCAAATGTTTTGTACTTAAACCTTTTTAACGTACTCTTCATTATTATTATGTACTTTAAAGATTTGAATTATTTTTGATATAACAAAAAGAGGAGAAGTAAGTGAAAAATTAAGGGGAGCTTTTGTTAAAAACAATTTTTCAAAGAAATTTTGTTATATCAAAAAGGGGAGATTGTTGAGAAAATATTTTGATATAACAATTATGTGAAAAATGTTTTGGACTTGTTTAAATATTTCAAAAATAATTCTAAAGTCCTCAAAACTTGAAAAATATGTTTAAAATGTTTTGACTTTGCACCTATATCGAATATACATTTAAAAGTCAACAATTAGCCAAAAATAGATTTTTTAAGTGAAAGTTTCGAAATCTTCCCTATAAGGTTTCGAAACCTTTCGGGCAGAATGCCTATGTTTTTGAAACCTTAGCAAAGGTTTCGAAACCTTGGCCCTGTAACAGCTTGTTTTTACAAATCCCCTCTTAAGATTTCGAAACGTCTGATAAAGGTTTCGAAACCTCTGTGCATGTAAGCATTTAATGCTTGGTTTTAATGGCTTCCAACGACTCCAAACTCCTTCCAAAGTCTCCCAATGGTTAGAAAATACCAAAATCATATAAAAAGGGTCTCCAAATAATAATGAAACAACAAGAAAGCCTATCCAATCATTCAAGCAATAAAAATTCAACTTGTGCTCAATTTTCTATCTTTCTTATAAACACTAATGTGATTCTTCATTGTAATTAATTTTCCATCCGTCTTATCTTATATCCATACCTAACGCCCAACACATTAACACGTCCAAGACACATCTGCAAAGTTTTGGAAGTAAAATAAGTGAAAAAGATAATCAAGACATATTCCATTTTTTTTGGCATAAAACAAAAAAAAATCTCTATTATTTGATTAAATAGTCGTTTTGATTCATATTATTTTTTTGAACCAATTTAACCTCCAACGATTTATTTTGGGTCAAAATAGCTCATCCGCGGATAAAAACTGTTAATCAACTGACAATAAATAACTTCAAATGACGTGACAAACCTACATGGCAGTGCACGCCGCGATAGCAGTGCCATAAAGACAAACATGCTGACTTTAAAAATGACACATCAGTCAAAAAATATTTTTATAAAATATATTTTTTCTTCTGACGCGTCATTATGTCAAGTCATTTCAAAATGTTTATTGTCATTTGACTAATAGTTTTCATCCATAAGAACATATTTTGGCTTTATGTTTTTTTGTTTCCTAGAAAAACAACATTTATAAAGAATTCAAATTATAATATTTACTATCTTTTTCGTAAATATTGTTATGTCTTTTGGATAAAAAAAATATAGTCAATATACAGTTTGAATAATTTAATTGAAAATAGTAGGTTAAACATTAATTCGATTAACATTATTATAACTATCTCTGGTTTAAAAAGAGAAAGACTTCCACCGAATCATCCCACTTTCTTCCGCTATCATATTTTCTTTGCAGTGGCTATCTTTACTTTAAGAATTTTTAAGTTTTCTTGGTCAATAATGTGGCTATGGCTGTCTACCGACGATAATTTTTTTTTGTCTTTTTATTTTTTATTTTACTTTTGTTCTTTTTTTATTTTTATTTTTTATTTTTCGTCGGCTGTTTTAGCCTGTTCTTCATCTGCCGTTATGACACGTTTTTTGTCCACTTCTATAGCTCGCCGATATTGAAGAAGTCTACAACCTAGTGTATGTTATAGTTGAATCTTACCGCACAACATTGCGTGGCTTGGTTATTTGTAGAGTTAACCAAGATGTTTTTCTCTCTTTTTGTTGATTGGAGTAATTCTATGATCTGCGCTTTTCCAGTGAGCACTCTAAAATTTCGCTATGGTGGTAGATTTGAAGAACACTGATGAAGGTTTTATAAGAAATTTAAATTTGTTATTCATGTTTGCAAACTCTTTATTTTTCTAAGTTTATTTTTTATATTTTAAGGTATGCTTATTTGTATACTTCTTCTCATTATTTTAATAAAATTTAGTGTTTGATTGAAACAAACTTATCTCTGGTTTGAAATTCGTAAAATTATGGATAGTTTAAACATTAATATAGCATAACAAAAAATAATAGATGAGCTTCTTAGCCTTGCCTTGTGTTTTTAGTAGGGGTAATAACGCTTCGATTTTGGAAATGTTATGGTTAATATTTTAAAGACCTGAACTGAAATACAACTGAATCTTTAATATAAACTAGAAATAGTAATAAAATAATTCAAAAAAAGTAATAAAATGAAGGTAAAGAGTTTAATTGTTAAGCTATTAATTTAAAATTTGGAAGGTTAAGGTTTAATTTGATTAATTTCGAAATTAACAATAACTTAAAAAGTATTTAAACAAAAAATGGAGGTCAAGCTTAATTTTACTAATTTTAAAATAGGTTAGAGTTTAATTAAAATTATAAATAGTAATAAAATGAAAGTCAAATTCTACTGGTTAAACTATAAATATATGGGAGATTACGATTTAATCTTACTAATTTCAAAATTGATAGTGACTTACAAATATTTAAACAAAAAAATAGAGGCGATAATGACAAATTAAAGTTCTTAACTGTTATAAAAAATAAGAATAAAATAATAATAAATTAAGGGTCCGTTTGGTTTCGTGAATAGAGACCATTTTTATTTTCTTAGAAAGTGAAAACAAAAAAAATGCATTTTGTTGTAATATCAGAAAATAAATTATAGAAAATTAAAAAAATTGAGTAAATATATGAAAACATAAAAAGATATTTTCAATATTTTCATTAAAGTTAGTTTCGAAAATATGGAAGTAAGGCTTAAGTGATACGTGTTAGAACCAAATCATAAATTAATATGAAACTTAACCCAGGATCTAACATATAAATCATCAAGAACAATAAACCGAAAGCGGAAGCGTACCTGAATTAATCGATAGATTGAAAACCTTGAATCTTCATGTTGAAATCCCAAATCTTTGGTATTGATCTTCCAAGAAGATAGGTTAGCCCTTGCCGTAAAAATTCTCTGACGGGGACAAGAGTAATACAAGTTAACCTATTTCTTGGGGACAACTACCTCTTTATAACTTTGCTCCTCATTGAATTATAAATATATCTTACGGTATCTACACTTTTATTTTCATGACACTTTAATACACATGACACGTCTAACATAATTGGTCACTTGATTTTGTGTCATACTTTATAATATCATCATATATTTTACATATGTGCCCAAAATTGAGGATTTTAATACAATAATCTCCCACTTGGGTAACATATGTTTCCTGATAAATGTACAACCTTATGAGCTCAAAATTTTACTATTATATAATAGGTATTCTATAACAATCTCGTCCATCAACTATATCCATATAAGATCAAAGCGGTCTTCGCCATATCAATCATGACTGAACCCATCAATGGTCACATATACAAACATAGCCAAATGACATAAATCAATCATGTATGTGTAGCATGGAAAATTACATGAAATGAGAACCGTACATGTCTATTTCCAACTGGTCCTCCTAAACCTTAGTGAGATCAAACTTTACTGAATTCAGAGTGTGCATAAACCAAAAGAACTTTATTTCTGCAAAAAATAATCTTAAAATGTCCTTAAACTAAAGTAACCAAAATTGTGTCTAAAACAAATGAGCGTTTTTCAAAATTACAAACTCCCACTAAAACTGAATATCCTTAAATAACATTACACCCGCATGAGTAGTATGCTCATGAAAGACCTAGGGTGACAGTTTCTTAATATTCGCGCAATTATGAAGTTTGTACCAACATGCTCTATAGACACACACAACCACTCTGAATTTTCTTTAACAACTAGGAACTTAATATTTATGTGCTTCAAATTTGAAGTGTTCCTATTGTTTATAGAATAAATGAATGCATATTTATTGTCACAAAATAACTGAAGTGGTCTTTCTATTCAATCTATAATTAACAGCTTATGTGAAAAAATTTGCATCAATATTCTAATAGAATCGAAGTCTGTAAACTTGATGATCTCTAACTTACCAGAACTCCGACATGACAGCATGTAATTTTTTTGTTTTATGAAGATATCTCATAACCCCATTGGATGCTATCCAATGGTCCATAGCATGATTCTTCAAATATCTGTCTAACATTCCAACAATGTACACAATTTCTAAACGTATACATACTTAAGCATAAATTAGATTCTCAATAGCTTATGTATATAGAGTCTTTTGAATTTTTCTAAATTTCAAGGTTACTTTTAGGGCATTGAGTATGACTAAATTTGTCTTCTTTAGCAATATGAGTATCACTTGGTTTTACTCCCACTGAACTTGTAGTATATATAATTGTCAACCAAATTTATCTCAAAACCGAATGAGATAATCAATATGAAATTTATAATTTCATTAATAAGAGTCATACTTAAGCTCATAGATGATTTTTTTTAATTTACATATCATTGATTTTGTATCATTAGACACAAATCTATGATTGTACCATATAATTCATTTCTTCAATGTCGCCATTGAAAAACACAAGTTTAACATCCATCTTATGTAGCTTAAGATTAAAATAAGCAATAAGCGTTATGATTATCCTGGAAGAGTCTTTCAATGAAACTTGAGAGAAGGTATCTACAAAATCAATGTCTTCTTTTAGAGTATATCCTTTAGATACAAGACATACTTTATACTTATCCACATTACCATTTCTATCCCTATTGGTTTTAAATATCCATTTACAACCAATTGGTTTGGACCTTAAGGTAATGAGACAAGTTCCTTAACTTTATTGTCTTGCATAAAATTATACTCTTCTTGAAAGACATCAATCCACTTTTGAGAGTTAGAACTTTTATGGTCTGATAAAAAATAATTGAGTCACTTTCTATCATTCCATTTTTATCCTTATTTTCTTGAGGAAATATAATATAATAATCTTGAATAGTATTTCTCCTTCCCCTCGTGGACCTCTTTAATGACACATGTTTTTTTAGGTTGTTGAGTTTGTTCTTCTAAAACAATTATCTTATCTTGAATGAGAGTTGTTCAATATTATTTTGCTGACGTATTTGATTCACTTCTTGATTAATGATAGGTTGAAAACCTAAACATTGTCAAAAGTGAAAGTAGGAATTAAATTATAATTTAATTCCTCCTCAATAGTAATATATCAAATCTTATTTCTCCCTCCAAACTCAACATTCTAAAAAAATTATAAATCTCTCATTAAAATAATCTTAATTGTGAGATCATAAAATTTACAGCCCATGGATCACTCAACATAACCGAAGTAGTTGCTCGCTTTTGAAGCTTAATTTCTTCACATATGTCCTAACTTATACAAAAGAATCAACACTTTGTAACTTATTGTTGTTTCTTTTGACTAGGACCCTTAGCAATTTTATTCTAACATTTTCTTTTATTGCCCAAATTCTTAGAGACACTAACTAAATGAACACTAATCAAATGAGTACTTTTACACTTATCATGCTTCAACTTTTCTTCCTCTTGAACACAATGAGAAATGAGCCCAAATAGAGTCTATTTCTCCCTTTGACAATTGTTGAGTGTGTAAAAGTTCTATTATTTACCCCCTATTTAACCCATATTTCTGCTGCATTCAAGTACAATTCATTGCATTTAGGTTAGATTTCAGTTATACGTCACAAATATATTAAATGGCACAGTTTCTACTGAAATTGGTTGCTTTTGCAGGTTGCTGCTGTAGCAGATGGAGAAGCACGCGCTGGGCAGGATGCAGCAGAGCTGGAACTGGATGTGCAGACGAGGAGGACGATGCTGCCATGGCCGCTGCCGTGGCAGCCAAGGACGACAGCAGTTTTGAGGAGAAGAAGCAAAGTGGGCCTCGATAGAAAGAGAAAATTAAGCTCGTCTGTCGTGGAATACCCTCATATTTTTCCAAGATCTAGATCAGAATGAAGGCCATGCCCAAAGTTCAAGGAAGGAAACTCCAAGAAAGAAGGAAGGGCAAATTAAAGATATATTCTCTGAAGATTTAGTCTTTAATAGAGTTGTACTTTAATTTAAACTTGTATTCTTTCCATATTAGAAAACTTGAACCCAAGGCCTATATAAAGGCATGTAATTCGACCTAGGAGAGACATCACCTATCTCTAGCCTTCTTCCCAAAACCCTAGCCGTTTTCCCTTCTCAACATGTTCTAAATTCCCCCTAGGGCTACAGGTTGATTTGTAAAGTAGTTGCAATGATTGCTTTTGTTTTAGGAATTTTCTGTTCAATAAAATAAACTTCAAGTTCTCTTATTCTGGTTATTAACATCTTACAAGAGTATCGGGAGAGCATTGTGAGATTATCTATTTACTTAATATCGGGAGAGTTAAGTATACGAAAGGAATAAGTGCGGGTTCTCTAGTTTATAGTTGAACTATCTCGGACCTAGGGATAGGACGAGGTTAAGTGGCTAAAGAAGAATTCAACAACATCGGTGTTCATCCTTCGATTCACGCCGGGAGGTATTATCAAAGACGTGTTCATCGACAGACTTGGACCTAGGGATAGGCCAAGGCACAACATGGACTCTTGCCAAGCTTGAAGTACAGAGTTGTGTGATCGCTGCCGCGACTAACAACAGACCGCTGCCGCGACGGGTGCTGCCGCAACAGGGACGACGACAGAACAGACATTCCTAGACTTTGCAACACCTACACTACTGAGCAATTCAATACCAGCCCATTCTCTCTATCTTGATTATTTTAATCTCATTTCCAGTTCTCTTTACTATTCTCGTGACAACAATTTAAACTATTCTTTTTACCTTCGTGCAGTAATTCAAGGTGAAGCTATTAGGCCAGTCCCTGTGGAGATGATATCCGATACTTAAGTATCACTTTACTACTTGCGTCGTGTACACTTGCACTACATTGCGATAAACACTTTTACACGCAACAAGTTTTTGGCGCCGTTGCAGGGGACTGGCAACATAACTTTACCCTATCTTTTACTGCATTTCTTTTTATTTTTCTGTTTTATTTTGGATTGTTCAACCTGTGCTTTTGACAAGGTTTCTTGTTTATGCACAGGTCGAGACGAGGAAAGGAACCTGAGTATCCATTAGATCCTGAAATAGAATGTTCGTGCAATCTTAGGAACCGATTTCGCCACGTACTAGCCAGAAACGAATACCTTGAAGAACAGCTAGCAGCAATGAACAACCCAGTGGATCTCCAAGATAATAACAATCCTGTCGGAGATGGAAGGAACGATCCACCTACCGACCCTCCTGTCGCTGCCGCACGCCGGTTATGGCGAGACTACATGCTTAACGATCATGTAGAACTAGAAACCACCCTGCCAGATGTAGATGTTGACAACTTTGAGCTAAAACCTGTTATGTTCAGCGTGATCAACAACGCTGGTCAATTTAGTGGTGCTGTTACAGAGGATGCTAGGGAGCATCTGAAAACGTTCCAGGAAATCTGTGGTTCGTTTAGACTACCAGGAGTTAATCCGGAGATACTGAGGCTTCGGTTATTTCCTTATTCATTGAGGGACAGGGCAAAGACTTGGTGGAATAAACTTACGCCGGGTTCAATTAGAACTTGGGCGGATTTAACTCGTGAATTTTTGTCTCGTTTTAATCCCACACACTTATCTGAGCGATTACGTAACGAAATTGCTACTTTTCAACAGGAAGACGACGAGCCAATTCACGAGGCCTGGGACAGATTTACCACTCTTCTAAGGAACTGCCCGATGCATGGATTCCCCGTTTGGAACCAGGTAACAAAATTTTATAATGCTGCCAATTTACAAACTCGCATTAGAATTGATTCAGCAGCAAATGGATTACTGCTGGACAAAGACCCAGATGAGGCGATGGCAGTATTGAAAAATCTGGCAAAGAATGAGGAACAGTTTCCGACAGCAAGAAGAGGGGGTAAACGGGTCCTAGCTGTAAAGGATTATGAGGCCGACAGCTCATTGAAATCACAGGTGGCATATCTCACTAAGGCAATGAAAAAGCTCTTGAAGGAGGATTCACAGCCTGTTTATTCTGCTGAAGAGGTATGCGAAATTTGTGAAGGAAATCACAGTTCGGAGGAATGTCCAATACAGTTAGAAGAGGGGAAGTATGTTGGAAACTACAATAAGCAGAATTATAACTCCAACATCTACAATCCCAACTGGAGAAAGGATCCCAAGTTCTCTTGGAGCAATCCTAATAATGATCTGAACCCTCAAGCACAGAATAATCAGAATCAGGGAGGACCTAGATTGCTGACTCGGCAACAACCGCAGCAGCAACAGCCACCAGCTGCCACAAATAGTATACTGGAACAGACTCTGGCTACGTTTATGTCTCAAATAGGAACTTATATTGAGAACATGAATCACTTTGTCAAGAAGACAGAAACTTTCATGGACAAAACAGAGATGCGGATGACCAATCATGAAGCTACTCTGAAATCATTGGAGACACAGATGGGTCAGGTTTCCCAGCATATTAAACCAAGGCAGAATGAAGGATTTCCTAGCGATACTGAAAACGCTAGACAGCCCACACATGAGCAGTGCAAAGCCATCACTACTAGGAGTGAGAAGAAACTACCAGGGCCAGAGAAGGAAGCTGAACCAGTTAAGAAACCAGCCTTGGATTCAACTGTCGAGGAAGCTGCCCCGACAGGTAACAAACAGCCTGTTGCCGATGAGCCTGTCACGACAACAGAAGGTACAAAGGAGAAAGATGATGAACCCAAACCTCCTCAGATCCGTATGTAGTGGGAAGGACGTATTGCTGATTATCGTCCCCCACCTCTTTTTCCCCAACGGTTACAGAAATTGAAACAAGAATCACAACTTAAAAAGATATATGATATTTTTAAGCAGGTTCACATCAACATTCCACTGTTAGATGCCGTTAGGGAGATGCCCAGTTATGCCAAATTTCTCAAGGATGCCATGTCGAAGAAATCTAGACTTGGGGAATTCAAAACGATTAAGATGACAGAAGGATGCTTGAGTATTCTGCACAAGCATCCACCCCAGAAGAAGAAGGATCCTGGGAGCTTCATCATACCATGCGTAATCGGAGACAAATTTGTGGGTAAGGCACTTTGTGATCTTGGTGCTAGTATAAACCTAATGCCCAAATTTGTTTTTCAGAAAATTAGGTATTGGAAAAGCTCGGACCACAACAGTAATTCTGCAGCTGGCAGACTGCTCTTACGTTCATCCAGAAGGAAAAATTGAAGATATTCTGGTAAGGGTGGATAAGTTTATTTTTCCTGCTGACTTTCTTGTCTTAGATTGTGAAGCAGATGAAAACGCACCAATCATCTTGGGGCGACCCTTCTTAGCCACGGGAAGATCATTGATTGATGTGGAAAAAGGAGAACTCACCATGAGAGTAAACGATCAAGAAATAAAGTTGAATGTTCTCCAAGCAATGAAGCATGCTGATGCAGAAGAAGAATGCAAGGCTATCACTAAAGTTATCCTTGACCAACCCTGCATCAGGTCAGGCTGCCACGACATAAAAATTGGTCACTGCATCGACAGCCACTTAGAAAACTGTCATGACAGCACCGACGACAGCAACTCCTCAGAATCTGATACATCCGATACTGAAGACCCAGAGGAGGTAAATTGGATTGGCAATCGTCCAGGTAAGTTGTTCGAACCTGTAAACTATACCTCGGACAACCATGTAATTCAAAAGCCATCAACTGTTGAGCCCCATGTTATAGACCTTAAGCCCCTGCCAGGGCAGCTAAAATATGTTTTCCTTGGTTTAAATGATACGTTGCCTGTAATCATCTCTTCCAAGTTGATGCAGGAACAGGAACAACAGTTAATAGGGATGCTGCAGCAGCACAAGAAGGATATTGGATGGACGATAGCTGATATCTAAGGTATCAGTCCAGCGTTATGTATGCATAAAATTCTTTTAGAGGATGATCATAAGCCGACCATTGATGCACAAAGGCGTCTAAACCATGCTATGCAAGAAGTAGTGCGTAAAGAGACAATCAAATGGTTAGATGCTGGAATAATCTATGCCATCTCGGACAGCAAATGGGTGAGCCCGGTGCAGTGCGTTCCAAAGAAAGGAGGAATGACCGTGGTAACCAATGAAGACAATGAGATAATCCCAACTAGGACTGTGACCGGTTGGAGGGTTTGTATGGACTACCGGAAGCTTAACAAAGCTACCCGGAAGGACCACTTTCCTTTACCCATTATTGATCAAATGCTTGATAGATTAGCGGGTAAACCTTACTATTGTTTTCTTGATGGTTACTCAGGTTATAATCAAATAGCCATCGCACCGGAAGATCAAGAAAAAATGACATTCACATGCCCTTACGGAACTTATGCTTTTAAGAGGATGCCATTTGGACTCTGTAATGCACCAACCACCTTTCAAAGGTGCATGATGAGAATATTCTCCGATATGGTGGAGGATTTCCTAGAAATCTTTATGGATGATTTTTTAGTCTTTGGAAACAACTTTGAAAGCTGCCTAGGCAACCTACAGAAGGTGCTCGAGAGATGTGAAAAAGCAAACTTGGTATTGAACTGGGAAAAGTGTCACTTCATGGTGGATGAAGGGATAGTCCTTGGCCATAAGATTAGCTCCGTGGCATAGAAGTCGACAGAGCTAAGATAGAAGTGATCGAAAAGCTGCCGCCACCCACCACAGTCAAGGGAATCAGAAGTTTCTTAGGACATGCTGGTTTTTATCGGAGGTTCATTGCGAACTTCTCAAAGATTACCAAGCCCTTATGCCATCTTCTGGAGCAGAACCGTCCCTTCGACTTTAACGCTAAATGTACTGAGGCATTCGAGGTTCTGAAAGAAAAGCTGGTAACAGCCCCAATAGTATAACCACCAGATTGGACACTGCCGTTTGAGATCATGTGTGATGCTAGTGACTATGCTGTCGGGGCAGCACTTGGGCAGCAGAGAGACAAACTTTTTCATGTCATATACTATGCCAGCAAAACACTAAACGACGCCCAAGTGAACTACACCACCACAGAGAAGGAATTATTAGCTGTGGTATTCTCCATTGACAAGTTTCGTTCTTATATACTTGGAACGAAGGTCATAGTCCACACAGACCACTATGCATTGAAGTATCTTTTCACGAAAAAGGATGCAAAGCCTCGACTGATACGTTGGATTCTGTTACTGCAAGAGTTCGACCTTGAAATCAAGGACAAAAAGGGAACAGAGAATCAAGTGGCAGATCACTTGTTAAGGTTGGAGAAGGGAAAAAGTCTACCGGCAGATGAGACAAACATATTGGAGACCTTCCCTGATGAGCAGCTGTTTGCTGCCACAATCACTGCCGCGACAGCCATGGCGGCAGGTAAGTCTTCTGAACTCCCCTGGCATGCTGATTTCGTTAATTTTTTAGTTAGCTGAATAATCCCTCCCGACCTTAATTATCAAGCTAGGAAGATGTTCTAAAATGTTGTTAAGCATTATTATTGGGACGAACCTCTTCTTTTCAAAATTTGTGCAGATCAGGTTATAAGGAGATGCGTACCACATGATGAACAGGAAGATATACTTCATTACTGTCATGCTTCACAGTATGGAGGACATTTGGGAGGTAACAAAACTGCTGCCAAGGTTTTGCAGTCGGGATTCTATTGGCCGTCGCTGTACAAAGATGCTCAAATATTCTATAGGAGCTGTGACAAGTGTCAACGGACGGGAAACATCTCAAGGAGACACAAGATGCCGCTGCAAAATATTCTTGAAGTCGAGATCTTCGACGTTTAGGGGATAGATTTTATAGGACCATTCCCATCTTCATGTGGGAACTTATATATCCTCATGGCAGTAGATTATGTGTCCAAGTGGGTTGAAGCAATCGCCACTCAGAAAAAATGATGCCAAGACGGTTCAAAGGTTTTTACATAAAAACATTTTTTCCAGATTCGGCATCCCTAAGGCGATCATCAGTGATGAAGGGAGGCATTTTGACAATACAGTTATAGCTGATGCCTTGAAAAAGTATGGTGTCAAGCATCAGATTGCAACAGCATACCACCCTCAGACCAATGGACATGCTGAAATATCCAACAGGGAGGTCAAGAACATTCTTGAAAAGATGGTTAAGCCAACTCGGAAAGATTGGTCTCTACACCTCAATGATGCATTATGGGCCTACAGGACAGCGTTCAAAACTCCATTGGGAATGTCTCCTTATCGGCCGATTTACGGGAAAACGTGCCATTTACCTGTCGAGATCGAGCACAGAGCATATTGGGCCATCAAAGTAGTTAATATGGACTTGGAAAAAGCAGGGCAGAAAAGGCTACTGGATCTGAACGAAATTGAAGAAATTCGAACAATGGCCTATGACAACACAAGAATTTACAAGGACAAGACCAAGAAGTGGCATGACAAGAAGTTGCTGCCACAACAGTTCTGCCTAGGGCAGCTTGTGTTTCTTTTTAACTCTAGGTTGAAACTCTTCCTACGGAAGCTGAAATCTAGATGGTCTGGCCCATTCCAAGTGGTGCAGGTTTTTCCCCATGGTGCCATCACAATCAGATCATTAAAAGACGAGCACCAATTCAAAGTCAACGGACAGCGATTGAAGCATTATCAGGGGACTGAAGCCCCAAGAATGCAGGAAGTGGTTACCTTAGGAGATGCCCCACCTGGCATCCCTAATTTAACCTAAATTTTATTTTTATTTATCTTTATTATTATTTATAAGGAAATTAGATTTATTATTTTTAGGAAATAATGTTTTTATTATTATTATTTTTTAGGAAATAAAGGAAACAAGAAGAAAATGAGAAGTGAATTCAGCCCACCATCTTTCCATCAGCCCAAAAAGCCCAACTTTGGAGCCTGCCGTTACAGCTGCCGCGACAGACGCGGAAAATACAGGCCGTCGACACACTATTGCGACAGACACAGAAACACATAACAGACGCGCAGTAGACACGGAAATGCGTGACAGACGCGTCAGAAACCGCATAACAGCTGGCCCCGTTATTCGCGCCTGTCGTTACAGCTCCAACGGTCAGCAAACTCTTTCCTATATAAACCCCAAACACTCGTAGAAGTGCTGCTTCAGGCTCTACCCCGACAGCATCAACCCCACGATCCTTCCAGATACGTGATATGTGGGAGGAGAAGGGCTTTATCTACACTTCCAAAGAGGGGAATTTGGGACTGCAGCCGTTCATCGCGAGGAAAATCAAGGCTCTGCAATGGCAGATATTTGCAGAACAACCAAAGGAGATGAATGTATCTCTGGTCCGAGATTTCTATGCTGCCATCAGCAGCAGGAACGCGACAGCAGTCCCCGTTAGAGGGAGAGAGGTGCCCTTCGAGCCAGAATATATCAACACTCTATACGAATTTTATGTGGGCAGCAACGAGGATGGTCACCAACCATTTCTGGATAGCTTAGACCCTGCTGCCTACAATGCTGTCATGGCAGAGCTCACGAATGAAGGTACTCAGTGGAACACTAATCCTAAGAACCCGAGGACGGTGAAGAGAACTCAACTCATCCCGGAGGCTAAACTGTGGAACGCTTTCATCAAAAAGCGAATCATGCCATCCTCGTACAATACCATTGTCGACCAACCCAGGTTAGCCCTCATTCATTCTATTCTACATGAGAGGCCTATTAATGTTGGCAGCTACATCCGGGAAAGTATTTTGGAGTGTGCACACGGGCCGACAGGACCACTTTACCTCCCCTACCTCATCACCGCCCTCTGCCGCGGCCACCATGTACCAGAAGCTGCCACTGATCTACGAGTCCAAGGGAAGGGCTGGACTGAGAAAAATATACTCAGCTTAATGGAACTTACTGCTGCCACCCCGCTGTCGTCTTTCGATCCCACTGCCCCAGCAGAAGAGACGACAGACACTGAACCTGCTGCCACAGAAGCCAGACAGCCCAGAGTAGCAGCAGCTCCGGCTGACACCTCCTCCCAGATCCTCGCTGCCATACAAAAGATGGAGGAACGACAGCTCGGCCTTATGAGCTTCATCAGGGATTTCACTACAGCTACGGTACAATTCATTCAAACTTCTCTTAATTTCCCTGATGTTGTTTTTCCTACCTTTCCATCCCAATATTTTGCTGCCACCACCCCTGCCCATACCCCTACACCTGCTGCCACACCCAAGACACCTTCTGCAGCATCTACACCGACACCTGCCACGACAGTTGCAGGCAGCAACCGCGCAGCTGATACCCCTGTTCGAGGAACCAAGAGAAGAATGCCCTCGGAAGAACTTGATGCATTCATAGCCGATTTCTCCTCTTCCTCAATTTGGGAGGAATCAGACAACGAACCCTCTGTCAAAAGGAATTTATCCAAAGAGTTCACACCGGTAAAGCGGCAGAAGACAGTGGTAGATAAGAACAAGAAGGATAGCGGCAGTATCAGCGGCAGCAGCAGTGACAGTAGCAGCGGCAGCAGCAATGACAGCGGTAGCAGCAACAGCATCTCTGAGGTGCAGGTAGTGGAGAAACCTCCTCACATCTCCCCTACCCGTATTCAACCTCTAAGGGAGGCCAAAACGAAGAACACATCCGCCTCCCCCATCAGTCAGCCAGTTAAGAAGGCCACTGCCCGCCGACAGATCTGACTTAACAGCAGCAGCGACGACAGCGCATAAAATTTGAGTTTCTTACCTTATTTTGTTGTCTGCCTTTATATATTTTGTGATGTACTTTTTATTTTCTTTTCATTGTCATTTGCATTGAGGGCAATGCAACCCTTGAGTTTGGGGGTGGCATCCCTCCATTAATGGGAGTCTTATTTAGTTTAAAAATGGTGTCTTTACTTAGTTTATTTTTGCTATAAAAAAATGAAAATTTTGGCTTAAGTCTTTGAACTGAACTTACCTGCAATGACAGCTCTGTCGTGGCAATGCCTTTAGGATAATTTTAGGAGCAGTTTAGAGCCTTTCTATAGTTCTGAAACTTAAACACCATTTGTGACTGTTATATTGCCTAGAACTCTACTAGTAAACTGGAATAGGAAGCTTAGCACTTGAATAGCCCCTAGAGATGCCTAACACTGGCTCTAGGAAAAGAAGTTTAGCAAAATAGACTCAATATACCTAGAGGTGCCCGAAACCGGCTCTACTCAAACTTAAGCTTAAAAAAATGAAATCGAGTCTGAATAAAAAAATTAAAGGAGCATAAGAAGTGCCTTCAAAAAGATAAACTTTGGCATAAAAATTCAAGTTAGAGGCTGAAATATTCTAGTGAAACTAAGGGAGTCTTGGCATATAATTGTTCACAAGCATGCACACACAGCACGAGGACTATAGCAAGATTCCGGACGAATCCTAAATTATCCGACAAGGTGTTGCTCACAATAGGGAATGAATGGAAGGTAAGGGAAAGTTCATTGTTTTAAGCCAAAACAAAAATATTTATTTTTCTTTTAGGTCTGAATTGCTTAAGGGCAAGCAAAAACTTGAGTTTGGGGGTGTGTTGAGTGTGTAACAGTTCTATTATTTACCCCCTATTTAACCCATATTTTTGTTGCATTCAAGCACAATTCATTGCATTTAGGTTAGATTTTAGTTATACATCACAAATATATTAAATGGCACAGTTTCTACTGAAATTGGTTGCTTTTGCAGGTTGCTGCTGTAGCAGATGGAGAAGCAGGCGCTGGGCAGGAGGCAGCAGAGCTGGAACTAGATGTTTAGACGAGGAGGACGATGCTACCATGGCCGCCGCCGTGGTAGCCAAGGACGACAACAATTTTGAGGAGAAGAAGCAAAGTGGGCCTCGACAGAAAGAGAAAATTAAGCCCGTCTGTCGTGGAATACCCTCATATTTTTCCAAGCCCTAGATCAGAATGAAGGCCAAGCCCAAAGTTCAAGGAAGGAAACTCCAAGCAAGAAGGAAGGACGAATTAAAGATATATTCTCTGAAGATTTAGTCTTTAATAGAGTTGTACTTTAATTTAAACTTGTATTCTTGCCATATTAGAAAACTTGAACCCAAGGCCTATATAAAGGCATGTAATTCGACCTAGGAGAGACATCACCTATCTCTATCCTTCTTCCCAAAACCCTAGCCGTTTTCCCTTCTCAACATGTTCTAAATTCCCCCTAGGGCCACGGGTTGATTTGAAAGTAGTTGCAAGGATTGCTTTTGTTTTAGGAATTTTCTGTTCAATAAAATAAACTTCAAGTTCTCTTATTCTGGTTATTAACATCTTGCAAGAGTATCGGGAGAGCATTGTGAGATTATCTATTTACTTAATATCGGGAGAGTTAAGTATACGAAAGGAATAAGTGCGGGTTCTCTAGTTTATAGTTGAACTATCTCGGACCTAGGGATAGGACGAGGTTAAGTGGCTAAAGAAGAATTCAACAACATCGGTGTTCATCCTTTGATTCACGCCGGGAGGTATTATCAAAGACGTGTTCATCGACAGACTTGGACCTAGGGATAGGCCAAGGCACATCATGGATTCTTGCCAAGCTTGAAGTACAGAGTTGTGTGATCGCTGCCGCGACTAACAACAGACCACTGCCGCGACGGGTGCTGCCGCGACAGGGACGACGACGAAACAGACATTCCTAGACTTTGCAACACCTACACTACTGAGCAATTCAACACCAGCCCATTCTCTCTATCTTGATTATTTTAATTTTATTTCCACTTCTCTTTAATATTCTCGTGACAACAATTTAAACTATTCTTTTTACCTTCGTGCAGTAATTCAAGGTGAAGCTATTAGCCCAGTCCCTGTGGAGACGATATCCGATACTTCAGTTTCACTTTACTACTTGCGTCGTGTACACTTGCACTACATTGCGATAGACACTTTTACACGCAACAACAATTGTAACTTGAAATGGTTAAATTGTATAGGAAGCGGTGCCAAAACCTTAAAAACAAACAATTCTTAGAAAGTTCGATCTTATGTGCCTTAAATTTTGAAACAATATTAAACATTTTCATAATGTACTCCCTCACATTTCCTTGACCCTTATACTTCATAGACATCAAAGAAGGCATAAATAATGTCATCTTAACTTTAATGTTTTGGGTAAAACATTTCTTAATTTCGTCAAAGAAATCCTTATATGAGTAATCTTTTTAGATTTGTGCTTCAAAAGACATCTAGAGTGTTGTGCTCTATGATCATTAGACTCATGCAATTCGAACGATCTCACCTCTCAAAATACCTTTTATGGGTGCTTACCACAGTAAGAGGTGCAAGATGTTCTTTCCTTAGTGCAAAGTCTATGCTCATACAACCAAATACTATATGTAAGTGTCTCTTCTATGCCTTGAAACTATTTCACTAAACATTAGTGTAGAATGTTATTAACAGATATTGTGACAGAAAAGATAGATTACCTAAATATAGAACAAAAACAAACAAATAAAATAAAAACAAGCTCACATAAATATTCATAAGTAAACAAATAAATTCAAAATAATGGCTAGTTCCCCTCAAGATACCAAGCACAACATTAATATCAAGTCTTTGGACAGTAATATTAACTGTAAGTGGTACTCTTGTTGTAGCAATCAAACATTGACAATAAACTATGTCAAACAATAGGCTAATCTTTGGACTAACGTATTGCTCACATAAAATACCTTATAATTGTCACACATTTATCGCCACAGTTGTCGTTGTAATTCTGTCGAATATTAACTTTCCTTTGGGCCAATTAATAAACACATGAATTACAAAAACCCATAACAATCTTGATTGTAACCCCCTCGTCCCGGTCTGGACGCTTGACCGATCTGAGTGGGCTATACGGGGATAACCGAGGCGAAACCCGTTAAGGCTCCACTTCAGTTACCGACCCAAGAAAAACTTTTCTTTTATATTATATTTTCTAGATGCGATATTATACCGTATGTGAGAAAAAGCAACAGCGGAAGAAACATTGGGGTAGTCGACCAACAGCCCAATTAAAGCAGCCAATTTTAATCCTATACAACAGGCCGTATCGAAACGCCCATAGGGTGTTTCGATACGCCCTGACTAGGTCAACTGGCCAAAGTCAACCCGAAGAGACCGTTTTGAAACAGGGGTGGCCCGTATCGAAACGCCCATAACGGTCAACTTCTCGTGGTCAACGATACGAAGGCCGTTTCGAAACACCGGGACCCGTTTTGATACCTCAATTTATCGTCAAAATCTCAGATTTCCAGTAGCTAAAATGTATCGAAACGACATCGCGCTCACAAACAACAACTACAACAACAACAACAAAGCACAAAAGATAGGGTTAGCAAGGAAAGGGTTTCAAGTGGCTCAAGTATGTTCCCTCACTTAAAAATCCTTTTTCCGATGTAATAGCAGCAATGGGACTCCGCTCAACATGCTTCAAACAAAACAACATACATACACGCTCAAACAAGCATACAACAAGGCATACTTGATAAACAAGCAACATACTTACATGGCAAGCAAACACCGTGAAATTGCAATACAAAAACTTAACTTACCTCACTTACCTGCCCAAGGTCTTGGAAACCTTAGGCTCTGATACCAACAAGTGTAACCCCTCGTCCTGGTCCGGACGCTTGACCGATCCGAAGGGGCTACACGGGGATAACCGAGGCAAAACCCGTTAAGGCTCCACTTCGGTTACCGACCCAAGAAAATTTTTTCTTTTATATTATCTTTTCTAGATGCGATATTATACCCTATGTGAGAAAAAGCAACAGCGGAAGAAACATTGAGGTAGTCGAACAACAGCCCAATTAAAGCAGCCCATTTTAATCCTATACAGCAGGCCGTATCGGAACGCCCATAGGGTGTTTTGATATGCCTTGACTAGGTCGACTGGCCAAAGTCACCCCGAAGAGACTGTTTCAAAACAGGGGTGGCCCGTATCGAAACGCCCTCAACGGTAAACTTCTCGTGGTCAACGATACGAAGGCCATTTCGAAACACCAGGACCCGTTTCGATACCTCAATTTATCGTCAAAATCTCAGATTTCCAGTAGCTAAAATGTATCAAAACGACCACTGGCGTACCGAAACGCTTGACCAAAAACAAATGGGACCGTATTGAAACGGGACCAACCGTTTCGATACGCCCTCTGTCTGCAGATTGGTTTTACCTGGTTTTAAAGCTTATGGCTGCCTTAAAAACACCAACTAAGACCCCAACTCAACCATACATGATTCTAAGGCAAAATACACACAACAAGCATGCTTATAACACCTCAAACATAAAGAAGCCAAACATTAAAGGAATCAACAACATTCAACACATGCTTCACACTTGACAATTAAGATTCATTCTTCAACAAACATACACTTAGGCATCCAAAAAGGCACAAGGCCAACATACAAGATAAGCAACTTAACAAGGTTTACAATCCAAACATGGCATCAACAAGCCAACACCAACATACTTCAAAAGCTCAAAGCAACAATACATATCCCATCGCTTGACCATTACATCTTATAACTAAAATGTCCATACTTGAAAGCTAAGATATCACCACAAAGCACACTTGGAGACCCTCTCCTTGCACAAGCAACCCACGAATTACAGATCTGCATTGTCGAACAAAAGAGAGCGTAAGCATAAAGCTTAGTGAGGGTAGCTCATTAAAACAAACCTCGACAATGCAGGGTCCAAGCACAAGCACAACCAAAATAGAATGCATGATCTCACCTTCGAACCACAAGAGCCAAAATATAATATGATGCATGAACATAAACTCAATATTATGCCATGCTCAACAAGTCCATATCCACATCATAATACATAAATCAATGTATTAACAACCACATATATCAATCCATATTGGCACCTAGCTATGACTCGAATTCGCGGATTACTGTTGGATTTCACATCCAACACAACCATTACCTCACGGTGGGATTACACTCATCACCGTTCACGCGGAGGGGATTCCACTCATCCTCACGCCCCGTCGATGGGATTTCACTCATAACCGAATAACATATACAAGAAGATTTTCCGGGCGAACCCGTACTCCATCTTGATGACTACCATCACCAAGACCACGCGCGCATTTGACTCACGTGTGCACACTAAACATCCTAACGATCGATCATTGTACCCAAGCATACTAGTGCCAATACTAAACACAATTCACAACATCATTTCATATCAACTTCCGTGCTTAGCACGTACTCACCATGATCACCATCATGCACAATCCACATGCATATCACAATGCATCAATACCATGCCTCAGCATACATGTATAACACATTATACATAGCCATCATAATACAAGTAAACATGAGGCATAAACAATAATTAGAGTTCAACCAAAGTCTCTAACTAAAGCTTGGGATTAGGATACCACTCTAATCTCAACTCTAGGTGGGTCTACCAAGCCCGACCTAGTCCACATGCTTGAACCAATGCTCAAAAACCATTTAAAAACATTTAACCACTCACCGACTATTCCAAGCTCAACACACTAGCCGATCAAGCTTCCAACGATTCCAGATTCGATCCTGAGGCTTCACCAACACAAATTCTTGCTTCTAATCAACTCAACACAATCAAAACAACCTCAAATCAATTCACACATCAAAGTAGCAAACCCAGAACACTAATCAAGCATAAAACACAAGATTTTCAAGCTAAGAACAACCCCAAAACCTCAATCCCGAGCAGCTATCATACACAGTCCAAAACTCTTGATTTCAACCTTTTTAACACACTTAAATGCTCCCAAAACAACCCCTAACTATCACCTTAACATCAACTTTCAATTTCCAACATCAAACACACCCAAAACCAACCTTTAAACCCCACTTAAACTCATATCCGAGAATCATCATAAAACTCTTTAAAATTCATATATGTTGGACCTTATGGGTTATAAACAACTTATCTAACAATAATAAATCAAAAGCTTTGTTAGAAATTCATAAAGCTTCAACCTTTGACAAAACCTTTGAAAACCCAAAATACAAAATACATGGTTTTAATGAAAACTAATGGTATCAAAATGAAGAGGAAGATAAGGCCAAGTCAAAAACGAAATTACCTTTCGAAAATCACCAACAAAGAGCAAAGGATATGATGGAATAGTGATTTTGAAGAGAAGAGCTCTCACTTGTCGTTGAAATGAAAATGGGGGAAGTGAGGAAGAAGATGACAAATGCTTATTTTAATAAAAAGGGGATTTAAAATGAAAGTCCATTTAATTACCATAATGCCATTAATGAATTTGCTAAAAACACTCATCTCCTAAAGTCCATGGAATTTGGACTTAGAAGTTGGGCCCAACATCGATTCAAATTATTTGCAAACACGAAGCCATTAAAAGTATTTTATTATTTTAATTGTAAAACTGAAACCCGTAATATTATTTTAATATTATTTTCACCCGACCCCCAAACCCGGGTGTTACAACTCTCCCCCACTTAAGGAATTTCGTCCCCGAAATTACCTGGCGGAAACATGTACGGAAACTGCTCAAGCATATCAGCTTTCCTCTCCCACGTGGCCTCTTCCACACCTCTTTGTCTCCACAACACCTTGACCAACTCTATGGTCTTGCCACGAAACACCTTGCTATCAGAAGCAAGTATCTCAACCAGTTCCTTATTATAAGACAAATCCGGATTCAACTTTATCTCCTCAACATGCATAACAGGAGACGGATCTGATCTATATCTCCTAAGCATCGACACATGAAAGACATCATGGATCTTCTCTAACTCAGAAGGCAATCTCAATCGGTAAGCTACTGGCCCAATCCGCTCAACTATCTCATACGGACCAATAAACCTCGGACTCAACTTGCCTTTCCGGCCAAATCTCATTACCTTCTTCCACGAAGATACTTTCAGAAACACTTTCTCACCCACTGAGAACTCAATCTCTTCTCTCTTCAAATCTGTATAAGATTTCTGACGATCGGAAGCTGCCCTTAACAGTCACAAATAAACTTCACTTTTTCTGTAGTTTCCGTGAGCAAATCCGACATAGGTAACAATCTCTGACCCGTTTCAGCCCAACAGATCGGAGTCCTACACCGTCTACCATACAAAGCCTCATAAGGAACCATCTGTATACTATCATGGTAACTGTTGTTGTAAGCAAACTCAACTAAGGGCAAGTGCTTCTCCCAAGAACCCTGGAAGTCAATCACACAACAACGGAGCATATCCTCTAAAATCTGTATCACTCGCTTTGACTGTCCATCAGACTGCGGGTGATAAGAAGTACTGAAATGCAAACGGCTACCTAGGGCACTATGCAAACAACTCCAGAACCTGGAAGTGAATCTCATATCTCTGTCTGATACAATAGGCTTCGGAACTCCATGAAGTCTCACAATCTCACGAATGTACAAATTCGCCAACTTGTCTAAAGAATCTATAGTGTTCACCGCTAAAAAATGAGCACATTTAGTGAATCTATCCACTATCACCCAAACATAATTCTTCTTCGAAGGAGACAACGGTAACCCCGACACAAAGTCCATAGTGATCCTCTCCTTTTTCCATTCCGGAATCTTCAAAGGTTGTAGCAAACCTAAAGGAACCTGATGTTCTGCCTTCACTCTTTGACAAACCATACAACGGCTCACATACTCTGCTATATCCTTCTTCAAACCAACCCAGAAATAATCATTCTTCAAATCACGGTACATCTTAGTACTACCCGGATGCATAGAAAAAGGACTCGAATGTGCTTCGCTCAAAATCAGACGTCTCAACTCAACATCTTCAGGTACTACAACTCTATCTCTGAAACACAACATATTCTCACCACTGAAGCTGTACTCGGTCGGTTTACCTTCGGCTATGTCCTGAACATGAGGAACTAAAGACACATCTTGCAATTGTTTCTCTCTGATCAACTGAATCAAAGAAGGCTTTACTTGCAACTCAGTAATCAAACCACCATCACCGGATACACTCAATCTAGCAAACATAGCTCGCAACTCAACTACAACTTTTCCGCTCAAAGCATCGGCTACTACATTTTGTCACGGGGCTAGGCTTATATGGCTAGCTCGTGCGATGCTTGGTCGGGAAAGGACTTCGAAAGGGACCAAGTAAGCCTTGTATTCAAGTCTTGGCTTGGCTAGGTGAGCGAAAGTGTTGCGGAAGCGTTGCGAAGAAAGGGAAAATGAGATGGCTCGAGTGATTGCAAAACGAAGAGCCTCGTTAAAAACCCCCTCTAAGCCTAGTTAGGGGGAAAAGAGTACTCGACGTTGCTATTCTTTTATTAATGAAAGAAAGGTGAAAACAAAGGAAATTCAGGATGATTACAAATAAGGGGGTGAGGCCCTTTTTATAGCCTAGCACCTCCCGATCTAACGGTTGTTATCGATTACAATGGATGGCCGAGATCGGCCTAATCTACCTAATGAAGGCAAGAGAATACTATCCATGATTCCTTCCATCTTGGTAGGTCTTCTTTCCTTGTGAAAGGGATTTGATTCTCCATGAATCGGGGGATGAATGGATGCTTGATCCTTGCCTTGAATACCATGATCAAAGGGGTAGATATTTCCCAAGGAATGGGCTTGAAATGCCATGGATGGTGGAAACTCGGATAGGCCCATAGGTGTGGCTGGACGGGCTGCTTGGTGCTGTTCGGACATGCCTATGGGTGCTGATGGCCGGGCTGCTTGGTGCTGCTCGGTCAGGCCCTCGGGTGTTGCGCGGACAGGCCCTCGGGTGCTGCTGGGCGGCCTGCTCGGTGCTGTTCGGACAGGCCCTAGGGTGTGCGCGGACAAGGCTACACGGACAGGCCCAGGGTGCTTGGCAAGGCCCCTCGAGCTGCTGGCTCGGCTGGTTTGTAGCCCCATGGGTGCGGAAGAGTGGGCTGGACAGATTGGGGCCCCGTGGGTGCTGGAAATGGCCCCTAGGTGTGCGGAAGATTGGACCCTAGGGTGCACCACGGTAACATTCTCCTCCACCGAATTGAGCGACGCCCTCGTCGCTCGTTGGGCTTCAAAATCGGCAATCTTGTCTTCAAATTGCCACAAGTCTTTGTCTAACTCCCAACTACCCTGGGCTTCGGTTAGACCCTTCCAAAGCACAAAGTACTCGTGCCTTGGTTGGAAGCCTTTGCGTCGAATGACTCGATCGGTTAAGATGGCTTCGACTTCTCTCTCGAACGAAGTTCTGACTCCAACGGGTGCTCGCTTGGAGATGTTTCTTTTCGGATCTTCCTCGTCCTTGTGATAAGGCTTAAGGACACTCACATGGAAGACAGGATGGACTTGGATGCTGGATGGCAATTCTAGCTTGTAGGCCACCTTGCCTACTCTCTTTATCACACGAAATGGGCCTTCATACTTCCTCACAAGAGCCCTGTGAACAGAAGCATTTTGAAGTATTAGATGAAGTTTAGCCAAAACTAAATCGTTTACCTGAAATTCGACGTCGCGTCGCTTCTTGTCGGCCCATTTCATCATTCGCTTGCTTGCTTTGTGGAGGCAAGCATTGGCTAAGTCTCTTTGCTCTTGCAAGTCCTTCACTACATGGAAGGCGGCTGGATTTGAACCTTGGTACTTGGTCACAATCGCATCAGGTGTGAGCGGTTGTTGGCCCATCACTATCTCGAACGGACTTTGGTTCGTGGCTTCACTCCTATTCAAGTTGTAGGAGAATTGGGCCACGTCTAGCAAATCGGGCCAATTCCTTTGAGATGCGCTAACAAAGTGTCTCAAATACATCTCCAATAACGCGTTGGCCCTCTCGGTTTGCCTATCGGATTGTGGATGAAAGCTTGTTGAAAGGTTCAAGGAGGAACCCAACAACTTGAACAACTCGGTCCAAAACTTACACGTGAACCGAGCGTCTCGATCACTTACTATAGACTTTGGGATTCCCCAAAGCTTCACGACATGCTTCAAGAAAAGACGAGCGGCTTCGTCGACGGGGCATGTCTTGTTGGCGGGAATGAAAGTAGCATACTTCGAAAACCTGTCTACTACAACCATAATACTCGAAAAGTTATTAACAAAAGGAAAACCAATAATAAAGTCAAGAGAAATACTTTCCCATGGTCTTTCCGGTATTGGCAAAGGTTGAAGTAGTCCCATCGGCTTGTTTGCTTCGATCTTGTCTTGTTGGCAAACAAGACAAGTCTTCACGTATGCTTCTACATCTTCATTCATACGAGGCCAATAATAACGTTCATTAAGTAAAGCTAAGGTACGATGCATACCTGGATGTCCGGCCCACTTCGAATCGTGACATTCTTTCATCAATGTCTTTCGCAAATTGTTGAAGTAGGGGACGAATAAGCGTTGGCCTCTTGTGAAGAGAAGATCATCTTCGACCCAAAATCGGCGTGACTTACCCTCTTTGGAAAAGGTGATTAGATTCTTTGCGGTGGGATCATGCGTCAAGCCTTCCTTGATGGATTCAAGTAACTCACCACTTGGTTGGCTAATGGAAGCAAAGATGGCTTTTCGACTAAGCGCATCGGCCACGGTGTTGGTCTTTCCGGGCTTGTGCTTCATTGTAAAATCGAATTCCGCCAAGAAATCTTGCCACCTAGCTTGCTTAGGAGACAATTTCTTTTGGGTTAGAAAATAAGAAATTGCGGAATTATCGGTAAAGACGACAAACCTGGAACCCAAGATATAATGTCGCCATGTACGAAGGCAATGGATGACGGCGGTCATCTCCTTCTCTTGAACGGTGTATCGCCTTTCGGTGTCGTTCAACTTCCGGCTTTCGAAGGCAATTGGATGGCCTTCTTGCATCAAAACTCCACCAATGGCATAGTCGGATGCATCGGTGTGGATGACAAATTGCTTGGAATGATCGGGCAAGGCAAGAACGGGCTCACTTACCATGGCTTGTTTAAGCCTTTCGAACGCTTGTTGACAACTTGGACTCCATTCCCAAGCTTTGTCCTTCTTCAAGAGTTCGGTCAAAGGCGTGGCTATGGCGGAATAACCTTGCACAAATTTACGATAATAGTTAGCTAAACCAAGGAAAGAGCGAAGTTTGGTTACCTTAGTTGGCGGTTCCCAATCGTCTATGGCTCGAACTTTGCTTGGATCCATTCGGATCTTACCACCTCCAATTATGTGGCCTAAGAACGGAACTTCTTGTTGAGCGAAATTACACTTTTCGCGTTTGATATAAAGCTCGTTCTCACGAAGAACCTGCAAAACCTTCCTCAAGTGCATTAAGTGTTCATGGAAATTCTTACTATAGATGACAATGTCATCTAAGTAGACAACAACAAAGCGATCAAGAAAAGGTGAAAGTACCTTATTCATTAAAGTGCAAAATGTTGCGGGAGCGTTTGTAAGGCTAAATGGCATTACAAGAAACTCAAATGAACCATACCTTGTGATGCACGCGGTTTTGGGCTCGTCACCTTCGGCTATGCGAACTTGGTAATACCCTGAACGTATATCTAACTTTGTGAAGAATCTAGCACTTCCAAGTTGATCAAATAAATCGGTAATTAAAGGAATAGGGTATATATTCTTTACCGTGAGTTTTTTTAGAGCGCGGTAGTCGACACACATGCGCAAGCTACCATCTTTCTTCTTTTGAAAGAGGATGGGTGCTCCAAACGGACCCTTGGATGGGCGAATGTACCCGGCATCCAAGAGCTCTCCAAGTTGCTTTCGGAGCTCTTCTAACTCCGGTGGCGCCATTCGGTAAGGTGCTTTGCTCGGCGGCTCGGTATTTGGCACCAACTCAATGCGATGATCCACCTCACGCTTGGGTGGTAAGGCCTTCGGCAATTCGGAAGGCATGGTGTCCTCGAACTCTATGAGAACACGTTCCACTTCTTCGGGAACTTCTTCGGCTTCTATCGCCTCGTCTTCCTTGAGCACGGCAAGGAAAGACTCTTCCTCCTTTCGCATACCATTGTGGAACTGGATGGAAGACAACATCTTGGATTGGATACCTACATCTCGACTCACGGGCACCAAACATTGTTGGGCGCGATCGAGCACAACCAATACATCGGCAAAGGGCAAGAGAAGTGCATTAATCTTGTCCAAAAAAGATAAACCAATCACAAGATCGTAATCATCAAGAGGAATTACCTTAATATCCTCACGGCCTTTCCAACTGCCAAGTTGGATCTCGACCCTTCTTGCAACTCCGGCAACGGGCTCTTCTTTTGAGTTGACCGTCTTAATCAATCCACTCTTCTTCAACACGTTGAGATTGAGTTTTTGGGCGGCTCCTTCGGAAATGAACAGCTCAGGAAGCTCCGGTGTCCACAAGTGCACGCAATTGCTTTCCGGCAATCGTGACTTCTACAAACATAAGACCACTTTTGGGCTTGTTAGATAAAGAATTTACTTGGAGATTACTTACAATTGCTCCAAGTTGGGCGGCGGGTTCGTCGTTGACTTTGACGGTAGAAAGATTTGTCTTTTGTGGACAATCTCGAATATGATGGGGTCCTTTGCATTGCAAACATCCTCGTCTCTCCCATGGTTTAGTTGATCGGCCTTGTCGGTTATTGTTGTTGGAATTATTGTCGTGGTTAAATCTCTCACCTCCGGCTTTGGCATTCTTGTCTCCCCAATTTTTGGATTTCAGTTTTGATTTGGGCGAGTCTCGCTTTTCAAACTTGGCTATTGCCTCGGCTTCATCAAGGGCATGTGAAAGATCTTTGACACCACGTCTTTCCAACTCCATGTTAGCCCATCGGTTCAACCCATCCATGAAAATTGAGAAGCCTTCATCTTCTCCTAAGTTGGTGATTTGGAGCTTTAACTCGATAAACTTCTTCACATAGTCATGGATGTTGTTTTCGTGCTTGAGTTGGCGTAGCTTTGAGCGCAACTCTCTTTGAGCATTCTTGGGATAGAACGCCTCACGGATCTCGTTTTGAAGTTCTTCCCAAGTATCTACGGGAGCGTCTCCATCGTAGTCGGCACACCTGCATCTCCACCATAAAAGAGCACCGTGAGTAAAATAACTAGAAGCAGTATTTACCATAGCTGCACATGTAATAATGTTAATTATTAACATTCCTTTGGGTCGATTAATACTAACATAATCCGACTTGCATGCACAAAACCTTCTATATTTTAAAATAAAATAATTTCCACAATAGTGGTCACTTTGGTGACTTAATGTTTCAATTAAATTATCTTAAAATATATATACTATAAATATACTGATATCCAAATTTAAAATTTTGTAACAGTCAAAACTGAAATTTCTGATAAAACTTAAGTTTCCAAAATAATCCAAAATAAGGTTGTCTGAATGGGGTTATCAGAAATTGAAAAACCTAAAACTTTGACTGTTTCTTAAAAAATTAGTTAAGCATGCATTTACCAAATTTAAAGTTGAATTCAAGCCATTAATCTTTAACTAAAAGTCAAAACCAAAAGTATCATATAAATGAATTATTTATAAAGTGTTCACATAAAACCTTAAAATGCATGATAACCTAACGATCAAAAGAGATAAAATTCTTGATCAAACTGAATCGAATATAAATTTCACAAAATTAATGACATGTTGTATATATCAATACCAAACAAAAAAACACAATAACCATTTAAATGAAACTAATCACATGTTGTAACTTGCACAACCAATCTATGTAACTATATTAAGCATAACATGAAAAAAAAAACAAGTCTAGCGGCATGATGAGTAATTTTCATGCTACTGATATCACTCAGACTTGTATTCTTAATTCTATGATAACCAGACAATAGTTTGATTCGAACATTGCTTATTTCATCCGTCTTCATCAAGGTATATGCCGATCAAAAAATAATTATTTTCATCGAACAACTTAATAATTAATATAAAAAATCAGGTTTTGCACGATGTGAACTACATAAAACAATAAGTTTTATGATTCATAGAATAAAATAAAATCCTAAAATTTATGAATCAGTAAACTAAATATTTAATTATCATAAATCATTAGAACCAATAATCCAAATATATATACCAAACGAATTCCAGTAATAAGAAACCGAAGTACCCTAATGCTCGTGCAATAAAAACTTAAGCAATATATACACTGATAGCGGGACTTTTTATTACTGCTATTGATATTTAATAGTCAAACATGATTGAAATAGAAATCCAAAAATTTCAGTCTTAACAGAAGGGATTCGAAGAATGACCATCGGTAAACCATATACGAAACCCTAAAAAATATAACAAAAACTAAACCTTAAATTTCAAACTTAATCTTTAATCCAAATTCCAAATCTAAATATTAAAACAAAATATTAAACCCACAAAATCTTAACAACGTATCAATACAAAAAATAAATAAAAAGTCTCAATGATTCAACATGATGAGTCTCTGATGCCACTTGGAAGAAACAAATCATAAATTAATATGAAACTTAGCCCATGATCTATCATGTTAAATCATCAAGAACAATAAACCGAAAGCGGAAGCGTACCTGAATTAATCGGTAGATTGAAAACCTTGAATCTTCATGTTGAAATCTCAAATCTTTGGTATTGATCTTCCAAGAAGATAGGTTAGCCCTTGCCGTAAAAACTCTCTGACGGGGACAAGAGTAATACAAGTTAACCTATTTCTTGGGGACCACTACCTCTTTATATAGTTGATTATTAAATCAAACTATTATATATTTATAACTCTGTCCCTCATTGAATTATAAATATATCTTACGGTATCTACACTTTTATTTTCATGACACTTTAATACCCATGACACACCTAACATAATTGGAAGATCAAACTATTAAATATTTATAAATCTGTTGGCCCCGGTTTACCTCGAGAAGCACCATCCACATTGAATTTCATGACCCCAAAGCAAGGCGGCTCCCAAACCACCCCGACATGAGGGAGACGCAAGCTCAATCTCGAAGAACACCCAAGAGGTGACTCCCACCATTCAGCTTCGGATACACTATCAATCCCCACAACGATTCGAACCCAATGGAACAATTTCAATTGTGCCAAAAAGAATAAAGAAGTCGCATCCTTACGAATCCCATTAAAAATCAAATCATTCCTCGCCAACCACACTGTCCACAAAATTGAGGTACAACCAATTATCCAAAACATACGAACATCATCCGAGAGGAAACCAGATATAAACTGATGTACAAAGTCCTGTATAGTTATCGGAAGCACAACATCAATCTGCCACCATTGGAAAAATTAATTCCAAAGATGGTTCGCCAAATCGCAATGTAGAAAAATATGACTAGATTCATCCACCCCATTCAAGCACCAATAACAATGTATACTAGCTATCGCTAACCCCCGATCCACCAACATTCATAAAGTAGGTAATCGATCGACCAACAAAAACCAAATGAATACCTGCAGTTTCGGAGGGAGTTTCAGCTGCCAAACACGGGCCAAATCAGGTACCTCGACAACCCCCAAACTCGTCATCAGCGAGTATAAGCAGCCAACCGAGAACACCCCTGAACACTGCTGCTTCCACACCAAACGATCAGCACCAGGTCGCATGTAACAACCAGCCACACAGCCACGTAATTCCTCCAAGTCTCGCTGCTCAAAAGAACGCAAAGGTTGCCTAAATAAAGCAGGCCAAGCCTCCCACGATGTCTTCAACACAACACGCACCACACAAAGTTTATCACAAGCCAATGCGAACAATCTCGGATAAACCTCACACAATGGCTATTCTAAAATCCAATTGTCGCGCCAAAGCAGAATAGTCTCTCCATCACCCAAAATCCAAAGAAACTGAGAATCACTCATGAATTTTTGAACATAAGCATCATCCTGCATCGTAACAATTTGTTTCCACAAAGTCGACATACCATGACGACCAATGGACTTGAAACGCCACTCTAAAGCAGAAGGTCCATACTTAGCCAAAATTATCGACTTCCAAAGAGAATCATTACTAACAGCATATCGCTAACACCATTTGGCTAACAAAGCAAGATTTCGTAGTCTTAAATTGACCACGCCAAGACCCCAAATCTTTTTGGAGTACAAGTTGTCCTCCAATTCACCTGACTCATCTTTTTTCGTTCTTGTTTACCACCTCATAGAAAATTCCGACGAATCCGATCAATCTTAAGAATCACCTTTTTAGGAACGACAAACACTCTCATATAATATAATGGCAAAGCGAACAACACTGAATTAACTAACACTAACCTCCTGGAAAATGACAACGAGTCTCTCTTCCACCCTTGAAGAGTCTTCCTAAACCTTTGAATCAATGGTTCCCACACCTCCAATCCTCTCGGATTCACTCCTAAAGGCAGCCCCAAATAAATCATCGGTAAAGCTCCACACGAACAACCAAGGATAGACGTCATACCGGACACAATAGAATCCGAAATTTCAACACCATAAAGACAGGATTTGGCAAAATTGATTTGTAATCCCGACATGTACTCAAAGCAAGTAAGAACTCTCTTAATGTTACGCACATAATCAATCGATCCACACATAAAAATTATCGTATCATCTGCAAATTGCAGATGCGATAAAGAAACCTCCGAAGCAAGATTAATCCCCTGTACCAAACCAATTGCATTGGCCTTTACAAGAAGCAAGTGAAGAAGTTCCGCTACCAGTACAAACAACAATGGGGATAGAGGATCGCCCTGACGAAGTCCTCTACCCATCGAAAATTCCCTCGCAGGGCTACCATTCACCAGAACAGACAATCTAGCTGTTCGGATGCAAGCTGTCATCCACCTTCGCCACCTACAACCAAATCCCATATATCCCATGATATGATCTAAAAAATCCCACGATACAATCGTAGGCCTTTGCAAAATCCAACTTCAAAATACAACCCCTGTCCATCTTTTTTCATCGAATGAATCACCTCATTCGCTAGAAAAATTCCATCTGCTATTTGACGACCACATACAAAACCAGATTGTACATCACTAACCAGAACAGACGCCACCTCTTGCAACCGTTGCGCTAAATATTTCGCCAAAATTTTATAAACAGAGTTTAATAAGCAGACAGGTCTAAAATCTGCCAACACTCAGGGATTCTCCCTTTTCGCAATCAACACAATAAAAGCCGAATTAACCCCCCGGAGGTAATCTTCCATAAGCATAGAACTCCGACATGAAAACCATAATATCCTGCTTTAGAAAATTCCAACACTTCTTAAAAAATTCAAAAGTGAAGCCATCCGGGCCAGGAGCCTTAGAACCCTCTGTCGACCATATCACTGCCTTCACCTCGTCCTTTGTAAAAGGCGTTCCAGCCTTTGAACCTGATTTGGAGTTAAGCAATTAAAAGCAACTGACAGGTCCAATGATCCAACACAGTTCACCTCAGCAAAGTGATTCCGAAACTCTTTATAAAACACATACTTTAGACGTACCGGATCCGTTACCCAAGTCCCCCGAACCTGTAAACCCAGAATCTGATTCTTCATCCGTCGAATCTTCGTCACCTTATGGAAGAAACTAGTGTTTCTATCCCCTTCCTTCAACCAAATGACTCGCGACTTTTGTCCCCAAAAAGATTCGCGAAGACGCGCTACTCGCCATAAACGAATAGATAACTCCCTTTTTAGCAACACGTCAGACTCACTCAACCCCTCTGCGTATTGTTTAACGTCCAACGCCTCAATCTTGTCTTCCAACTCCTTGTATTGCATGTCAACATTCCCAAAAGTCGAATGGTTCCACTGTTTCAGCTCTCCCTTCAAATAACGCAACTTTGGGGCTAGACATCCCTCAGCCCCTGAAACCTGGAACTTATGCCACAATAATTCTAAACTAGAGCATAGTTTAGTATCCGCAAGCCAAGCATTAAAGAAACGGAAAGGCATCGGGCCAGAATCAAAAGATGCACTCACCAACACAATAGGCGCATGATCCGATAAGCCTTTAGGAAGATTATTGACCACCAAGGTAGGAAATTTCATAAACCACCCATCCGAAACCATGAAACGATCTAGTCGACAACATCTATTATCGGGCCCAAACCAGGTAAACTTCTTTCATTGCATCGAAACATCAATAAGCGCAGCATATTCCATAAAAGAGTTTAAATTCTGCATTCCGCGCAACATCTTTGCACAACCATGTCGTTCATCCTCGCGCAAAACCATGTTAAAATCTCCTCCTAAACATATCGCGCCTGACAATCTACGCATATGTGACACCAACAACCCCTAAAATTCCTCTTGTCCCCCTAATTGACATGGCGCATAAATACCTATCATAGTCGATTGCCACTCCTCACGAAGCCAAACCCCTTCGACACTCACAACATTATTAGAACTCATTCTAGACTCCACCTTAAACGCAGATACATCCCAGGTCATAACTAAACCCCCTGAGCGACCTACCGAAGGAGCAAAACAAAAATCAAAAGCATCTGTAAACCACACCTTCCATAACACCAACTCCAAAATTGATTCCATTTTTGTCTCCTGTAAAATCTCCATCGCACACTGCTGCTGTCGCAATATCTTCTGAACACCACGACGTTTTGCTGAGGAATTAAGGCCTCACACATTCTACGACAACAGTCACATACTAATCTGCTATGCTTGATGTTCACGTGCTTCAATTAGGCGCGCAAAATCCCTGATCACTTCTTCTTCGGTACCTCGTGTTGAAATACCAATCAATTTCCCCAATTCAACCGTTTCTGTAGCTTCACGAAGAATTGCTTTCTTTCGACTATTAAAATCCGAATCCGATAACGAACTTTTTGCAATCTCTTTACACCCAGTAGTCTTCTTCTTTGGCCTTCCTCTCCCTCTTTTAAAGGTAAGAATAATATTATTGCCAGATGAGTTCACTAGATCTGAAACACTGCGAACGCGACGGCTTAAGCCATTTATCTCAACACACTCAGCTTTACACGCCCTAGCTTGCATGTTCGGCCCAGCCTTAGAGCCCGACTCAACCACTGCTAATTCACCTTCATCCCTGTCCGACTCAAACACTACTACATCACACCCATCGCCCGATAGCTCTTGATCGCACGGTGACAAATCACGTGGAGCTTCCTGCTCACGGCAAACCATCCCCATCACCTCCTCCTCCCCCCGTGCTCATCGAGCTCAATACACGCAAATCTACCCGAGGTAAAACCTCTAACTTACAGAAATGACCCTCAGCACCCTCGCTCAACGAATTTGGTACAAAAATGTTTGAGGAATAAGCCGAAACCTGGATCATACTCGTTGGCTGCTTCTTCACCACATGTTCCTCCTCCTCGGATGAAACATTTGAATCCGTCTCAACCTCACAACTACAATCACACTTCGGACCTAAAGCCTCATCCATCTTCGTGACCCGAATTAAGAAAGAAAACTCACCAACCTTTATATCCATTCATTCATCAATGTATAAGTTCCAATCCGTCTCAATTTGGAAACGCGCTCGCTCGAATGAGGATGGTCGTAAAGTATCAATGTCAATTCGCACTAGATCCCCCCAACATGTCGTGATATTCCAGAACGAGTCCTCGGACCATAAGTGAATAGGCAATCCACTAACGGATAACCAAGTTCGACGATTCGGGATGGCAGTGCTCGGTTTCGACACCCCCACATTCTCAAGCCACTCATCAAGCACGTTACTAGCTAGGACCTCCGATCTCCTTTTGATATCCACAAACATTAATAAAACTAAGGAACCCGCTACCCGCATGATGGATACTCCTTCTAGTTTGGCACGACTAAACGCATTCGCCAATTCTACCATTTGCAAAGGTTCCCGGCAAAACCCAGTTGCACAAGAATGTAGGATTTCCATTTTGTCATAGTCCACAACTCCCTCAACCACTCGCCTCGCCTCATGTATCAATTGATGATCCTCATTCACCAATTCCTCCTTATTCAAATTCGTTCTCATCGTCTCCTCCCTTTCCCGATCATCACATGCCGGATCAGTTTGATTCGAGGTCCCCTGATCCCGTCGCCCTGAAGAAGCACCCCGCTTCCTTCTCCAAAATTGCGCCCGCACCTCGTGTAGCACCCATTGCACCCCAATTTTGTATCCATATAAGCGAAATCCATGAAATCGTTCAATCACCCGCTCTGCAACTTGCCTCAATTGCATATGAGCAAAACCAAATCAGGAACCATCTTTAGCACGCTTCAATGGGGTAAAGATGTCGACCACCACACCATGTCGATCAAACACCTGCCAAACCCCTTGCCAATGTAAATTTTCTGGTAGATTCGAAACAAATAATGTCCAAACGCGCCCGTCTTGTTTCCTAATCGGGAAAAAGCGATCTTGTGTAACGTATCGTCGATTGTACGAATCATCTTGTTCCTTAGCCATCCGATTAAATAATCCTCCATCTGTATCCGAACGATATTGATTCTTATTCTCAAAACGCCCAAAACGGCGGTGATTATCCCCCTAGAAGCGACGGCCAGGTTGCATCTCGACCTTTTATTCCGAATTCAAGAATCAATCTTGTTTCATACTTTATAATAGCATCATACATTTTACATATGTACCCACAATTGAGGATTTTAATCCAACAATACGTGATCAAATCCTTTAAAAAGGTATAATTTTATGTTAATGACATTTAATTATTTTGTTTTAACATTGTTTCAATGTAACGCCCTAAACCCGATGTCACATTTGGGCATCAAGCCCAACCCGTAAACATGAAAGTTTTGACTTGATTTAGCCCAATTTACATTTAGTTTTCATAAATCCATCAACGTTTCAATTAAAAAACGATAAGAAATAGTTAAATCGTTTACAAGGGAGCTCCAATTTAAAACTTGTAATAAGGTCACTAAACTTTTAATTTGCTTTTATTAAGATCATTGTCGTCAGTTGTGTTAAGAAACGCTGATGTGGCATGTTAGGGTCATATTCTTCCAAAAAAACCTTAAGTTTGTTAAACTAATAGCAACCACTAGGGACGAAGCAGAACTTTATGTTAGGGGGACGAAATTATAAAATTTTAGGAAGGCAAAAATAGATTTTCAATAGGAAATACATAGAAATTTTCTAAAAAAATCTAAATCATACATGAATTTCAAATTTTTAGGGGGGCGACCGCCCCCCATCCCTGCCAGCCGTCAACCTCCTACCTCGTCTACACCATCATCGCCCTACGTTCTAATTCTTGTGGTTGACATTAAATTTTTACAAGTAAAATTTCTCTTCATTAGGTCGACGTTTCACTTTGATAAATTTTGTAGCAAGAAAATGGTGGATGTTGAGTTGAGTGGCGACGACGATCAGAAGAACATCGGATGGTGATGGTGCGGACGGAAGGAAGTTAGAGTCTGCTATTAGTTTGACAAACTTAAGATTTTCTTTGGGGGGAGAAGATGACCCTAACGTGCTTTGTCAGTATTTCTTAACGAAAGTTGACAGTAGTGACTGTAATGAAAATAATTTAAAAATTTAATGACTATATTACAAATTTTAAAAGTTCAATGATTATTTATATAGTTTATTTTTTTCAGAAAAATCTTTTTCAACTTAAATAATATTACTTTTAAATTTACATGTTTCAGGTACTGCCGATGTGTGCAGACCTGGCTCACCGGGAGGGCCTGGTTGGCGTGCCAAAGGAAACCCCTCACACCTCAAGTCTGGTAAATTCAGCGACACCAAAACTTGAAAAGAAAAAAGCACTGTGACGGCACTGCCGATTATAGAAATCTTTTGCGACGACAATTTAATCAAATGGCGTCGCAAGTAACTCTCACCCGCCCGTCCTTCACTCCTTCTCATATTTATAAGGGATTACTACATATTTAGTATCTTACTTATTCTCGCGTTCTTATTTTATACCCCACTTATTTTTCTGGCAAAATAATAGCTAACATTATATTTCGTTTTCAAATTGATACCTCTGTCGTTTAAAACTAACGGCAAAGCTAACATTACATTTTTTATTATTTTTTCTCTTTCCTCTCTTCTAGTTAGCAGTCCATGTGATATTTTTATAATGTTTTTCCAACCAATGAGGTGGTGACACGTGTCACCATCCCATTAAACGAATAAAAACAAGGATTGAAATCTCTTGCACCTATAGGGATTCAATCCCACAACCATCAAAGGAAGGACAAGCACAAAATCACAAGGCCAACCAACTTCAATTAATATATTTCCAATAAATATATATATTTAACTTATCCCCTAAACTCACAACAAATTAAAAAACCGAGGCTTACAAATGCTAGGATTTGATCGGTATTAACCACCATACCAACCAACAATATTTCATATATTTCCACAAATATCCACATTGTATAAATATTTAAATAAATATTTGTATATTTTCATAAAATTAATATTAAATCATTACAAATAAATAGTATAAATATAAAATAAATATTTTATAAACATATAAATTTTAAATTTTATAAATTAAATAAATTAATATTATTTATAAATTAAATAAAAACATAATTTTGTAGATAATGATTTAATATTTATTTTATATTTTATAAATAATTTAAAAGTATATTCTATCATTATAAATTTTTTTTGTAATGATTTAATATTTATTTTATGAAAATATACAAATATTTATTTAAATATTTAATTTTATTCTCAAATAAAGAGAAGAAATAATTTTAGCTTGATATTTAGTTTAGCGAAAAATAAAGTAAATATCAATGTTGGTAGAACTCAAATAAAACTATAGTTAGCTCAATAGCATAATATCTTTTTGTTTTAGTAGAAAGTCCATGGTTCGAATCCATGTGAAAGCTTTTTTATTTTATGGTGGGAACATTGTATAAGTTAAATATAGATATTTGTGGAAATATATTGAGTAGTGTTTGTTTGCTTGGTGGTTTAATGTCTCCTCTTTTAGAGCGCGCGAGATCAAATCCAAGCATGTGCATGCCTTTGTTTTTAAATTATATATATTAGTGGAAACATATCAAGTGGATTTGGTTGGCCTAGTGGTTTTGCGCTTGGCCTGGTGGTTATATATATATATCATATGGACCGCTGATTAAGAGAGAGGAAAGAGAAAAATAATAATAAAAAATGCAACGTCAAACTTTTCCGTTAGTTTTAAACGGCAAAGGTACCAATTTAGAAACGAAACATAACATTAGGTATCATTTTGCCAAGAAATGTAATACCCCTAAAACATGCCTAGAAGAATGTTATTGCTTGGGATCCCTAAGAAGTTATTTTAACATGCAATAAGGTAACAATTGTTAGCTTAGGACTGAAATGATTAAATTGGAAGTAGAGATACTTGAAAGAAAGAGGACTATTTTGAGTAATGCTTGAATTTCTAAGTTTGCATGCTAAATAATTATAACTCTAGGGGTGTGCACACATGTCACACACAACTTAGTGCAAGGTGGAAGAGATGGTTTCGGCTATGAGAAAAAAAAATCCTAGAGAGAATCATCTTCCTTCACACATTCAATCCACCGAAAACATCCTATGTTAGTGAGAGAAAGTAGAGAATTTGGGAGGAGGTTTGTTGGCTTTGGAACCTTAGCAATTCTTATGAGAATAATCCGAATCATAGTCTCATTGGTAAGATCGACTGCCCCTTTTTATTTTGATATCATAAGCTTGAAATTCAAAGTATTCTATGAACATGGATTTGTAGAATCTCGGAAATGTTAGTGTATATATATGTATGCTCAATAGATATGGCTTTAAATCATGATAATTTTGTGTGTTATCCTTGTCCATTTCATGCTTTAAAACTTAGATGTTATAGCCGAATGAGTAGTAAAAAGTCTGAACCGAATTGGTTCACATGCAGGAACTTGTAACTATAATTAAGGACATGTTTATGGATTTCTATGAGAAAATGTGAAATACATGGACTGTTTGGATAGATAAAACAGGGGAAATTGTGTTAAAGAACTTGTGTTTGGGATGTTTTTCTATTCAAATATAATTTGGGACTATTTTTAGCATGTAAAACTGTATTTTTATGAAGCAAGGGTTGTTTGGACAATGAGGGAATATGTGGATTGTTTAACAAAGAGTTCTGGACAGTTTTGATGCTTTATGAACAGGGGATAAATTGAAAACAAATAAGGGCTGATTCAACATAGTTAAGAAACTGTTTTTATGCTATTAGAAAACCGTTTTGTTAAGTCCGAGTCTTGGAATAGTTTCACAACAAGAATCGAGTCTATGCTGGATTGTTTTAATTTGTATGAGTATGTTTGTAAGTAAAAAGGGGGCTGTCTGAATATATATATAATATATATGTATGCATGGAAGTTGAAATGCCTTATTTGAGTAGTTAAGACAAGGAAACTTATCTAGTAAAACGTTTTCAATAATAAGGAACATAGAGGACTGCGCGAATGCCTATTTTGTGTACATATAAAAATGAAACTCCTTGGCCGAGTAAATGTATGTTTGGAACTGTTTCGAGTGCATTGAAAGCATGCTACTTTGTTTTGAATTATTTAGTGAATGTTTAGATGATTGAAATGGTCCTAATACATGTAAATATATTCCTTGTTATTCTTAGACTATGAAGGAGCTAGGAGAGGAATTGACTTAGTAGCACGACTTGAATAAAGGTTCAGGTATCCCGTAACTTTGGGATAAAAGGTGAGCGTAGTTTGAAGTCTCAAGATTGAGTGAAACTATCCCGAGAAACTTCTTTTGTCTATTTAGTTAATTTTGTTTGCTCTTAAAAGTTTAATTGCGTTTAATGGGGCTAAGCTTGGATACAATGTAACCCCCTCGACTCGACCTAGCCAGTAGACCGAACCGAACGGGTCACACGGAGAATATTGAAGTAAATCAGGAAGGTTTACCTCAATAAACAACCCAATTTTTTTTATCTTATCTAGATGCAATTTAGGTTCCTATGTGTTTAACATTGCAGTGGATCATACGCAACTCAGACCATTTTGTAATTTTTCCTATTCGCAGGGACTTAATCCATTTTAGTGTTACCGTCCTTTAATTAGTCACATTACATGCATCTCAATCAAATCTCAACTCAAAATAATCGTTCAAACTCATTTAATTGCATCCACAACATCCAGAGACTAAAATGCAAATAATCAGAACTTCAGAACATGCCATTAACTAACATAACTGTCATATGTTTCGAAACACTAAAGCCCTGTTTCGAAACACGGGCTCGTATCGAAACGCCTTTGAAGTGTTTCGAAACCATGGTTTCAGTAGCAAATCGTGCCGGAACAGACCTTACTTGTTTCGAAACCCTAAGGCCATTTCAGGTATCCCGTTTCGATACAGGTTCGAGTGTTTCGAAACACTTGGGCCTGTAATGAAAGATTTTGCTGGTTTTCACCCAAAAATTAACCTAACCAATCCAACATGTTTCTAACATACATGCATCATGCATAAACATAATTCCTCAAACATATACAACATATTAAGCATCAAAACATATCTAATTGCATCAATGGAAATCTAAAGGCATGCGACTAGCAAGTAAGCCACTCAAGAGTCAAAACTCAATCCAAAACTCCACACACTAATTAAAGGCCATTTACAAGTATAAAACCATCTAGCAAACATTCTCAAAGGGTGTTCATACACATCACCCAAATAAAACATGAAATCCCTCATTGCCCTTATTACTCTAGTTCATAACAGAAACATACTTTCGAAGTGAAGTCTCTTAGGATTCCCTTGCGAGTTGCTGCCTCCAAAACACTTAGTTATCTGCATTGATAAACAAAAGAGAGCGTAAGCATACAAGCTTAGTGAGGAGTGCTCAAAACTCAAAAACACCATCAATGCTTAAAACCATTTTACCCTTTTGCAATCCCTTATGCTTTCTTGAAATCCATGCACTTCATCGTTAAAATCAACATGTTATATACCATGCAACAAGTATCAAATACTTCAGTAGTAAAATTCATTTATTAACACATAACGCAAGCTTTCCATGCATATCTACCAATATTCAAAGCTTTAAAGTAAAACATGCATTTTTCATTTTATGCATCCATATACATTCCATAACAATTTAATCAATTATATTGGCTCAAAAGTGATCAACAACATTCTCATTTCTCAAAAAGTATCAGATACATTGATTCCCAAGTGTTGTCCCAACACTCTATACATTCTCATCGGCATCTCAAGGTTCACACACGGGAGCTACCCTCCACCGTTGTGACACTCGTGGTGGAGTATTCGGTACCTTACAACCCCTCAACACCACTCATCGGTAGATGTATAACCCCACTAACGAGAGACGAGACACAACTCAATTTCCTCAATCGTTAGGGTACTTGGATGGAGTTTTCGGTACAATAACAACCCCTCAACATCCAAGGCGACTTGTTTATAGTGCACTCAATCTCATACCCGGCTAACTATATCTGATTTCATTTATAAATTACTTTTCACAACATCACTTGCCAATATAATTCTCATTTAGTACAAACCTCATTGTTTTCAAAGCATTCACAATAAGTCACATTTCCAAGCATCAAACCATGCTTCATAAAACATGCATAAGCATATACATACAAGGATCACTTACCATGTGCATCCTTCATCAATATGGCATCATAAACAGTAAATCTCTTACTTTAAATCATGCTTAAAACAGTAGGTAAAACACATTTAAATTCAAGTGCAACAACAAACTCATAATAGCACAATCCGAGGGAGAAAATCACTTTACTTACTTTCGAACTTAGTAAAGCATTTCAAGCTTACACTAAGTTCCTAAAACTACCTTTTAAGTGTTTCAAAGCTGGAAAACTCATTTCCACTCACCGACAAGCGAAGCCTCAATCGCCGACGCGAAAATCAAGCGTCTAAAGTCCCTAAAACTTCGCCAAATGATTCTAAAGAATCCTCCTCTGTTTATACCACACAAGAATAGAGGATTAATGCATCTCAATGCATTAAAACTACCAGAAAACACTAAAAACCCGTAGCTCTGCCCAAATGAACCAAAATACCAATCCAAAACAACCGAAATCACCTTTGATTGATCACTAAACTCAACTCAGCCATCAACAAACACTTCCAACACATTTCAACCATAAATCAACATCCAGAAACAACCTAATATCAACCTTATACCTCCAACAACTCAAATTTCACATTTCCAAGCCAAAAATCCAAAATTAACAACCTAAACAATTAGAGATCTCAATAATTTCGAGATTATTATGATCAAAACTCATTATCAACATCATTTAACACCCAAATCAACTTTAAAATCATTCTCAAATCAATCAAAAAAGTGCCCAAACAAAAATCACATTTATTCTCATCTTTTAGCAAGATTTTGGCATTTTTACCAAATCAATATTAAAACCTCAACTAAAAACACAAATCAAGAGTCAAATACTTTGGAATTTCTTTTAAGTACCTTGGTTTTCTTCCAATTGGTAAGTTTTCAACTCATGAAGCTTAAAGAAATCTTGTAAATCTTTGAAAAAAATCTTGGGAAAAGAGTTGTAAATTAAAAGAGAAAAAAGATGAAAAGAATTCTGGAAATTGAGAGAAAAGAGAGAATGATTGGGTGAAGAGAAAATGAGAAATGGAAAAGTTACGTTAATAAAACCTCCCTCTTCCATTTTAATTCAAACATTATAATCACATGCCAATTAAAAGAAAAGGCTTAATTACCATAAAGCTCCCAAAAGTACACTTTTTACACAGTTTTAAATCTTTACATTTCAGTCACTACCCAAAATGTTCACGTCCCAAAATCCATTTTGTAAAATACCAAACCTATCTATATGATTTTAGATGATTTTTAGAAATTTTTACCATATTTTTACCTTATCCCGAACCTTGATTTCCCTAAACCGATTCTAAAGGCTCGAATATTCAATTATAGGTTCGACCAACTTAAACTGATGCATAATACATCTAGGCCCAAAATCGGTGCATTACAACTCTTCTCCACTTAGGAAATTTCGTCCTCAAAATTTTTCCTGATGGAAAAAGATGCGAAAATTGGTTCAACATGTCCGCCTTGCTCTCCCACGTGGCCTCCTAAACTCCTCGATGTTGCCACAACACATTCACAAGTTCAATCGTCTTATCACGAAGAACTTTGCTACTGGAATCAAGGATCCCCACTGGTTCCTCATCATAAGATAAATCCGGATTCAACTCAACCTCCTCAACAGGGTTCACATGAGATAGATCCGATCTATACCTTCGCAACATCGAAACATGAAACACATCATGAATTTTCTCCAACTCGGGAGGCAACCTCAACTGATATGCAACAAGACCAACTCGCTCCACAACTTCATAAGGACCAATAAACCTTGGACTAAGCTTACCCTTACGTCCAAATCTCATTACCTTCTTCCAAGGCGATACCTTCAAGAACATGCGATCTCGAACCGAAAACTCAATCTCCTTATGCTTCAAATCCGCGTAAGACTTTTGACGATCCGAAGTCGCCTTCAATCGCTCACATATGAGCTTAATTTTCTCAGTTGTTCCCTTAAGCAAATTCGACAATGAAATCAACTTTTGCCCTGCCTCCGCCCAACAATGAGGCGTTCTACACTTTCTTTCATACAAAGCTTCATACAGAGCTATTTGTATACTTGCTTGGAAACTATTATTATAGGCAAATTCCGCCAAGGGAAACTATTTTTCTCAAGAATCTTGGAAATCTATCACACAACATCTCAACATATCTTCCAACACCTGGATAACTCGCTCTGACTGTCCATCCGTATGAGGATGATATGAAGTGCTGAAATTTAAGCGCGTTCCCAATGTTTGGTGTAAATACTCCCAAAATCTCGCTGTAAACCTCAGATCTCTATCCGGCACTATAGACTTAGGCACACTATGCAAACACACAATCTCAGCAATATACAACTCCGCTAGCTTATCCAACGTATACGTAGTATGCACCGCCAAAAAATGCACACACTTCGTAAGACGATCTAAATCACCCAAATAGAGTTCTACTTTGTAGGCGTCAAAGGCAAACCGGACACAAAATCCATCGTAATCTTATTCCATTTCCATTCTGGTATCTTCAAAGGTTGCAATAGACCAGACAAAAACTGATGCTAAACTTTCACACGCTGACAAACCATACACTTGCTCACAAAATTAGTAACATCCTTTTTCGACCCAACCTAATAGTACTCATCTTTCAAACCACGATACATATTTGTACTACCAAGGTCATAGCAAAAGGATTGCTATGAGCTTCGGTCAAAATAGTGTGCCTCAAATCAACATCCTCCAGCACAACTATCCAACTTTTAAAGCATAAAACACCATCATCATTGAAACAGAAATTTGTTGCATTACCAAAGCTATATTCTGAACATGAGGCACCAAAGAATCATAAAGAAACTGCTTATCCTTAATTAACTGAATCAATGAAGGTTTCACTCGTAACTCGGCTATCAACTCACCATCACGCGATATACTCAACCGAGAAAACATCGCTCTCAACTCAACAACCACCTTTCTACTCAAAGCATCAACCACAACATTGGCCTTTCAAGGATGGTACTTAATCGTCAGATCATAATCCTTAAGCAACTCCAACCATCTTCGTTGCCTAAGATTCAACTCACTCTGAGACATGAGATACTTCAAACTTTTATGATCGGTGTAAACCACACACTTTTCATCGTAAAGGTAGTGTCTCCAAATCTTCAAGGCAAACACAATTGCAGCAAGCTCTAAGTCATGTGTAGGATAGTTGCTCTCATGCACCTTCAATTGTCTAGATGCATATGCCACAACCTTTCCACCTTTCATCAACACACAACCTAGACCAACATATGATGCATCACTGTAAACCACAAACTCTTTACCCGATTCTGGTTGAATCAAGACAGGAGCTTACGTTAAAGCTTCCTTCAACCTCTCGAAAGCTTGTTGCCTAACATCCGTCCATTCAAATCGAACATTCTTTTGCAACAACTTAGTCAACGAAGCAACAATATTAGAAAAACCCTCTACAAACTTTCGATAATATCCGGCCAAACCTAGGAAACTACGCATCTCCGTCATCGATTTAGGCGCTTTCCAATTCATCACCGCCTCGATCTTGTGTGGATCAACCCGAGTACCCTCAACCGACACTACATGTCCAAGAAAGACAACTTCCCTGAGCCAAAATTCACACTTGCTCAGCTTAGCATAAAGTTGATTTTCCAACAATACTTGCAACACAATCCTCAAATGCTTATTATGATCCTCATTGGTACCCGAATACACGAGAATATCATTGATAAACACTACCACAAACTGATCTAAGAACTCATAGAACACATGATTCATCATATCCATGAATGCAGCCGATGCATTTGTCAACCCAAACGACATCACTAAGAACTCATAATGGTCGTACCTTTTCCGAAAAGTTGTCTTAGGTACATCTACATCTTTAACCTTCAATTTATAATACCCAGATCTCAAATTAATCTTAGAGAACACTGAAACACATCGCAACTGATCAAACAAATCATCAATCCATGGCAAAGGGTACTTGTTCTTAATTGTCAACTTGTTCAATTGCCGATAATTTATACATATACGCATCGTGCCATCCTTATTCTTTACAAATAAGACCGGTGCACCCCAAGGTGAAACACTTGGCCTTATGAACCCTCGATCAAGCAACTCCTGAAGTTGCATTTTCAACTCTTTCAACTCTTTAGGTGTCATCTGATAAAGAGCAATAGACACTGGAGTTGTATTTTTATACAACTTAATGCCAAACTTAACTTCTCTGTTCGGTGGCAAACCAGGAAACTCTTCCGAGAAGACACCCGAAAACTTACATACCGTTCGTTTGTCTTGTACTCGCACCTCTTTTGTACCAGAGTTCATCACATAAGCTAGGAAAGCTTCACAATCCGACTCCATTATACGACTTGCTTCAAGAGTCAAAATTGCATTGGACAAGAATTTCACATTCTCGCCTACGATTACCACTTCGTAATCACCAGCAAGTGTCAAGGTAGCTCGCTTAACATCAAAATCAACTACAGCTCTATACTCAGACAACCAATCATTCCAAGGATCACATCAAAATTATAAAAAGGCAACTTCATCAAATCAACTGAAAACACATGGCCTTGAGAAGATAAAGGACATCTCCTATATAGTTTTCTTGTAACAACAGTTTCACCAAAAGAGCTTGTTACTTGCATTCCTACATCTAGCATCTCAACAGAAATATCAAGAAAATGTGCATGCTCACTCAAGATGTATGAATGCGTGGACCCATAATAAATTAAAGCTAACAAAGACAAGGATTACAAGGTGAAGGTACCTGTAATCACGTCGGTGTCGTTACGTCCCTCGCGATGTGCATACACTCTCGTAGAACCACCAACCTCAGGTTGAACAGTAACAACATGAGCTACACCTCTTTGCCCATCCTCCCTCCATTGGAAATTACCACGACCACGCCCACAGCCTCTCTGTGGTGCAACAACAGGTGCTCGTCCTTGACCACCTCCAGCTAGTAAAGGACACTCACGTATCATATGATAAGTTGATCCACACTTTCAACAAGAATTAGCTATCCCAGCCACAAGAGCATGTATTTTTCGAGCCACACGAGGACAGTCTCGCCTCAAATGCGCTCGCGACCCACATGTCCCGCTAGTATTTGCTCAAACCTCACCCTGTTACCCTAAACGGGTGCACCTCGCCCAAAATTACCTCGCCTCACCTCAGGCCGATATCTGCGATCACTGTTTCTCTTGTTCTGTCCACCACTAGGACCAGAATCTGCAGTTCTCTTACTCGAGCTAGAACCACCCACGCGAGAGGTCAAACCCAAACTCTGCTCTAAATCTTTGTCTCGCGTCACCAGCAATTTGAAATCAGTATAATCAGATGCTAGCATGAAAATCTTCACTTATTGCACCAAGCCATAACGGAAGCGATCACATCGATGCCTATCACTCGGCATCAATTCGGGAGCATACTGGCTCAACCGTACGAACTAGACCTTGTACTCAGCCACTATCATGTTTCCTTGCACCAAGGACATGAACTCACTGATTAGTGACTAGTTTTGTCATTATTTTTGTGTTAATTATGCTTAAGTAGTTGCTTTGTGGTGCTAAATTATGGCTCATTACGTGATTTATTGTGCAGGACCTCGCTGCTGCGAAATATTACAAAAAGGCCGAAATCTATAATTTTTGGATTCATGGCCGGATTAATGGGTATGAATTGGGGCATGAATGCACTGACTCAGCGACATGTCAGTGGATGACGTCAGCAACAGTGATGATCGGATGATGACATGGTGGCAGAAGTGAAAGCTTATCAGGATATTCCGATAGCTTATCGGATTCGAGATGATAACTTATCGACCAAGATTTGGATAAAGACTTGGGATTTATTTCTTTTATTTAATTTAAATATTTTTTTAGGAATTATCTCTTAGGATTTATCTTTTGTAATTTGAATTTATTTATCTCTTATCACTTAGGTAATTCCTAGGGTTTTAGACTAGTATAAATACCCCCTTGGGGTAAGACTCAAAGCATCTCATCTCATCTTTCATCATTTGTTCTTCATTTGTCTTGGGTTCTTTTATAAAATTTCTCTTAGTTCTCTATTTTCTTACTTTATTCTCTTTTGAAAAAAAAATGATGCTAAGCATGGTTAATTCAATAATCATGCAAAGCTAAATATTTTTTAAGCCAAAGGCTTAAGCAATGACGCGTTCACAAGGCGAGGTTTGAAACAACACTTCAAATACTTCGGAAGTCTTTTCTCAATTTCTTCGAACTTTGTTCTTAAAATCAAAATGGTTTTTCAACCCAAAGATTTATTTTGGTCAAGAAATTATTTTGATCTATCTAGTGGGAGGAAGGATCGGTTATGGAAACAAGTCCGACTTCCAAGGATCACACTTAGTAAATTGTTTACTAAGAGAAATTGAGATCGAACTGATTTTATAGAAATAATATTTCGAGTCGGTTATAAGCTTAAAATTTTTTTTTTCTCAAACATTGAGTTGGCTTAAACAAATACTTAAAACTGGATCTAAAAATTGATTTTGGAAATTCAGTTTACAAACAAAAACTCAAGGATAGATCCTTATAGTGATTTCACCGACATGATTTTCGAAGTTAAAAATCTTTACCAAGGAACCAAGTAGAACTAGTCAACGTGAAAGCCCGAGGCTGAAAATCTCTATATTTACTTTCAATCATTTAAAATCTTTCTTTACTCTGTTAAACAATTGCATTTCATTGCAAACAAACCCCCTCCTAAATCACATCAACATAGCTCCATCAACAACTCTTGGTTCAGACACTATAAAAGCGCGACAAGGAAAGTTCTAAGTCCATGTGGGTTCGACTCCTACTTCACTATCTACATTTAATTTATTTATTTATTTATTATTTAGAAGAATGAAATTATATTATTCTTGACACATAAACGACGTGTGTCAAAATTGGCGTCGTTGCCGTGGACTTCAGCAACTTTTCGTGTTTGTTTTTTATTGTTTATGACAAGGAGAAATCCGGGAGAACAGTTTGAATTTATTCCAGAAATTAAAGCATTTGCGAGACGACAAAACGCACAATGAAACCGAGAGAAGAAATATAAGTTGCGTCAACAACGATTCCATCAAGATCTCGAATCATCCCAAACCGAAACACACTTTGAAGAACGAAACCAAATGGGAGACAACGAACAGACGATCCAACAACTCATTAGGGCACCAGATGACAATCAGCCCTTGAGCATAACCTTCTCGAATGGTGCAACACCATTCCAACTAAAAACGGGCTTGATTCATCTCATACCAACCTTCCACGATTTGCCCAGCGAAAACCCACACAAACACCTTAAGGAGTTCCACATGGTTTTCTCAACTACGAAACCACAGGGAGTATCTGAAGATCAAATTAAACTTCGCACCTTTTGCTTTTCTTTATCTGATATTGTTAAGGATTGGCTTTATGATTTACCTTCTAACTCAGTTACTACCTGGACTGAAATGGCTCGCTTGTTTCTTGACAGGTTCTTTCCAGCCGATAAAGCAAGTGAAATGAGGCGAAATATTCTAAGTATCCGACAAAAGGATATCGAAACACTTTATGAATATTGGGAGCGCTTCAAGAAAATATGTACAAATTGCCCACAACACGGTTTGTTAGATTAAACACTTATTCAATATTTTTATGAAGGACTAACCCCTACAGATATGAAAGTAGTTGATGCAGCTAGCGGAGGAGCCCTAGTCAATATGACTCCGACGGCAGCAAGGACGTTAATTTCGACCATGGTAGCCAACTGACAACTCTTCTACCAACCAAGTGAACCATCTCGAAGAGTTACTGAGGTAGGTACCGTTTTATTAGAAAGCAAGATTGATAAATTAGCTGACATTGTTCAAACTTTGGTTGCAGATAGAAAGATTGTTTATAGGCTTTGTGGGATATGCACAAGCCCCGAACACCCGACGGATTGTTGCCCTATGATCCAAGAAGAAGATACCGAACAAGTGAAAGCAATGAGGAACTTTCCGGGATCCCATCAAAAACAGTACTACCCTACTACCAATCAAGGGTGGAGAGACCAAGGGTTTGCGCAGAACCAAAGACAACAATATCAGCAAAGGCAACCTAACCAACAGTTTCAACAAAAGTCGAACCTAGAGTCCATTGTAGAGCGGTTGGCTATGTCTTAGGAAAAATTCCAAAACCGCACGGAGGCCCATTTTTAAGAGATGGACAAGAAAATAAGTCAGATTGCCCAACGATTAGAAAGAATAGAGTCACAAGGGAGGTTACCTTCTCAGACGGAGTCTAACCCTAAAGAAAATGTTAGTGCAATTACTCTCTGCAATGGGACTGTTATAGCACCGAAAGAGCCACCAAAAGACAACAATCCACCAACAGAAGAAGGTAACGAAAACAAGGTAACCTTTTACCACCATCTCCTACTCCTTCGCCACCCCTTGTAGCCGCACCTCCCTCCCCATCAAGATTGGTGAAACGTTACAAAAGAGCCGAAGAGAAGGAGATCGTAGAAGTGTTTAAAAAAGTTCAAGTAAACATTCCCCTCTTAGAAGTCATTCGAAAAGTGCCAAGATGTGCTCGTTTTCTTAAAGAGCTCTGCACAACCAAGCGAAAACTCACCTGGCACGAAAAGGTAAACTTGGGAGAGCACGTTTCTGCAGTTTTTCAATGTAAGTTACCACCCAAAATGAAAGACCAAGGTATGTTTGCTATACCCTGTCAAATTGGTAATATATCTATTAAACGTGCAATGTGCGATCTTGGAGCTTCTATAAATGTAATACCGCTTTCTGTTTATAAAAAAATTACTAACGATCCTTTAAAAGAAACCAGGGTTACGATACAGTTGGCAGATCGATCGATCATCTACCCGGAAAGAGTGTTGGAAAATGTGTTGGTAAAAGTAGATGTGTTATTCTTTCCCGCAGATTTCTATGTGATCAATATGGCTCATGATTGAACAAACATTTGCTCCGAAGTATTGTTGGGACGACCATTCCTTAGCACAACAAATATGAAAATAAACACGAGGAACGGTCTTTTGTTTATGGAATTCGACGGTGAGGTAGTAGAATTTGACGTTTATAAGGCAATGAGGTACCCTGACCAAGTTGAAAGTGTTAATTCAATTGATATTATTGATCCTTATATAGAAGAGTTTGCAGAAACTAATGTTTTTGATAATTTCAGCATGGATTATGAACTTTGCGACAATAAGGAAGAAAGGGAGAATGAACATATTTCTTTTGTTAATTCTGTTTTGATTTTAACTCCCTCTAAGACTAAACCTTTACCTTCTATCTTGCAGGCTCCAGAGTTAGATGTTGCGTGTAAAATAGTCTATCGCAATGGTAGTGCAAGTATACACGACGCAAGTAGTAAAGTGATACGAAGTATCGGATATCGTCTCCACAGGGATTGGGCTAATAGCTTCACCTTAATTCACTGCACGAAAGTAAAGAAAATATTTTAGAAGTTGTCACGAGAATAATAAAGTAAACGTAAATAAAAGAGTAGAGATATCAAGATAGAGAGAATGGGCTGGTATTGAATTGCTCAGTAGTGCAGGTATTGCAGAGTTTAGGAAATCCAGTTCTGTCGTCGAGCCCGTCGCGGCAGCACCTGTCGTGGCAGCACCTGTCGCGGCAGCAGTCCGTTGATTGTCGCGGTAGCAAACACTCAACTCCGTACTTCAAGTTTGGTAAGAATCCCAGATGTGCCTTGGCCTATCCCTAGGTCCAAGTCTGTCGATGATCACGTCTTTGATGATACCTCCCGACGTGAATCGAAGGATGAACACCGATGCCGATGAATTCTTCTTTAGCCACTTAACCTCGTCCTATCCCTAGGCCCGAGATAGTTCAACTATAAACTAGAGAATTTGCTCTTATTCCTTTCGTATACTTAACTCTCCCGATGCTAAGTAAATAGATAACCTCACAATGCTCTCCCGATGCTCTTGCAAGATATTAATAACCAAAATAAGAGAACTTGAAGTTTATTTTATTGAACTGAAAATTCCTAAAACAAAACAACCCTTACAACTACTTTACAAATCAACCCGTGGCCCTAGGGGGAATTTAGAACATGGTGTGGGAAGGAAAACGACTAGAGGTTGAGAGAGAAGGCTAGGGTAATCGGTTATGGGGTTATGCCTCCCTAGGTTAAAATACATGCCCTTATATAAGCTTTGGGCTCAAGTTATCTAAATTAGCAAGAATACAACTTTAATTGAAAGTATGATTCTAATAAAGACTAAATCTTCAAGGAATCTACTTTCCAGCCGTCATCTTCTTCCTTGGGATTTTCCCGCCTTGAACTTTGGGCTTGACATATCTTTTGATCTGGGGCTTGGAAAAATATGAGGTTTTCACACGACAGACGGGCTGAATTTTCTCTATCTGTCGAGGTCACTTTGCTTCTTCTCCTCAAAACTGCTGTCGTTCTCTGTTGTCACGGCAACAACCGTGGCAGCATCTTCCTCTTTGTCTGCTTGTCCAGTTCCGCTCCTCTGCTTCACTGCCCAGCGCCTACCCTTTCCGTCTGCTACAGCAGCAACCTGCAAAAATAGCCATTTTTAGTAGAATCTGTGCCTTTTAATATATTTGTGATGTTTTGCTGTAAACTAACATAAATGCAATGAATAATGCTTGAATGCAGCAGAAATTGTAACCCCCGTAGCCCGGCCTAGACGGTTGACCCGAACTACGAAGATTACACGGGGAAAACCAAAGTCAACCCGAAAGTCAACCTTGATTAACGACCCTTTTTTTTTCTTTTTAATCTTGTCTAGATGCTCATTAACCCTAGATGTGATCAAACAAACAACATACTCAAAGATCACAACCATCAGAGATCATTCAGGGACCCAATTGCACAAAACACAACTTTAGGGACCAATTTGTAAATTCTGAAAACTCTGAGGCCTTAACCAGATTTTAAGTTACCAACTTAAAATTAATCATGTTTCATGCATCTCGGCCAAATTTCAGCTCAAACGGACATCTCAAACTCATACAATTGCACATACAAGATTCAGGACCAAAATGCAAACATTTTGAAACACATAACTGCCACTATCAGCCCCCAACGGTCAACCGTTCCGAAACGGGAGACAGCCCGTTTCGAAACGCGGGGCCGTTCCGCAACGGGTACCGAAACGGGGGTCGGGCAGTGGCCTATCCGTTTCGGAACGGTTTCACCCGTTTCGGACGCCTGGGCTGCTTCAAGGCACCCGTTCCGAAACGGTACACCCTGTTCCGAAACACCCTGCACAAAATGCAGAAATTTGCCTATTTAAACATGCAATTAAACATCCAATCATGCTCCAACAGCCACCCAACTTTGCCAACATGCAATTTAACATAAAAGAGGCATACTTGCATCAACAATTCACCAACATGCCATCATACATGAAAAGCCCCAATTTTAAGACTAAGCTTCCAACACAAGCAATCCATTTAAGCAACATACTTCCAATTCAAACTCATAAGCCAAACCATGTTCCAACAACATCAACAATACAAAACCATACTTGTCTGAACATAAACAAACACATACATCAACCCAAGAGATTCTACCCCATTGCCTTTATTAACTATAGCTATTAACCGAGACATACATCTCAAGTGGAGTCCTTCTTGAATCCCTTGCTCCTCGCTGTCCAAACTTCAAGAATCTGCATTGATGGACAAAAAGGAGCGTAAGCACATAATGCTTAGTGAGGAATGCTCAAAACCAAAACACCATCAATGCAGCGAGCCAAAATCACTTTTAAAACAAACTCGATTTGTTTACCAAAGCCATGTTTGAAAACTCCTTTTCAACAACAAGCTCAAAACCATGCATCGCACATACATGAAAACCAACCCTTAGTTTAGCAAACTAAGAAAACCCTTTTCAAAGCACAACTTGCAAAATCAACCATTTAGCCAAACCATGCATACACACCATATGCAAGCTAAAACAAAACCTTGGAAAACACTCCCATTTCACAACATACCTTTCTTTAAACTTGAAAGCCAAAACAAACAAGAATCTTTTAAAACCATTTCACAAACCAACCAACACATGCATTAAACCAAAGACAACATATATGAACCACAACATCATCATCACATGCCTTTAAAAACAAGTCTCAACAAGACTCCAATGCACTAAAGATATTTCATGCTCACATGCCTCATTTTCCAAATGATAATCAACACTTGTTCAACTTAACAAGTAAACATGCATTCACAAGCATTATACACTTTCCATGCAACCATGCATCTTTTCAAGCATCTCATGCTTCACATGCAATTATGCATCAATTCAAGCATCTCATGCTTCACATGAAAATATGCATCATTTCAAGCACCTCATGCTTCATCACAATCAAGAACATCATATTGGCCTTCAAATGATCAACCACATTCACTTTTCAACTCAACACCCAATCGGATACGCGGATTCCGAGCGTTGTCCCTACGCTCCCTACACCCTACCAATCCAAGGTCCTCGAATGGGCAACAACCTCCATTATGACCTCAACATCCTAAGGTTCCCATGTATGGACTTTTAAACACCACACAACCTTAGCTCTTCCCCAAGGTTCTCATGTATGGACTTTTAACCACCATACAACCTTGACATGCACAAGGTTCTCACATATGGGCAACACCTCCATATAACCTTTGCATTCACCGATTGGTAGTTGTAGAACATCACTAACGAGATCCGGGACACCCTACACAAGATCCACACATGGACTTAACACTGCCATTGTGATCTCAACAAGCACAAGGTTCTCACATATGGGCAACACCTCCATATAACCTTTGCTCAACCAAGGTCCTCGAATGGGCAACACCTCCATTATGACCTCAATCATCTCGTTAGGATACTTGAAGGGAGTTTCCCGGTCCACTCTTGACCACTCCACCTCCAAGGCGACTTAATTCACGGTGCAACCAATCCTATAGCCAGCTAACTATATCCGATCAAAGAACCAAGAACCACTTACATCACTTGCCAATATAACCATCTTACCACATTAGTCCAATGTTCCATATGCATAACCATAATGCAAAACCATTACCACATTAATCAAATGATTCACATGCATAACCAATATGCAAAACCATTACCACATTAATCAAATGATTCACATGCATAACCAATATGCAAAAACCATCATTTACCAGCATTAATTCACTGTTTTAAAGCACTAAACAAAGCCATTGAACAACATGCAACACCATGCATCAAATCCACATTTTCAATGTATAAAACCAAGGATCTCTTACCTTGAGCATCCTTCACATATGGCTTTCAAAACCAGCATTAAACCATGCTAAAATATGCTTTCAAAACAGAATTAAACCATGCAAAACACATGCATTTCAATCATCAACCACAATTTCTTAAAAAGCCAATTCATATCACAAATCAAGTAAGAAATCCATTTACTTACTCTTGAGCTTAGCAAAGTTGTTTAGACTTAAACTAAGCTCCCAAAACCTTCAAACCTTTGTTTAAAAGCCGAAAACCCAACTTCACTCACCGATACACAAAACAAAGCTAGCCACCAAGCCTTCCAAGCATCCGAAACCTTCCGCAACACCTCTAAAGCTCACGGATCAAACTCCCCTGTTTCAAGCACACAAAAACAGCACATTAATGCATCATTATGCATTAAGAACAGCAGCCACACAACCAAATTCGCTGCTCAACACAAATCCAACAATTCGCCTACCAAACACAACCGAAATCACCTCCAAACACTACCAAAACTTAACCCAGCCAAGATCCATCACTTCTAACCATTTTTAAACATCATTTAACATCCAAAATGATCACAAACACGTCCTTCTACTTCCAGGTATAACAGATCACCAAAAACACTCCAAAAACAACCAAAAACTCAAGCAAAACTTAGGAAATTCAACCTATCCGGGATTGCATTAATTAAACCTCAACTTCTAATCAATTTAGCATTCATTTAACATCATTTTGACACTTCAAAACACTGCCCAAACAGATCACACGAAAATTTCACCAAAATCACCAAATCTTGCATTTTAAGCCAAAATCAAGATTTCTATTGAAAAGCCTTTAACAAAACACAAACCAAGGATTGAGAACTTGGGAATTTCAGTAAAGAACTTGAAGTTCAGAGGAGAAGGACGTTCTTACCTCCAAACTTGAGTTTCTCCTTTTTGGAGCCAAAAAGCTTGATGAAACAACTTGCAAATTGAGAGGTTTTGTTGATGAGATGATTAGGAATCAAATGAGAGTTGAAATGAGTGATTTGAGTGACAAAATCAGAGGAGGAAATCTGGAGAGAATGTGTTTGGTTTGAGAGAAAAGATGAGAGAAAATGGTTGAGAGAAAAGTTAGTTAGATTTAGGAAAATATCTTCCCTCCACTTTTCTTTTGTTTAAAAACACTTAATTAATCATTTAATATATTTAGAAAATCTGGAGAAACTCCCATTGGGTAAATAGCTCCTTAAAGATTCAAAGTTTCAATCCTTTATAAAACTGTCACCGAACTTTCAAAAATTACATTTTGGTCACTAGCCAAAATGTCAACCTTCCGAACCTCATTTTCCAAAATTGATTTCACAGTTCACTTTTATATATTAAAAGATGATTTTAGAACATTTTTCCATATTTTTAATGCAACCCGAACTAGGCTTTCCTAATTTCACCTCTTTAGATTCGAACAGCACTTTGACCAAACCGGTCAATGCCCAAAACTTCTGAGCCCAAAACCGGGGCGTTACAACTCTCCCCCCCTTAGGAAATTTCGTCCTCGAAATTTCAACCGGCGAAAAGAGAACAACAACCTTCTCAAAACACACACAAGGCAACACAAAACCCTCAACCAACACTGAACACTTTCCACACAAAACTCCACTGAACCCAACACCACTACATGCTGTTCGCAAACCCAGAACACTCAAAGATAGCCACAACTTAACCTTCCACATCTCCAGACTGTACACAGCCCCAACTTTAACCATAAAGAACTTTAGCTTTCACAGCACACACTACTGTAACACACAACTTCCAAGACTGGTTCACACAGGGACTCTAACCAATCCAATTCAACCACCATACAAACTTCTCTGCTTCCAAAACTCTTGCAACTCTCAAACCTCTTCCAAGAATCTTCCCAACAAGCAAAAATTCTTAAGCATCAACTGCTTACCCAAACTCCTCAACAAAAGCTGATAAACCTCCACAACTGTTGCTAACATTACCACCACGACTCACCAGGTCTACTCACCCACAAACCAAAATTACATCACAACCTCAACTCGGCTCCGCCAGCTGCTCCATACACCACCAGCTGACCTCAAAAGAAATTCACATACACACAACCAGCCAACCACTTCTCATAAGAATCCTTCCAAACAACACAAGCCTTCGATCCTTCATGATCCTTCCACTTCAACTTAAATGCTAAGCTACCTCAGCACTTGGAAAAAACAACCACCAAACTGCAACCTCACTTAGCACCAAGGAACTACCACTCCCACTTAGCTATCAAACCACCTGATCGATTCTAACCTCAACCGGTACCCCTCACCACCAAACCACTAAACTCATAAAGCATCAAACACCAATCTTCTACCAACAGGCTATACCACCCTCACTATTACTAGCAACTAGCTTAACAAACTCCATTACCTCTAACTTCCACTCAGCACCAACACAACCTCTAAAAACCCACCATCCAACCTAACCCAACCACCACTCTAACAGATTCGATTAATTATTAGCGAGTGTGAACATCGTATGCATGATCACTTACATGCCCTATCAATGCCTGATGTACATGTATGCAAAACCTCTAATGTCATGCCACATGTATGCATGGACCAACATATATAATATAGCATATAACAATGATTTTAACTGTGCATGAATGCCAGTTCACACCCTCCAATAACATCCTCAAATCCGTCTAAGAACAACCTCCTACCGCACTTCTAGCTTATCTAACTCCATCATACCAGCAGCTACTAACCACAAGATTCTCACAAAGCCCTCTTCACATCAAAGACATTTCCAAACTACACCCATTACCCCAAACATGCTAGCAACAAGACTAAACTTACCACGCAAGGAAAACCAACAGAAACCAAACTAAGGTAACTAGAGCAAAGATTACTAAACAAGGTTACCTGAAAACACAACACCTCTCTGAAGCTTCATCAGACGAGCTCTCTTCCTTGCGGAACCATCATCCTCCTGCCGCACCACTGCAGCACTAGCTAACACACTAGGGCCACCACCACCTCCTTGCGGTAAAGAACCTTGACTGTTCCGAGCCAACATCAAACAATCACGTCTCATGTGTCCAGCAGACCCACATTTCCAGCAATTCTCCTTTCCCACACTCTTCACAACTTTCTGCTCTTTCTGCCACTTCTGAACCTTGCCTCGGCCGTGCCCACGACCTTTCTGAGATCCTTTGGCTATCACCAAAGCCGACTTCACTCCAAGAGGACAATCACGCTTAACATGCACTTTGGAACCACAGTTCCAGCAAGCACCCGCGCCCCAACAACCTCCAACATGGCGCCTTTCACAACGGTCACACACCGGTGGCTGAACTTCCACTCCTTGCTCAAGCAACACTTGCTCCACAGCAGCACCACCGTCACTTTGCTCAACCCTTGAAAACTTCCCTCCAAGATACCTTTCATAAAAGGCAGATACAAAGAAATCCCAATCAATATCAGGAATATGTGACGCCACAGCCACTGATGTCCACCAGACACAGGCATCCTCCAACATCAGAGAAACAACACTCCCCAACTTACAAGCAAGATCACAGCCTTCCTGATCCAAGATCAGAACCACACTGGCCAACCAAGCCTCAAACATCTCTGGTGTAGAACCATGATATTCCACAGCACCCAAATCAAGCAAACGCTGCTTCGGCAAACCCACACATTCCACAGCCAGCACATCCACTGACTTTACCTTTACCACAGCCTGAGATGTTCCCAACACCTCCTGAACATCAGATGATGAACTCTTCACCGCAGAACTAGCTTCTTTCCCTTGCCTTATCACCTCAACCCCAGGCACAGAAAACTGAGACAAAACACCTCCACGAAAGGGTGAATTCCACGCCTTAACAACCTGCCCCAAGGCAGCAACCATCTCACCCAACTGCCATTCTTTCATCGACTTAGCCATACTACTAACAACAACAAACATACAATCACAACAAACAAACAAACCAGTTAGACCAGCATTAAGCAAGGATTCAAACTCCAACTCCAAAATAACACAATAGCTATATTAATAAGGCAATGGGTATCCCGAATCCTCCCCTTACATGACATAACAGTCAACACAACATGGATATCACAACATCAAGCATATCAAACAACACACCTTGATCATGCTTACATCAAACAGCATCCACTTGCAACAGCATATTATTACATAACATACTCACAGCACTTTCATCATGCATAAAACCAACTCACAGCATCAGCTTATCATCAGCACAAACCACATAAGCTCAACCAAGATTCATAACCATAAAACATGCTTGAAAACATCAGCAACATGCTCAGAAACATCATCAATTTGCTCAGAAACACCAGCATCATGCCCAGAAACACGTGTTTCAACCAACATTCAACCACACATCAGGGTAAACAACAAGCACACATCACAACAACTTACCGTTTTCCCCAAGCATTCGCAACTCAGCTCTGATACCACCAAATGTAACCCCCGTAGCCCGGCCTAGACGGTTGACCCGAACTACGAAGATTACACGGGGAAAACCAAAGTCAACCCGAAAGTCAACCTTGATTAACGACCCTTTTTTTTTCTTTTTAATCTTGTCTAGATGCTCATTAACCCTAGATGTGATCAAACAAACAACATACTCAAAGATCACAACCATCAGAGATCATTCAGGGACCCAATTGCACAAAACATAACTTTAGGGACCAATTTGTAAATTCTGAAAACTCTGAGGCCTTAACCAGATTTTAAGTTACCAACTTAAAATTAATCATGTTTCATGCATCTCGGCCAAATTTCAGCTCAAACGGACATCTCAAACTCATACAATTGCACATACAAGATTCAGGACCAAAATGCAAACATTTTGAAACACATAACTGCCACTGTCAGCCCCCAACGGTCAACCGTTCCGAAACGGGAGACAGCCCGTTTCGAAACGCGGGGCCGTTCCGCAACGGGTACCGAAACGGGGGTCGGGCAGTGGCCTATCCGTTTCGGAACGGTTTCACCCGTTTCGGACGTCTGGGCTGCTTCAAGGCACCCGTTCCGAAACGGTACACCCTGTTCTGAAACACCCTGCACAAAATGCAGAAATTTGCCTATTTAAACATGCAATTAAACATCCAATCATGCTCCAACAGCCACCCAACTTTGCCAACATGCAATTTAACATAAAAGAGGCATACTTGCATCAACAATTCACCAACATGCCATCATACATGAAAAGCCCCAATTTTAAGACTAAGCTTCCAACACAAGCAATCCATTTAAGCAACATACTTCCAATTCAAACTCATAAGCCAAACCATGTTCCAACAACATCAACAATACAAAACCATACTTGTCTGAACATAAACAAACACATACATCAACCCAAGAGATTCTACCCCATTGCCTTTATTAACTATAGCTATTAACCGAGACATACATCTCAAGTGGAGTCCTTCTTGAATCCCTTGCTCCTCGCTGTCCAAACTTCAAGAATCTGCATTGATGGACAAAAAGGAGCGTAAGCACATAATGCTTAGTGAGGAATGCTCAAAACCAAAACACCATCAATGCAGCGAGCCAAAAATCACTTTTAAAACAAACTCGATTTGTTTACCAAAGCCATGTTTGAAAACTCCTTTTCAACAACAAGCTCAAAACCATGCATCGCACATACATGAAAACCAACCCTTAGTTTAGCAAACTAAGAAAACCCTTTTCAAAGCACAACTTGCAAAATCAACCATTTAGCCAAACCATGCATACTCACCATATGCAAGCTAAAACAAAACCTTGGAAAACACTCCCATTTCACAACATACCTTTCTTTAAACTTGAAAGCCAAAACAAACAAGAATCTTTTAAAACCATTTCACAAACCAACCAACACATGCATTAAACCAAAGACAACATATATGAACCACAACATCATCATCACATGCCTTTAAAAACAAGTCTCAACAAGACTCCAATGCACTAAAGATATTTCATGCTCACATGCCTCATTTTCCAAATGATAATCAACACTTGTTCAACTTAACAAGTAAACATGCATTCACAAGCATTATACACTTTCCATGCAACCATGCATCTTTTCAAGCATCTCATGCTTCACATGCAATTATGCATCAATTCAAGCATCTCATGCTTCACATGCAAATATGCATCATTTCAAGCACCTCATGCTTCATCACAATCAAGAACATCATATTGGCCTTCAAATGATCAACCACATTCACTTTTCAACTCAACACCCAATCGGATACGCGGATTCCGAGCGTTGTCCCTACGCTCCCTACACCCTACCAATCCAAGGTCCTCGAATGGGCAACAACCTCCATTATGACCTCAACATCCTAAGGTTCCCATGTATGGACTTTTAAACACCACACAACCTTAGCTCTTCCCCAAGGTTCTCATGTATGGACTTTTAACCACCATACAACCTTGACATGCACAAGGTTCTCACATATGGGCAACACCTCCATATAACCTTTGCATTCACCGATTGGTAGTTGTAGAACATCACTAACGAGATCCGGGACACCCTACACAAGATCCACACATGGACTTAACACTGCCATTATGATCTCAACAAGCACAAGGTTCTCACATATGGGCAACACCTCCATATAACCTTTGCTCAACCAAGGTCCTCGAATGGGCAACACCTCCATTATGACCTCAACCATCTTGTTAGGATACTTGAAGGGAGTTTCCCGGTCCACTCTTGACCACTCCACCTCCAAGGCGACTTAATTCACGGTGCACCCAATCCTATAGCCGGCTAACTATATCCGATCAAAGAACCAAGAACCACTTACATCACTTGCCAATATAACCATCTTACCACATTAGTCCAATGTTCCATATGCATAACCATAATGCAAAACCATTACCACATTAATCAAATGATTCACATGCATAACCAATATGCAAAACCATTACCACATTAATCAAATGATTCACATGCATAACCAATATGCAAAAACCATCATTTACCAGCATTAATTCACTGTTTTAAAGCACTAAACAAAGCCATTGAACAACATGCAACACCATGCATCAAATCCACATTTTCAATGTATAAAACCAAGGATCTCTTACCTTGAGCATCCTTCACATATGGCTTTCAAAACCAGCATTATACCATGCTAAAATATGCTTTCAAAACAGAATTAAACCATGCAAAACACATGCATTTCAATCATCAACCACAATTTCTTAAAAAGCCAATTCATATCACAAATCAAGTAAGAAATCCATTTACTTACTCTTGAGCTTAGCAAAGTTGTTTAGACTTAAACTAAGCTCCCAAAACCTTCAAACCTTTGTTTAAAAGCCGAAAACCCAACTTCACTCACCGATACACAAAACAAAGCTAGCCACTAAGCCTTCCAAGCATCCGAAACCTTCCGCAACACCTCTAAAGCTCACGGATCAAACTCCCCTATTTCAAGCACACAAAAACAGCACATTAATGCATCATTATGCATTAAGAACAGCAGCCACACAACCAAATTCGCTGCTCAACACAAATCCAACAATTCGCCTACCAAACACAACCGAAATCACCTCCAAACACTACCAAAACTTAACCCAGCCAAGATCCATCACTTCTAACCATTTTTAAACATCATTTAACATCCAAAATGATCACAAACACGTCCTTCTACTTCCAGGTATAACAGATCACCAAAAACACTCCAAAAACAACCAAAAACTCAAGCAAAACTTAGGAAATTCAACCTATCCGGGATTGCATTAATTAAACCTCAACTTCTAATCAATTTAGCATTCATTTAACATCATTTTGACACTTCAAAACACTGCCCAAACAGATCACACGAAAATTTCACCAAAATCACCAAATCTTGCATTTTAAGCCAAAATCAAGATTTCTATTGAAAAGCCTTTAACAAAACACAAACAAAGGATTGAGAACTTGGGAATTTCAGTAAAGAACTTGAAGTTCAGAGGAGAAGGACGTTCTTACCTCCAAACTTGAGTTTCTCCTTTTTGGAGCCAAAAAGCTTGATGAAACAACTTGCAAATTGAGAGGTTTTGTTGATGAGATGATTAGGAATCAAATGAGAGTTGAAATGAGTGATTTGAGTGACAAAATCAGAGGAGGAAATCTGGAGAGAATGTGTTTGGTTTGAGAGAAAAGATGAGAGAAAATGGTTGAGAGAAAAGTTAGTTAGATTTAGGAAAATATCTTCCCTCCACTTTTCTTTTGTTTAAAAACACTTAATTAATCATTTAATATATTTATAAAATCTGGAGAAACTCCCATTGGGTAAATAGCTCCTTAAAGATTCAAAGTTTTAATCCTTTATAAAACTGTCACCGAACTTTCAAAAATTACATTTTGGTCACTAGCCAAAATGTCAACCTTCTGAACCTCATTTTCCAAAATTGATTTCACAGTTCACTTTTATATATTAAAAGATGATTTTAGAACATTTTTCCATATTTTTAATGCAACCCGAACTAGGCTTTCCTAATTTCACCTCTTTAGATTCGAACAGCACTTTGACCAAACCGGTCAACGCCCAAAACTTCTGAGCCCAAAACCGGGGCGTTACAGAAATATGGGTTAAATAGGGTGTAAATAATAGAACTTTTACACACTCAACACACCCCCAAACTCAAGTTTTTGTTTGCCCTCAAGCAACTAAGACCTAAAAGAAAAATGAAATATTTTTGTTTTGGCTTTCAAACACCTAACTTTCCCTTACCCGTCGTTCGTTCCCTGTGATGGCAGCAACCTGTCGGATAATTTAGGATCTGTCCGGAATCTCACTATAGTCCTCGTGCAGTGTGTGCATGCTTGTGAACAGTTATATGCCAAGACTCTCTTAGTTTCACTAGAATATTCAACTCTTAACTCGAATTTTTTTATGCCAAAGTTTATCTTTTTGGAGGCACATTTTCATGCTTCTTTGATTTTTTGTTTTGACTCGATTTCTCTATTTTTCAAGCTAAAGTTTTACTAGAGCCAGTTTTAGGCACCTCTAGTTAACTTCCTAGTGCCAGTTTCGGGCACCTCTAGGGTTGTTTGAGTCTCTTTTGCTAAACTTCTTTCCTAGAGCCAGTGTTAGGCACCTCTAGGGGCTATTCAAGTGCTGAGTTTCCTATTCTAGTTTGGCTAAAAGAAGTCTAAGCAGTATAACAGTCACAATGGTGTTTAAGTTTTCAGAACTATAGAAAGGCTCTAAACTTATCCTAAAACTATCCTAAAGTTACTGCCACGACAGAGCTGTCACGACAGGTAAGTTCAGTTCACAGTTTTCAGCCAAAATTTTCAGATTTTTTTTAGAGAAAAATAACTAAGTAAAAGACACAAAATTTAACTAAGATGTACTCCATTAATATAGAGGGTTGCCATCCCCAAACTCGAGGGTTGCATTGCCCTCAATGCAAATGACAAAATAAAAATTAAAACATATGAAGGCAGTACATCACAAAATATATATGGCAGGCAGCAATAAGAAGATAAGAAAATTAAATTTAGGCGCTGTCTTCGCTGCTGCTGCTGAGGCGGATCTGGCGGCGGATTCTGGTTCCCGGGGCGGGCTGGGGTGGTTGCTATACAACCTGAATATCAGAGCTACTGCTGCTGCTGTCACTACTGCTGCTGGCCTTTGGCAGAGTGTTCTTATCTGTCACTCTTTTCTGCCTCTTTACCGGTGAAAACTCCTTTGACAGATTCCTCTGAATAGAGGGTTCATCGTCACTGTCTGCCCAAACGGAGGAGGAAGAGAACCCAGCAACAAAGGTAGCAAGGTCATCCAATGGCACTGGTCGCTTTGTTCCTCGAGCAGATGGTTCGGCATGAGTGCTGCCGGCTGCCGTCGGGGCAGACGATGGTATAGAGGTGGCAGATGGTGTTTGTGGTGTAGCAGCAGGTGTAGGTGTGTGGACAGGGGTGGGGACAGTGAAGTAATGGGCAGGGAAAGTGGGGAAAACATCATCAGGGAAATTTAAAGTATTTTGAATGAAATTTACCATAGAGGCGGTGAAGTCCCTGATGAATGTCATGAGGCCCAACTGTCTTTCCTCAATCTTTTGAATGGCAGCTAAGATCTGATTGGAGGAGTCTGTCGGAGCAGCTGCTGCGGCGGCAGGTGCAGGATTTGGCTGCTCTGATGATTCAGCTGTGGCGGCCGCGGGGTTGAATGATGATAGAGGGGTGGCCACGGTCAGCTCCATGAGGCTGAGGATATTCTTTTCTGTCCAACCCCGTCCTTTCACTATTAAATCAGTGTCGGCTTCTGGCACTTTATAGCCGCGGCAGAGAGATGTGATGAGGTAGGGGAGGAAAAGGAGGCCTGTCGTTCGATGTGCACTTTCCAAAATACTCTCTCGAATATAACTACCCACATTAATGGACCGTTCATTTAAAATAGAGTGTATTAAGGCTAACCTTTGCTGGTCAACGGTTGTATGGTGTGACGACGACATGATCCTCTTTTTGATGAAGGCATTCCATAGTTTTGCCTCCGGCAGCAGCTGACTCCGTTTCACTGTGTGTGGATTTTTCCGGCTTGTATTCCATTCGGTCCCCTCTTCCGTCAGTTCTGCCATGACATCGTCATAGGCAGCATCATCCAAGGTGTCGAGGAACTACTGGTGTGCGTCATCATTGGGGCCTATGTAGAGGCCATATAAGGAATTGATGTGCTCGGCTGTAAACGATACCTCTTTCCCTCTAACATTCACTGATGTCACCGTTTTGCTGCTGATGGCAGCATAAAATTCTCTCACCAGCGTCTCGTTCATCTCCTCTGGTTGCTCCGCAAATGTTTGCCATAATAGAGCTCTAATCTTCCTGGCTATGAAAGGCTTGAGGCCCAGATTCTTTGCCTTTGGTATATAGATGAAGCCCCGTTCTTCCCACAGGTCTCTGGTTGCAAAGGACTGTGGGGGAGTTGCTGCCGGTGAGGAAGTAGAGGCAGCATTACGGCGGGTTTTTCTGGAAGACATGTTAGTGCAAGGGTTGTGAAAAGTAAATGAAAGCAAATGAAAACTAAAGATGGAGAGCAAGTAAGAAAGGCAGAGGTGAGTGAAAATTAAATTGAAATGGGGTTTTATAGAAGAGGAATTTCTGCCCGTTGAAGCTGTAACGGCAGGCGCGAATAACGGGGCAGCTGTTGAGCTTTAGCGTGTCTGGCGTGTCTGACACACGTTTCCGCGTCTGTTACGCGTCTGTCACACGTTTCTGCGTCTGTCGTGACAGCATGGTGACAGGCTGTCTTTTCCGCGTCTGTCACGGCAGCCGTAACGGCAGGCTTCAATATTTGGGCTTTGTTGGGCTGATGGATGGATGGTGGGCTGAGTTCACTTCTCCTGTTCTTCTTGACTCCTTTATTTCCTAAAAACAATAAACATAAAAACATTATTCAAAATAAAATAAACCTTATTTCCTAATAATAAATAATATTAATAAAAATAAAATAATTAAAATTTAGGTTAACTTAGGGATGCCAGGTGGGGCATCTCCTAAGGTAACCACTTCCTGCATTCCTGGGGCTTCAGTCCCCTGATAAAGCTTGAGGCGCTGTCCGTTGACTTTGAATTGGTGCCCGTCTTTTAATGATCGGATTGTGATGGCACCATGGGGAAAAACTTGTACAACTTGGAATGGGCCAGACCATCTAGATTTCAGTTTCCCTGGGAAGAGTTTCAGTCTAGAATTGAACAACAATACAAGCTGCCCTGGGCAGAACTGTCGTGGCAGCAACTTCCTGTCATGCCACTTCTTAGTTTTCTCCTTGTAGACTCTTGCATTGTCGTAGGCCATTGTCCGTATTTCTTCAATTTCGTTCAGATCTAACAGCCTTTTCTGTCCTGCCCTATCTAAGTCCATATTTACTGCCTTGATTGCCCAGTATGCTCTGTGCTCTATTTCGACAGGTAGATGACATGTTTTCCCATAAATCAATCGGTACGGAGACATGCCCAATGGAGTCTTAAAAGCTGTCCTATATGCCCATAATGCATCATTGAGGAGTAAAGACCAGTCTTTCCTAGTTGGCTTAACCATCTTCTCAAGAATGTTCTTAACTTCCCTATTGGATATCTCAGCTTGTTCATTGGTCTGTGGGTGGTATGCTATCGCGATCCGATGCTTGACACCATATTTCTTCAAGGCGGCAGTAATAACCCTATTGTCGAAATGTCTCCCTTCATCACTGATAATCGCCTTAGGGATGCCAAACCTAGAAAAAATGTTTTTGTGTAAAAACTTTTGGACTGTCTTGGCATCATTCTTTTGAGTTGCGATAGCTTCAACCCACTTAGAGACATAATCCACTGCTAGGAGGATGTATAGATTCCCACACGAAGATGGAAAAGGTCCCATAAAATCAATCCCCCAAACGTCGAAGATTTCGACTTCTAGAATGTTTTGAAGTGGCATCTCGTTTCTCCTTGAGATGTTTCCTGTCCTTTGGTACCTGTCACAGCTCTTGTAGAAGGTTTGTGCATCTTTATACAGTGACGGCCAATAAAACCCTGACTGCAGCACCTTGGCAGTAGTTTTGTTACTTCCTAAGTGCCCTCCATACTGTGAAGCATGGCAGTGATGAAGAATGTCTTCTTGCTCTTCATGTGGTACACATCTCCTTATAACCTGATCTGCACAAAATTTGAAAAGAAGAGGTTCGTCCCAATAATAATGCTTAACATCATTTTGGAACCTCTTCCTGGCTTGATAATTAAGATCAGAAGGAATTATTCTGCTAACTATAAAATTAACGAAATCAGCATACCATGGGAGTTCAGAAGACTTACTTGCCGCCATGGCTGTCGCGGCAGTGATTGCGGTAGCAAAGAGCTGCTCGTCTGGGAAGGTCTCCAGTATGTTTGTCTCATCTATTGGTAGACTCTGTCCCTTCTCCAATCTTGACAAGTGATCTGCCACATGATTTTCTATCCATTTTTTGTCCTTGATTTCAAGGTTGAATTCTTGCAATAGCAGGATCCTCCGTATCAATTGAGGCTTTGCATCCTTTTTCGCGAACAAATACTTCAGGGCAGAATGGTCTGTGTGCACTATTACCTTCGTTCCAAGTATGTAAGAACGAAACTTGTCGATGGAGAATACCACAGCTAATAACTCTTTTTCTGTGGTGGTGTAGGTCACTTGGGCGTCATTCAGTGTCTTGCTGGCATAATATATGACATGAAATAATTTATCTCTACGTTGCCCAAGTGCTGCCCCGACAGCATAGTCACTAGCATCACACATAATCTCAAATGGTTGTGTCCAGTCTGGTGGCTGTACTATTGGGGCTGTTACCAGTTTTTCCTTCAGAACCTTGAATGCTTCAGTACATTCATCATTGAAGTCAAAGGGTCGGTTCTGCTCCAAAAGATGGCATAGGGGCTTGGTGATTTTTGAGAAATTCGCAATGAACCTCCTGTAAAAACCAGCATGTCCTAAGAAGCTTCTGATTCCCTTGACCGTGGTTGGTGGCGGCAGCTTTTCGATCACTTCTATTTTGGCCCTGTCGACTTCTATGCCACGGCAGCTGATCTTATGGCCAAGGACTATCCCTTCATCCACCATGAAGTGGCATTTTTCCCAATTCAAGACTAGGTTTGCTTTTTCACATCTTTCAAGTACCTTTTGTAGATTGCCTAAGCAGCTCTCAAAGTCATCCCCAAAGACTGAAAAACCATCCATAAAAATCTCAAGGAAATCCTCCACCATATCGGAGAATATGGCCATCATGCACCTTTGGAAGGTGGCAGGTGCATTGCATAATCCAAACGACATCCTCCTAAAAGCATATGTTCCGTATGGGCATGTGAAAGTCGTCTTTTCTTGATCCTCTGATGCGATAGCAATTTGATTGTACCCTGAATAACCATCAAGAAAACAATAGTAAGGTTTACCCGCTAATCTGTCAAGCATTTGATCAATAAAGGGTAAAGGAAAATGGTCCTTTCGAGTAGCTTTGTTAAGATTCCGATAGTCCATACAAACCCTCCAACTGGTCACAGTCCTGGTTGGGATTAACTCATTGTTTTCATTGGTCACCACGGTCATTCCTCCTTTCTTGGGAACACATTGCACCGAGATCACCCATTTGCTGTCGGAGATGGCGTAAATAATACCAGCATCTAACCATTTGATTATCTCTTTACGCACCACCTCTTTCATCGCATGGTTTAGCCGCCTTTGGGCATCTATAGTCGGCTTATGATCTTCCTCTAAAAGGATTTTATGCATGCATAACGCCGGACTAATGCCTTGAATATCAGCTATCGTCCATCCAATTGCCTTTTTGTGCTGCCGCAGCATCCCTATTAGCTTTCGTTCCTGTTCCTGTGGCAGCTTAGAAGAGATGATTACAGGCAACGTATCATTTGAACCAAGAAAAACATATTTTAGCTGCCCTGGCAGGGGCTTCAGTTCTAAGGCAGGTGGCTCAACAGTAGATGGCTTTTGAATTGCATGGTTATCCGAAGTGTAATTTAAAGGTTTGAATAACTTACCTGGACGATCGCCTATCCAGTTTACCTCCTCCTGATCTTCAGTATCAGATGTATCAGATTCAGAGGAGTTGTTGTCGTCAGTGCTGTCGTGACAGCCCTGTAGGTGGCTGCCGCGACAATGACCAATTCTGATGGCGTGACAGCCCAACCTGATGCAGGGTTGATCAAGGGTAACTTCAGTGATAGCCTTGCATTCCTCGTCTGCATCAGCATGCTTCATAGCTTGGAGAACATTCAACTTAATCTCTTGGTCGTTCACTCTCATGGTGAGTTCTCCTTTTTCCACATCAATCAGTGATCTTCCCGTGGCTAAGAAGGGTCGCCCAAGGATGATTGGTGCGTTTTCATCTGCTTCACAATCTAAAACAAGAAAGTCAGCAGGAAAAATAAATTTATCCACTCTTACCAGAATATCTTCAATTTTTCCTTCCGGATGAACATAAGAGCGGTCTGCCAGCTGCAGAATTACTGTCGTGGGCCGCGCCTTTCCAATACCTAATTTCTGGAAAACAGATTTTGGCTTTAAATTAATACTAGCACCAAGATCACAAAGTGGCTTACCCATATATTTGTCTCCGATTACACAAGGTATGATGAAGCTCCCCGGATCCTTCTTTTTCTGGGGTGGCTGCCGATGAAGAATACTCATGCAACCTTCTGTCATCTTTACCGTTTCAAATTCCCCAAGTTTAGATTTCTTTGACATGACATCCTTGAGAAATTTGGCATAACCGGGCATCTCCCTAACGGCATCTAACAGCGGAATATTAATATGAACCTGCTTAAAAATATCATAAATCTTTTTGAGCTGAGATTCTTACTTTGCTTGCTGTAACAATTAAGGAAAAGGAGGTGGGGGACGATCATCAGCAATACGTCCTTCTCACTACATACGAATCTGAGGAGGTTTGGGTTCATCATTTTTCTCCTCTGTCGCTTCTGCTGTCGTGACAGGCTCATCGGCAGCAGTCTGTTTGTTACCTGTCGGGACAGCTTCCTCGGCAGGTTTTTCCAAGGCTGGTTTCTTCACTGATTCAGTTTCCTTCTCTGGCCCTGGTAATTTCTTCCCACTCCTAGTAGTAATGGCTTTACACTGCTCATGTGTGGGTTGTCTAGCATTTTTAGTATTGCTAGGAAATCCTCCAGTCTGCCTTGGCTTAATATGCTGGGAAACCTGACCCATTTGAGTCTTCAAAGATTTCAGAGTAGCTTCATGATTCATCATCCGCATCTCTGTTTTATCCATGAACGTCTCTGTTTTCTTAACAAACTGATTCATATTCTCAATATAAGTACCTGTCTGAGACATAAAAGTGGCCAGAGTCTGTTCCAGTATATTGTTCGTGGCAGCTGGTGGCTGTTGTTGCTGCTGCTGCGGTAGTTGCTGTCGTGTCAACAATCTAGGTCCTCCCTGATTCTGATTGTGTGCTGGAGGATTCAGGGCATTATTGGGATTGCTCTAAGAAAACTTAGGATCATTTCTCCAGTTGGGATTATAGTTGTTGGAGTTGTAATTCGGCTTGTAGTTTCCAACATACTTTCCCTCTTCTAACTGCATAGGACACTCATCCGAACTATGATTTCCCTCACAGATTTCACATACCTCCTCAACAACAAATCCATGTTGTGAATTATCATTCAATAACTTTTTCATTGCCTTAGTAAGGAATGCTACCTGTGATTTCATCGTGCTGTCGGCCTCATAATCCTTGACAGCTAGTACCCGTTTACCCCCTCTTCTTGCTGTCGGAAACTGCTCCTCATTCTTAGCCAAATTTTTCAATACTAGCATTGCCTCATCCGGGTCTTTGTCCAATAGTAATTCGTTTGCTGCTGAATCAATTCGAATACGAGTTTGTAAGTTGGCAGCATTATAAAATTTGGTTACCTGGTTCCAGACGGGGAATCCATGCATAGGGCAGTTCCGTAGAAGAGTGGTAAATCTGTCCCAGGCTTCGTGCATCGGCTCTTCATCTTCATGTTGAAAAGTAGCAATTTCATTACGTAATCGCTCAGATAAATGTGAAGGATTAAAACGAGATAAAAATTCACGAGATAAATCTACCCAAGTTCTAATTGAACCCGGCGTAAGTTTATTCCACCAAGTCTTTGCTCTGTCCCTCAATGAATGGGGAAATAACCGAAGCCTCAGTATCTCTGGATTAACTCCTGGCAGTCTAAACGAACCACAGATTTCCTGGAACGTTTTGAGATGCTCCCTAGCATCCTCTGTAACAGCACCACTGAATTGACCGACATTGTTGATCATGCTAAACATGACAGGTTTCAGCTCAAAGTTGTCAACTTCAATATCCGGCAACGTGGTTTCCAGTTCTACATGATCGTTCAACATGTAGTCACGACAGGACCGTCGTCCGGCTGCGGCAGGCGGGTCGCCAACAGGTGGTATAACAGCTCCAGCAGGCGGGTTGTTTCCATTGTGGGCCATCGTCTCTAACTGTTCCTCAAGGTACTCGTTCCTGGCTAGTAAATGACGAAGTTGTTTCTTGAGATTGAATGATCGTTCGATTTCTGGATCTAATGGATACTCAGGATCTTTACCTCGGTTCGATCTGCGCATAAACAGGAAACCTTGTGAAAAGCAAGAGTTGAATGCACCAAAGAAAAACAGAAATATAAAAATAAAAATAAAAACGAAAAGTGCAGTAAAAGAAAAGGTAGAGTTATGTTGCCAATCCCCAGCAACGGTGCCAAAAACTTGTTGCGTGTAAAATAGTCTATCGCAATGGTAGTGCAAGTATACACGACGCAAGTAGTAAAGTGATACGGAGTATCGGATATCGTCTCCACAGGGATTGGGCTAATAGCTTCACCTTAATTCACTGTACGAAAGTAAAGAAAATATTTGAGAAGTTGTCACGAGAATAATAAAGTAAACGTAAATAAAAGAGTAGAGATATCAAGATAGAGAGAATGGGCTGATATTGAATTGCTCAGTAGTGCAGGTATTGCAGAGTTTAGGAAATCCAGTTCTGTCGTCGCGCCCGTCGCGGCAGCACCTGTCATGGCAGCAGTCCGTTGATTGTCGCGGCAGCAAACACTCAACTCCGTACTTCAAGTTTGGCAAGAATCCCAGATGTGCCTTGGCCTATCCCTAGGTCCAAGTCTGTCGATGATCACGTCTTTGATGATACCTCCCGGCGTGAATCGAAGGATGAACACCGATGTCGATGAATTCTTCTTTAGCCACTTAACCTCGTCATATCCCTAGGCCCGAGATAGTTCAACTATAAACTAGAGAACTTGCTCTTATTCCTTTCGTATACTTAACTCTCCCGATGCTAAGTAAATAGATAACCTCACAATGCTCTCCCGATGCTCTTGCAAGATATTAATAACCAAAATAAGAGAACTTGAAGTTTATTTTATTGAACTGAAAATTCCTAAAACAAAACAACCCTTACAACTACTTTACAAATCAACCCGTGGCCCTAGGGGGAATTTAGAACATGGTGTGGGAAGGAAAACGACTAGAGGTTGAGAGAGAAGGCTAGGGTAATCGGTTATGGGGTTATGCCTCCCTAGGTTAAAATACATGCCCTTATATAAGCTTTGGGCTCAAGTTATCTAAATTAGCAAGAATACAACTTTAATTGAAAGTATGATTCTAATAAAGACTAAATCTTCAAGGAATCTACTTTCCAGTCATCATCTTCTTGCTTGGGAATTTCCCGCCTTGAACTTTGGGCTTGACATATCTTTTGATCTGGGGCTTGGAAAAATATAAGGTTTTCACACGACAGACGAGCTGAATTTTCTCTATCTATCGAGGTCCACTTTGCTTCTTCTCCTCAAAACTGTTGTCGTCCTCTGCTGTCACGGCAGCAACCGTGGCAGCATCGTACTCTTTGTCTGCTTGTCCAGTTCCGCTCCTCTGCTTCACTGCCCAGCACCTGCCCTTTCCGTCTGCTACAGCAGCAACCTACAAAAATAGCCATTTTTAGTAGAATTTGTGCCTTTTAATATATTTGTGATGTTTTGCTGTAAACTAACCTAAATATAATGAATAATGCTTGAATGCAGCAGAAATATGGGTTAAATAGGGTGTAAATAATAGAACTTTTACACACTCAACATTAGAATTGAAGGAACTCCCATCTCACCTTAAGTACGCCTTTTTGGGAGATAATGATACCTTACCAGTTATCATTTCGAATGAATTGACCGGAGAGGAAGAAGGCGACCTTGTGACAGTCATGCGCTAATACAAGGAAGCAATCGAATGGACGGTTGCGGATATGAAAGGACTTAGCCCCTCGACTTGTATGCACAAGATCAAAATCGAGGAAGGGGTAAAGCCATCTCAACAAGGTCAACGCCGATTGAATGATCCAATGATGAAGGTAGTGCAAACGGAAATTCAAAAACTTCTAGACGCTGAGATAATATATCCAATTTTGGATAGCGAGTGGGTAAGTTCTATTCATATCGTTCCTAAGAAAACTGGCATCACGGTAATCAGAAATGACAAAGGTGAGTTAGTTCCAACTCGAGTTCCGAATGGATGGCGAGTTTGTATAGATTACAGGAAGTTGAACTCTTTAACTCGAAAAGATCACTTTCCGTTACCATATATTGATCAAATGATTGAAAGATTAGCTGGTAAATCTCACTATTGTTGTCTTGATAGTTTTTCAGGATTCTTTCAAATCCCCAAAGCTCCTGAGGACCAAGAGAAGACTACGTTTACATGCCCCTTCGGAACCTTCGCCTATCGACGAATGCCGTTTGGACTATGTAACACACCGACTACGTTTCAGCGATGTATGGTAAGTATATTTTCGGATTATGTTGAGAGAGGGATCGAGGTATTTATGGACGACTTCACTGTATATGGTAATTCATTTGGTGAGTGTTTATTAAATTTAACTAATGTCTTAAAACGATGCATTGAATTTAACCTTGTGCTTAATTATGAGAAATGTCACTTTATGGTTAATAAAGGCTTAGTGTTAAGACATATAGTTTTTTCTAAAGGGATTTCTGTTGATAAAGCTAAAACGAATGTTATAAGCTCACTCCCATACCCCACTAATGTGAGGGATATTTGCTCTTTCTTTGGTCATATAGGTTTCAACAGGCGGTTTATAAAAGATTTCTCAAAGATAGCGCAACCACCGTGTCGGTTACTGCAAAAGGATGTAGAGTTTAACTTTACCTCTGAATGCAGGAAATCGTTTGATACTATTAAAGAGAAACTTGTATCCGCACCGATAGTACAACCTCCTGATTGGAACTTGCCGTTCGAAATTATGTGCGACGCCTCGGATGTTGGTGTTGGAGCGGTACTCGGTCAAAGAAAAGGAAAAGAACCTCATGTCATCGCATACGGATCAAGAACGCTTGATCCGGGACAACGCAACTATTCGACTATAGAAAAAAAAAATTGTTTGCTGTAGTTTTTGCTTTAGAAAAGTTCCGTTCTTATCTGCTTGGAACTAATATAGTTGTTTTTTTTTCTAACCATGCAGCTTTGTGATATCTTATGAGAAAAAAGGAAGCAAAGTCGAGGCTAATTCGATGGATTTTACTCCTTCAGGAGTTTAATCTCGAAATTAAGGACAAGAAAGGGAGCGAAAATTTAGTGGCCGATCACCTTAGTCAAATACCACTTACCATGACGGACTCGCCCATTAATGACGAGATTTCTGAAGAAAACTTGATGATGGTGCGTGCTTCCACGCCTTGGTTCGTGGACATAGTGAATTATTTGGCAACAGGTAAATTACCCCATGACTTACCGAGGTAAAAAATTAACCGGATTAAGAGGGAATCCATGTTCTACATTTGGGATGATCCCTACCTTTGGAGACATTGTTCCGATCAGGTAATACGACGATGTGTAACCGAAAACGAGGTTAATTCTATCCTTAATTTCTGTCATTCATATTCACGCGGTGGACACTATGGACCTAAAAGGACAGCTCACAAAATTCTTGAATATGGATTCTATTGGCCTAATATTTTTCGTGACACATATTTATTTTGCAAATCATGTGATAAGTGTCAAAGAGTTGGTAACTTAAGCCGACGTACTGAAATGCCCCTAAATCCTATTCATGTTTGCAAAATATTTGATGTGTGGGGAATAGATTATATGGGGCTATTTGCATCATCATTTGGTAATTTTTATATTATTTTAGCTATTGATTATGTTTCACGATGGGTAAAGGCGAAAGCTACAAAAAATAATGATGCTAAAACCACTATCAGATTTCTGAAAGATTGTATTTTTTCTAGGTTTGGCACATCGAGAGCGCTGATATGCGAGAGAGGGAAACATTTTATAAATCGAGTCATCGATGCGCTAATGAAAAATTTTGGCGTCACCCAACGCATCGCGACATCGTACCATCTGCAAACGAATGGTCAGACAGAGGTATCAAACCGCGAAATCAAGGCCATTCTTGAAAAGATCGTGAAACCCGATAGGAAGGATTGGAGCGTTAAGTTGAATGACGCATCATGGGCATATCGGGCAGCGTATAAGGGTCCTATTGGAATGTCTCCTTATCGCCTTGTTTTTGGTAAGCCGTGTCATTTATCGGTCGAATTGGAGCTCCGCACGCGTTAGGCAGTTTAACATTGCAACATGGAAATGGATCTAGTTGGCGAAACGCGCAAACTCGATATCCAAGAGTTAGAGGAAATTCGGAAAAATGCTTATGACAGTTCGAAAATTTTTAAAGAAAAAAATAATGATTCTCATGATCGTAATATGGCATTTAAATCTTTTTATATCAGTCAAAAAAATTTATTGTTTAATTCTAAGTTAAAACTTTTTGCAGAAAATTTACGATCAAAATAGCTCGGACCTTACACGGTAACTGATATTTTTCCACATGGTGCGGTGGAAATCAAAAATAATTCTGGAGAGCAATTTAAAGTTAACGGACAACGGCTCAAACCGTATTATGAGAATGCCTCGGTTGGTGTAGTCGAAGAAATTCATTTGGTTGAACCAGTCATTTGAATAAGTTCGTCAAGCTAGAGACGTTAAGCAAGCGCTATATGGGAGGCAACTCATTCATTTTCTTTAATTTATTTTCCCTTAGCCGAGTTTTTTTTTATTTTTTTTAGTTTTCTTTAAATTCATTCCTGTCATTTTAATTCAAATTTATTTTATCCTTTTATTTTTCTAATAATCCCTTGCTAATCGAATATTTGGTTGAATATGTGTAGGAATTTAAAACACGGTGGCAAATCCCTTGGACCATGGCTTGTCATCTTATCCCAATCTCGAAAAAAAAATCATTCCTTATCACTTTGTTTTTCTTGTTTAAATCCAAAATCCATTTTCTCTTAATTTTTAAACCACACCCATTATCCTCATATTCTAAAACTTTTTTTTTAAACCTCTCTTTTATCACGTTAGGATTTAATTACCTTATCAGGAATTTTAAAACCAAAATCATCCCTTATTTTTTGATTTAATCCCCTTTATCCCATAGTTAAACGTGATAACCTCTTTTTTTTCATTTTTTAAAACAAATGCCACCACTTATATTTTATTCCAGCCACATCTTTTACCCTAGTCATCTTCAACCTTCATCACCCGATCGTCCACAGTTACCACCACCATGGTCCGAACTCGGGAGCAAGCTCGCCTCCGACCCTACACCAGACTCGGAGCCCATTACCGAAACATGCTCTTCTGCAATCGGTGAGTATTTTCACCCTCTCTCTTTTGTATTTTATTTTATGTTCATTTTGAGGCAAAATGACTTAAGTGAGGGGAGTAAGAATTTGGGTCAAATTCTCTTTTTTGCTTATTCGTTTGGTTGTTCTCTTGTTCTCTTGATTTTATTTAATTTAAGTTACTTGTTTACATCCTTAGTTCGGCCTTGTCTCATTGTTTCCGTATGATTTTGTATCTCTCTTGTTAGAAATTTTAGGTTGCATAGAAGATTTTGGCATGATTAGTTTTTCCATAAAATCATTTTTATGACATTCCTTACTTTATTAATTGACATGATGCTTACCTAGGTACAGAAGACAATTTTTGTTAGTTTTTGAGCCTAATGAGCATGCATTATTTTTGCTCTTTGTTTCTTTGAGTGTGCCTAGCTAATTAGTTGCATTCTAGAACTTGTGGTTTAAATTCTTTTTGAGATTACATTATTTGAGTATGATGCTTAAATGTGATTGAGGCACTAGGTTTTAACCCTTTCTCTTCCCAAAAAATTCCCTACCCTTTGATTATTTTCCCTTAGATTGCCAATTTTGAGCCTTGGCCTTTTTCTTGAGATTCACCATATTTTAGCCTAATCTGTTTTTTTATTTCCATTATTTTTCCCTTTTTCAAGACAAAAATATATTTAAAAAACACATATTCGAATCATGCAGTCCAGCATAGCAGAAAAAAAGACTATGCAGAAACTGTTTCGAATATGCAGTGCAGAAAAAAAAACTGTGCAGAAAAAAATAGCAGTGCAGTTCAAAAAAATACTGCAGACCAATTTTGATTCGAATGGAAAAAGAAAGAAAAAAAAAACTGTTTCGAATAAATTTTTGGGATGATTTTTGTCTTGAATTTTAACCTTTATTTTTCGGCCTTTATCCTACCCGAACCTTAGCCCCGTTACAACCCTTTTAAGACCTCTTGATTTTTGCATCACATTCATACTTAGTAGTGGAAATTAGATTTAACCACAAGTCTATGGTAATGCTCTAATTAGTTTTGGCTCGAGCGATTTTCTCTACCCTTAAACACTTTGAGTGACATGAGCGATTCCTTGTGAGGGTACTTGGTTTGCATCATTGTTGTTAGCATGGTATTGGAATATCGTTTTTGCTTAAATTATTTCTAAATCTTGTCATTTATCTATTTGCTCCTTATTTTCTTTCATGTTTAGATACTTAGTCATACCGGAAACTTTGAGACTTCGTGAAATTAAGGATGACAACTTGAACTTAGATTTGTTTAATTTTGAGATACTTGAGGACAAGCATCAGATAAGTGAGGGGGAATTTGATTAGTGGCTAGTTTTGTCATTATTTTTGTGTTAATTATGCATAAGTAGTTGCTTTGTGGTGCTGAATTATGGCTCATTACGTAATTTACTGTGCAGAACCTCGCTGCTGCGAAATATTATGAAAAAGGCCGAAATCTGCAATTTTTGGATTCATGGCTGGATTAATGGGCATGATGCACTGACTCGGCGACACGTCAGCTGATGACGTCAGCAGCACGGGAGGATGATGTTGGTAACAATGATGATCGGATGATGACGTGGTGGCAGAAGTGAAAGCTTATCAGGATATTTCGATGGCTTATCGGATTCGAGATGATAGCTTATCGACCAGGATTTGGATAAAGACTTGGGATTTATCTCTTTTATTTAATTTAAATATTTTTTTTAGGAATTATCTCTTAGAATTTATCTTTTTTAATTTGAATTTATTTATCTCTTATCACTTAGGTAATTCCTAGGGTTTTAGACTAGTATAAATACCCCCAAGCCCCCTTGGGGTAAGACTCAAAGAATCTCATCTCATCTTTCATCATTTGTTCTTCATTTGTCTTGGGTTCTTTTATAAAATTTCTCTTAGTTCTCTATTTTCTTACTTTATTCTCTTTTGAAAAAAAATGATGTTAAGCATGGTTAATTCAATAATCATGCAAAGCTAAATCTTTTTTAAGCCAAAGGCTTAAGCAATGACGCGTTCACAAGGCGAGGTTTGAAACAACACTTCAAATACTTCGGAAGTCTTTTCTCAATTTCTTCGAACTTCGTTCTTAAAATCAAAATGGTTTTTCAACCCAAAGATTTATTTTGGTCAAGAAATTATTTTGATCTATCTAGTGGGAGGAAGGATCGGTTATGGAAACAAGTCCGACTTGCAGGGATCACACTTAGTAAATTGTTTACTAAGGGAAATTGAGATCGAACTGTTTTTATAGAAATAATAGTTTGAGTCGGTTATAAGCTTAAAATATTTTGTTTTCTCAAACATTGAGTTGGCTTAAACAAATACTTAAAACTGAATCTAAAAATTGATTTTGGAAACTCAGTTTACAAACAAAAACTCAAGGATAGATCCTTATAGTGATTTCACCGACATGATTTGCGAAGTTAAAAATCTTTACCAAGGAACCAAGTAAAACGAGTCAACGCGAAAGCCCGAGGCTAAAAATCTTTATATTTACTTTCAATCATTTAAAATCTTTCTTTACTCTCTTAAACAATTACATTTCATTGCAAACAAACCCCACCTAAATTACATCAACATAGCTCCCTCAACAGCTCTTGGTTCAGAAACTACAAAAGCGCGACAAGGAAAGTTCTAAGTCCATGTGGGTTCGACTCCTACTTCCCTATCTACATTTAATTTCTTTATTTATTTTATTATTCGGAAGAAGGAAATTATATTATTCTTGACACGTAAACGACGCGTGTCACTCATGCTCCTTGTCGTTCAAGTATCTAACTCCTAGATACTTTTTTTAACGCAGCTTGGAAGAACTCCCAATCCACCTCATTGGGTTTCATTGCCGCGGTCACAGTCGTCCACCAACTGTATGCATCACCTTGCAATAATGAGACAACACGTCCTAACTTGCATGCATCATTACACACCAAATGATTCAAAATTCGGATCGTACTAGCCATCCAAGCCTCGGATGCTTCAGGAGACAATCCACGATGTTCAATGCCTCCCAAACTTCGCAAGCATTCCAACGGCAAACCCACTTTCCTAGAAACAAGTACTTGCACTTGCACTTGCACTCCAGCAATAACAGCCTGAAATGCTCGAGTCATTGCCTATACCAAAGGCGTCAAATCACCCAACACCGGACCAGCCTGTCCGTGTTGCACTTGCTCCTCACCCCTTAGGTGGTGGTGGTGGTGGCGGTGGAGGAGGTAAATTCGTACCAGGCAGAACCTCGTTCTCCTGATTCCTTTGCTCACCAACAGGAGCAACTAATCCTGAACGTAGCTATCTCATCGGTCCCATTGTGCTATTATCATTAAGGCATGAATATAAAACAAAACAATATATCAGTTCAGCTTCTAGCAAGGATCAAAGACTTCGAATTCAATTTAAAACACTTCACTATAGTAATAAGGCAATGAACATCCCAATTTCCCCCAAACATAGCATAGAGCATACAACATACATGTCACAACCACCATGCATCACAATCAATAAGATACAACCCACATTATCGTCATATATAGCAGCTCATACTTACATCACAATCATCATACATAGCATCGCCATCATATTCAACTTTACAATGCTTATAACATTCACCGGTATAGCGAACATCACCAAATACATACAATTACATCACATTGACTTACCATTAACTTACCATCATCCCATTCTTTCGAAATGTGGCTATAATACTACCAAACGTAATCCCCTTGACCCGGCCTAACCGGTAGACCGAATCGAACGGGTCACACGTTGAATATTGAAGTAAACCAAGAAGGTTTACCTCAATAAACAACCCTATTTTTTTCTTTTTATCTTATCAAGAAGAAAATTAGATTTCTATGTGTTTAACATTGCATCGGATCATACGCAACTCGGACATACATCAATTTCATCCAATTACGGCTTTTAGGGACCATTTTGTAATTTTTTCGATTCATAGAGACTGAGGCCATTTTAGTGTTACTGTCCTTTGATTAGTCACATTACATGCATCTCATTCAAATCTCAGCTCAAAATAATCATTCAAACTCATTTAATTGCATCCACAACATTCAGGGACTAAAACGCAAAGAATCGAAACTTCAGAACATACAATTAACTAACATAACTGTCACATGTTTTGAAACACTAAAGCCCTGTTTCGAAACATGGGCTCGTATCGAAATGCCTTTGAAGTGTTTCGAAACCATGGTTTCCAGTAGCCAATCGTACCGAAACAGACCTTACCCGTTTCTAAATCCTAAGGCCATTTCAGGTACCCCATTTCGATACAGGCTCGAGTGTTTCGAAACACTTGGGCCTGTAATGACATATTTTGCTGGTTTTTCACCCAAAAATCAACCTAACCAATCCAACATGTTTCTAACATACATGCATCATGCATAAACATAATTCCTCAAACTTATACAACATATTAAGCATCAAAACATGGCCAATTGCATCAATGGGAATCTAAAGGCATGCAACCTAGCAAGTAAGCCACTCAAGAGTCAAAACTCAATCCAAAACTCCACACATCAATTAAAGGCCATTTACAAGTATAAAACTATCTAGCAAACATGCTCAAAGGGTGTTCACACACATCACCCAAACAAAACATGAAATCCCTCATTGCCCTTATTACTCTAGTTCATAACCGAAACATACTTTCGAAGTGAAGTCTCCTAGGATTTGTAACCCTCTCGTCCCGGCCTGGACGACTGATCGGTCCGTGTAGGTTACACGGGGAAAACCGAAATGAAACCTGTTACGGTTCCACTTCGATTAGCAACCCTAGAAATTTCTTTTAACATTATCTTGTCTGAATGCTTAGATTTTTACCCTGTGTGATGGAACACGCAGTGGACACGAAACAGCCATGTAACACCCCAAATTTGGGCTTGGAAGTTTAGGGTCTGAACCGGACCGGTCTGATTTTCGGTTCAAATATAAAAGGTGGTTTTAGGGAAAGTCTAGTTCAGGGTGCTTTAAAAATATGGAAAAATATCTAAAAATCCTCTTTTAATATATATAAGAGAGTGGTGAAATCAATTTTACAAAATAAGGTTTGGAAGTTCAACATTTCGAAATAGTGACTCAAATGTAATTTTTGAAAAGTTCAGTGGTGACTGTTTTGTAAGGATTGAAACTTTGAATCTTTAAGGAGATAATTTACCCAAGAAAGGATTTCTCCAGATTTTTCTTAAATTTTAATGATTCATTTAATGTTTAATTAATTAAAGGAAAAGAGGGAAACCATATTTTAGCTTTTCATAACTAACTTTCTTAAAACTTTCTCATCTCATTTTCTATCAAAATTCCCTCAGCCAAACACATTTCTACAGCAACATTTCTTTTGATTTTCATACTAAATGATGAGGTTTCAATCATCAATTGATTCCTAATCCTTTCTACATCAAATCCTCTTCATTTGCTTATTGAATTTTCAAGGATTTTGGCTCTAATCAAGGAGAAATCTACATTTAGAGGTAAGAATGTTCTTCTCCTCTAAATATTCAGTTCTTTACTGAAATTCCCAAGTTCTCAATCCTTAAATTAAGTTTTATAAAAGGTTTTAATGTTGTGATCTTGATTTTGGCTTAAAACTCAAGATTTGGAATAAATCTTGAAGAAATCCGTGGTGTTTGTTTGGGCTCTGTTTTGAGATGGATTTTAAATGTATTTTGGATGTTTAATGATGTGTAATTGAGGTTTAATCAATGCAATCCCGAATAGGTTGATTTTCCTAAGTTTTTGCTTGTGAAAATGGTGGTTATTGGGGTGATCTTGGTGTTTTGTTATAGCTGGAGGTATAAGGACGAGTTTAGGTTCTTTTTGGATGTTAATTAATGGTTAGGAATGTTTAGAAGTGATGGATCTTGGCTGGGTTATGTTGTGGAAGAGTTTGGATGTGATTTCGGTTGTGTTTGGTAGCCGAAATGTTAGATTTGGTGAGAGCAGCGAGTTTATGTGTAATGGCTTAAGATTTTAATGCATGATGATGCATTAATCCTCTGCTTTGATGTGTTTAAAACATGGGAGACATCTTCAGATCCTTGTGGTGTTGATCCAGAGGCTTGAACGGCGTTTCGGCAAGCTTGCGAAACGGAATTGGTGAGTGGAGTTGGATTTCCAGCTTTGTATCGAATGTTTGAAGGTGTGGGAGCTTGGTTTAAGTCTAATCAACTTAACTAAGCTCAAGAGTAAGTTTTCGGAAAAACTCTCTTGGATGAGCCATGGATTGGTTCGATGCATTTGTTGATAATTGCATGTTTAAATTCTGTTTTTGAAAGCATGTTTAGCATGGTTAATGCTGGTTATGTAAGCCATTTGTTGAAGGATGCTCAAGGTAAGAGATCCTTGGTTTGATTTGTTAAAATTGTGGATTGATGCATAGTGATGCATGTTGTAAATGGCTTTGTTTTAGATGCTTTAAAACAGTGGATTATTGATGATGATTGATGTATATTAGCAAGTGATATGTTGGTTTTAAAGTACTTGAATCGAATATAGTTAGCCAGCTATAGGATTGGGTGCACCGTGAATAAAGTCGCCTTGGATGTTGAGGGGTTGTAATTGTACCGTAAACTCCATCCAAGTACACTAACGAGATGGTTAAGATCACAATGGTAGTTAAAAGTCCATGTGTGGATCTTGTGTTGTGTGTCCCGTGTTCTCGTTAGTGATGTTATACAACTACCGATGAGTGATGTGGAGGGGTTGTGATTGTACCGTTAAACTCCATCACGGGTGTTGAGGGGTTGTGATTGTACCGGTAAATTCCACCTTGTGTGTTTGGTAGTGTGTATGAAGCGTATGGGACAACGCTTGTAATCCGCGTATCCGATTGTGTTTTATGTTGTAAATGGTTATGGTATCACTTGGAAGCCAATATGACATGTTGATGTAATGAAGCATGAGATGCTTGATGTGTATGCATTGTTGCATGGATAATGATGTTTATGTGTTAAAGGCTTTATGGAAAGTGTTTTTATAAAATGCATTATTGTGTTGTTTCCTTAGAGCATGCCTCACTAAGCATTTGTGCTTACGCTCTCTCTCTGGAACCAATAATGCAGATAATTGAGGTGTTTGAGGGCAGCAAGGAGGCTAAGAATCCAAGGGAAAGCTAAGCTCATATATGGTGACTTTTTCACAACATTATTAGTTTTTGATATTTGGCAATGGGAACCTAGGATGTGATTTGGGAGATGTTTTGGACTCCCTAGTTGTGGCATGATGCCTTAAATGTTTTGGATTTGTAAATGGCCATTTTGGTGCTTGTTTTGATGCTTTGAAGGTTGTTTGCTTTGGATATTAGGATGCATGCCTATAGACTTGTGGATTTTCCTAATTGATGCCATGAATGTGTTTTGATGATGAAAATATGTACCTTATATGTATGATGACTTGTTGGCATGATTAGGAGGTCATTGGGATGTGTTTGAGTGGATAAATGTGTGTTAAACCAGCAAATTCTCCATTTTCTGAGCAGTCCGTATCGGAACGGGCACTAGCGTTTCGAAACGGGGGCCTGTAATGACCTTCGTGTATCGAAATGGATAGGGCCGTTCCGAAACGCTTTTGCCACTGCCAAGCCCTGTTTCGATACAGGTATCAAAACGAACCCGCGTTTCGGAACGGTCAACCACCGTTCTGAAACAGATGACCGTTGGGCACTGATTTGAATGGTTTTGAGGTTTGCAAGCTTTATGTTTTAGTCCCGAATTTTGTATATGCAATTGCTTGAGTTTGAGATGTCCGTTTAAGGTGAAATTTGTCAGGGAAGCATGTAATATGATTAATTCGATATTGGTAACCTTAAAATCAGTTAAGTTTTTCATCTTTTCAGAATTTACAATTTGGTCCCTAACCATGTATGTTGTGCAATTGAGTCTCTTATTGCTTTCCGATCGCTGTGCTTTTCAATTATGTTTCTCTCAAGGGTACGCTTAAGGTTAATGTGCATCTAGATAAGATTAAAAAGAAAAAAAAGGTCGTTAATCAAGGTTGACTTTCAGGTTGACTTTGGTTTTCCCCGTGTAATCTTCGTAGTTCGGGTCAACCGTCTAGGCTGGGCTAAGGGGGTTACAAGCCAAGACATGCAATCAAACAGCTCCTTTTAGCCATTACAGCAGGCCGTATCGATACGCTGGAAGGCCGTATCAATACGCCTGAACTTGGTCAACAACCTAAAGTCAACCTAGGAGGACCGTATCGATACACTAATAGACTGTACCGATACACCCTCAACGGTCAACTTCTCACGGTCAAACTACGAAGACCGTACCGATACGCCTAAGACCCGTTCTGATACACCAAAATCTCGTCAAATTCTCAGATTTCCAGAGAGCTTTTGGCGTATCGATACACCCCCGTGTACCAGTACGCTAAGCTTAAAATGAAGTCCAAAGCGTAGGACCGTATCGATACGGCCCTTGGGCGTATCAATACGCTGTGCACTACAAACTTCATTTTAGCTGCAAAACACACAAGGACTCAACTAGGAAGGCAATTTACGACTCAACTAGCAACATACTAACTCTCAAGCATCATTTGGCAACCAAAACTAAGCATACGGTGCTACTTAACCAAACAATCAAGGAAACCAACACAACATAAGCAATTAGATAGGAAACTTGCATAAAAGCGTGCATACTAGACCATTTCACTCATACGAAAATAATCACCTACAAAAACATTGCATAACATGGTTTTCATGCCTTCAACATAAGAACATAAGCATCTCATAAACATAGGTTAAAAGCCTTCAAAACAAATACTTGGGCATTCATGAGGCAAGGTTCGCATGCTTACAAACAACACACAATCATCTCAATAAACATGGTTTACAATCCATATCAAAACATTAACAAAATACAAGTCTACACATGCTCCTACATAACATAGCATCCCCATTGCTTGACTACTACATTATTTCATAAAAACCGTACTTGAGCAACTACCACACACTTGGATGCTCTTCTTTGCTCCTTGCTAACTCCACACTAGTGATATACATTGTCGAAAACGAGAGCGTAAGTTAGAAGCTTAGTGAGGGAGCTGTAAAACAAAAACAACGACAATAGAGGGTTCAAAGCATGGTATCCACAAGACAATCACAAGCATTCATTTATGCTAACATAGCAACATGGCCAACCATACGAGAAATGCATTAACATGGCATCTTACATCATGTTATGCTCACATACGAATAACAATGCATCACACTATATCAACCACACATAACAAGTATATTGGCAACTATTAGATTACTCGGATATGCGGATAACTTCCGTTGGGATTTGCACCCTCAACGTACTCAACAACCATTACCTTCCGGTGAGATTACACTCATCACCGTTCACACTCATGAATGGGATTACACTCATCATCACATGCTAACAAATTTCCGGTGGAACGTTACCTCACCGTACTCCTCCTTGATGACTACGAGTCACCAAGGCCACGTGCGAATTTGACTCAACCGTGTGCACACTTATCCTAATGATCGACCATTTATTCCCGGTAATTAACTAGTGTCAATCATACTAAGAAAGTCGTACCATGATATCATAATCATGTAACACCACATATCATCCTCAATGCACACATCAATATATATACCACATCATACTTGATCAAACATATACTACGCAAATCTACATTTACGCATATTATGCAAGATTACATAAAAGCAAGCAAGGGACTAAGCTACAAACTTAATCCCCACCTTGGATTGGCCTACCAAGCTCAATCCCATACCCCAACCACACGCTTGAACCAATTTAAAATCAATTTAAAGGATCCACTCACCGAACTCCCTTAAGCAAACCGAGAAAAGCTAAATCAAGCCTCCACACTTTCCAAAACCGGGCCCAAAGTTTCTCCAACGAATTCCCTTGGTTCTAACCAATCAAAAACAACTCATTACTACACAAATCATTCACAAAACACGTCCACTAAATAGATTTCAAACACAAGACCAATCCTCTACAATTTCAAGCCATGAACCAACCCAAAAATCCTCATTTCCGTACTCCCTCACAACCCAGCAGAAATCTAACAATTTCAACACCCAAATCAACATTAAACATTTTCTAAACACTCTTCAAGCACCACTACAACATCAGCCCAACTCCCTTTCACCTAACCACTCCAAAAACTCAAGTTTTGACCCTTTAAAAATACCCACATAAACCCATTTCGGGATTTTTGATAAAACCCCTCCATTTTGAAATATATTGCATCTAAGGGCACGAGTTCAACATAAATAAACTTTACAAAACGAAAATCCAACAAAAACACACTAAAGCTTCTCCTTTTTCTTTAAAATTTGAAAACTTGAAAATCTCCAAAGGTGATGCTTATGAAAACTAAAAGTATAGAAACGTTAGGGACGATGAGGAGAAGTCAAAAATATAATTACCTTGTTGAAAGCACTTGAAACGATGGAGGAATTTGATTGAATAGTAACTAGGGGTTTTGTCGTGGAATTTCGGGTAGAGGGAAGAAGATGAAGACTTTTTGTCAAAAGGCTCTTTTTACTCATCTTTTTTCCCTTATTTTAAAAATTACCAAATTACCCTTAATGAAATTTAAACCTTTTAAATTAAACCAAAGCTTAATAAAATTTTAAAACGAGCCCATGACTCGAACCCGATTCTCATACTCAACTTCCGACCCCTAAACCCAGGTGTTACAACTCTCCCCCACTTAAGGAATTTCATCTCCGAAATTACCTAACTGAAAGAGATACGGAAATTGCCTTTCCATATCCTCCTTTCTCTCCCAAGTGGCTTCGTCCACACTTCGACGTTGCCACCTCATTTTGACCAACTCAATCGATCTACCACGCAACACTTTGATGTCCGAGGCTAAGATCTCCATCGGTTCCTCATCATACGTCAAATCCGGATTATACTCAATTTCTTCCACAGGCATAACATGCGATGGATCTGATCTATACTTACGAAGCATCGAAACATGGAACACATTCTGAATCTTCTCTAGCTCGGATGGCAAGCGTAACTGATAAGCAACCAGACCGACTCGCTTCACAACCTCATACGACTCAATGTACCTCGGACTCAATTTCCCTTTTCTGCCAAACCTCATCACTTTCTTCCACGGAGAGACATTCAAGAACACTCTATCTCCCACGGAATACTCAACTTCCTTCCTCTTCAAGTCGGCATAGGACTTCTGCCTATCTGAAGCTGCCTTCAACCGATCACAAATCAATTTCACCTTATCGGTAGTCCCCTTAAGCAAATCTGGCATAGGTAACAACTTCTGACCCGCTTCGGCCTAACAAATCGGAGTTCTACATTTTCTACCATACAAGGCCTCGTATAGAGCCATCTGAATGCTCAACTGATAACTGTTATTATACGCGAACTCAACCAAAGGCAAGTGTTTCTCCCAAGTACCCTGAAAATCAATGAAACAACAACGCAACATATCCTCTAAAATCTGTATAACCCTCTCTGAGTGACCATCTGACTGAGGATGATACGACGTGCTGAAATTCAATCGGGTACCCAAAGTTGTATGCAAACACTCCCAAAATCGGGCTGTAAACCTCAGATCTCTATCGGACACAATCGACTTCGGCACACCATGCAGTCTCACAATCTCACCGATGTACAAGTCGGCCAACCAATCTAAGGAGTAAGTCGTATTAACAGCTAAAAAGTGAGCACACTTCGTGAAACGGTCAACTATAACCCAAATTGAATTCTTCTTCGAAGGAGTCAAAGGCAAACCCGAAACGAAATCCATGGTGATATTCTCCCATTTCCATTCCGAAATCCTCAACGGTTGCAACAAACCTGAAGGAACTTGATGTTCCGCCTTCAGTCTCTGACACACCATACACTTACTCACATAATCGGCTACGTCTTTCTTCAAACCAACCTAATAGTATTCATTCTTCAAATCACGATACATCTTCGTACTACCAGGATGCATGGCAAATGGGATACTGTGTGCTTCGGTTAAGATCGTACGTCTCAAATCACTGTCATCTGGCACAACTATCCTATCTCTGAAACACAAGACCCCATCAACACTGAAACTGTAGTCCAATGGTCTACCCTCGGCTATGTCTTGCACGTGAGGTGCCAAAGATCTATTTAAAAACTGTTTCTCTCTAATCAACTGACCTAAGGTAGGTCTAACCTAAAGCTCGGCCACTAGGCCACCATTTCCGGACAAGCTCAAACTAGCAAACATAGCTCTCAACTCAACGGCTACCTTCTTACTCAAAGCATCAGCCACTACATTGGCTTTACCCAGATGGTACTCAATCGTGAGATCGTAATCCTTGAGAAACTCTTGCCACCTACGCTGTCTAAGGTTCAACTCTCTCTGTGACATGATATACTTCAGGCTCTGGTGATCTGTATACACCGTACATTTCTCACCATACAAGTAATGTCTCCAAATCTTCAAGGCAAACACAACTACGGCTAGCTCTATGTCGTGTGTCAGATAATTATGCTCGTAAGTCTTCAATTGTCTCGAGGCATAAGCCACAACTCTCTCGTCTTGCATGAGAACACAACCTAAGCCTACAAAAGAAGCATCATTGTAGATCACATAATCCTTCCCCGACTCTAGCTGAATCAAAATCAGTGTATTGGTCAGGGCTTCTTCGAGAAACCATTCACAAACCTTCTATAGTATCCGGCTAAACCTAGGAAACTACGAATCTCTGTCACAGACTTCGGTTGCTTCCATTCAACAATGGCTTCTATCTTCTTCGGATCAACTCTAATCCCATCGGCTGACACAATATGTCCTAGAAAGACTACTTCTCGGATCCAAAACTCACACTTACTCAATTTTGCATACAACTGGTTGTCTAACAAGGTCAGCAAAACTATCCTCAAATGTCGGCCATGGTCTTCCTCGGTATGCGAATACACCAAAATATCATCTATGAAGACAACTACAAACTGATCTAAGTACTAATGGAAGATTTTGTTCATCATATCCATGAAAGCGGCCGGTGCATTTTTCAACCCAAACGGCATAACTAAGAACTCATAGTGACCATACCTAGTCCTAAAAGCTGTCTTCGAAACATCAACCTCCTTTACCTTCAACTGGTAATACCCGGATCTCAAATCTATCTTCGAAAAGAATGATACCCCTCTCAACTGATCAAAAAAGTCATCAATACGCGGCAAGGGATACTTGTTCATCAAAAAAGTAATCAATGCACATTCTCATACTACCGTCTTTCTTCTTCACAAACAATACCGGTGCGCCCCAAGGCGAAGAACTTGGACGGATAAAACCTCTATCTGACAACTCTTGCAACTGAGTCGTCATCTCTTTTAATTCTTTCGGTGCCATACGGTACAGAGCAATCGAAACAGGAGAAGAACGTGAATACATCTCTATCGCAAACTCTACCTCTCTATCAGGCGGTAAACCAGGCAATTCTTCCAGAAACACACTCGGAAAATCACACATTGTTCTGATATCTTGCCGTCTCACTTCATTCATATTCGGATTCGTCATGTAAGCCAAGTATGCCTCACAACCCAACTCCACTAACCTCTGAGCCTCTAAAGCTGAAACAACATTCGATAGGAACTTTACATTCTCACCCGCTACCACAATCTCATAGTTATCCGCAAGCTTCAAGAAGATTCTCTTAGTTTCAAAATCTATCCTAGCTTTATGTTTTGTAAGCCAGTCCATACCCAAGATTACATCAAATCCATAAAACGATAACTCCATCATGTCCACTGGAAATACGTACCCCTAAACCATTAATGAACACCTTATGTACATCTTCCTAACCACTACTGTATCACCGAATGAGCTAGTAACACTAACACCTACATCTAATACCTCGCAAGGTAAATTCAACAACATTGCATGCTCACTCAAAATATACAAATGTGTAGACCCGGAGTCAATCAAAGAAAGCAAACTCAGAGTTTGTATCGAGAAATTACCTGCAATCACATCTGTGTCATTCTGTCCCTCTCGCTGACCATAAACTCTAGCCTGACCCCCCGCCCTCCGGCTGAACCGCAACCACATGTGCTATGTTCCTTTGACCATCATGCCTCGGCTGGAAGTTACCTTGACCGCGCCCACGGCCTCTCTGAAAATCAATAGCTCTAGCAGGAGCCTGAGCCTGAACCGGTGCCTGCCCAACCTGATGCGGACAATCGCGCCTAAGGTGTTCTCTAGCTCCACAATTCCAACACGAGTGGAAGTTCCCCCAACACTCTCCGGAATAATGCCTCCCGCATCTAGTACACTCGGGCAATCGCTCACCACCTCTCTGGCCCTGATGGCCTCTACCGTGGTTACCACCACCACGTCTATGATCAAACTGATGCCTATTGTCTCTATGCCTCTTGGCATCACCCCTATCAAAGTCGCCAGACCTCTTCCTGGAACTAGAACCACCAGAGCGTTTGGTCAGACCCAAACTATGCTCTATGTCCTTGGCCCTAGCGACCAAGACATCAAAATCTATGTAGTCAGTAGCCAAAGTGTACCTCTTTATCTCATCACTCAACCCGTAACGGAAACGATCACAATGTTCCCTCTCAGTAGGAACAAGCTCGGATGGATACTGACTCAACCTGACAAATCGTATCTCATAGTCGGTCACTTTCATGTTCCCCTGAAGCAAAGCCATGGACTCCCTCTTCTTCTCATCGAGCTAGCTGTAACCCCCTCATCCCGGTCTGGCCGGATGACCAGTCCGAGTGAGCTACACGGGGAAAACTGAGTGAAAACCCCTAAGGATTCCCCCTCGGTTAGCAACCCTATTTTTTTCATTTTAAAATCTTGTCTAAATGGATATTAAACCCTAAGTGATCATACAGCGGAACAACATATACAAAACAATCAAACGAACTCAAACAATCATGTTACAACCCAATTTTAAACTTAAACTGCAGGCGGTATCGATACACCTAAGGGGTGTATCGATACCCCTTGACTAGGTTTAAGCTTTGACTGCAAGCGGTATCGATACACTTAAGGGGTGTATCGATACCCCCTTGACTATGTCAACTGGTCAAAGTCAATCCGTAGAGACCGTATCGATACACCCAAGGAGTGTATCGATACCCTTCCCAACGGTTGACTTCCCACGGTCAACGCTAAGATGACAGTATCGATACACCAGAGGCCGGTATCGATACCGAAATGGACAGTAGCTCTAGTGACCAAAATGGTATCGATACACCCCTTAAGTGTATCGATACACGAGGCCTGAAACAAGAAGGTGGTATCGATACCGTACCAACCGTATCGATACCCCTGCTACGAACTTGCAGGTTTAAGCTGATTTAAGGCACAAGGAGGCCCTTAAATCCCTCTAAAACCCCAACCAACACACTAACATCAATCCTAAGGCAAATCAAACATAAAAGCATGCTTTAACTTGAAATCAAAGGCACAATCCAACACAAGATGATACACAAACCATACAAGCAACATAAGCTTTCAAGCATGGCATTCCAACAAAAGGCATGTCAACATCTAAGGTCATACAAGGAACTCAAGCCTTAAAAGGCACAAGATAACACAAAGGAGGGTTGCACTAACAAGGCAACCTAAACATCTAAAGACATGCCACCACACACAAGCATACATCAAAGCATAACAAGATTTACATGTCTTCACTACAAACATAAGCATCCAAAGGGCATGGCTTCCAAACAAACACATAGGCATCAACAAAAAGCCAACACAAATGAGTCTAGATACACGCTCCTAAAACACGTAGCATTTCCCATTGCTAAACTACTACATTATTTAATAAACCATACTTGAGCAATTACCACACTCTTGGACGCCCTTCTCTTGCTCCTTGCTAACTCCAAGCTAAAGATCTGCATTATCGGAAAAGGGAGAGCGTAAGCATAAAGCTTAGTGAGCGGAGCTCTAAAACATAACTACGACAATGCAGGGTTCAAAGCTTTCTTTAAAATAAAGGTCAACGCATACAATTCATCCAACGACCTAATCCTTCTACTAACATACAAGTTCAACCAAGGGTCAACAATATAGGCATTCATCGTGTCATTACACTTCATGGTATGCATAAAGGCATGATCCTAAATTAAAGCAAAACCATAAAAGAGAATGATATAGTGAGATACAACATGAGCACACATGGAATGCACAAGCATAACCAAAACACACACGGTGGGACTACACATCACCGTTTCGACTAGTAGTTTTCCGATGGGACTACACATCAAAGTACTCTTCTACTAGTCACTACCGGCGGGACTACACATCACCGGAGTCTTATACCACTCGCTACCGGCGGGACTACACATCACCGGAGCAACGACAACCATCACGTGAGGTTCGACACCAACCATGCAACACAACATACACTCACTATCATGCGACATGTACTCATTATACCATGCACCACCAAAACAAGTTGCAAACAATATCCACAATTAGGCATCACTTACTTCTTACAATCTTACCAATCACAAAATGGTCTTACTCACCATTTTCGTGCACAACCTGCACCAACTTACAAACATCTTACAAGGCATATCAACATCAACATTATTACCATCATACATGATCAAAGATATAATATTAAGCAATCATGCTTCTTCCCAAAATATTTAAATTTCATGCCTAACAAAACATCATCACAAGTAATGAAAGCAAATGGAAAAAAGGGGAAATTAAAGAGGCATTTCACATCAACTTACTCTTGAATTAAAATTGACTTTTCAAGCCCAAACTAAACTCTTTCAAAACCAACTTTGAACCAAAATGATACTTGAAAACGTTTTCACATCTACATGCTCGAACCAACCTTTGAAAATCAAATTAAAACATTAACCACTCACCTCACTTCCTTAAGCAAATCAAGCAAAGCCGACTCAAGCCTCCATGACTTCTGAAATCGATCCCGAAACTTTACCAACGCAAATCCTTGCTTCTAATCATCCCAACACAAGTAAATTAACCTCAAATTAGTCCACAACACAACGTAGCAAACCCGGAATGCAATTCAAACATCAAACACTTGTTTTTCAAACCAAGAACAACCCCCAAAAAGCCATTCCCGAGCAGCCCTTTAGCACAGTCCAAAACCGATGATTCCAACTCTTTTAACACACCTAATAGCTTCCAAAACAACCCCTAACTATCATACAACCATCAACCCTCATTTCCCAACATAAAACACACCCAAAATCAACCTTTAAACCCTTCAAAAACCCCATTAAAAATCCAAATTCGGGAAACTTAACAAAACCCTTTAAAAATCATATATGTTGAACCATTGGGTTCATAAACTTCATATCTATCACTATTGAATCAAAACTTTAAGTTAAACAAAATAAAGCTACCATTTTTATTCAAATCTCCCAAAAATCCAAATTCTAAAACATGGATAAAAATGAAAACTACTTGTACTTTTGAAAACATGAAGGTGAGAGCAAGTCGAAAACGTGTTTACCTTTCAAAACCGAGCCAAAACGATAGAGAAAGGAGGTGGGATAGCCACTTGGAGAAAAACCTCTCCTTTGTCGTGAGAATGGAAATGGGGAGGGAGGAAGATGACAACATTTTGTGTTTTAAATCAAAAGTGGGGGTTTTTAATTTAGAAGTCCAAATATTTACACAAATGCCATTAATGAATGGCTATTGGGCTTGGTTTAAAAATTGGGTCCAACACCTTTGTTTTATTTGCAAACAAAACTCGAACCATTATTTAATTTATTTAAATTATAAAACCGAGCCCGAATAATATTAAAACATTATTTTCACCCGACCCCTAAACCCGGGTGTTACAACTCTCCCCTACTTAAGGAAATTTCGTCCTCGAAATTTATCGAACAGGAAGAGCCACTGGAACAAGCTCCTCCACACTTTCTCCCTTACCACCACATACTCTCCAACTCGGTAGGCTCACCACACAACATTAGCTATCTGATGTCAAGATCTCAACGGGTCCTTCAATGCGTGACCATTTTAAACTCAACTCAATCTCTTCAACAACATAACACGGAACAAAACTGGCTCACACTTCTGAATCATAGATACACAGAACACATCACAAACCCCTTTCTAACCCTGGTGGTAACTGCAACAATAAACAACAAAACTAGCTCGATTCACAATCTCATACAACATTGTTCAAACACTTGACTCATAACCTTCTCTAGCTGACCATCTGACTTCAACAGGTAACCAAACACTATTGTAGACATCTTCAAAAATCTAGTCGAAAACTCGAATCTCTATCGGCCACTATCGATCTCAAGACACTGTACAACTCAAAATCTTGCTAAGGCACAACTCCGCCATCTTACTCACGGTACAAGTAGCTTGAACATGTATAAAATGAGCACACTCGATGTAACTATCATTGCTTACTCGGCTAAACTCTCTCGTAAGAAATCAAGGCGATCCAGACACAAAGTCCCTCAAATCTATTTCCCAATCTCATTCGGAATCTTCCACTGATGTAACAAACTAGAAGAGGCTGATGCTCGATCTTGACACGCTGGCAAATTACACCCTTACTTTCACACTGAACCACATCATCCATCAACTCAATCCAGAAGTACTCATCTTCAACCCACAATACGTCTTCATACTACTCTGATGCAATACCAATGAACTGTCGTATGCTTCGGCCAACACAATACGTCTCAAAACACTATGTCAATCGGTACAACAATTTTGTCTCTAACAATACAAATTCTATCATCTCTGAACTGTACTCTGAAGGTTTTCTTTCTGATATGCCTTGCACGTGAGGTGCCAAGAACCTGTCTTGCAACTGTTTCTCTTCAAGCATTCTGACTCAATGTAGGTTTAACATGAAACTCGGCCACAAGATTACTATCATTTGGTAAACTGAATCTGGCAATTACATCCCGCAACTCAACTATTAATCTAACAACAAATACAACTCGAAGCATTGGTTACTACGTTGATCATCTTCGGATGGTACTCAATCTCAAGAGTACGGTCTTCAAGAAATTCTAACAACTCATGTTGTTCAAGTTTCAACCCTTCCTAAGTCTTCAAATATTTCAAGTTCTGATGATACGTACATATACACTGTGCATTTCTTACTATACAAGCTTTGTCTCTAAGTCTTCGAAGCAAACACAACTGTAATTAACTCTATGTCTCATATCAGATAACTCTTCTCACAATCTTCCAACTATCTTGATGAACAAGTCGGAATCTTCTGCCTTGCATAAGCACACAACCTAACTCTACACGTAACACATCACTATGGTTCGCAAACTCTTTCTCTGATATAAGCTGATTCAAGGTCGAAGCTCTCTTCAAAGTTTCTTTCGGTTTCTCAAGAGCTCATTGTCTCGCCTCTAACCACACAACTGAACATTATTCTGTAGCAATCTATCAATAGAGCAACTATCTTCAAAAGACTACTTACAATTCTCTGAAAGTAACAATGCTAGACCTAGGAACTATAGATATCTGTCACAGTCTTCAACTTCTTCCAACTCATATCTTCTTCAGCCTACTTGGGATTTACCCTAACACACTCGGCTGATCTACATGCCCTAGGAGAACATCTTCATTAACTCGGAGTTCACGTTACACCACTTGGCATACAACTAATTCTCTAATAGGATCTACATCACTAACTCCATAGCTTGTTGAAATCTTCTTCGGTACGTGAATACGCCCATGTATCATCTATGAGGACTACTTACAACTGATCAAGGAACTCAGGAAATTATTCTGCTCAACATCTCTTACAAAAGTAACTGACACACTAGTCAAACAAAACGGCATAACTCAGACTCAAGCGATCACATCTTACCCCGAAAGCTGTCTTCGGTACATCAACTTCTCTCATTTTCAACTGGTAATAATTCAAATCTCAAATTAATCTTCAAAAAGACTGAAACACTCCTCAACTGATCAACAAACCACTGTTGCTCGGAAAAAGGACACTAATTGTTCACTGTCAACTGTTTCCACTTCCTGAAATCTAAACACATTCTCGTATTGTCATCTCTCTTCTTCACAAGTTACACTGTCACACTCTAAGATGATGTGCTAAGCCAAATGAATCTAAGGTCTAACAAACTCGAAGTTGATTCTTCAACACTCTCAAGTCGGTCGAGAATCACGAGATACAGAGCAAACAATACAGGAGCAACTCGGTGACGGCCTCAAAATCAAACTCTCCTTCCCTATCAAGAGACAATCTGGGGAATTCTTCCAACACCTCTAGGAAAACACAACCTATTCTAACAGTCTGCGGTCTAATCCTCATTCAAAAATCAAATCCATCACATTTGTTAGGCAAGCCTGTCAACTAACTCAATCAATCTTCGACCTCTAAGGCTGGATCAACATTCGATACGAAATCCACATTCCCACCTAGCATTACAATCTCATAGTCATCCGTAAGCTTTAAGAAGACTCTCATCATCTCAAGGTCTACCCTGACTCTATGTCCCACAAGCCAATCCATGCACAGTTTCACATCAAACCGTAAAAAGCAATCCCATCGCATCTACTGGAAACACGTGACCCTAAACCATCAACAAACATTTTTCGTACATCCTTCCGACCACAATCATATCTTTGAAGGAGCTAGTAACACTAACACCTACCCCTAGTACCTCACAAGGTAGATTCAACAACTTCACATGCTCACTCCAAGTACACGGACGCGTAGATCCAGAATCAATCAGAAAAACAAGCTCAATGGCTGCATCGAGGAATTTCTTGCTATAACATCGACATCATTCCGAAGCCAACTCTTAGTTCATCACTTCTCTTACCATCTCATGTCAAGATCGGTCACATTGTTCTCCCTCAACAGAAACCAACTCATGTGCCTGTTGACCCAAACAAACAAACTGCACTCCAAACTCTGGTACGGTCATACTGCCCTGAACTAAAACGACGTACTCTCTCATCATTCACATCCCCTAAAATCTCAAATTCATGATTACCAACTCCAGGCCCACACCTCGGCCTCAAACTTACCAAAGACAACATTACGGCAGTAAACAAAACATACAAGCAAGAATATTTGGGGTTAGCAAGAGCAAGGGTCCAAGGTGCTCAAGTATATTCCTTTACAAAAATCCTTTCAAATAAGTAATAGTGACAATGGGAACTCGACACTACGCTTCAACACACTCATCATGCTAACACATGCTTTCAAACACCGTACTAACAAGCAAACATTAAGCATATATGACAAAACATTCACCGAGACATAACAACAACATAACACATCGAACTTACCTCACTTACCTGCCCGAGGTCTCAGAAACCTCAGGCTCTGATACCAACAAATGTAACCCCCTCATCCCGGTCTGGCCGGATGACCGGTCCGAGTGAGCTACACGGGGAAAACCGAGTGAAAACCCCTAAGGATTCCCCCTCGGTTAGCAACCCTATTTTTTCTTCATTTTAAAATCTTGTCTAAATGGATATTAAACCCTAAGTGATCATACAGCGGAACAACATATACAAAACAATCAAACGAACTCAAACAATCATGTTACAACCCAATTTTAAACTTAAACTGCAGGCGGTATCGATACACCTAAGGGGTGTATCGATACCCCTTGACTAGGTTTAAGCTTTGACTGCAAGCGGTATCGATACACTTAAGGGGTGTATCGATACCCCCTTGACTATGTCAACTGGTCAAAGTCAATCCGTAGAGACCGTATCGATACACCCAAGGAGTGTATCGATACCCTTCCCAACGGTTGACTTCCCACGGTCAACGCTAAGATGACAGTATCGATACACCAGAGGCCGGTATCGATACCGAAATGGACAGTAGCTCTAGTGACCAAAATGGTATCGATACACCCCTTAAGTGTATCGATACACGAGGCCTGAAACAAGAAGGTGGTATCGATACCGTACCAACCGTATCGATACCCCTGCTACGAACTTGCAGGTTTGAGCTGATTTAAGGCACAAGGAGGCCCTTAAATCCCTCTAAAACCCCAACCAACACACTAACATCAATCCTAAGGCAAATCAAACATAAAAGCATGCTTTAACTTGAAATCAAAGGCACAATCCAACACAAGATGATACACAAACCATACAAGCAACATAAGCTTTCAAGCATGGCATTCCAACAAAAGGCATGTCAACATCTAAGGCCATACAAGGAACTCAAGCCTTAAAAGGCACAAGATAACACAAAGGAGGGTTGCACCAAGAAGGCAACCTAAACATCTAAAGACATGCCACCACACACAAGCATACATCAAAGCATAACAAGATTTACATGTCTTCACTACAAACATAAGCATCCAAAGGGCATGGCTTCCAAACAAACACATAGGCATCAACAAAAAGCCAACACAAATGAGTCTAGATACACGCTCCTAAAACACGTAGCATTTCCCATTGCTAAACTACTACATTATTTAATAAACCATACTTGAGCAATTACCACACGCTTGGATGCCCTTCTCTTGCTCCTTGCTAACTCCAAGCTAAAGATCTGCATTGTCGGAAAAGGGAGAGCGTAAGCATAAAGCTTAGTGAGCGGAGCTCTAAAACATAACTACGACAATGCAGGGTTCAAAGCTTTCTTTAAAATAAAGGTTAACGCATACAATTCATCCAACGACCTAATCCTTCTACTAAAATACAAGTTCAACCAAGGGTCAACAATATAGGCATTCATCGTGGCATTACACTTCATGGTATCCATAAAGGCATGATCCTAAATTAAAGCAAAACCATAAAAGAGAATGATATAGTGAGATACAACATGAGCACACATGGTATGCACAAGCATAACCAAAACACACACGGTGGGACTACACATCACCGTTTCGACTAGTAGTTTTCCGATGGGACTACACATCAAAGTACTCTTCTACTAGTCACTACCGGCGGGACTACACATCACCGGAGTCTTATACCACTCGCTACCGGCGGGACTACACATCACCGAAGCAACGACAACCATCACGTGAGGTTCGACACCAACCATGCAACACAACATACACTCACTATCATGCGACATGTACTCACTATACCATGCACCACCAAAACAAGTTGCAAACAATATCCACAATTAGGCATCACTTACTTCTTACAATCTTACCAATCACAAAATGGTCTTACTCACCATTTTCGTGCACAACCTGCACCAACTTACAAACATCTTACAAGGCATATCAACATCAACATTATTACCATCATACATGATCAAATATATAATATTAAGCAATCATGCTTCTTCACAAAATATTTAAATTTCATGCCTAACAAAACATCATCACAAGTAATGAAAGCAAATGGAAAAAAAGGGGAAATTAAAGAGGCATTTCACATCAACTTACTCTTGAATTAAAGTTGACTTTTCAAGCCCAAACTAAACTCTTTCAAAACCAACTTTGAACCAAAACGATACTTGAAAACGTTTTCACATCTACATGCTCGAACCAACCTTTGAAAATCAAATTAAAACATTAACCACTCACCTCACTTCCTTAAGCAAATCAAGCAAAGCCGACTCAAGCCTCCATGACTTCCGAAATCGATCCCGAAACTTTACCAACGCAAATCCTTGCTTCTAATCATCCCAACACAAGTAAATTAACCTCAAATCAGTCCACAACACAACGTAGCAAACCCGGAATGCAATTCAAACATCAAACACTTGTTTTTCAAACCAAGAACAACCCCCAAAAAGCCATTCCCGAGCAGCCCTTTAGCACAGTCCAAAACCGATGATTCCAACTCTTTTAACACACCTAATAGCTTCCAAAACAACCCCTAACTATCATACAACCATCAACCCTCATTTCCCAACATAAAACACACCCAAAATCAACCTTTAAACCCTTCAAAAACCCCCATTAAAATCCAAATTCGGGAAACTTAACAAAACCCTTTAAAAATCATATATGTTGAACCATTGGGTTCATAAACTTCATATCTATCACTATTAAATCAAAACTTTAAGTTAAACACAATAAAGCTACCATTTTTATTCAAATCTCCCAAAAATCCAAATTCTAAAACATGGATGAAAATGAAAACTACTTGTAGTTTTGAAAACAGGAAGGTGAGAGCAAGTCGAAAACGTGTTTACCTTTCAAAACTGAGCCAAAACGATGGAGAAAGGAGGTGGGATAGCCACTTGGAGAAAAACCTCTCCTTTTGTCGTGAGAATGGAAATGGGGAGGGAGGAAGATGACAACATTTTGTGTTTTAAATCAAAAGTGGGGGTTTTTAATTTAGAAGTCCAAATATTTACACAAATGCCATTAATGAATGGCTATTGGGCTTGGTTTAAAAATTGGGTCCAACACCTTTGTTTTATTTGCAAACAAAACTCGAACCATTATTTAATTTATTTAAATTATAAAACTGGGCCTGAATAATATTAAAACATTATTTTCACCCGACCCCTAAACCCGAGTGTTACAATAACAGGTACCCAGATATTTCTTACGGAAAGCTGACTCGAATAACTCCCAAGTAATCTTTGCATCTGGCATGCCCGTAGTAATGGTGACCCACCAAGTGTAGGCATCACCCTGAAGCAAGGAAACGACACACCCTAGCTTGCGCGCTCCAGTACAACCCATCTGAGACAAAATACGAACGGTCTTATCAAACCAAGCCTCGGATCTCTCGGGTGCCAACCCTCGGAACTTTTCACCTCCAAAACTACGGAGCCTCTCTAGTGGCAAACTGGTGCCCTCACCCTGAGGTTGTGCCACTGCCTGTTTCCCAGCCACTGCTCTCTGAAAAGCCCCGGCTAACGCCTGAACCAAAGGAGCTAAATCTATTCCGGTCGGACGTTGACCAACCTGTGGTCCTACACCCTCGGCTCTCGCCTCACCTCCCGCTTGAGGAGGGGGAGGAGGCGGTGGAGGAGGAGGAGCATCCGCCTCAACAACCGGCTCAACTTCCGGAGCTACTGCCCTTGGTTCCTGTCGAACAAACCTAGGCCTGCCTCTAGGTCTCATCATCCGGCTAGCAAGATAACAACTACAAAAAAACAAACATACAAGGATAAGTTAGCAAAGGCAAGGGTCCACGTGCTCAAGTACTCCTTTACTCAAAATCTTTTCAAATAAGTAATAGTATCAATGGGAACTCGACACTACGTCTCGACACAACAACTATGCAATCATATGCTTTCAAACACCATGCTAGCAAGCAAACATCAAGCATACAGGGAAAAACATTCACCGAGACATAGCAACAATACAACACTTCAATCTTACCTCACTTACCTACCCGAGGTCGTGGAAACATGGCTCTGATACCAACAAATGAAACCCGTTAGGGTTCCACTTCGATTAGCAACCCTAGAAATTTCTTTTAACATTATCTTGTCTAAATGCTTCGATTTTTACCCTATGTGATGGAACACGCAGCGGACACAAAACAACCAAGACATGCAATCGAACAGCTCCTTTTTAGCCATTACAACAGGCCATATCGATACGCTGAAAGGTCGTATCGATACACCTGGACTTGGTCAACAACCCAAAGTCAACCTAGGAGGACCGTATCGATACACTAATAGACCGTACTGATATGCCCTCAACGGTAAACTTCTCACGGTCAAACTACGAAGACCGTACCGATACGTCTAGGACCCATTCCGATACGCCAAAATCTCGTCAATTTCTCAGATTTCTAGAGAGCTTTTGGCGTATCGATACACCCCCGTGTATCGGTACGCTAAGCTTAAAATGAAGTCCAAAGTGTAGAACCGTATCGATACGCCGTGCACTACAAACTTCATTTTAGCTGCAAAACACACAAGGACTCAACTAGGAAGGCAATTTACGACTCGACTAGCAACATACTAACTCTCAAGCATCATTTGGAAACCAAAACTAAGCATACGATGCTACTTAACCAAACAATCAAGGCAACCAACACAAGATAAGCAATTAGATAGGAAACTTGCACAAAAGCATGCATACTAGACCATTTCACTCATAGGAAAATAAACACCTACAAAAACATTGCATAACATGGTTTTCATGCCTTCAACATAAGAACATAAGCATCTCATAAACATAGGTTAAAAGCCTTCAAAACAAACACTTGGGCATTCATGAGGCAATGTTTGCATGCTTACAAACAACACACAATCATCTCAATAAACATGGTTTACAATCCATATCAAAACATTAAATAAATAGGAGTCTACACATGCTCCTACATAACATAGCATCCCCATTGCTTGACTACTACATTATTTCATAAAAACCGTACTTGAGCAACCACCACACACTTTGATGCCCTTCCTTGCTCCTTGCTAACTCCACACTAGTGATATGCATTGTCGAAAACGAGAGCGTAAGCTTGAAGCTTAGTGAGGGAGCTCTAAAACAAAAACAACGATAATGTAGGGTTCAAAGCATGGTATCCACAAGACAATCACAAGCATTCATTTATGCTAACATAGCAACATGGCCAACCATACGAGAAATGCATTAACATTGCATCTTACATTATGTTATGCTCACATACAAATAACAATGCATCACACTACATCATCCACACATAACAAGTATATTGGCAACTATTAGATTACTCGGATACGCAGATAACTTCGTTGGGATTTGCACCCTCAACGTACTCAACAACCATTACCTTCCGGTGGGATTACACTCATCACCGTTCACACTCATGCATGGGATTACACTCATCATCCCATGCTAACAAATTTCCGGTGGAATGTTACCTCATCGTACTCCTCCTTGATGACTACGAGTCACCAAGGCCACGCGTGAATTTCACTCAACCGTGTGCACACTCATCCTAATGATCGATCATTTATACCCGGTAATTAACTAGTGCCAATCATACTAAGCAAGTCGTACCATGATATCATAACCATGCAACACCACATATCATCCTCAATGCACAACATCAATATGTATACCACATCATACTTGTTGAGTGTGTAAAAGTTCTATTATTTACCCCTATTTAACCCATATTTCTGCTGCATTCAAGCATTATTTATTGCATTTAGGTCAGTTTACAGTTAGACATCACAAATATATTAAAAGGCACAGTTTCTACTAAAATTGGTTGTTTTTGCAGGTTGCTGTTGTAGCAGACAGAAAGGGCAGGCGCTGGGCAGTGAAGCAGAAGAGCTGGAACTGGATGAGCAGTCAAGGAGGACGACGCTGCCATGGTTGCCGCCGTGACAGCAGAGGATGACAGCAGTTTTAAGGAGAAGAAGCAAAGTGGACCTCGACAGATAGAGAAAATTCAGCCCGTCTGTCGTGTGAAATCACCATATTTTTCCAAGCCCCAGATCGAAAGGAATGTCAAGCCCAAAGTTCAAGGAGAGAAAATCCCAAGCAAGAAAGATGACGGCTGGAAAGTAGATTCTTTGAAGATTTAGTCTTTATTAGAATTGTACTTTAATTTAAAGTTGTATTCTTGCTATTTTAGAAAACTTGGACCCAAAGCCTATGTAAGGGCATATATTTCGACCTAGGAGGGCATAACCGATTCCCTAGCTTCCTTCCCAAAAACCCTAGCCGTTTTCCTTCCCTCATCATGTTCTAAATTCCCCCTAGGGCCACAGGTTGTTTTGTAAAGTAGTTGCAAGGGTTGTTTTGTTTTAGGAATTTTCAGTTCAATAAAATAAACATCAAGTTCTATTATTTTGGTTATTAATATCTTGCAAGAGCATCGGGAGAGCATTGTGAGGTTATCAATTTACTTAGCATCGGGAGAGTTAAGTATACGAAAGAAATAAGAGCAAGTTCTCTAGTTTATAGTTGAACTATCTCGGACCTAGGGATAGGACGAGGTTAAGTGGCTAAAGAAGAATTCATCAACATCGGTGTTCATCCTTCGATTCACGCCGGGAGGTATCATCAAAGACGTAATCATCGACAGACTTGGACCTAGGGATAGGCCAAGGCACATCTGGGATTCTTGCCAAACTTGAAGTACTGAGTTGAGTGTTCGCTGCCGCGACAGGTGCTGCCGCGACGGGGACGACGACAGAACTGGATTTCTTGGACTTAGCAATACCTGCACTACTGAGCAATTCAATACCAGCCCATTCTCTCTATCTTGAATTCTCTACTCTTTTATTTACGTTTATTTTATTATTCTTGTGACAACTTTCTCAATTATTTTCTTTACTTTCGTGCAGTGATTTAAGGTGAAGCTATTAGCCCAATCCATGTGGAGACGATATCCGATACTTTGTATCACTTTACTACTTGCGTCGTGTACACTTGCACTACAATTGCGATAGACTCTTTTACATGCAACAATACTTGATCAAACATATACTACGTAAATCTACATTTACGCATATTAAGCAAGATTACATAAAAGCAAGCAAGGGACTAAGCTACCAACTTAATCTCCACCTTGGATTGGCCTACCAAGCTCAATCTCATACCCCAACCACACGCTTGAACCAATTTAAAATCAATTTAAAGGATTTACTCACTGAACTCCCTTAAGAAAACCGAAAAAAGCCGAATCAAGCCTCCACACTTTCCTGAACCGAGCCCGAAGTTTCTCCAACGAATTCCCTTGGTTCTAACCAATCAAAAACAACTCATTACTACACAAATCATTCACAAAACACTGCCACTAAACAGATTTCAAATCCAAGACCAATCCTCTACAATTTCAAGCCATGAACCAACCCAAAAATCCTCATTTTCGTACTCCCACACAACCCAGCAGAAATCTAACTATTCCAATACCCAAAACAACATTAAATACTTTCAAAACACCCTTCAAGCATCACTACAACATCAGCCCAACTCCCTTTCACCCAACCACTCCAAAAACTCAAGTTTTGGCCCTTTAAAAATACCCACAAAAACCCATTTCAAGATTTTTGATAAAATCCCTCCATTTTGAAATATATTACATCTAAGGGCACAAGTTCAACATAAATAAACTTTACAAAACGAAAATCCAACAAAAACACACTAAAACTTCTCATTTTTCTTTAAAATTTGAAAACTTGAAAATCTTCAAAGGTGATGCTTTTGAAAAATAAAAATATAGAAACGTTAGGGACGATGAGGAGAAGTCAAAAATATAATTACCTTGTTGAAAGCACTTGAAACGATGGAGGAATTTGATGGAACAATAACTAGGGGGCTTGGGGGTTTTGTCTTGGAATTTTGGGTAGAGGGAAGAAGATGAAGACTTTTTGTCAAAAGGCACTTTTTACTCATCCTTTTTCCCTTATTTTAAAAATTACCAAAATTCCTTTAATGAAATTTAAACCTTTTAAATTAAACCAAAGCTTAATTAAATTTTAAAATGAGCCCACGACTCGAACTCGATTCTCATACTCAACTTCCGACCCCTAAACTCAGGTGTTACATGATTCCCTTGCGAGTTGCTGCCTCCAAAACACTTAGTTATCTGCATTGATGAACAAAAGAGAGCGTAAGCATACAAGCTTAGTGAGGAGTGATCAAAACTCAAAAACACCATCAATTCTTAAAACTATTTTACACTTTTGCAAACCCTCGTGCTTTCTTGAAATCCATGCACTTCATCGTTAAAATCAGCATGTTATACACCATGCAACAAGTGTCAAATACTTCAATAGCAAAATCCATTTGCTAACACATAACGCAAGCTTTCCATGCATATCTACCAATATGCAAAGCTTTAAAGTAAAACATGCATTTTTCATTTTATGCATCCATATACATTCCATAACAATTTAATCAATTATATTGGCTCAAAAGTGATCAACAACATTCTCATTTCTCAAAAAAGTATCAGATACATTGATTCCCAAGTGTTGTCCCAACACTCCATACATTCTCACCGACATCTCAAGGTTCACACACAGGAGCTACCCTCCACCGTTGTGACACCCGTGGTGGAGTATTCGGTACCTTACAACCCCTCAACACCACTCGTCGGTATATGTATAACCCCACTAACGAGAGACGAGACACAACTCAATTTCCTCAATCGTTAGGGTACTTGGATGGAGTTTTCGGTACAATCACAACCCCTCAACATCCAAGGCGGCTTGTTTATAGTGCACTCAATCCTATAGCCGGCTAACTATATCCGATTTCATTTATAAACCACTTTTCACAACATCACTTGCCAATATAATTCTCATTTAGTACAAACCTCACTGTTTTCAAAGCATTCACAATAAGCAACATTTCCAAGCATCAAACCATGCTTCATAAAACATGTATAAGCATATACATACAAGGATCACTAACCATGTGCATCCTTCATCAATATAGCATCATAAACTGTAAATCTCTTACTTTAAATCATGCTTAAAACAGTAGGTAAAACACATTTAAAATCAAGTGCAACAACAAACTCATAATAGCACAATCCGAGGGAGAAAATCACTTTACTTACTTCCAAACTTAGTAAAGCGTTTCAAGCTTACACTAAGTTCCCAAAACCACCTTCTAAGTTTTTTAAAGCTGGAAAACTCATTTCCACTCACCAACACACGAAACCTCAATCGCCGACGTGAAAATCAAGCGTACGAAGTCCCCGAAACTTCGCCAAATGCTTCCAAAGAATCCTCCCATGTTTATACCATAGAAGAACAAAGGATTAATGCATCTCAATGCATTAAAACCACCAGCAAACACTAAAAACTCGTAGCTCTGTGCAGAGGCACCAAAATACTCATCCAAAAACAACCGAAATCACCTTCGATTGATCACTAAACTCAACCCAGCTATCAACAAACACTTCCAACACATTTTAACCATAAATCAACATCCAAAAACATCCTAAAATCAACCTTATACCTCCAGCAACTCAGATTTCACATTTCCAAGCCAAAAACCCAAAACTAACAACCTAAACAATTAGAGATCTCAATGATTTCGGGATTATTATGATCAAAACTCATTATCAACATCATTTAACACCCAAATCAACTTTAAAATCATTCTCAAATCAATCAAAATAGTGCCCAAACAAAAATCACATTTAATCTCATCTTTTAGCAAGATTTCAGCATTTTTACCAAATTATCATTAAAACCTCAATTAAAAATACAAATCAAAAGTCAAATACTTTAGAATTTCATTAAAGAACCTTGTTTAGTGTAGTAGCAGGAAATTACCTCCAATCCTTGCTTTTCTTCCAATTGGCAAGTTTTCAACTCATGAAGCTTAAAGAAATCTTGTAAATCTTTGAGAAAAATCTTTGGGAAAGAGTTGTAAATCAAAAGAGCAAAACGGATGAAAAGAATCTGGAAATTGAGAGAAAAGAGGAAATGATTGGGTGAAGAGAAAATGAGAAATAGAAAAGTTACGTCAAAAATGATTTTACAAAATAACTACCTTTTTATTTTAATAAAACCTCCCTCTTCCATTTTAATTAAAACATTATAATCACATGCCAATAAAAAGAAAAGGATTAATTGGCATAAAGCTCCCTAATGATTCTAAGAACTTGACTATTCTTTGAAAATCACACTTTTACACAGTTTTAAATCTTTACATTTCAATCACTATCTAAAATGTTCATGTCCTAAAATCCATTTTGTAAAATTGATTTTACCAAACTCATCTATATGATTTTAGATGATTTTTAGAAATTTTTACCATATTTTTACCTTATCCCGAACCATGATTTCCCTAAATCGATTCTAAAGGCTCAAATCTCCAATTCCATGTTCGACCAACTTAAACTGATGCCTAAAACATCTAGGCCCAAAACCGGGGTGTTACATACGAGGTATGTAATTTTTAAAGTACTCAATGATATGTTATGAAGTGCTTATTAGTTTGAAAGCTATATGTATGATTAAATACGAGATGCTATGAAAGGTTTGCTAGTTGAAAGTTACCTAAGATGAATGTGTTTGATTTTTGCTATGAATGATCGTTGATTTGAAAGCTATGTGTATATATGATTAAATGTGGAGCGTGATAAGTAAATATATAAAAGTTATTTGTGAATGGATATGTGGTTATAATAAAGAATAAGCTTTGATCATGCTTGATCCTTTATGAAATTACGAATTGGAAATGCTATGTAATCCTTTATTGAACTAAAAAAAAGGCATGTTGTAAAGTACATTGTTTATATTTTGGTAAGATACCATTTGAACCAATGAAAGAAAAGTTCTTGATCATGAGATAAGAAATAAACCCTTGTTCATATGTTGCTTGATATATGTATAATTAATATCTTGATAACAAAGAAATTGTAAATGGAATTTGATGATGGAAATTTAGGCGATAATGCCATTCGAGCAAGGGAATGAAATGATAAAGATTGAGTTGAGGTGAATTGATATACCCGAAATGAGATAGGGTATGAGTTATTGTTATGATACTTGTTGGGAGCTATGCTCACCTTGTTCCAAAGAAAGATGTTTAAAGTTAAAGCCTTGGTCTCGAGTCAGTCTTATGGTATAATTGGCATGCCATAGAGTCTATAGAGCTCAGTGTTAGGGGTGGACTACGGTCCGGAACAGTGGTCCCTATTTGGCGATAGTAGGAGGGAAGTGTGTGTGCGGTCACTTGGCGATAATAGGAGGGATTGATCGGTACTACGAGTACCATATATTATTCATGGGCGACAGTGTGTTGGGGACTCGTGTACCTAGACTAGAAATTCTATTCACAAGGCTATGTTAATAATCAAATATGAATGAAATTGCTATAATAAGAATAAAGTGTGGTGATCAGAAAATGAAGCAAGGCGAGAGTTCTTCACATGAGCGTCGATGTTGGTCTCTGTTCATCTCTGATTTACCACTATAATTGCATTGGAAAGGGATATGGCAAGTTTTCGATCGACATGGGGTAGTAGTGGATGTATTTATCCCTAGGAAGACAGCAATGGACGATACCCATTTTGGATTTTTGAGGATGAAATCCAAGGAAGACTCCCTTAGAGTAATTGAACGATTTGATGGATTTCGCCTCTATGGATTTCGATTACGAGTGGGTTTTGCAAGGCGGGGTCATCGTGACCAATTTTGGAGGAAGAAACAAACAAAATCAATTGAAACGACGGGGTGTGGGAGGATGCAGCGATCGGAGTGGGATCGTAGTACAGAGGAATGAAAAGGTAGGGATGATGATCAAAAGGATGAGCAGGAAAGCCGGGAGCGTGCCGTACGAGTTGTAGAAGGGGAAGTTGATCCGGACAAATTGAACATTCTCCAAATATGCGCATTGGGTTTTTGTAAACAAAACATCAAAATTAGGGATTTGGCTCTTGAATTTAAGAGAGCAAAGCTGGAGGGTTTCTCAGTAATGCGAGCAGCGGGCTCGACAGTTTTATTGTTGTTTGAGGACACAACGACTTGTCAGCGATTGTTAGAGGGGAACTGCTTCGAGACATGGCTAGAAAATGTGATGATATGGGATCCATCATTTGGAATGCCGAATCGGCGTCTTTGGTTATCGGTCAGTGGTTTACCGATACATGCTTGGTCGGAAAAAACTTTCGCGAATATTGCGTCGTTATGGGGCGAACTGGTGCAAATAGATACGAAGACATTGGCACCTCCGACATTTGAAAGATGTCGATTTCATATTGCAACGGACTAGGTTTCGATGATTGATGAGGCGTTGGATGTTCGTGTAGGGGAACACACTTTTAGGATTCGGGCGGTCGAAATGGAGGAGGTACTTGGTTCGAAGTGTGAATGCTGTTGTGGAGTTAATTTGGATAATACCATCGATGATGACGAGGTGAAAGACGATTTCCGCAGTGAGAATACGATGGACGTAATGGACAGTAGTAAAAAGGATGAGATGCTCGACAAGCAACAGGATACGGTGGTTCTAGATACAATTAATTCGGAGCTACCAAGTGTGGAGCTAAATCATATGTGGGAGGACAATAAAAGGGAGGATTTGCGGGTGATTGAGATAACATCTAGGGGGAAGGAATGGATGGCGGATGAAGAAATGGGAATGGTGTTGAGGTCTTTGGAACATGTGGTGGAGTCCGAGTCCTTTGCGGAAACATTGGCGCGGGAAAAGGTGAACATGGGAACGAATACGAGAGATGACCACACGAGTAGGTGCAGGGCACATAACGCTGATTTAGTGGATATTAATGGGCCGAGGTCCGAGATTCCAAGGGCTGGGATAGCAGATGTGGTGGAAACAAATGGAGAAAAAAAACGAGTAAGAAACATATCAGAAATTAATTTGAGTTTTATGTCTCATGAGAAAAGACAAGAAGCAGTGTTGAAAGCCACTAAGCGAGGTCGAGGGAGACCACGGAAGAACACAAAGGTGCAGCACGACATTGTTAACGGGTCCTTGTCGGATACGGACTTTGAGACTCGTAAACGATCTATTCTTCGTGAGGCAAGGGAAACGTTAGAATTGGGCAGGTATATTGGGGCGGTGTTGCGTGTAAAAGTGTCCATTGCAATTGAGTGCAAGTGTACACGTCGCAAGTAGTAAAGTGATACGAAGTATCGGATATCGTCTCCACAGGGATTGGGCTAATAGCTTCACCTTAATTCACTGCACGAAAGTAAATAAAATATTTGAGAAGTTGTCACGAAAATAATCAAGTAAACTAAATAAAAGAGTAGAAGAATCAAGATAGAGAGAATGGGCTGATATTGAATTGCTCAGTAGTGCAGGTATTGCTAAGTCTCGGAACTCCAGTTCTGTCGTCGTCCCTGTCGCGGCAGCAGTCCGTTGCTTGTCGCGGCAGCGAACAATCAACTCAGTACTTCAAGTTTGGCAAGAATCCCAGATGTGCCTTGGCCTATCCCTAGGTCCAAGTCTGTCGATGATCACGTCTTTGATGATACCTCCCGGCGTGAATCGAAGGATGAACACCGATGTTGATGAATTCTTCTTTAGCCACTTAACCTCGTCCTATCCCTAGGTCCGAGATAGTTCAACTATAAGCTAGAGAACTCGCTCTTATTTCTTTCGTATACTTAACTCTCCCGATGCTAAGTAAATAGATAACCTCACAATGCTCTCTCGATGCTCTTGCAAGATATTAATAGCCAAAATAAGAGAACTTGAAGTTTATTTTATTGAACTAAAAATTCCTAAAACAAAACAACCCTTGCGACTACTTTACAAATCAACCAGTGGCCCTATGGGGAATTTAGAACATGTTGTGGGAAGGAAAACGACTAGAGTTTTGGGAAGGAAGCTAGGGTAATCGGTTATGCCTTCCTAGGTCAAAATATATGCCCTTATATAAGCTTTGGGCTCAAGTTATCTAAAATAGCAAGAATACAACTTTAAATGAAAGTATGATTCTAATAAAGACTAAATCTTCAAGGAATCTACTTTCCAGCCGTCATCTTCTTTGCTTGGGATTTTCTCTCCTTGAACTTTGGGCTTGACATTCCTTTTGATCTGGGGCTTGGAAAAATATGGGGTTTTCACACGACAGACGGCCTGAATTTTCTCTATCTGTCGAGGTCCAATTTGCTTCTTCTCCTCAAAATTGATGTCGTCCTCTGCTGTCACGGCGGCAACCATGGCAGCATCGTCCTCCTTGACTGCTTGTCCAGTTCCAGCTTGTCTTCTTCACTGCCCAGCGCCTGCCTCTTCCGTTTGCTACGGCAGCAACCTGCAAAAGCAGCCAATTTTAGTAGAAACTGTGCCTTTTAATATATTTGTGATGTTTTGCTGTAAACTGACCTAAATGCAATAAATAATGCTTGAATGCAGCAGAAATATGGGTTAAATAAGGTGTAAATAATAGAACTTTTACACACTCAACACACCCCCAAACTCAAGTTTTTGCTTGCCCTCAAGCAACTAAGACTTAAAAGAAAAATGAAATATTTTTGTTTTTGCTTTCAAACTGTGAACTTTCCCTTACCTGTCGTTCGTTCCCTGTGACGGCAGCAACCTGTCGGATAATTTAGGATCTGTCCGGAGTGTCACTATAGTCCTCATGTAGTGTGTGCATGCTTGTGAACAGTTATATGCCTAGACTCTCTTAGTTTCACTAGAATATTTCAGCTCTTAACTCGAATTTTTATGTCAAAGTTTATCTTTTGAAGGCAATTTTTCATGCTCCTTTGAATTTTTTGTTTTGACTCGATTTCTCTATTTTTTTAGCTAAAGTTTTACTAGAGCCAGTTTTGGGCACCTCTAGTTAACTTCCTAGAGCCAGTTTCGGGCACCTCTAGGGCTGTTGAGTCTCTTTTGCTAAACTTCTTTCCTAGAGCCAGTGTTAGGCACCTCTAGGGGCTATTCAAGTGCTAAGCTTCCTATTCTAGTTTGGCTAAAAGAAGTCTAAGCAGTATAACAGTCACAATGGTGTTTAAGTTTTCAGAACTATAGAAAGGCTCTAAACTTCTCCTAAAAACTATCCTAAAGTCACTGCCACGAAAGAGTTGTCACGACAGGTAAGTTCAGTTCACAGTTTTCAACCAAAATTTTCAATATTTTCATCATTTTTTTAAGAGATAAAAATAAACTTAAGTAAAGACACAGATTTTAAACTAAGATGTACTCCATTAATGGAGGGTTGCCACCCCCAAGCTGGAAGGTTGTATTACCCCCAATGCAAATGACAATGAAAAACAAAATAAGGCAGTACATCGCAAAATATATAGCAGGTAGCAAAATATAAGATAAAAAACTTAAATTTAGTCGTCGTCTTCGTTGCTGCTGCTGAGGCGGATCTGGCGGCGGGCTCTGGCTTTTGGGGCGGGCTGGGGCACGGGGGAGGCGGATGTGTTCTTGGCTTTGGCCTCCCGTGGCGGCTGGACTCTGGTTGGGGAGATGTGAGGGGTTGCTCTACAACCTGAACTTCCGAGCTACTGTTGCTGCTGTCACTGCTGCCACTGCTGCTGGCCTTTGGCAATTTGTTCTTATCAGCCATCCGCTTTTGCCTCTTCACGGGGGAGAATTCCTTTGCCATATTTCTCTTGATGGAGGGTTCAGTATCACTGGCAGCCCAAACTGAAGAGGAGGAGAATCCAGCAACAAAGGCATCTAGATCCTCAGATTCCATAGGACGTTTTGTGCCTCTGGTAGATGGTTCAGCATGGGTGCTGCCTGCTGCTGTTGGGGCAGGCGATGGTGTTGAGGCAGCAGAAGGCGTGCGTGGGGTGGCAGCAGGTGTAGGGGTATGGGCAGGGGTAGTGACAATAAAGTAATGGGCAGGAAAAGTAGGAAAGGCAGCATCAGGAAAACTTAAAGACTTTGTATGAATGTTACCGTGGAGGCAGCAAAGTCCCTGATGAAAGCCATTAAGCCCAGCTGTCGTTCCTCCAGTTTCTAAATGGCAGCTAATATCCGGGCGGAGGAGTCTGTTGGGGCAGCTGCTGCCGTAGCAGGTTCAGTATGTTGCTGCTCTGTCGTTTCAGCTGTGGCGGCAGCGGGGTCGAATGATGACAGCGGGGTGGCAGCAGTCAGCTCCATAAGACTGAGGATGTTCTTTTCAGTCCACCCTCTTCCTTCGACTATCATATCAGTGCGCACCTCGGGGACATTATGGCCGCGGCAGAGCGAAGTAATAAGGTAAGGCAGGTAGAGGGGACCCGTTGGTCTATGCGCACACTCCAGAATACTTTCTCGAATAAAGCTGCCCACATTAATGGGCCGTTCATGTAGAATAGAGTGTATCAACGCTAACCTTGGTTGATCGACGGTGGTGTTGTGGGATGATGGCATGATCCTCTTTTTTATGAAGGCATTCCACAACTTTGCCTCCGGCAGCAACTGGGTCCTTCTCACAGTCATTGGATTCTTTCTGATGGTGTTCCATTGAGTCCCAGCATTGGTCAACTCTGCCATGACAGCGTCGTAGGCAGCATTGTCTAGTGTATTTAAGAATTGCTGGTGGGCATCGTCATTCATACCGATGTAGAAGCCATAGAGGGTATTAATGTGTTCTGCTTCAAATGGCACCTCCTTCCCTCGAATGAACACTGTTGTCGCTGTTTTGCTGCTAATGGCAGCATAGAACTCTCGAACCAGTGTAACATTCATTTCCTCCGGCTGCTCCGCAAAGGTTTGCCATTGTAAAGCTCTAATCTTCAGGGCTATGAATGGTTTGAGGCCCAGATTTTCTTTCGTCGGTGCGTAGATGAAGCCTCGCTCCTCTCACATGTCTCTGCTAGCAAAGGAACTTGGGGGAGTTGCTGTCGGTGAGGAAGTGGAGCCAGCATTGCGTCGGGTTTTCCTAGAAGACATATTTGTGCAAGGGTTGTGAAAAGCAAATGAACGCAAATGAAAACTAAAGAGGAGAGCAAGTAAGAAAGGCAGAAGTGAGTGAAAATGAAAATGAAACGGGGTTATATAGAGAAAAAAATTTCTGCCCGTTGAAGCTGTAACGGCAGACGCGAATAACGGGGCCAGCTGTTGTACGTTAGCGTGTCTGACGCGTCTGACACACGTTTCCATGTCTGTTACGCGTCTGTGACGTGTTTCCGCGTCTGTCGTGACAGCGTGGTGACAGCCTGTATTTTCTGCGTCTGTCGCGGCAGCTGTAATGACAGGTTTCAATATTTGGGCTTTGATGGGCTGATGGATGGATGGTGGGCTGAGTTCACTTCTCCTGTTCTTCTTGACTCCTTTATAAAAAAAACTTATTCAAAATAAAATAAACCTTATTTCCTAATAAATAATAAATAATAATAAAATAAAAATAAAAATAAAATTTAGGTTAAATTAGGGATGCTAGGTGGGGCATCTCCTAAGGTAACCACTTCTTGCATTCCTAGGGCTTCAGTCCCTTGATAATGCTTCAAGCGCTGTCCGTTGACTTTAAATTGGTGCTCGTCTTTTAATGATCGGATTGTTATGGCACCATAGGGAAAACCTGTACGACTTGGAACGGGCCAGACCATCTAGATTTTAGCTTCCCAGGGAAGAGTTTCAGTCTAAAATTGAATAACAATACAAGCTGCCCAGGGCAGAACTGTCGTGGCAGCAACTTTTTGTCATGCCACTTCTTCGTTTTATCCTTGTAGATTCTTGCATTGTCATAGGCCATTGTCCGGATTTCTTCAATTTCTTTCAGATCTAACAGCCTTTTCGGCCCTGCCTGTCCAAGTCCATATTCACTGCCTTGATCGCCCAGTATGCTCTGTGCTCTATCTCGACAGGTAGATGACATGTTTTCCCATAAATCAATCGGTATGGAGACATTCCCAATGGAGTTTTAAAAGTTGTCCTATATGCCCATAACGCATCATTGAGGAGTAAAGACCAGTCTTTCCTAGTTGGCTTAACCATCTTCTCAAGAATGTTCTTAACTTCCCTATTAGATATATCAGCTTGTCCATTGGTCTGTGGGTGATATGCTGTCGCGAGCCGATGCTTGACATCATATTTCTTCAAGGCGGCAGCAATAACCCTGTTGTCAAAATGTCTCCCTTCATCACTGATAATCGCCTTAGGGATGCCAAACCTAGAAAAGATATTCTTGTGTAAAAACCTTTGGATTGTCTTAGCATCATTCTTTTGAGTGGCGATAGCTTCAACCCACTTGGAGACATAATCTACTGCCAGGAGGATGTATAGATTTCGACTTCTAGAATGTTTTGCAGTGGCATCTCGTTTCTCCTTGAGATGTTTCCTGTCCTTTGGCACCTGTCACAGCTCTTGTAGAAGATTTGTGCATCTTTATACAGTGACGGCCAGTAAAATCCTGACTGCAGCACCTTGGCAACAGTTTTGTTGCCTCCTAAGTGACCTTCATACTGTGAAGCATAGCAGTGATGAAGTATGTCTTCTTGCTCTTCTTGTGGTACACACCTCTTTATAACCTGATCTGCACAGATTTTGAAAAGAAGAGGTTCGTCCCAATAATAATGCTTAACATCATTTTGGAACCTCTTCCTGGCTTGATAATTAAGATCAGAAGGAATTATTCCGCTAACTAAAAAATTAACGAAATCAGCATACCACGGGAGTTCAGAAGACTTACCTGCCGCCATGGCTGTCGCGGCAGTGATTGCGGCAGCAAAAAGCTGCTCATCTGGGAAGGTCTCCAGTATGTTTGTCTCATCTGTTGGAAGACTCTGTCCCTTCTCCAACCTTGACAAGTGATCTGCCACCTGATTTTATGTCCCTTTTTTTTCCTTAATTTCAAGGTCGAATTCTTGCAATAGCAGGATCCACCGTATCAATCGAGGCTTTGCATCCTTTTTCGCAAACAGATACTTCAGGGCAGAATGGTCTGTGTGCACTATCACCTTCGTTCCAAGTATGTAAGAACGAAATTTGTCGATGGAGAACACCACAGCTAATAACTCCTTTTCTGTGGTGGTGCAGTTCGCTTGGGCGTCATTCAGTGTCTTGCTAGCATAGTATATGACATGAAATAATTTATCTCTCCGCTGCCCAAGTGCTGCCCCGACAGCATAGTCACTAGCATCACACATAATCTCAAATGGTTGTGTCCAATCTGGTGGTTGTACTATTGGGGCTGTTACCAGTTTTTCCTTCAGAACCTTGAATGCTTCAGTACATTCATCATTAAAGTCAAAGGGTCGGTTCTGCTCTAAGAGATGACATAGAGGCTTGGTGATTTTTGAGAAATTGGCAATGAATCTCCGATAAAAACCAGCATGTCCCAAGAAACTTCTAATACCCTTGACTGTGGTCGGCGGTGGCAGCTTTTCGATCACTTATATTTTGGCCCTGTCGACTTCTATCCCAGGGCAGCTAATCTTATGGCCAAGGACTATCCCTTCATCCACCATAAAGTGGCATTTTTTCCAATTCAAGACTAGATTTGCTTTTTCACATCTTTCAAGTACCTTTTGTAGATTGCCTAGGCAGCTTTCAAAATCGTCCCCAAAGACTGAAAAATCATCCATAAAAATTTCAAGGAAGTCCTCCACCATATCGGAGAATATGGCCATCATGCACCTTTGGAAGGTGGCGGGTGCATTGCATAATCCAAAAGGCATCCTCCTAAAAGCATACGTTCCGTATGGGCATGTGAAAGTCGTCTTTTCTTGATCTTCCGGTGCGATAGCTATTTGATTATAACATGAATAACCATCAAGAAAACAATAGTAAGGTTTACCCGCTAATCTATCAAGCATTTGATCAATAAAGGGTAAAGGAAAGTGGTCCTTTCGGGTAGCTTTGTTAAGCTTCCGATAGTCCATACAAACCCTCCAACCGGTCACAGTCATGGTTGGGATTAACTCATTGTTTTCGTTGGTCACCACGGTCATTCCTCCTTTCTTTGGAACGCATTGCATCGGGCTTACCCATTTGCTGTCGGAGATGGCGTAAATAATACCAGCATCTAACCACTTGATTATCTCTTTACGCACCACCTCTTTCATCGCATGGTTTAGCCGCCTTTGGGTATCTATAGTCGGCTTATGATCTTCCTCTAAAAGGATTTTATGCATACATAACGCCGGACTAATGCCTTGAATATCAGCTATCGTCCATCCAATTGCCTTTTTGTGCTGTTGCAGCATCCCTATTAACTGTTGTTCCTGTTCCTGCATCAACTTGGAAGAGATGATTACGGGCAACGTATCATTTGAACCAAGAAAAGCATATTTTAGCTGCCCTGGCAGGGGTTTCAGTTCTAAAACAGGGGGCTCAACAGTAGATGGCTTTTGGATTGCATGGTTATCCGAAGTATAATTTAAAGGTTCGAATAACTTACCTGGACGATCTCCTATCCAGTTTACCTCATCCTGATCTTCAATATCAGATGTATCAGATTTTGAGGAGTCGCTGTCGTCAGTGTTGTCGTGACAGTCCTGTATGTGGCTGCCGAGGCAGTGACCAATTTTGATGTCGTGACAGCCCGACCTGATGCAGGGTTGTTCAAGGGTAACTTCAGTGATAACCTTACATTCCTCGTCTGCATCAGCATGCTTCATAGCTTGGAGAACATTCAACTTAATCTCTTGATCGTTTACTCTCATGGTGAGTTCTCCTTTTTCCACATCAATCAGTGATCTTCCCGTGGCTAAGAAGGGTCGCCCAAGGATGATTGGTGCGTTTTCGTCTGCTTCACAATCTAAAACAAGAAAGTCAGCAGGAAATATAAATTTATCCACTCTTACCAGAATATCTTCGATTTTTCCTTCCGGATGAACGTAAGAGCGGTCTGCTAGTTGCAGAATTACTGTCGTGGGCCGCGCTTTTCCAATACCTAATTTCTGAAAAACAGATGTTGGCATTAAATTAATACTAGCACCAAGATCACAAAGTGCCTTACCCACATATTTATCTCCGATTACACAAGGTATGATGAAGCTCCCCGGATCCTTCTTTTTATGGGGTGGCTGCCTATGAAGAATACTCATGCATCCTTCTGTCATCTTAACCGTTTCAAATTCCCCAAGTTTAGATTTCTTTGACATGACATCCTTGAGAAATTTGGCGTAACCGGGCATCTCCCTAACGGCATCTAACAGCGGGATATTAATATGAACCTGCTTAAAAATATCATAAATCTTTTTGAGCTGAGATTCTTGCTTCGCTTGTTGTAACCGTTAAGGAAATGGAGGTGGGGGACGATAATCAGCAATACGTCCTTCCCACTGCATACGAATCTGAGGAGGTTTGGGTTCATCATTTTTCTCCTCTATCGCGTCTGCTGTCATGATAGGCTCATCGGCAGCAGTCTGTTTGTTACCTGTCGGGGCAACTTCCTCGGCAGGTCTGTCCAAGGCTGGTTTTCTTACTGTTTCAGCTTCCTTTTTCGACCCTGGTAGTTTCTTCCCACTCCTAGTAGTAATAGCTTTACACTGCTCATGTGTGGGCTGCCTAGCATTTTCAGTATTACTAGGGAATCCTCCAGTCTGCCTTGGCTTGATATGCTGGGAAACCTGACTCATTTGTGTCTCTAAAGATTTCAGAGTAGCTTCATGATTCGTCATCCGCATCTCTGTTTTATCCATGAATGTTTCTGTTTTCTTGACAAACTGATTCATATTCTCAATATAAGTACCTGTATGAGACATAAAAGTAGCCAGAGTCTGTTCCAGTATATTGTTCGTGGCAGCTGGTGGCTGCTGTTGCGGCTGCAGTTGCTGTCGAGTCAATAATCTAGGTCCTCCCTGGTTCTGATTACTGTGTGCTTGAGGATTCAGGGCATTATTAGGATTACTCCAAGAAAACTTGGGATCCTTTCTCCAGTTGGGATTGTAGTTGTTGGAGTTGTAATTCGGCTTGTAGTTTCCAACATACTTTCCCTCTTCTAACTGTATAGGACACTCATCCGAACTATGATTTCCCTCACATATTTCACATACCTCCTCAACAGCAAATCCATGTTGTGCATCATCGTTCAACAGCTTTTTCATTGCCTTAGTAAGGTATGCCACCTGTGATTTCATTGTGCTGTCGGCCTCATAATCCTTAAAAGCTAGTACCCGTTTACCCCCTCTTCTTGCTGTCAGAAACTGCTCTTCATTCTTAGCCAGATTTTTCAATACTTGCATTGCCTCGTCTGGGTCTTTATCCAATAATAGTCCATTTGCTACTGAATCAATTCGAATATGAGTTTGTAAGTTGGCAGCATTATAAAACTTAGTTACCTGATTCCAGACGGGGAATCCATGCATTGGAAAGTTCCGTAGAAGAGTGGTAAATCTGTCTCAGGCCTCGTGCATCGGCTCGTCATCTTCCTGTTGAAAAGTAGCAATTTCATTACGTAATCGCTCAGATAAATGTGAAGGATTAAAACGAGATAGAAATTCACGAGACAAATCTGCCCAAGTTCTAATTGAACCCGGTGTAAGTTTATTCCACCAAGTTTTTGCTCTGTCCCTCAATGAATGGGGAAATAACCAAAGTCTCAGTATCTCCGGATTAACTCCTGGCAGTCTAAACGAACCACAGATTTCCTGGAACGTCTTTAGATGCTCCCTAGCATCCTCTGTAACAGCACCACTGAATTGACCGGCATTGTTGATCATGCTAAACATAACATGTTTCAGCTCGAAGTTGTCAACATCTATGTCCGGCAGCGTGGTTTCCAGTTCTACATGATCGTTCAACATGTAGTCACGACAGGACCGTCGACCGGCAGCGGCAGCAGGCTCGACGACAGGCTGTCTACCCTCTTCATCTCCAACAGGAGGGTCATCTCCTCGATGTGCCATTGTCTCTAATTGTTCCTCAAGGTACTCGTTCCTAGCTTGTAAGTGACGAAGTCGTTTCTTGAGATTGAATGAATGTTCGATTTCCGGATCTAATGGATACTCAGGATCTTCACCTCGTTTCGATCTGAGCATAAACAAGAAAACTTGTGAAAAGCAAGAGTTGAACACACCAAAGAAAAACAGAAAAATAAAAATAAAAACAAAAACAAAAAGTGCAGTAAAACAAAAGGTAGAGTTATGTTGTCAATCCCCGGCAACGGCGCCAAAAACTTGTTGCGTGTAAAATTGTCTATCGCAATTGAGTGCAAGTGTACACGTCGCAAGTAGTAGAGTGATACGAAGTATCGGATATCGTCTCCACAGGGATTGGGCTAATAGCTTCACCTTAATTCACTACACGAAAGTAAATAAAATATTTGAGAAGTTGTCACGAAAATAATCAAGTAAACGTAAATAAAAGAGTAAAAGAATCAAGATAGAGAGAATGGGCTGGTATTGAATTGCTCAGTAGTGCAGGTATTGCTAAGTCTCGGAACTCCAGTTCTGTCGTCGTCCCTGTCGCGGCAGCACCTGTCGTGGCAGCAGTCCGTTGCTTGTCGCGGCAGCGAACAATCAACTTAGTACTTCAAGTTTGGCAAGAATCCCAGATGTACCTTGGCCTATCCCTAGGTCCAAGTCTGTCGATGATCACGTCTTTGATGATACCACCCGGCGTGAATCGAAGGATGAACACCGATGTTGATGAATTCTTCTTTAGCCACTTAACCTCGTCCTATCCCTAGGTCCGAGATAGTTCAACTATAAGCTAGAGAACTCGCTCTTATTTCTTTCGTATACTTAACTCTCCCGATGCTAAGTAAATAGATAACCTCACAATGCTCTCCCCATGCTCTTGCAAGATATTAATAGCCAAAATAAGAGAACTTGAAGTTTATTTTATTAAACTGAAAATTCCTAAAACAAAACAACCCTTGCAACTACTTTACAAATCAACCCGTGGCCCTAGGGGGAATTTAGAACATGTTGTGGGAAGGAAAACGACTAGAGTTTTGGGAAGGAAGCTAGGGTAATCGGTTATGCCTTCCTAGGTCAAAATATATGCCCTTATATAAGCTTTGGGCTCAAGTTATCTAAAATAGCAAGAATACAACTTTAAATGAAAGTATGATTCTAATAAAGACTAAATCTTCAAGGAATCTACTTTCCAGCCGTCATCTTCTTTACATGGGATTTTCTCTCCTTGAACTTTGGGCTTGACATTCCTTTTGATCTGGGGCTTGGAAAAATATGGGGTTTTCACACGACAGACGGCCTGAATTTTCTCTATCTGTCGAGGTCCACTTTGCTTCTTCTCCTCAAAACTGCTGTCGTCCTTTGTTGTCACGGTGGCAACCATGGCAGCATCGTCCTCCTTGACTGCTTGTCCAGTTCCAGCTTGTCTGCTTCACTGCCCATCGCCTGCCTCTTCCGTTTGCTACGGCAGCAACCTGCAAAAGCAGCCATTTTTAGTAGAAACTGTGCCTTTTAATATATTTGTGATGTTTTGCTGTAAACTGACCTAAATGCAATAAATAATGCTTGAATGCAGCATAAATATGGGTTAAATAGGGTGTAAATAATAGAACTTTTACACACTCAACAGGCGGAGACAGTGGGAAAAGAGGAGGAAATTGTTAGTGACATAGCGCGATTGATAGAAGCGCGGGAGCCTAAACAATAGCAGCGAGACATGAGGATGTTGTCGTGGAATGTGCGTGGGTTGGGTTTGGCTGGCAAACGAAGAGCAGTTCAATACCTAGTACGACAACATCGGTGCGAGATGGTGATGTTTCAAGAAACAAAACTAGAGGAAATTACAAGTATGATGGTGAGTAGTTTCTGGATTTCAGATGATTTTGAATTTGTTTATGTTCCTTCAATTGGGAAATTGGGTGGGTTACTTTTGGTATGGGAGAAATCGAGGTTTAGGGTGACTAGTTCGCTTGTGGGTTCACGATTTATATTGGTTGAGGGGTGCTGGATTCTGGAAAATTAGAATTGTGTAATGGATGGGGTGTATGCCTCATGTTTGCTGGAGGAACAATGTATTTTTTGGCATGATATCAGTGAATTATTTAAGACGTGTAAGTCACCATGGTGCATTAGCGGTGACTTTAATATGGTGTTGCATCCGAGGGAGAGAAAGAATTGTTTGAAGATTTCTCGGGGTATGGCGTTGTTTAATGAATTTGTTGAGAGAAATGGTTTGATTGATATGCCTTTGCAGGGAAAATCATTTACTTGGTTAGGCCCGGGTTCAAGATGTAGTCGCATCGACAGGATTTTTGTGTCATCGGAATGGTTGGATGAATTTGCCAACATGCGCGTTATTTCTTTGCCAAGGGGGTTATCCGATCATACCCCGTTGTTGTTCTTGACGGAGGCTTTGGATGGTGGTCCGCGTCCATTTAGATTCATTAATGCGTGGCTATACAATAAAGGTTTGATACTTGAGATGAAAGAGGAATGGCTCAGTTGTCTAAAGTTGATAATGCGGGGAATTTTGTTGAGAAATTGAGAGGTATGAAGTATTTTTTGAAGGGGTGGAATCGGACAAAATTTGGCGATATGGATGGAAACATTTCCCGTGTCACAAAGGAAATTAAAAATATTGATAGGCGGATGGGAGAGGAGGGTGTATCAATTGACGATATGGTGGAAAGGGGTCGGTTAACAGTTGAGCTTTGGAGGTTCTCTAGGTTGCGTGAGTCGATTTGGCGACAAAAGTCGCGTGTCAAATGGCTTAAGGATGGAGACCGGAACACGAACTTTTTTCACAAGGCTGCCGAATTGCGTGCATTACGGAATGGTATTCATGGTTTGCGGATTAGGGGTGAGTGGGTACAAGAGCAAGATCGGCTAAAGGAGTTTATTTTCCAAGAATTCCGAAAGCACTTTGATAGACAAATGGCATTGGGTTCGATGCATGCGATGGTTGTGTTTAGTCGACTGTCTAAGGAGCAGGCGGAAAAATTAGAATTTGCGATCACTGAAGAGGAAGTGAAGGCATCAATTTGGGATTGTGAGGGGTCGAAGGCACCGGGACCGGATGGATTTACGTTCGAATTTTATAAGAAGGGATGGGAGTTCCTTCGAGGGGACGTGATGGATTTTGTGCAGAAGTTTTGTAGTTCATGTCAATTGCCAAGTGGGGTTAATGCAACTTTTGTCGTGCTACTTCCAAAGAAGGATATTCTACAAGGGGTAGGTGACTTTCGCCCGATATGTCTTTTGAATTCTCTATACAAGATTCTTGCGAAGTGCCTAGCGAAACGATTGCAAACGGTTCTACCAATGTTAATAAGCGATGTTTAGTCGGGCTTTGTTCACGGAAGGCAAATTTTGTATGGCATTATGCTCGCGAATGAGACGATACATTCGCTACAAAAGAGTCGATACAGTGAGGGAGGTATTATCCTAAAATTAGATTTCGAAAAGGCATACGATTGCATTAAATGGGAGTGTTTGGACCATGTTATTCATCGTATGGGGTTTGGATCGGTGTGGCGACGTTGGATTTGGACTTGTGTGAGCACGGTTCGGATGGCGATATTAGTGAATGGATGTCCGAAAAAGGAATTTGCTATGAAACGCGGACTTAGGCAGGGGGATCCGTTATCGCCTTTGTTGTTTGTCATTGTTGCCGAAATTTTGCATCAATATATTTGTAATGCGGCAAAATTAGGGCGGATTGAGGGTGTGCAGGTTGCCGGTGGGTTTGTGATGACACATCTACAGTTTGCGGATGACACGATATTATTCTTTAAGGCTAAAATTCAGTATGCGGAGAACTTAAAGAGAGTGTTGACGTGCTTTGAATATACCACGGGGCTACAAATTAATTATGACAAGTCGAGTATCTATGGGATTGGGATTGAGGATGCCGTGGTGCATGACATTGCGATGGTGTTGGGTTGTCGATGTGGTGTGTTACCAATTGTATATTTGGGCCTCCCATTAGGGGTTAATCCGCGAGGAATGCAAATTTGGGAACCATTGATACACCGTTTTTGCAAGAAATTATCTGGATGGAAACGCAGCTCGTTGTCATTTGCTGGGAGACTTCTTTTGGTAAAATCGGTGTTGTCCGCACTGCCAATATATTATATGGGAGTTTTCGTCGTGCCGCGTGCTATAATTCTGAAATTGGATAGGATTCGACGTAGGTTCCTATGGGGGGATCGGAAGATAAATTGAAAATGAGTAGAGTAAGTTGGGAGGTGGCGTGTCGTTCGAAGGAATGTGGAGGTTTGGGTGTTGTTAACTTGCGTGCGCGAAATTTAGCACTCCTTGCGAAATGGAGCTGGAAATATGCTATGAATGAGACATCTCTTTGGCGTTCGATTATAGAGGCAAAGTATGGGCGCGACACATTTTTGTGGCATTCGAATGAGGTAGGGCGGAGACATATGTCGCTGGTATGGCGTAATTTGGTTGATGTGCAGCGGGATGAAACGGTCCAAAGGTTCATGGGGTTTTCGGATTTTATGTGGCAAGTGGGGGATGGTTCTAAAGTATTATTCTGGCGTGATTGCTGGTGCATGGAGGAGCCGCTCCAATTTGTTTTTCCAAGGCTTTTTCGGGCTGCATCGATTCAGGAGGCGTTGGTGTGTGAGTATGTGAGGCAAGGCAATTTTGAGCATGGGGAGTGGGAGGCGTTGTTTAATCGACCCTTATGTGTGTTTGAGATGAGGCAATTGCTAGAGTTAAATGCGTGTGTGGGGTGCTTTAAGCTTAAGGCGAATGGGATGGATCATCGTTTGGAAGCCGGATCGAAGGGGGTATTCACGGTGAGCTCTTTATGCGGATTGATGGTGTCTTTTGGATTGGAATCTATGTCCAAACTAAAAGCGATTTGGAGGTTGCAAGTGCCCCCAAAAATTCAATACTTTGTTTGGTTTTTGCTGTTGGGTAGATTACCAATGATCGATCACTTGCACAATAGGGGTATCGTGGTCGACGCATCGAGAGGGGGCTGCTGTTGGTGTCGTGAGGCGGCTGAAACGTTGAACCATATTTTATTTGAGTGTGCGATTATGTGGGATGTATGGCTGCTGTTTTTTCAATGGTGGAGGGTGGATATAGTACGACCGCAGACATTGTTGGAATTTTTGCGGATGGTGTTTGATAGTTTCTTCCACGGGGTGGTGAGGGAATGGTGGTTAGCGGGATGTGCGGCGGTTTTATGGTCGATGTGGTTGGGCCGAAATAGGGTGATCTTCCGTGAACAACGAATGATAGTGAGTGAGATGATGTTTCTTATTAAAATACGTTCGATGTACTGGGCTCGAAGTGGTGCATCCGAAGTCATCGCGGAACATGTGTGGTGGGATTGCCCTTGGCTATACGAGATCCGAACCAATTTGAGGGATAGTCGAGTGAATGTTGTGTAGGAAAAACCGCCATTGGGGGTGCTGAAATTTAATGTTGATGGCTTCTCGAGGGGGAAACCGGGCAAGGCGGGATGTGGGGGGGGTGCTGCGAGATGCTTGTGGGCGGATACTAGCGTTGTTTTCGGGTCCGATTGGGGTCGTGGACTCGAATGAAGCCGAGCTACAAGCGATTTGTGCTGCTTTATAGTTGTTGTGTGGATCGGCATAGCGTGAGTCGCAAGCTATTGTGATTGAGTCCGATTCTGCGATTGCTATAGCGTGGGTTTTACACCGGGAGAAACGACCGTGGCGATTTGCGTAGTGGTTTAGTCGGATTGATGAAGCTTGTCGTGCTCTGGTGGATGTTTGTTTTCATCATGTTTTTCGTGAGGCAGATTGTATGGCTGATGCGTTAGCTAAAAGTGGTGTTGATCGCCCGTCTTGGGTTCGAATACTTGGTTGATCGTTTCTAGGGGTATCTTTTCCATATTGCCGGGGTACTTTTTTCCTCCGTTTTGGATTAGGGAGGTTTTTAACGAGGCCACCGGTAATGTTGTCATGTATGATTCTTTCGTTATAAAATCATACATTTTGAGCAAAAAAAAGAATAAAAGTGTGGTAACTTATCTATTAAGAAATGTGTGTTTTGATATAATGGGATAATTTCTATATGGTATGATATAGTTCAATTGAGAACTTATCTTAATCTTCTATGTTTAAGGAATCGAATGACTATGATTTGATAAATGCGATGGTTTGTAAAATAAGAATTACAAGTATGTGATGTATGTTATATGCTTTTAAAAGATCGATATGAAAGATCTTCAATGAATATTGGTATTTAAGTTATAAGATGATATTAATATCTTTTAAATTAAGAGAATGTGTTGGCTCTGTCCGTTTGTTAGTTTTGTTGAATGGGAGCGCGACTAAGGAGCTCAGGATGGGATGTGGGTTGCGACAAGGATGTCCGTTGTCACCGTTATTGTTTGTGATAGTGGCGGAGGCATTACATGTGATGTTGGTCAAAGCTGAAACATCCGGTTTGACTCGCGGGGTGGAGGTGGTGTCAAATAGACGGTTGACGCACTTACAATTCGCCGACGATACGATTTTATTTTTTGATGCAACTATAGAGACTGCTCGGAATATAAAGAGGATTTTACATTGTTTTCAAGTTTGTTCTGGTTTACAGATTAATTTTGCCAAGAGTTCTTTATATGCGATCGGTGTGGAGGGAGAGTTAGGCGCATCAGTGGCTGAATTGTTGGGTTTCCGTCTGGGGGAGTTCCCATTTGTTTATCTTGGTTTTCCATTGGGGGCTGATCCGAGACGTTTATCTGTTTGGGATCCGGTCATTGCTAACTTCAGACGCAAGTTAGCGGGGTGGAAGCGATCTTCTTTTTCATTTGCTGCTAGAGTGACGTTGGTAAACTCTGTCCTCTCATCTTTGCCTATATTTTACTTAGGATTGTTTGTAGCCCCGAAAGGGGTGATAGCGCAGCTGGATCGTATTCGTCGAGCATTTCTATGGGGTGGTGTTGGTCTTGAACGACGGATGAGTAGAGTGGGTTGGGAAATAGTGTGTAGACCGCGACATTTAGGAGGTTTGGGGGTGGCGGATCTTCGGGTGAAAAACATGGCATTGCTGTCCAAGTGGGTGTGGAGATATGCATGTGATCGTGATTCGCTTTGGCGCCGTTTGATTACGGCTAAATATGGCGAACATACTCAGTGGTGGAGGTTTAATACGGAAAATTTGTTGTCCATGTCTATTGTATGGCGTCAAATTGTGGCCAATTCATGTTGTTCGAATGTAGATTTGCATGTGGGGGGCGAGTTTTCAATGGAAGATTGGTGATGGGCAACTAGTGTTGTTTTGGTTTGATCCATGGATTATGCAGCAGCCGTTGAAGGATGTGTTTCCGCGTTTGTTTTCTTTGGCACTAAATAAATTAGCATGGGTACGTGACTACTCAGTGAATGGGTGTTTCAATCATGGGCAGTGGGCGAGTTATTTTCGGCGAGAACTATGGTTGTTCGAGCAAGACCAAGTGAGGAGTTTGTGTGATTTGGTTCGAGAAGTCAGCATTTGGGAGTCTCGCATTGATACTCTCATTTGGCTCCCGGATGAGCATGGCGAGTTTTCGGTCCATGCTATGTAAAAATTGTTGTTGATGGATAAGGTTGGGGACAATGATTTCGGGGATTGCTTTGCGTGGCGCGTGTTAGTCCCGCCTAAAGTTCAGGCGTTTTTATAGTTCATTTGGTTGAAACGGTTGCCAACGGCGGATTTTTTGAGAGCCCGTGGGGTCCCGTTCTCGGACGGGCAAGGTTTGTGTCCGTGGTGTGTAACAGTGGAGGAATCGATTGCACATTTATTCTATGAATGTCCTTGTTTGAAGCAGATTTGGGATTGGTTGCGAGGATGGTGGGGAGTATCATTACCTTTACCGGAGAGTTTTACTGACCTTTTTTGTCGTGGATTTTCATTGTTCGTTTTATGGTTGTAAGTTGAAGTGGTGGGCGGCTGGTGTTAGTGCATTGTTATGGTCCTTATGGCTAGCTCGTAATGAGTTTATTTTTCGGGGCAAACGTTTGCCGATGGCGGAATTATGTTTCCTGGTCAAACTGCGATCTTTTTACTAGATAAAGGTTGATGCTGCGAGTGAGATGATGACTGAATCGGTTTGGTGGTCTTGTCCGTCTGCATTTGTTGTTAGTCCCTCGCCGCAGAAGGTACATGTTGGGATTTGTTGGCAGTCGCCGAATCAGGGGGTACTCAAATTTAATGTTGACGGTTCAGCATGCGGTAAGCTCGGGCCTGCGGGTATTGGGGGTGTTATGCGCGATGAGGAGAGTCATATTTTGGGGATGTTTTCCGGACCGTTGGGACGGATGGATTCCAATGAGGCTGAAGTGCGAGCTATAGAGCTGGCGGTAAGGTTGATCGCGGAAGGAAATTCGCGCGAGCGGTGTGTGGTTGTTGAGTCGGACTCTCAGGTTACGTTGAGTTGGGTTATGCGATCGGCGAAACGACCATGGCGTTTGTGGGATATATTCACTGCTATTGATCAGGCTTGTCAAGTCATTTCTGAGATTCATTTTCGTTATGTGCCTCGTGAGGCGAATGGTTTCGCTGACGTTTTAGCCAAGGAAGGTGTTGATAGATGTTCACTGTTTCTGGCTTGTATGTAGGTGTTGTGTTGGGTTTTGACGAGCCATTTCGTACTCTTTTCCTTCACTAGGGAGGTTTTTAACGAGGCGTATGATTTCGTCGCGCTGTATGTTTTTTCTTTATGAATAAAATTCATACAGTTGCCGATCAAAAAAATATCTTTTAAATTAAGATCCTTTCCATTTCTTGATATGAACACTGTCTTGAATGACAAGTAGAGTTTGGATAGGAAAGACCATGCAAAACATGTGATATATAAGATAATTGATGATTCATGGGTGTGATGTGTATGACAAGTATATTGCATCTAATGAATTTCTTTTAAAGGATCTTTGTGTGATTAGATAATTCTTGCTAAATTGTTTACATATGTGATTTGTTGACATGTTAACTATTTGTGAATTGACTGAATAACTGTGGGAGTATGTGATTGCCTATTTCATGTATATCTTATGTAATAAGTAATTTATGTTTTGATATGCAAGGCTGGTAAATTAAAAGTTAAGTGAGATTAGGTGAGGATCTCGAATGCTTATTAAAAACAGTGTTGTGTTTTAATGCATGTTTAGTAAGTGATAATCTAGAAATCGAATCTGGTACACTCTATTGATTAAAGACTCGTACCCATTTGAAAGCATGATTATGAAGTGCTATGTATTCGAAAATGATATAAATTATAAATCTTATTACCGAATCAATTGGATTATTTTGCATGACCAGCAATTGTGACCTAAAGGATCTCTTAATTATACCCCTTGGTGTGGATGAGTGTAATAAGTCCTACGATGAGATTAAGTTATCGATCGGATAGCTTGCATTGCAAGTAAACAAATATTATGTCTTGTAAGCTAATGTTTATACTTAAACGAAAAGTACCGAATTTATAGTTAATAATTAGTTTAATAGTATGGACGAAAGTGGTAACATAATTTTCTATATGTTGGTTAATGAGAAAGTTGTAAGCTTTTATGATTCAAGTGTCATATCTTGTAAGTCAAGAAATTGTATGATTGAACTAATTCATATTGGAATCTTATATTAATAGGGAATTATGTTTACGGTATGTTAGTGAAAATAATTTATGTGACACATAATGGTTGATTTTAAAGAGTTCTTATTAATTAGTTGAGTAATAGACATTTGTGTCCATGAAGTGTGGTAAGGGAAGTAACGCTATCGTAAGCTAATTAGATAAATCATGATAGTAACTAGTTCTGCATGTAACATGCTATATCTGTTAAGTTATAATTAGTAACTTGTTAATTTGGTCTTAATAAAAGGGAAATTCAAAAAGTTCACGTGTAAAGTCAAGGAATTATTGAAAGGTTTGGCATGCTAGAAAATGATGTATCAAACATTTAATGAGTGATCTTTTGAGTGAATAGATACTCCTTAATAGGATGTCTATGTATTTAATTGGCTTGTTCGATTAAGTGATAATTAATAGAAATAATTAGAGTATCCGATTATGAATGCTTATGCCATGTTTGAGGTTATATATATATATATATGAGTATTCGAGCTTTACTTAAGTAATATACGAATAACTTGTGAAAAAAATACTCTTGCTTGTGGAGAATGATGACTCGATTAGTTAATTCTAATGTCCAAGCTTAGAATGCATACCCGAGTGTTAGACTTTGGAAAAATGGGATAGATGTGGATTCATATTGTTCCTAGACTTTAAACTACTTCACTAAGAATTATCTTACCCCTTTCTCTCATTGCCTTGCAGAGTAGCAATGCTTATGATTTTTTCTATCGAGCTTGAACGAGATCACAGTTGTCAGGAAGTACGTTATAACTTCTCATGTACTCCTAAGTGGTGGCACATGGTTTAAATGTAGGCATTTTGCATCAAGAGCATCTTGATTATTTGTGTGTTATGTGATGCTCTATAAGTGTTCTGAGTTGTAAAGGGCCTCTATTTTATTATTGTTGGTTGCTTGCAATTCGAATTTTTGGACAGCATGTTTATGTGATTGCTTTGATGGATAGATCATGTTAGGTTCGGTGCCTTATTAATGGTAAAAATAATTATAACATGAATGTCTGATATGTTTAATGAATAGATAGGACCTTACGGGTGATACTAAGGCCTCTATATTTATTTTGTTGGAGTCTAATGCTTTGGTTATTGTACGTCTTCTTGAAACTCCTCCTTTGTATGAGAGTATAATTTAATTTAATTTGCCTTGTGATTACTCTAGTATTAAACAAACAAGATTTTTTTATGGAAAGATTTTCAAGTGGGTCATAATTAAAAATGAAGAATTCCTTCTATGATAAAGATTGGAATCTTGCTTACGTCGTTAAAATGCTTGATTATAATAGTTATAGGTTGAAAAGCTCGATATGTTAATGAAAGGGGGTATTAACTCTTGGAAACTTTATAATCCTCTGTGCTCTCTCATGAGTTATGATTTCAGGCTCACCATGCTCTTTAGTTCCCTTCGAACAACTTATCTGCATAAACCTCTGTATGTTTGATTGTTTGTTAGATGTTTGAAAAATGTTGATTAATGTTTGTATATATGATTGTTTTGACTAAGTGTATAAGTCAAAGTCTGAACCTTATTAAAAGGTTTTAAATTACCCCAAATTTCGAAGGCTTATTCATTTTATCTTCTAAGTTATCAAGAAAATTTGTTAAAATGTTGCGAAACACTTCCTAGTTCGGTTTACATCCCTTACCGGATTAGGGGTGTTATAGAAAATAGGTAGGGTATTAAAATAAGAACGCGAGAATATATATGTACTAAATATGTAGTTATCCTTATATATAATAATACGTTTTTCTTACGATATGTTTGGTTCGCTAGAATGGAATAAAAGGGAAGAAGAAATTGAATGATATGCACTAGAAATGAAATAGAGACCTAGTTTGATAGGTTGGAATGTAACAGATTGTTTTTGTGAGCACATTTGTTTTCATGTCCATTTTTAATTTAAATAATAATGAATATGTAATACAATATAAATATTTATATATGTGAATTTATAATTTTAAAAAATAAAATATATGTTTAAATTATGACTTAATATACAAATAAATGCCTAAACTATACATCTTGTTAACTTTAACTGTCTAAACTATTTTGGGTAAAAATATGTGTCTAATGTTTCATTTCGTTATTTAGGTGTCTAGACGTTAACTACCGTTAATTTAAAAAAAACTATTTTTTATATTTTATTATTTCTTTAACCAAATTTTAAAAAATCTTAAATTTCCTAAAATTCACCGAACAACCCCAATTTCAAAAATCCTAACACAGAAATCCCATCTAGTCATTATCGTCGCCGATTGTCATGCCGTCGACCACCACTTTCATCGGAAGACCCACACAATCATTTATCCCATCCCTTCGTCGTCGAAAAACGAAAAACGACGTCTCAATCAACTGCCAAATGTAAAACCTTCATTCAAACGATGAGTGATGATGGCAGAAAGGACAATAAACATAACTCAGTTTGTGCAGCAAGAGGAGGAGACTTCATTTAGTAACCACAGTTGATTTGAGGTTTATGTTAAGATTTTTAAATTTTAGATTTTTTTTTGTGAAATATGGTAAAGTTGAAGTTTTTTTTAAAAAAAGAATTTAAGTTTTTATAAAAATATAAAAAAATTAAAAGAAATTAAAAATTAAAACATGGCACGTGTCACAGTTTAATTGGTTAACATATTTTTTAACGATAGCACTTAAAATTAATGAAATGAAAAAAAAATGTAATTTGAGCACTTATTTTTATGTTAAGCCTTAAATTATTTATCTTTTATTCAGGACATATTAGGTTTACCGATAAAAAATAGGGTAAATTACAACGGGGTCACTTAATTATAAGTAAGGTTACATTTGGATCACTCAATTATTAAAAGTTACATTTGGGTCACTCAATTATGGGTAAGGTTACATTTAGGTCACCCAATTATTAAAGGTTACATTTGGGTAACTCAATTATGAGTAAGGTTACATTTGGGTCACCTTTCATATTTAAAAAAAAAGTATATCAATTTGTGTATTAGATTAATTAATGATTTCAAATGAAGTACTCTAAAGTTAACGAGGGTATACAAGTGATTTGGAAGAAAAAATGACTAAATTGATGTACTTTTTAAATATAAAGAGTGACCCAAACGTAATTTTACCCATAATTGAGTGACCCAAATGTAACCTTTAATAATTGGGTGACCCAAATGTAACCTACTAATAATTGAGTGATCCAAATGTAACTTTTAATAATTGAGTGACCCAAATGTAACTTTACCCATAATTGAGTCTGTCTGTTCGACTCGTAACCGATTTAACCCCCCGAAACTCAACCTCTCCAAATAATTAGTCGGTTCCTAAAGTTTTTTTGGACGTTTATCCCCTTAACTTTAAAATGCTTTTTAAGTTATCCAATTTTTGTAACATCCGTTAGAAAAAAAAAAATCAGCCAATTAGACCGTACCTATTGATAAAAAATTGTGATGGACTTTAATAATAAAGGGTAAGAAACATGTTGAGTCTCTCAAATTTTACATTTATTTAATTCAGTCCCTAATTTTTTATTTAATCTAAGATTGACCCTATTTATTTCTATTTTTATATTTTACTCCAATATTATTTTTTATGTCATAAGACCTCTTGATCGATTTTTATTAAGTTTTTTGATTAAATATAATATCTTAATATAACAAATGTTATACGTTTAGTATTAGAATTGTAACACCCCAAAATCCAGTCTAGTCGAAATTGGGTTTCGGTGATCGAAAATTGCGTATTGATTAAGTCTAAGTATAAAATTGGCTAGTTAATTATTGATATCGGATTCTAATTGAGCTAGTATGTGGTCACTGAACTTTATCGAATAATATTGAAACCTATGTAGTGACTAAATTGAAGGAATTATAAGTTATAGGGCAAAACTATAATGTTGTGAGAATTGAGAGACTAATCTTGCGATTAGCCCCTCCTCAATTAATATTTGCATACGTGGGACTATCTGATGAAATTGCTTCACCTAAAGGAAAGCCAATTTAAAGGAATACATATATGTTATACAAAATAAAAGGAAAAAGAAATTAGAGAGCTTACCCGAGAACTTGAAGCAAACACCTCTATCTTCATCATCTTCTTCCTTCAAGCACACAATTCCATTGGAGAAAGTTTTGAGCTTCACTTTTTCTTCATTTTATTGTTATCAAATCGTTGCTATCGACCGAGTAAGCTATATTCATCAATCGGTTATTGGATTCAATGGATATATCAAGCTTAATCTTAAGCTAGGGTTTTGACTATCCATGGATATCTCATCGCTGTCATCTATATTAAATTTGAATATCGATTTTGATGTTGTTATATTAATTTTGATATCGTAATATCGATCTTAATAGTCTCCTATTGATTTCCTAGCTCAAGAAGTTGATAAAAAGCATCCATCGTCTCCATCCAAAACTAGGAACAAGGGGATTGTTATCCGAGAGCCGTAGGAGCATCAGATTAGTAAGTTTAGTGTAGTTGGAGTCTCGGGATTAGGAGAAAAGCCTTCCTGAATCTTTATTTGATGTTTTAGATTATATCGCTAATATCATCATTGAAGAAATTGCATTGGATGGTTAATCGGACATCTTGGTAAGTGTCGGTAAGTTTCTATTGAATATCAGACATAGTTATTGGTATTGTCATTGTGCATAGTCATTGACATAGTTATTGTCATCGAAACATTGGAAAGAAATCATCATATATTGATATTGATATTGATATTGAACCATGAAACATTGATAATATTGAGATCATTGGTCATTGGAACCCTCATTGAATATTGAATACTGAAATGAACATTGAAACCTTGGATTTGAATAGACATTGGATGCAATTGGCATGCCATAGAATTCATGAGCTCAGTGTACGGGTGGACTACAGTCCTAAGGCTACGGCCTATATTGATTTGGCGAGGCGGAGGGATGCGTGTTGATATTGGTCATATTGGCGAGGCAGAGGGATTAAACCATTCATTGATTTGGCGAGGCGTAGGAATTCACGTATCCACTATCTTGATTCAATCCAAGGATTAATGATGAAATAAATATGTTAAACATTGTTTATTGATGCAAAGTATTGGTATAAATAAGCATTAGAGCATGTATATTGATACTTGTTAGAGTGATGTTCATATTGTTTACGACTACCTCACTAGGCAATGTATGCCTAACATGTCTCATCTCATGCATTTCAGGTTGAAAGATCGTGCATAGAAGGATCGGATTATCAAGGCAAGACAAGTCACTACAAGCCCTAAAGTAATGTGTTTTGATCTTAAGAACCCCTAGAAAGGTGGCAAAGTAGTTGAACTAGTCATTTATTCCCATTTTGATATGCTTGTGATGTGCGTATGTTTTAATATGGTTGATGGCACTAAATGGCCTTTTTGTTTGGCTTAAAGTAGTCATAAAGTGCATACTTGGGTCATAAAGGTCAAAACATGGTAAACGTATTTGTATGGTCATAAAACTTGGAATGCTAGTATTTTATACCATTGAAATGTTGTGTATGAAGTTTCGTTGCATTTGAACATCATTCGGTAAGTCAAACGGAATCAATACCAGTAAAAATATGAAATTACAGGTCATACCGTATCGAAATAGGTGATGGCGTTTCGATATGTTTAACACTCCAAAATTTTCCCAATTTGGAAAATCCCTAATATGAAAATCCCTAATTCAAAACCCTAATAATTTGGGAATTTTAAGCTCGAAACCCTAATTTGGTTAAGGTATTAAATTGAATTAATTCAAAAATTGGGACCTTAATTCAAATTTCGGTGACCAAATTGATAGAAATCGAAGCTTTTGCGATTATTCTAAAATAAGGGTAAAAGTTACAACCCTAACCTTGCTATTTACCCATTTGCTAGGGTATAAATTTAACTTTTCAGCCTAAAGTATCTGGGGCCATTCTTTTGCAAGCAGTAGCCGCATCTCCCTCTTTGGCTATATCGTTCTTTCCCCGATATCTCCTTCCCTTTCTCCTAAATCTCTGATCAAGCTCCGTCAACCACCCTTTCACCGTTCGTTTCGCGCGTCATCACCATCATCTTGATCGTCATCGACCCACGATCGAACCCCAACCAACAAGCTTCTTTTGTCACTCATCGTTCATGAGAAAACAACCTTGGAGTTGTTCGAACCTTGTGGTTTTTGTGTCACCGTTAGATCTCCATCGTACCTCCTCCATTGTTGTAGTTGGGTAAGGCTACATGATTCGTTTTTCTTATCTATTTTTTGGGGTTGTTATTTTCCTTCCCTATTTGTTGTTTGGCCGGAATAACCATGTGAGCCTTCTTTGTTGTTAGCGCGTCGTCGTGTATGTTGTTGCGCCACCTCTGTCATGTTGTTGCGTCGCCGGAAGGGTTTAGAAACCATATTATTTTTCTACAGCAAGTGTGGGATATGTGTGTTGTGGGTAAATTTGGGTGAGCCCAATCGTTGGGCATGTTGTGTGAGACTAGATAAAAAAAATGGGTTGTGTATTTTGTTGAGCCCAAACCTGTGAGAAATCAAGTTGTTTGACCCAAACATATGTGAACGAATTCTGACTCTTGACCGAATCGAACCATGTGCAGAAAAGAACTGATACCTTGAACTGAACTGGGTTGCCCTATTGAATCGAATCAGACCTTATGAACTTGAACCAGACAAGTAATTGAACGGGGTTTGTTATTCGGATTTCACCTATGAACCGGTTGGACCATTGATCGGTTTTGACCGCACACTTTTGACTTTTAACCGAATTATTTGACTCTTGACTAAGTTTGACCGTTGACCAGTTTGACCAGAGTTGACTGCTGACCTTTGAACCAATTTGACTTTGACCAGTTGACTTTGACTTTTTGCCATAGTTGACTTTGACCGTTGACCTTGGGTTGACTTTTTTAGACATCCTTCCTCTTAACCTTTCTCGACGTCCTGAGTCCGTATCCGCTGCCCGTTTTGTCAAATTAGATCCCGAAAGCTCCATTTTGTTAATTTTGAGTAATTGTTATTGGAATTTGATAAGTTATGGTTTTAGAATGTGAATCGGAATATTCTCGTGTTCAGGTGCCAACCTTGAGATCGTTGGGTTACCTCTAGTTGTTCAGAGCGATCGTGCACGTTTTTCGAGATCTTCACGTGAGATTATCTTAGTTCGGTTTTCAGTATTTTAGTTGGTGGCTTAGTGTTAGTAATAAATGTTAATATAGAATTCATATCTCGTATGTCTTGATTCATTGAGATCCGAGCGTGAGGCTCGCCCTTCTCGAGATTAGAGCTTCCGTGGCTACGGTGTGTTTCTTGGGGTGTTTTAAATAAATGTAATTTTATTCTTGCTTGATTTAATTATCTACGTTTTGATTTGATAATGATTTTGCAACATCATTCATGGCATAATAATTGTGTTTTTAAATCAAGCATCTGATTTTCAGAAAATATGATGCTCGTAAGAGTTCAGATTTATGATTTTACAAATCATATCATGTTTCATTTGTTCGAAATCGTGTTCAGAAAAAGTGAGAGAAATCTCCACTCTGGCGAGGGAAACCTCCACTCTGGTAAGGGCAACCTCCACTTTGTATGATCTCGGATATTCGGGCATTGCATCATGCATCGGACATCACGACACTTATGATTTAATTTATCAGATACACTATGTTTTCGGAAATGAATTTATCAGAAAATGAAATATGTTTTGATTTTCTGTTTTGTTTAAACAAAAGGACACACTAAGCTCTTTAGCTTACACCCCTTAGTTTTTACTTTTAGATACTCAGACTTATTAGGTGACTCAGTACTTGGAGCTTCTCGTATATTTTACTCAGATATTTATCATTCAGTATGAACTCTCTTTGACTATTTCAAGCTATTGTCTAGCAAAATTTAGAATAACTGGTAATTTCGGACATTGAGACTTTTATTTTGGGATTATGTTTTTGCATGCATTTGAATTTATTTCGGATGTTTTTATGAAATGTTTAGTATATGTTTTAATGTTCGAGTTTCGTAAATATTTAAGGAATTTTACGTTAATTATTATTAATTAATTCAATTTGTACTTTTAAAATATTTCTAAACCTAATACTTATAACTTGAGGGGAAAGTTTTCAAACCTAACTTCCTAGATTCGGCCTTTTTCTTCTGGGCCGGGTTTAGGGGATTACATTTAGTGGTATCAGAGCACGGTTCAACCCTCGGGCTGTGAGGCATAAAAGTTTTTTTCGAAATGCTTTCGACTTTTGCATGCATCTGAAATATTTTGGGATAAATGGGAATTTTCTGAAGAAAAAAAAACTACAGTTTCTGGTAATTTTAACTTTACTACTTTCAACGTGTTTTCAAATCCGAGACTCCAGTACCGAATCTAATTCTAGGTTATTACCTTTTGTAGATAGTTGTTATGCCACCGCATAGGAGTTCTAGCTCTATGATAGGTTGAGGTCGTGGTCGAGGTCGTAATATTGTTTCTGGTGGTGATCATCTGCCTTCTGTTTGGCAAACAGAAAATCATAATGAGATATCGGATAATGAGAATGATCCCTTAAGAGAACACCAGATCGTGAGTGATGACCCATATGATGTTGATGAAACTGAGACAGTTCAGCCGGACAGTGTCACCGTACACCGAGAATTGTTGCGTTATCTCCGCCAATTAGAGGGTCCGAAGAAACCCATATCTACAGAATTTATAGCTGCTGGGATGAAATTGTTTGAGGGTAAAACCGGTACACATCCAGCTGATGCAGAGTATTGGCTAAAAAAGTTACAACGGTTGTTTGTTTAGATGTATTATCCAGCCAATTAGAAATTGAGGGTCGTCGTATCACTGTTAGAAGGTGAAGCACAAAATTGGTGGGAGTCAGGTTATATGGGAGTTTTTCCGACAGTCATTTCAGGATCGTTATGTGGGAGCCAAGTTCTTAGCGAAGTGTTGCAATGATTTTATGAATTTGAAACAGAACAACATGTCAGTGACTGATTATGAGATATAGTTTCGGAGGTTGGCCAAGTATGCTCCTGGGTTAGTTGCGACTGAGGAAGATAGGTGTGACTGGTTTTTGAAGGGACTTCGATTGCCAATTCAGAGAGATGTTGCAACACATCATGATAAAGTATTCATCAACATGGTTAGTCGGGCTAAAACTGCTGAGAGGATTCTAGCATTAATGGAAAATGAGGAACTTCAGAATTCTGATCAAGTCAAAAAGCAACCGAATACGTCTGTACAACCGAGTTTTGTCAACTCGTCTAGGAAGAGGCTTAGAGAGGAGTCTGTTCCTTATAGTTTTCGAAATGTAAGACCTGCAGTATCGACAGTTCCGTTTGGCAGTGTAGGTAGTTCAAAAGTTCGTCGCCCTATTGCTATATGTGGTTATTGTAATAAGAAGCATAATGGAGAGTGCAAACTGATGAGCAGATCATGTTTTAGATGTGGTTCTCATGATCATTACTTGAAGAATTGTCTACGTTCACCTATTGGTTCACCCGTACAGATTCAGAGACGTGCATCAGTTCAGTCACCTCACCGAGGTAGAGGGCAGATTAGATCAGTTGCTTCTGGTGCTACTAGTAGAGGTAGACATGCTCCGAGTGGTGGTTCAGCTAGATTCGAGATTAGACGTTTAGGTTCGGTACTTCCAACCGGAGCTCGTGTTGGATATGATGATATACATGATGACATGGAAGGTACATTTTAATATGTTTCAGTTTTATGTTTCAATATTTTCGGTTATAATACATCATGAATTCAGAATGAGAAAGAATATGCGTGTTTCAGTTGGTTATGAGATATGTTATTAAGTCTGAAAATTTCGAGGACGAAATTCTTTAAGGGAGGGGGAATTGTAACACTCCAAAATTTTCTCAATTTGGAAAATCCCTAATTCAAACCCCTAATAATTTGGGAATTTTAAGCTCGAAACCCTAATTTGGTTAAGGTATTAAATTGAATTAATTCAAAAATTGGGGGCTTAATTCAAATTTCGGTGACCAAATTGATAGAAATCGAAGCTTTTGTGATCATTCTAAAATAAGGGCAAAATTTACAACCCTAACCTTGCTATTTACCCATTTGCTAGGGTATAAACTTAACTTTTCAGCCTAATGTATCTGGGGGCATTCTTTTGCAAGCAGTAGCCGCATCTCCCTCTTTGGCTATATCGTTCTTTCCCCGATATCCCCTTCCCTTTCACCTAAACCTCTGATCTAGCTCCGTCAACCACCCTTTCATCGTTCGTTTCGCGCGTCATCACCATCATCTTGATCGTCATCGACCCGCGATCGAACCCCAACCAACAAGCTTCTCTTGTCAGCCATCGTTCATGAGAAAACAACCTTGGAGTTGTTCGAACCTTAAGGTTTTTGTGTCACCGTTAGATCTCCATTGTACCTCCTCCATTGTTGTAGTTGGGTAAGGCTACATGATTCGTTTTTCTTATCTATTTTTTTTGGGTTGTTGTTATTTTCCTTCCCCGTTTGTTGTTTGGCCGGAATAACCATGTGAGCCTTCTTTGTTGTTAGCGTGTCATCGTGTATGTTGTTGCGCCACCTCTGTCCTGTTGTTGCGTCGCCGGAAGGGTTTAGAAACCATATTATTTTTCTACAGCAAGTGTGGGATATGTGTGTTGTGGGTGAATTTGGGCGAGCCCAATCGTTGGGCATGTTGTGTGAGACTAGATAAAAAAATGGGTTGTGTATTTTGTTGAGCCCAAACCTATGAGAAACCAAGTTGTTTGACCCAAACATATGTGAATGAGTTCTGACTCTTGACTGAATCGAACCATGTGCAGAACAGAACTGATACCTTGAACTGAACCGAGTTGCCCTGTTGAATCGAATCGGACCTTATGAATAGACCTGGCAAACTTGACCCGAAACCCGATTTTGACCCGAACATGATGATCCGAAGTTGACCCGAAGCCCGAAATAAACCGAACCGAACCGAACTGATTTGACCCGAACCGAATGCTACCTGAACCGAAAGCTGAACCGAATATCGACTCGATTTTAACCCGATTTTAACCCGAATATCTATTTTTAACAATATAATAAATAATAAAAAGAAGTATGTTTTATTATCTTTTTATACTATATCATGGAAGAGACTGTTCCTCTTGTCAATGTTGTGGTATAATAACATTTTAGGCAAAATGATAAAAGATGCCCCCAACGTTTGCATGTTTTGTCATTTGGCCCCCTATTCTTTTTTTTGGTCCAAAGATGCCCCAACGTTTGCTTGTTTTGTCATTTGGCCCCCTATTCTTTCTTTTGGTCCAAATATGCCCCCAACGTTTCATTCATAGTCCAAATATGCCCCCGTTGGATGTAAACTGTCAATCAACTGACGATCAACAGCTTATAAAAAAAATTTGACGTGGCATCAGCAGATCTTAATACGCGGCAAGTTCAGTCAGCATCAGCTGTTGAACGTCAGTTGACTGACAGTTTCCATCTAACGGGGACATATTTGGACCAAATTGAAACGTTGGGGGCATATTTGGACTACGAACGAAACGTTGGGGGTATATTTGGACCAAAAAGAAGAATAGGGGGCCAAATGACAAAACAAGCAAACGTTGGGGGCATCTTTGGACCAAAAAAAAGAATAGGGGGCCAAATGACAAAACATGCAAACGTTGGGGGCATCTTTTGTCATTTTGCCAACATTTTATGTTATTTTACGTTTCAATAATAATTAAATAAACTAATTTTTAAATTTAGAGTTTCAATGTACTATTTTCTCTCCCAATATTTAATCTTACATTTACAGAGAAAAAAATGTCAAAAGATTGCATTAAAAGGAATGGATACATAATAGACCAATTCATAGGGGCAACCTTTAATTGCATCACTAAATATCACTACGGGGAGGAGATTTCTATATCCGAAGTCTAAACCGTGGGGATACTTGTGACTAAATTAAATTAAACTAAAACTTAAAGTTGACTAAAATATAACATTTTAAATGCAACATGACCTAAAAAGTAATTAATCTATAGCTTAAAAAATTGGTGGCTTATTTCCCTCCAAAATTTTGTCTTTTCTCTCTCTATTTTTTCCAATTGTCTTTTTCTTTTTTTTCAATCTAGCTTAAAAATTTGGTGGCTTATTTCCCTCCAAATTTTTATATTTTCCCTCTTTATTTTTACCAATTGTCTTTCTCTTTTTTCTTTTTCTTTTTAAATTTAATTGAGTTTCAATTTAGATTAATTTAATTGAAATTTCACATTTAGTTTTAGAATTATTTTAATTATGTCCGTGATTTATGCTTTTAGATTTTAGTTAGCTCAATTAGATCCTAAGTTTAATAAATTAATTCATTTCAGAAATTATTATTATTATTATTATTATTATTATTATTATTACATATAATAAACTTTGATTTAATATAATTATACAAAAAAAATTTGATATGGATACATGAAGCTTTGATTTAAATATTTAATCAAATTCAAATGCATAGATTAACAAGTTGAATCAGAATTAATCTCATACATCCAGTGGCGGATCCAGAAATATATTTGAGGGTGGGCACAGATAAAATTTTAAAGTTTCAGGGTGGGCACAAACCTTAAATATTACAAAAATTTAAGGACTAATTCATAAAATTTTAAAAAAATTGAGACAAATATGTAAATGTTGAAAAGTTCAGGGTGGGCCCAGGCCCACCCCACACAAAAGGTGGATCCGCCACTGCATACATCAATAACTCTAAACTAAACCATAAATACTAAACCTCCAACCTTTAACCCAACTCAAATCGAATTGACCCGAAAATTTAAATGTTGACCCGACCCAAAATCGACCCGAAATCGACCCGATTTTGACCTGACCCGAAAGCGACCCGAACGACCCGATTTTGACCCGAACCGAAAGCGACCGATTCGATAATGACCCGACCCGAAAACAACCGATCCGATTTTGACCCGATCCAATACCCGAACCGAATCCGACTCAACACAGACCCGAATTAGACCCGAACCGAATCTAAACCGATTCTAGATAGACCCGAAATGACCCGAACCGAAATGACCCGAACCGAAATGACCCGAACCGAACCCGAACCGAAATGACCCGAACCGAATGACCCGATTGCCACCTCTACTTATGAACCTGAACCGGACAAGTAATTGAACCGGGTTTGTTAATCGGATTTCACCTATGAACCGGTTGGACCATAGATCGGTTTTGACCGCACCCTTTTGACTTTTGACGAATTATTTGACCTTTGACTAAGTTTGACTGTTGACCAGTTTGACCAGAGTTGACTGTTGACCAAGTTGACCAAGTTGACCATTGAACCAGTTTGACTTTGACCAGTTGACTTTGACTTTTTGTCATAGTTGACTTTGACCATTGACCTTGGGTTTACTTTTTTGGACATCCTTCCTCTTAACCTTTCTCGACGTCCTGAATCCGTATCCGTTGCCCGTTTTGTCAAATTAGATCTCGAAAGCCCCGTTTTGTTAATTTTGAGTAATTGTTATTGGAATTTGATAAGTTATAGTTTTAGAATCTGATTCGGAATATTCTCGTGTTCAGGTGCCAACCTTGAGACGTTGGGTTACCTCCAGTTGTTTAGACCGATCGTGCACGTTCTTCGAGATCTTCATGTGAGTATATCTTAGTTCGGTTTTCAGTATTTTAGTTGGTGGCTTAGTGTTAGTAATAAATGTTAATATAGAATTCATATCTCGTAGGTCTTGATTCAGTGAGATCCGAGCGTGAGGCTCGTTCTTCTCGAGATTAGAGCTTCTGTGGCTAAGGTGTGTTTCTTGGGGTGTTTTAAATAAATGTAATTTTATTCTTGCTTGATTTAATTATCTGGTTTGTGATTTGATAATGATTTTGCAACATCATTCATGGAATAATAATTGTGTTTTTAAATCAACATCTGATTTTCAGAAAATATGATACTCGTAAGAGTTTAGATTTATGATTTTACAAATCATATCATGTGTCATTTATTCGAAATCGTGTTCGGAAAAAGTGAGAGAAATCTCCACTATGGCGAGGGAAACCTCCACTCTGGTGAGGGCAACTTCCACTCTGTATGATCTCGGATATTCGGGCATTGCATCATGCATCGGACATCACAACATTTATGATTTGATTTATCGGATACACTATGTTTTAGGAAATGAATTTATCAGAAAATGAAATATGTTTTGATTTTCTGTTTTGTTTAAACAAAAGGACACACTAAGCTCTTTAGCTTACACCCCTTAGTTTTTACTTTCAGATACTCAGACTTATTAGGCGACTCGGTACTTGGAGCTTCTCGTATATTTTACTCGGATATTTATCATTCAGTATGAACTCTCTTTGACTATTTCAAGCTATTGTCTAGAAAAATTTAGAATAACTGGTAATTTCGGACATTGAGACTTTTATTTTGGGATTATGTTTTTGCATGCATTTGAATTTATTTCGGATGTTTTTATGAAATATTTAGTATATGTTTTAATGTTCAAGTTTCGTAAATATTTAAGGAACTTTACGTTAATTATTATTAATTAATTGAATTTGTACTTTTAAAATATTTCTAAACCTAAGACTTATAACTTGAGGGGAAAGTTTTCAAACCTAACTTCCTAGATTCGGCCCATTTCTTCTGGGCCGAATTTAGGGGGTTACATTTAGTGGTATTAGAGCACGGTTCAACCTGAGGAATAGGGTTTACCGAAACGTTTCATGGCCGTTTCGAAACATTTTGTCACTAGAATCCCTTGTTTCGATATAGGTTCATAGCGTATCGATATGGGTCAAAGCCAAAGTCAAAGGAAGTCAACCCGTTTCGATACAAGGCATGCCCGTATTGATACAGTCTAAAAGGTAAAGTCAACAAAGGTTGACCATTGTCCACCCGTTTCGAAACAGCCCTAGGGTGTTTCGATACAGGGTTAGTTAAGTTAGTTAAAGGCATACTAAACAGTTTGCAAGGTTCACAATTTAGTCACAAAATATTGAAAGATTAAATTGATTGAGCTAATAGACCCCAAATTGTATGAAATTTTACAGGCATGTTAATATTGCGATGAATTAAAAACTAGTGTAATCAATTGCATTGAAGGACCCTTAAATTATCGAATTTATAAATTGGTCCTTAAAACTTGTGATAGTTAATATTTAGCCCTAATTGATTTATTATTGTTTCGTATGGATTAAGCTACATGGTAGTAATGATTCGTTGTATGATATTGTTGAAAATGTTAATAACGAAAAGAAATTTTATTGTACCAATTTCCGTATCGACCATCTATTTCACCTTCCGACCCGGTTCTCGACCAGACTGGGAAGGGGATGTTACAAGAATTTATCAAAATTTCAAATTTGAAAAACGTCATTAACGTGAACATTACATTTAGATTGGAGGTTCAAGGTAATACAATCGAATTTATATTATATTATATATATATATATATATATATATATATATATATATATATATATATATATATATATATATATATATCATGTACTTTCTTTTTTGTTTTGTCGTTATCATTCGTCTTCAATATATTTATGATATAACAAAAATTATATGCACGTTGTTGCAGGCCCGACCCTGGGCAGGGGCAACAAGGGCGCCCGCCCAGGGTCCACAGTTCAAAGATGTTTCACGTTTTTAATTTTATTCGTATTATATTTATTTTTATTGGTCCAATTTTTTAATGCTTGTTATTATGGACACAATTTTTTTTAATATTTGTTAATCGAGATTTATTTTTTTCCAATATTTATTATTAAGGGTCTACTCTTAAAATTCAACTTTTCATAATACTTGTTATTATGGGCTCGAATTTTTTTTAATATTTGTTATTTTGAGCTTACTCTTAAAATTCATTTTTTCAATTTTTGTTATTAGGGGCCCAATTTTCCAATACTTGTTATTATGGACCTACTGTTAAAATTATTTTTTTCATTACTTGCTATTAGGGACATAGATTTAAATAAGAATATGCAACCGCAACAACGGCTGTTACATAACGATAGCAGTAGTGGCGGAGCTAGGATTTTCTTATAGTGGGGTCGTGAGTGAAGTATGTATTGAGGATTTATTATTGTTTCGTATGGTTTAAGATACATGGTAGTAATGATCCGTTGTATGATATTGTTGAAAATGTTAATAACGAAAAGAAATTTTATTGTACCAATTTCCGTATCGACCATCTGTTTCACCTTCCGACCCGGTTCTCGACCAGACTGAGAAGGGGATGTTACAAGAATTTATCAAAATTTCCAATTTGAAAAACGTCATTAACGTGGACATTACATTTAGATCGGAGGTTCAAGGTAATACAATCGAATTTATATTATATATATATATATCGTGTACATTCTTTTTTGTTTCGTCGTTATCATTCGTCTTCAATATATTTATGATATAAAAAAAACTATATGCACGTTGTTGTAGGCTCGGCCCTGGGCAGGGGTAACAAGGGCACCCGGCTAGGGTCCACAGTTCAAAGAAGTTTCACGTTTTTTAATTTTATTCGAATTATATTTGTTTTTAATGGTCCAATTTTTTAATGCTTGTTATTATGGACACAATTTTTTAATATTTGTTAATAGAGATTTAATTTTTTTTCCAATATTTATTATTAGGGGTCTACTCTTAAAATTCAACTTTTCATAATACTTGTTATTATGGGCTCGATTTTTTTAATATTTGTTATTTTGAGCTTACTCTTAAAATTCATTTTTTTTTCAATTTTTGTTATTAGGGGCCCAATTTTTCAATACTTGTTATTATGGACCCACTGTTAAAATTATTTTTTTCATTACTTGCTATTAGGGACAGAGATTTAAATAAGAATATGCAACCGCAACAACGGCTGTTACATAACAATAGCAGTAGTGGCGGTGCTAGGATTTTCTTATAGTGGGGTCGTGAGTGAAGTATGAGATATTGAGGATTTCTATACCACGGGAATAAGCACTGTTGGCCCCATACCCCAACAAATCTAATATTTCTTATGAAAAAAAATCTATATTACCTCTTGAAAATCCCATACTCCAACAAATCAAGTGGGTCAATTGCACCCCCAATTTATATGCTACATCCGCCCATGGGTAGCGTCACCATCTGAAACCGCGATACCCGCAACTGTTATGTCCACAATAACATATGTTATTAAGAGATTTCACAACCGCAATACTCGCAGTTACTGAAATAGCATCTATAATATCCACAACCACAATAAAACCTAACATAATTGTAAATACGACCAGGGCCGAAACTTGGAGTAAAAGTTTGAGGGGGGCAACTTAAATTTTTAAAAAGTTTGGAGGATGAAGCAAAAATTTTCAAAAAAAAGTTGAGAGTTTAACTAAAATTTTTAATAATTTTGAGAGATTTAATAAAAAAATTAAAATTTTGAGAGGAAATTTAATTAAAAATATTCAAAATTTTGAAGTTTAATATAAAATTTTAAAAATTTGAGGAGGCCAAATTATATTTTTTTAAAACTTTAGGGGTAAAATTCGAGTTTCCTAGAATGGGGGGCGTAGCCCCCACCGGTCCCTTAAGCTTTCCACCCCTGAATACGACCGCAACTGCAATTCAAATTTTTAATTTAAGGCTTATTTTTTATATTCACCTTAGGCCACCAAAAATCCAGGACCGACCCTGTGTTGTTATCTTCGATCTAATGCTTGGAATTGCAGAAGATGGAAATGGAGGAAGCAAAGCGAGAGTAAGAGGAAGCCAATCACATACAGCACCATCGTGGGCGGGCCACAACTCACCTCCGACCTCAAGTGGCGCGGTGGTGATAGCCAATTGTGGAAGGGTTCAAGCTTATAATAGAGGGTGTAATTAGAATCCATGGAAAGAAAATGAAGCTACAAATCTTTCTGTTTTGTTTTCTCATAAAAAATGTTGTTTCCTTCTATTAAATGGATTAATATCTTATACACTGGTGGTGAAAATTGAAAGTTTCCACAAGCGCCTTAGTTTTAAGGTATAGGAAGTTAGTTTAGGGTATAAAGTTTAGGGGTTTAGGTGTAGGGGTTAGAATTTAGGGATAGTTGTTTCAATTTAAGGTTTAGGGTTATAATTTTGGGTTTATAGGTTAGAGTTTAGTTTTAGGGTAATATGGTGAAGATATAGATTTTAACCTATAAACCCTAAATTATAACCCTAAACCTTAAATTGAAACAACTATCCCTAAATTCTAACCCCTACATCTAAACTCCTAAACCATATACCCTAAACTAACTCCCTATACCCTAAAACTAAGGCGCTTGTATTTTTATACTGAGATTCGAACTCATACAAAATAAAGTAATATAAATTTCTTAAGCTATTAGACCAATAAATAGATCTAAAATTATTATTATTATAATTATTTTAGAAAATTCATTAGATGAATAAGTAGATATCACCTATTATAATATGTGGTACCATACCCCCGTTCTCTCTTTTTTTTTTGGAAAAATTCAATAGATTTTGTTTGTCGACACTCACATTATCTCCCCTTTCTCTCTCTATTTCTTTTTAAATCTCTCAAAAAATTGAAGTCAAATATTATAAACAGCATACTGACGATTCATATCTACAAATCGATTGAAATACGAAAAATGCGACAAGAAGAAAATCATGAAAAAACAAAGCCAGATATAGATGGGATAAACAAAGCCAGGATTAACTTAACAATTAGGTAAAGATCCTTCCATTTATTTATTGCTGAATAGTGAGTCATACAGTTGATTGGCACTCAAGTTATTATTTTTCATTACATTGATATCATTTGTGGTGCACACACGAAGGATTCACTTTGAAAATAAAAGATGAAATGTAACACATATCCACCAGGGAGATGTCATATTCCAGCAGCCAATTCTTCAAACCCTGCATCCGAGAAAATAACACAATGAGTGATTTGATTAAATTGATTAAGTTTATCGAATTGATCATCAGATTAACATACTGATTGAAGTATATTTTGATTTTTCCGGCGTCTGGATCGGCTATTGCAGCGAAAGCTTCCTGTGATAAATCAATGGTGCCTTGACAACCAGATGGGCAATAATCAACTATTTTCACCACAATATATTCCTTTCCTCTACATGGATGAGGGGAATCGTTGGTGGCCCCTTTGCATTTCACTTTGTATCGTCTCCCGCAAACTGCTCCGCCGTCCCATATCGCGTCACTGGCCGCCGCGATCATCACACCGTTGTCTTCATATCCGTAACAAGCCGACGCTGGAATTTTCGACCCCGAAATATCAATTACTAAACACTAATCATAAAATTGAATTACAAAGTAAGGCAAAAGGAGACTTACGAACGTATGGAGCAGTGTAGAAGGTGGCAGTCCCTGAGTGTGCAACAACTTCCCTGTAAGAGAAGCCGAGAACGAAAACGACGGCTACGAAGAAAAGGATGCCGAGTTTCGCCATTGTTGCTTCGTAAGAAAGAAGAAGGAATGATGAGCAATGCTGAAAGAAAGCAAAGGTTTATATAGTGGTTTTGCAGAATTAATGCACGTGAAGCTGTGAATAGGAGTGGGCATTCAATCGAGCAGATTCGGTTCGAGTTGAGTTAAAAAATGTTGAGTTCGTCGAGTTGAGGAGTACTATTTTATAGCTCAAACTTTATTTGAATTTTTTTTGAGTTGAATCAAAGTGAAGTTATTCGAGTTTCTGTTCAAATTTAATTGTAAGCATTTATAATACTATGATACTAATTAGTACCATTTTAAATGCTTTTTTATAACCATATACAATACGTGTATATTTATTCATATGTGATATATATATAGACACAAATACATATCAGAAAGAACTGAGTGACTCAACTCGAACTTGAAAACAGAGTCACTAAATACTAAAAATTCCAAGTTACTTGAGTTATTCGAATTTCTATTTTATTACTCAAACTTTATTTGAATTTTTTTAAAGTCAAGACGAGTTTATAAAATTACGAGTCAAAACGAGTCAAGTATTTTCAAATTAAATCGAGTCAAATAATTTAATTTTTTAAGTCCGACCCTAACGGTTTATAATTGTGTTCTTGGTGAAGTCGTAAAATTCAATTTGCTGACAATAAATGCGATCTTTAGAAGCGATCGAAGTAGATGACACAGAATGAACAGAAATATTGCAGACCACTTGGGTCATGAAATTGACCAATAGCATTTTTTATGCACGACGATTCATATTTCTAGTTTTTTTCTTGTCTCATGGTGAAATCCAAAACAAATATTATTTGTTAATAATTAGAAGTGTTTAGATGTTATAATAACAATGAATAAATTGGACCCACTTAGTGTATTTTGTGTACAATATTTCACTAAATAAATTAAAGTATTTTGAATTAGAAACGAGTATAGTGGTCGACTTAATCACATATGAAATGCCAAAATTCATTATTCGATTCTTAAATGACATTAATCTTAGGTTTCATCTTTGCAAATTCTTTTCACTTCTAAATATAGGAAAGAATGTGTATAGTCCAGACTTATCAAACCAAATAATATAACAAATGATTCTAGTAAAAAAATAAATGATATTCATATTAAGAAATTCGAATTTAAACGTTTTATTTATAAAGTATATGGGCATTGTCAAAAGTTTAATATTGAAAATTTTAAAAATGTTAGCATTTTAAAATGTTGAATTTAAAAATGCCAGCATTTATGAGTATTTTGGTTGGATAAATAATAATGTTAAAAAGTAATTAAATTATTACTAGAATTATATGAGTTTGGCAAATAATTATAAAAAATAATGAGATTAAAAATAAATAATATAAAATATGCAATATGAAAATCATTATATTTGCGATATATATGAGAAAAATTTTGATACACAATCCGTGTAAACTAAAGTTTATATGTACTTGTCAAATTTAGATGTTAGGAATTTAGTATAGTATTTAGAGTTTATGGGTTTAAGTTATATAGTTTAGAATTTAAAATTTAGGGTTATAGTTTATAGTTTAGAGTTTATGATTTAGAAGTTAGGGTGTTAGAGTTAGGGTTTTAGGTTTAAAAGAAGGGTTGTGTAATTTTTTTTACATAGATTGTGTATCAATATATAACCATATATATTGTAAAGTTTATCACTTGAGGGAAAAAAGTAAGGAGTTAATCTCAGCCACCCGTTTCACCTATCAAATGATTCAAAAAATTATGTAAAACTATGAGATGGAAATCATCTGCCCCTTTTCAATGCCCATACTTATGCCTCGCGCTTAAAATTAGGTTTAAAGTTTAGGGTTTAGAGTTTTAGGTTAGGCTTAGAGAAGTTAAGGTAGATTGTAATTTTAGGTATAGGGTGTAGGGTTTAGGATTTAGAATTTAGGGTTAGAGCTTAGAATTTAATTTTGCAGTGTTTTGAAGTGTTGGGGCACAAATAGAAGCACCGAAATGAGGCAGAGGATTTTTATCCAAAACTATGGGTTTTACCTAGTGAGTAAATGGATTCACTTATATAATATAGAACTCAATTAAATTTACACTAATTCATGACTATTGGATGATTGAAATAGATGGATGTGATTAAATGTTAAAAACAAGAAGAATATTATATATATACATTAAAATTACATAAAATGATATTTTAGAGTTTAATATTTATTTTATTTTATAGTGGAACTCATTGAATAAGGGATTCAAATCATCAAAAGAGATATTTTTTTGTACACGGACTATATAAAATTTATTTTACACAACTTATATATTTTAATATTAAATTCTATTTTTAGAAATTTACATTATAAACTCTAAACTCTAAATCTAAACTCTAAAACCTTAAATAGACCCAATAAACCCTAAAATTAAAACTAACACAGCCGATATATTAAAATATTTTCCTTACCAAAATCTCATTTTAAAATTCCTAATAAACTGTATAATTCTTATTATATTTACCCGAACAAGGACAACAAATAGAATTGAACTAGTATCCAATGCAAAGGACAACAAATAAGGGGAATTTGACATTGATAATTATTTATTGATGACAAAAAAACATTAATATTATTGAATTAATTTACTTTCTTGTTAATAGAATTGGCTTAACTCCAATAAAATATACACAGTTATTGAATCAAGGAATTGGAGGATCTTTTGCTTGTCATTTTTTTTCTGTTCATAACAATAACAACAACTGCATAAGCAAAATTAATAAAATTAGGAATAATAAAGAGTTAATACCTAGGCTAGTAAATCACAAGAAAGGTGAATTTAGTAGTTTATATGTAAATCATCAGCTCTCAAGCTTATAAAATTTACTTTTGAGCTTAATCTAATGTTAAAGATTTTGTAAAACATCTCGACTGAATATTAGATTAGTTTGTAACATCTTCGAGGTCGTATGTTTAAATGCACTTAAATATATCGTTGCTTTCGGGTTTAATCTTATCTTTAAAAATAATCGAGTCTAATCATGATCTTTAAAACTAAGGTGCGTTTGGTTCACAGAAAAGATCTTTACCAAGAGTAATAATCGTTTTCAAAATCTTATTCTCATGTTTGGTTTGTGTTCATTCTCACTAGGCCGAAAAAGAATATTACCAACAATAATGATTTTTTGGCAAGATTCTAAGAATGTGATTCCCACTCATTCTTAGGTATTTGCCAATTCCTGACATTTTGAACCAAAATACCCCTAATACCGGCAAGCTTGCAAGTTCATTATCAAACAATTACAAGGAAGATTTTTCAAATAAACTAAATTTAAATAACTAATAAAATTAAAAAATAATTTTATAAATAAAAAATTAATATATACATATTTCAAATATGCTTAGTAATGTTATATTTAAAACTAATTATTTTCATAATCTAATACATAAATAGATATCAAATATTGATAAATGATAACGAATAAACTATTTAAATAAGTATTGAATATAATCATTTCTCATATGTCATTTTGCTTATTTAAATAAGTACAAAATTATTAGCTATCATTTAATGTTACCAAACACTTTTATACAATTAGTTAATGCAATAAGCTAGTCAAGTTAACAGGGCGGAGCGTGGTGGGAGCCAGAGGGCCCCCGCTCCGCCAAAATATTGGGTAATTAAGTTTTGACTCCTTAATCTTTAAAATATTTTTAATTAAGTCCCTTTTAATTTTAAAAAAAAATTCATTAAGTCTCAATTTTTATTAAAAATTATTTAGACCTCTAAAATTTAAATAAAATCTTTCAAAATTTCAAATAGCCCCCTCAACTTGTTTTGTCAAGACCCGCCCCTGCAAGTTAACTAATGTAATTCGTTATTAGTTATTGTCACGTCCTAGAGAGGCGAGAAACATTAATTCTACAACGGAAAGAGAAATGAAGGTCTTGAGATATAAATGTGGTGGCGTTGCACATTCTATCATACATGTCTTTTGCGAAATGAAGGTCCTGTGACAAGTAGTATCAGAATGACCCTTTGACTGCTCGATTTTATGTCGAACGCCCTAAGGGTGGGGTAGGTAGGGTGGACAATCGTGACAATGACCCATCACGAGGGTGGATAACTCGTGACGAGTAGGGAAGGACGCAAGACTTTAGGTTAGGGGGCGAACTTATCAAAATTTAGGGGGGGGGCTAAAATAGATTTTTAATGAAAAATACATAGAAAATTCTAAAATTTTTCTAAATGGTATAGGAATTTCAAATTTTTAGGGGGGCGACCGCTTCCGCCAATCCCCCTCGATCCATCCCTAGTGACGAGGGCATCACAAGGTTGAGTGGGAGAGAATGACCCTGTTTGGTAAAGAGAGGTTTGAGCAAAAATTAGAGGTTTGAGCTAAAATTAGAGGTTTGACTGGTCAAATCCACTAATTTAAATGTTCGGTAATGAGAGGATTGAAATGGCGGATTGGGGTGAAACCTCTAATTTTGAAAAAGCTGCTAATAGGAGTTTTTGAAATTAGAGGTTTTGACATAAGAGTTATAAAGACCATTTTACCCTTAACCATTATCAAAAATTTCCAAATATCCTAAATTTAACAACTTCTATTTTAATTCTCCAACCTAAGATATTTACATTGTGACATTTGTAAACTAATATTTTTTGTTTTTTTTACTCTCACACATTTATATTTGTATTTGAATTTAATAATTAATTAAATTATATTAAAAATAATTATATAAATGATAAATTCATATATAAATCCTTCAAATATGCTTAATAATGTTATATTAAAAATTATTTTTCATAATCTAATTAATATTAATAGATACAGAATATTGATAAATAATAAACTATTCAATAAGTATCGAATATAATAATGTCCTTATATGTTATTTTGCTTGTTTAAATAATCAAACAACTATCAGCTATCAGTTAATTTTACCAAATACTTTTATATAACCAGCTAATACAACCCGCTAGTCAAATTAGCTAATGCAATCAACTATTCGCTATATGCTAATGTAATCCACTATCAGCTATCCGCTAATTGTCAAACAGGGCCAATGTCATATCTTAAAGAAGTGAGAAACTAAATCGAAGTTTAAATTCTAGTAATTACATACATCATCCTTAAATGGGTGTGTAATAAGAAAAATCCAAAATCAATCCCCCAAACCAGATTTCTTTCATTTATAAGGAAAATCAAATATTAATTAACAACCCTTATTTTAGGCAATGAATCCTCACACATAAATGTAATAAATTTGACATGTTTAACTATTTATTATATTTCCATATTTAAGGCAGGGCATTGTGATGTATATATTGAAGACCTTAGGAAAAGAACTTCAATTCCATTTCAAAACAACAAAAGTAACAACAGAGCTAATGGCATTTCGTTTGGCTTTTCTTTTTCTAGTGTTTACTTCACTCTTAGCTTTCCATGAATGTAAGAATACATCAACTACAATTTACACAACAGATTCTTCTTCTGGTTTTGCATACACCATTTTGATTTTTCATTTTTATTTGAACAGGTAGCAGAAGCAGCCGCATTGAGCTCGATCGGAACGTAACAGCGGGGAGCAAGATAACACTATCGCCATGCGCTCATAACTTTTTTGATCCTACGAAATGGTGCTGTATAAGTCTAAAATCAAATCCTTGCTTTCCCTCACAACAAGAGTGCCTAGCCAATTGCCCACCCGGCGGCCTACCACCCGCAACACCATGACCTGATCAATTTGCTTTTAAAATAGCTGAGCTGTTGAAATCAATATTTGTCACTTGTCTTCCAATAATCTACAATAAAGGAGTGACTAAAATAAATTTTGTTATTTAATTGTGTATTGTTCATCATAAGGCTTTGCCTTAGAAACTTACTTGCGAAACTTAAGATGGAATTATTTATCCAAAAAAAGCCCCTTAGGATGGAAACTATGCATCGAGTGGCAAACAACTTGTTCACATATATAAGAATAGAGCCAGAATATTAATTTGAGGGAACAAAATATAATTTTTTTAAAATTTTAGAGAGACAAATTAAAATTATCTCATTTTTCAAGCTTATTATGTAAATTAAGGGTAAATAATTTTTTTGTTGGCTTGAAGGGCCATAGTCCCTCCCACCTATTACATAGTTCTGTCACTGGACACCGGACATATATATATTTTGAAAATCATCCTAGAACTTAAATTCTATGTATTTACCAACAATTGAATTAACTTTTTTTTTAAGTTTTTATAATATCTGAAAAGTTAAATTATAAAGACTAGCTTTTAAATTGGTATAAAATTAATGGGTTAAATTGGTCGGGTGACCAAGGATACTCATCTTGTTCCATTTATATGAGTTCGAATCCCGGCATTTACTTTGAGAATATAATAACTCCATGCTTAACAAAAAAATCAATACAATGGAGTCTAAAATAGGCTGAGGAAAAGTCGGAAACCAGCCCATAAAAGGATACGAGGCACTTGTAGAACCATGGTCTGAGTAAAGATCGCGGAAAAAAAACTAGCCGCTTCCGAACGCAAGACATTCTCATCATCACACCAAGAGCCATCAGGTAGCTATAAGGAAGTGATACGGTTACGGAAGAAGAAAGAGCGCGGAGATGTGGCCACAAAGCCTTATGGCGCGACAATGTAAGACTGGCATAAACAAGAGTAACCAAAGAAGAAGACCCAGAATCTGGACAAGTAACACGACAATGCATAAATTGAAAGTGGTGAAGAAAAAACTCGACACGGATATTATCACGCCAACACAACCAAAGACCACCAGAAAACCCACAACTTCAATACGATACGAAGACGAGAACCACAAGTCAGCAATGACTGAATCAACACGGTCCCCACTAATGCGCGGCTCAACAATACCCATCAAGTCTGGTTTGTAATCCGTAATATACTCTTTAAAAGACGTTAGAAATTTTGGATGCCCACATCCTTGGGCATTCCAGCAGAAAATTTTAACATTCATCATTAAAATAATAATAGAGAGCTCTTACTTGTCCCGCAACAAGGACCGAGGCAGAGCCTTACCATTACTAGGCGTAACAACCTTGCCACATGAATCGGAATGAGCCGAAGATGATGCCGGAGACAAAGCGGTATTCAAAGGCTTTGTTGGAAGACTAGGCAGAGGAACATTAATATTAGGATCCACATTTTAGGAGACGACAACAACATTATGTTTGCTCTTGTTAAACTTGGAGGACGAACGAGGGAAGGGAGAAAATTGAGCGGAGCTGAGGAATGAGCTGTGACGACTGGTCAGGGGTGATGACTTGGAAGATGAGGCAGCAACATAGAGCTGAACATTAACCAGTATTGTGGGGTATTGTGGGGCATGATATTTTTCGGGCTATCAGTTAGGTTTTTGCAAGGGGTAACCTTGACCCTGATCTCCATTGCACTACTGTTATTCTTATTCCGAAGGTTGACGGGCCACAAACTTTCTCTGACTCCCATCCTATTAGTCTATGCTCTATTGTCTATAAGTTGCTTACGAAGATTATTGTTAGGCGCTTGAAACATGTTATGCCTCCTCTTGTTCACTCGGCCTAAACTAGTTTCATCACAAGGCACTTCATTACTGAGAACATCATTCTTAACCAGGAGAGTGTGCACTCTATGCGTGCTAAGAAGACGAAGTAGGGGTGGATGGCGATAAAGGCTGACTTGGAAAAGGCCTTTGATAGGATTCGTTGGGATTTCCTGCGCGATACTTTCTCCGAGGTTGGGTTTCCATCTTCTCTCATCCGTATCATTATGCATTGTGTTACTTCATCTCTTGTTCAGGTTCAATGGAATGGTGTTTTATCAGTTGCTTTTACTCATGAGAGAGGGGTTCGCCAAGGCGACCCGTTGTCTCCTTATTTGTTCGTTCTCACCATTGAAAGAGTTGGGCATGCTATTCATCATGTTGTTGATATTGGCAGATGGGTTCCGTTCCGTACGATGCGTCACGATTTTCCTCTATCTCACGTCTTTTTTGCGGATGACTTGATCCTTTATGCTTGAGTTGATGTGGATCAAGCTGGAACTATTAAGGGTAGTCTTGAGGAGTTTGGTTCTTATTCTGGGCATAGAGTCAATGCTCGAAAGTCGCATGTTTATTTTTTTCCAAACACTGACCCTATTACTCTTGTGATAATATTTGCTCGACTCTGGGATTCTCTCAGACTTTATCTATTGGTAAGTATTTGGGTGTTCCGGTCTTTCATCAGCGTATGAAGGTTGTAGATTTTGATTTTCTTCTATCGAAGCTGTGTGGCAAACTTCAAGGTTGGACGACTTGCTCACTCTCTATGGTTGGCCGTGTCACCCTTGCTAAATCAGTTTTAGCGGCAATTCCAACATTTTTCATGCAAACTGTGAAGTTTTTGATAAATGTCTTCAATGAGGTTGACAAATTCATTCATAGCTTTATATGGGGTTTCTCGGATTTTTCTAGGAAAATTTCCTTGGTTAACTGGTCCGCTATTTCTCAGCCTAGCAACCGTGATGGTTTGGGTGTCCCTCGTTGCAACGAACGCAATTTGGCTTTCATGCAAAAATTAACATTCCAACTCGTGAGTTCGCCAGAGTCTATGTGGGTTACGACGCTTCAATAGAAATATTGTATGGTAACCACTTGTCCCCTTTCCATTGCTCGGCCCAACTGCTCTCCTCTTTGGCGTGCTTTGGCAAATGTTTGGGAGATTTTCTGCGATAATATATTTTGGCTTGTTGGTGATGGTAGCGATGTCCATCTCTGGAATGATACTTGGGTGCCTAATTTGGGGCCGTTAAGCCTTGGTTAACTCCCACTTTGCCTAATATTGATCACTTGCATTTTGCGAACATTGTTCAGGATGATGGTTATTGGGATGTGTCGCGCTTATCGAACTGTTTGGATGCGTCTATTGTTCTACATGTCATTGGTGTGCTTCCGCCACCTCTTGATGGCACTCAGGACGCAGTGGCATGGAGGTGTACGCCAACGGCATATGAGGGTATGGTGCGTGCGTCTTGGGATGCTTGTGATCCTTCTTGTCCTAGTTGTGGTTGTTGTAATGAGACGGTTCTTCATATTCTACATGATTGCCCCCTATGCGTTGCTTATGGCAATCTCTAATTTCTCAGGCGGACCATGCGCATTTCTTTGGTGCTCCTTTGGAGCATTGGATTCTCGAGGATATCTCTGATTCGAGGGCTTTCGGACACGACACCCCTCCTTGGTCGTGTTTCTTCCCTTCCCTTCTCTGGCAGGTATGGAAACGAATGAATGATTTCATTTTTAATGGCGATTGCCTTTCGCTTCATGACATTTACAATATTGGTATTGTTTGGGTTTCACACTTTGCTGTTACTATTCTGGATGCGGCGATGGTCATGCAACGGGCTTCTGACCTGGTTCAATGGAATGTGCCACCTCCCGATTGGATCTGCCTTAATACTGATGTTGCGGTTTCTCTATCTGATCATTCGGGTTCGATTGGTGGGGTGCTTCGTGGACCTTCTGGTGATTGGATTCGTGGCTATTGTAAGGCTGTCGGCTTTGTCTCCTCCCTTCATGCGGAGCGTTGGAGTATTCTTGTTGGCCTCTAGGTGGCTTGGTCTATGGGTTTTCCTCGATTAGAGGTGCAATCTGATAACTTTGTTGCTATACAGATGATTCTAAACCTTGTGGCTTCTCGTAGTTCTTCAAATCTTGTTCGCAGTATTTCTTTGTTGTGGAATCGCCCTTTGATGCTAAACTTTCTCTGGGTGCCTCGTGAGCAAAATATGGTTGCCCACTGTCTGTCGAAGATCCCTCCCCCACCTAATTTTTAGTTGATGGTTTTTGATGATGCGCCTGATTTGGATCCAACCGTTGCTTATCTGTGACAGTAATGGTCCTCCATATTGTCGCCATCGTCGTGAGCCCTAGGGGTTCTACCGTTGTTTTGTGTCGTTTGTGTTAATCTGTTTGAACTTGTAATGAATTCATATGCACTCTTCTACCTACACCTAGGTTAGGAAGGTTTTTTTTTAACTAGGTATATGGTTTCATCTCTCATTTCTAATAAAAAAAACCAATACAATTTTTTAAACTTGAAATTAGACAATTTTATTAATAAACAAAAGAAAATTAAGAACATAACATTTCAAAGGTTTCAAACATCTAAAAAACAACAAATACAAAAAGAAAACTAAAGGGTTGTTCCGACCAAACTAGACATTTCTTCTTTGTACCACAATAGATCTCTGATGTCCGTTATAGGAAGAGTCTCCTGGGGAGTTGTCAAAACATGAACTAAAAAAAATCTCCAATAGAAAACTGTAAATATCTTTTACATTGGTTCCATAAGCTCTGATCCGCTACACAGTTCTGATTACATCAGCAAACAACCACAAAAGGGATCGAGCTATCCAAGATCACAGACAAGCTCAAATCAACAACAAACGTCGTGAGGAACACTACATCATCATCAAGCAACCGCAAAGGTATCTAGAAACCGTGTCATAAGACAAAGATGCGTCATAAAGACAGAAAAAAGACGTACCACAAAAGCGGAGAAAAAATAAACGCAACAAGATTTGAGAAAAGTAGATAACCAAAACACATAATTTTATTAAAAACTAAAAAAAAACTAAAAAAAAAACTAAAGCAAGATATAGAAAAATATGAAAAAGATTAATCATCGACGATCAACAACCAACACCAAAACTAATGTCGTCGATCGCCAGCCAAAACAAGATAAAAAAGAGAAGCAAAACCGCTGAGTTGAAAACTAGCGGCTAAAGTTTTTTTTCTTCAATACAATTAAAGTTCATAAAAAAAGTTCATAATCAAAGTAGTGGCCTGTTCTTTTTGCTTCCACTCTATGGCAGATTTGGAAGAATCGGAATGACGTTGTGTTCAATAACGCGGATGTCCCAGTCTCGGTAACTCTCCGTCGCTCGATAGCTTGGGCTAAGTGCTACGGCAACTCACAAGCAACGCATCCTGCTGCATTGCATCATAGTAGGACCGTGGTATGGCATCCCCCGATCCATGGAGGGGTCTGCCTTAATGTTGATGGCTCCATTTCTCCCTCGACGAAGCACTGCACTATTGGAGGTCTCCTTCGCGATACCAATGGCGGCTGGTTATGGGGGTTTTACAAACACGTCGGCTCAGCAAGCATCCTGCAGACGAAGCTTTGGGCAATATATATCGGCCTTCTCCAAGCTTGGGAACATGGTTATGAAATGCTGGAAGTGCAATCTGATTGCAAGCAAGCGGTTGCGCTTGTTTCGGATACTGCTGCCAAGAACTCTCCTCTCTCTTTGGTGCGGGCAATCCGCAAGCTTTGTTGTCGTACTTGGTTCGTTGAGGTTGTCTGGATCCCCCGGGATGCCAATCGGCCAGCCGATGGACTCGCCAAGTTGGAGGACTGCTCGTCTGATGACTTGATCCTCCTTGAAGACCCGCCACCCTCGATTGCTAGACTCATTGAGCAAGATAGTCTTATGTTTGACAGTTCCAACTGCTCTTAATTGTTTTACTCTCTTCCAAGTCAAAAAAAAAAAAGTAGTGGTGGACTTCCTAATTCTCGTAAATTTAGTGCTAGTACGCATAAAAGAAAATTTTAATATACAAATTGGTTCCAACTTATGTCATATTTTGAAAAATCAATCCCAAATTCCTATCAAATTGCATTTTCTACTTCCTAATTTATGTAAAATTAATGCCAATACGCATAAATGGACTTTTTTGTTCGGCAAAAATAATTTTATTAGAGAGAAATCATATAAGCTCTTAAACTGAGTTGTGTGTCTTATTAAAAACTTCCATAGTCTTAAATGGAGTAAAAGAGTACAACAAAACTAGAAGTGAAACTAAAAATAAAACCAACAAGACTCGACCATAAAAAAATAGAATACAATACCCTTCCCCGCTAGCAATAAACAGATTTTTTAATATACAAATTAGTGTTAAATTTAAAATCTTGAAAAGCCTACAAAAATTTATATTACAAGTAATAAAATTTAACAATTCAATTTTATGTATTTACAAACAACTGATATGTATTTTTTTTAGTTTTTATAATATACGAAAATTAAATTCTGATAAGTTAAACTATAAAGATTAACATTTTAATTTGTATAAAGTTAAAGGATTAAATGCATAATTAGACCACAAATATTATAAACTCTTTTTTAAAAGGTTTTTTAAATATGCTGTGTGATTATAAGGTAGTCTCTGTTCAATTTTCTTAGTCCTTTAATAAAGCACACACACCGTGCACACATGATGCTCGAACCCGAGTCACTTGAATAAAATACATCATCTTTTATCACTAGGACCACTCCACGTGTTCATTTTATTTAAAGGCTATAACTTGTATTGAAACATGACTATGATATTACTGGCTTCTAAATAATGCCGGATTTTAGAAAATTAACTTGAAATCATTATCAGAGTGAATTTTCAATTTTTTAATTCATGAAAAATTAATGCTAATAAGTTTAAACGAAACTGAAAATGGGTGGATTAAAAATAAAATTAGTATTACGGAGGCCCTGTTAAAAGCATATAATTGGTATTATATTGTTGAGCTTAGGGCTTATTCTGAGACAAATTGGTTAGGGGTCAACAATTAATTAACTGAATCAATATATATGACCTCATTTGTGCTTATCACATTGATATTTTTATGCAACAATAAACAATAATTTAAGTTTCTTATTATATAGTTTTGGTGTGCGTTCTTGTATATAAATTGAGGTTCATCTCTCATAGCATAGAACACATGAACTTTGCATACAAGAATTAAAAGTGGTAGAAACCAAGTCAATGGCTATTCGTTTGACTATCTTTTTTCTGGTGCTTACCTCTCTCGTAGCTTTTCATGAATGTAAGCATACTTTCAATTATAATCTACACATTGTTTTTTTTTTTTATAATTTTCGATATCCCTTTCGGTCTACACATATTTGATCTTCCATTTTCATTTGCACAGGTAGCAGAGGCAGCACTAACGGTTTCAATGGCAACGATGTTGCGGAATACGGTCGTCGGATAGAGCAAAAACGCAACTGATAATTTGAGAAAATAACAATGAAGATAAAGGAGACACAGATTTTACGTGGAAAACCCCTAAATAATATAGGGTAAAAACCACGGACAAAGGTAGAAGAATTTCACTACGAGAAAATAGGAATTACAACTTCTCTCAATCTAACAAGGAGAAAACAATGACAATTCTCTCTTGATAAAAAAGGAGAAAACAACTCTATAAAACTCTCTAACTTCTCTAGTATTTGGGAGGATATTAGAATGATTTGGGATGTATAAGAATGGCAAATGGCTAAGCTATTTATAGTTGAGCTTTAAGGACCAACTTGTAAATAACTTAAACTTAAGGGCCAAATAAATGATTATACCATGCCAAAAATTTCAACCAAAGTCTGCAGCAAGGTTGAAAATTTTCCACCTACACCAAGCGGTGCATTAATGCACCGAAAATTCATTGACTTTCAACAATCTCCCACTTGAAGATTTGATTGGAACAATCATATCTTCACACCATTCTTTCTACCTCGTACTTTCCATGTTGCTTACGTCTCTAACAAGCCACAGTAGGATCGACACCAAGTAAACTTATCAGTGTTGATTGCTTTTGTCATGAAATCTGCTATGTTGTCATCGGTATGGATCTTCTTCATATCTATCGTCCCTTCTTCCACTTTCTCACGAATGAAGTGGTATTGGACCCGTATGTGTTTTGTTCTTGAGTGAAAAGCAGGATTCCTTGCAAGATGCAAGGCGCTCTGACTGTCACAAAACAAAGAGACATTCTCTTGTTTGTGCCCGAGCTCCTCCAATAACATTTTCAACCATATTGCTTCTTTACTAGCTTGTGTAGCTGCTACATATTCTGCCTCCGTTGTTGACGTAGCCACAATCGATTGCAGTTTTGAAACCCAGCTTACAGCTCCACCAGCAACTGTAAACACATACCCTGTTGTAGATTTGCTTTTATCCAAATCTCCTGCATAGTCAGAATCGACATACCCGCTGATAAGAAAGTCTGATCCCCCGTAACATAATGCAACATTTAAGGTCTCTTTGATGTATCTCAGGATCCTTTTCACAGCATTCCAATGCTCTCTGCCTGGATTCGCCATGTACCGACTAACCACTCCCACTACTTGTGCAATGTCTGGTCTTGTACAAATCATAGCGAACATTAAACTTCCCACTGCTGATGCATACGGTACTCGAGACATCTCCATCCTCTCTTCTTCACTGCTAGGACTCATACTGGAGGATAATTTAAAGTTAGTAGGAAGAGGGGTAGAAATTGGCTTACAATCTTGCATGTTGAATCGTGACAAGATCTTTTTCAAGTAATTCTTTTGTGAAAGCCAAATCTTCCTACTACTTCTATCTCGGTGAATTTGCATCCCTAGAATCTTTTTTGCTGGTCCCAAGTCCTTCATTTCAAATTCCCTAGCCAATCGTGCCTTTAATTCTTCAATATGATCTTTGTTGGGGCCTGCAACCAACATGTCATCTACATACAACAGCAATATAACAAAATCGTTTTCACCAAACCTCTTGAAGTAAGCACAAAGGTCTGCACTAAGTCTGTTGTATCCAAGGCTCATGATGAAGGAGTCAAATCTCTTGTACCAACACCTCGGCGCATGCTTTAAACCGTACAGAGATTTGTTCAACCTACAAACCAAGTTCTTCTTTTCTTTTTCTTCAAAACCTTCAGGCTGGAGCATGTAAATCTCTTCTTCAAGATCTCCATGAAGAAAAGCTGTTTTAACATCTAGCTGCTCTAGATGTAAATTCAATGTAGCACACATTGCCAGGACAACTCGAACCGTTGTTAGTCGAACCACAGGAGAAAAGATTTCATTGAAATCAATACCTTCTTTCTGAGCATATCCTTTGACCACCAGTCTTGCACGATACCTCTCCACTTGATCGTCACCATTTCTCTTGATTTTGAAGACCCATTTGTTACCAATTGGCTTCCTTCCTTGTGGTAGTGGCACAAGTTCCCATGTATTATTTTTATGAAGGGCTTCGATTTCTTCTTGCATTGCCGTCATCCACTGTGAAGCATCTGAGTTGTTCATTGCCTCCTCGAATGACGATGGCTCATCGTCCTCCGTTAAAAGGCAGTATGCAACATTACCTTCTATAACATAATCTGAGTGCCATTTGGGGCGTCTTCTCACACGATCTGATTGACGAGTTGTTGGAGCTTCAGAATTCTCTGGTTCTGGTTCCTCGAGCTCTGGTTCTGCTTCAGAACAATCTCTCCGTTCAAACTCATTTTCAACATGTATCTGAGTAGTCTCTGGCTTTTCTTTATCAGTGCTATCATCTTCTTCTTTTCTTTGCAGCTTATCTTCTACAAATATAACATCCCTACTGATAATCACTTTGCGGGCAGTGGGATCCCACAAGCGATACCCCTTTACTCCATCAGCATACCCCAAGAATTTATATTTTCTGGATTTTGGATCCAACTTTGAAATTTCTTGGGCATTGTACATCACGTACACAATACTTCCAAATATATGGAGGTTTGAATAATCAACTGGTTTACCAGTCCACATATCCATCGGTGTCTTTAACTCAATTGCAGTTGATGGAGCCCGATTCACCAAATAACATGCGGTATTGACTGCTTCTGCCCAGAAAGCTTTCTCTAGTCCTGCAGCTCTCAACATTGCTCGTGTTCTTTCTAACAGAGTTCTGTTCATCCGCTCTGCCACTCCATTTTGTTGAGGAGTGTATACTGTTGTGAATTGTCTTTTGATGCATTCTTTTCTGCAAAAGTCGTCAAATTCATCGCTTGTATATTCACCTCCATTATCTGATCTGAAACACTTGATTTTATTTCCAGAATCAAGTTCCACCCGCGCTTTGAAAACTTTGAAGGTTGAAAACACATCTGCCTTCCTCTTGATAGGATACACCCAACATCTCCTAGAGTAGTCATCAATGAACGAGACAAAATACTTTGCTCCGCCTAGGGATGTAACCGGTGCTTGCCATACATCAGAATGAACCAATTCTAGAACAGCCTTGCCTCTAGAATTTGATGTGTTGAATTTTAATCGATGCTGCTTACTTGTAATACAATGTTCACACAAAGGAAGTGATACCTTTGTTAAACCCGGAAGTAGCTTTTGCTCCACAAGGACTTCCATTCCCTGTTCTGACATGTGTCCAAGTTTCTGATGCCATAAAATAGTAGAATCTGAACTACATGAGGCAACAGAGGCTTCTGCTTCTAGCAAGGTCTCTCCCTTCAGCATGTACAAATTTGCAGCTATCTTTTCACCTTTCATCACCACAAGCGCTCCATGGAACACCTTCATGATTCCTTTCTGTGTTTCAATCTTGCTTGCATTATTATCCAACAATCCATAGGATAATAAGTTTTTCTTCAAGCCTTTCACGTGTCGCACATCTCGAACAACTTTGATTGTCCCGTCATACATCTTCAATTTGATGGTTCCAACGCCAACAATCTCCAAGGCATGATCATTGCAGCTGTACACAGATCCTTCTAAGATAGGTTCATAATTATAGAACCATTCTCTTCTTGAGGTCATGTGATATGTGGCTCCCGAGTCAATAAGCCATATGTCTGCAAATCTTTTTCTACCTTCCATGGCTGTTGATGCTTCACAACAGAGAGCATCTCCATCATCTGAAGTGTTTGCCATATTTCCTTGAGGGTTGGAGTTTTTAGGTAAACTCCAACAATCCTTCTTCAAGTGACCCTTCTTTCCGCAGTTGTAACACTTTAAATTCTTCTTACTCCTTGACTTTGATCTACCATGATTGTGACTGCTACTTTGGCCACGTTCTGCTGATCTTCCTCTCATCACCGTTAAGGCCTCTGCTTGTTGCAGATTTCCTTGTCTGTCTTCATTGTTCTTGCGCCGATTTTCTTCTTCCAGAACAACAGCTGCAACGTTATCGAAGACTAGATCATTGGTAAGGTTGTTGTTTGTCAAGTTGATGATGAGTTGATCATACGAATCAGGTAGACTTTGAAGCAGAAGTTCAGCACGTTCTTGTGACTCTATTTTATAGCTTAGGGATGTAAGCTGAGAAAATAGAGTATTCAACGTGTTTAAGTGCTCTGTCACTGAAGTAGATTCTGACATCCGAAGAGTGTACAATTTCCTCTTAAGGAAAATTTTATTGTGCAACGATTTGGCCTCGTATAATTTTGTGAGGTGATCCCAAATCTCCTTGGCTGTCTTCTTCTCCTCGATGCTTGATAGTACTTCATCTGCTAATGCTAAATGAAGGTCTGCAATAGCATTCTCGTCCATCTCATTCCATTTCTTGTTATCCGTAAAATCTGTCGGCCTTTCGCTGATAGCCGCTAGACATCCGTTTTTTCTTAGGATGACCTTTATCTTCAATTTCCACAGTGAGAAATTTTTCCCATTGAACTTTTCAATATCAAATTTCGTTGCCATAGCTTCTATTTCAGATAGCTCCCACTATTTCACCTTTTTGACGTGAATAGTGCCCACCACCTTCAATGAATGAGTAATATCTAACTTACTTTCTTATGATGGAGGATCCACTTTTTAGTGGCAACCAACAGAGAATACGGTAAGTAGATATACGCACCCAAATTAGGCTCTGATACCAATTGTTGCGGAATACGGTCGTCGGATAGAGCAAAAACGCAACTGATAATTTGAGAAAATAACAATGAAGATAAAGGAGACACAGATTTTACGTGGAAAACCCCTAAATAATATAGGGTAAAAACCACGGACAAAGGTAGAAGAATTTCACTATAAGAAAATAGGAATTACAACTTCTCTCAATCTAACAAGGAGAAAACAATGACAATTCTCTCTTGATAAAAAAGGACAAAACAACTCTATAAAACTCTCTAACTTCTGTAGTATGTGGGAGGATATTAGAATGATTTGGGATGTATAAGAATGGCAAATGGCTAAGCTATTTATAGTTGAGCTTTAAGGACCAACTTGTAAATAACTTAAACTTAAGGGCCAAATAAATGATTATATCATGCCAAAAATTTCAACCAAAGTCTGCAGCAAGGTTGAAATTTTTCCACCTACACCAAGCGGTGCATTAATGCACCGAAAATTCATTGACTTTCAACAAACGAGCTTGATCGAAATGTGACAGTAAGCGACAAAATAACACTATCGTCGTGCAGTCATACATAGTTAACGTATGGTTGGTGCTGTATAACGGTACATCCAACACTCTGTTATAAAACAAGAGAGTATTGTCTAGCCTATTGCCCCTCCATGACTTGATCACTTTATTTTTGAAATATCTGAATTGTACCAAATGATTCTGTGTAATTTATATTTTTAATAATTATTAATAAGACGTGGCCAAATAAACAAAAAGTGGCTAAGTAAATTTTATCATTCGATCGTGTGGTTATGATCATAAAAGCTTTAATTTAGAGTAAAAGGTTTAGATTTGACATAATATCAGTGTAAAAGAGAATGAAATACATAATGATACAAAATAAAGATTAATAATAGATATAGATTAAAACTCCACATGAAATTTGATCAATTGTACAATATTATATATGAACTTTAATTTTATGCAACTCTATACATAAAGATTGCTATTAGCACAGTATTGTTTTGCATTTAAATATTATAGACAACATTATTATATTTATCCAACATTGAAAATTTTGTAAAACATGTCAACTGAGTGTTAGATTAATATGCATCTTTAGATCGTGTGTTTAAACGCACTTATGTAATTGCATCAGAATTTAGTCTTATAATCTTCAAAATTAAGGGTGCGTTTGGTTCACAGAATGTTAGATTATCTCTGAGAATAAGATTCCTGAAATGTAACATTACCTGACATATTACTAGGAATGTTACATTACTTTGTTTGGTTTATTTGGTAGGAATGTAAGATTGATGAGTTTGGCTGGAGGTATATAACATTATATGGAAGTAAAATTTACTAAATTAACCATGTGCTATAATTTTCTTTTTAATATGTTAACTTTCAATATTAAATTAAAAACATATGCACAAAAGTAATATAATTATTTTTGTTACACTATCTAAAATTTGCAAAAACTATATATTTATCATATTATTAATATAATTATTATATTAACTATTTTTTAAAAAATATAATTTATATTTACATATCCTCATTATGCTCTATTAAAATATTTTTGTGAATTTTTAAATGTTAAACTTTAATATGTTCAAATTTTTAATTCTTTTATTACTTGTGACAAATCATGAAGTAAATTAAAGTAAATAATAAAATAAATCTAAAAGTTGTATAATACTGAAAATAATTTATATCATAAGTTTAACATACTAAAATGTTTTATAAGATGATAAGCATCTTATCAATCAAAGAATAAAATTAAAAACATCAACTCTTAACTTATTAATTTTCAAGCAATATGTAATCCCAACATATAACTCATAAACATCACAAATATAATATTAATAAAAATACATTAAATAGTAAAATATTATTTAAATATGTTTAACACCATTTAATTGTTAAATTAATATTGAATAAAAATATTTAATTAGTTTATACCACACATATTTAATCATCTAATTAAATTCGATAAAGGGTTCATGTGAACAAAATTCATTAATATAGGGACAATATGGCCCAAAGGTGTGGGAATTGACAAATACCTAAGAAATCTAAGGGAATCAGATTCTCAAAATTTAATGGAAGAAAATGCTATTGTTGGAAATACAATATTACCCTTTAGATGAAATACTCCCCAACCAAACGTGAGTATATAATTCCAAAAAAGATCATTCTCCCAGATAATGATTTTTTCCTCGAACCAACAACTTTCCTTTCAATAGGTAGAGGCAATAGCAGTAATGGAAACAAGCTTGTACGTTGTTACAACAACAACAACAACAACAACAACAACAACAACAATAATAATAATAATAATAATAATAATAATAATAATAATAATAATAATAATAATAATAATAATAATAATAATAAAACTTAATAGATGTTTAAAGTCTATTAAATACAGACTTGATCCTTAAATGGGTGTACATTCTATTGTTACAAAATAAAATGTACAATAATAAAAATCAAGCAAGTGATCTAAGTGAAAAAACGAATAATATTTATTTGAGAGACTCGAGTTCAATCACAAAGTCTGCAAAGTGCGTGCTTTGTCAATGAGTTAAGAATAGCTATGAACAGATGCTACCTTGTAATCACATTTAGAATATTAAAAAATATATAATAATAATAATAATAATAATAATAATAATAATAATATATACAAAAAATCAAATTCTGATAAGTTAAACTATAAAGATTAACATTTTAATTTGTATAAAATCAAAGGATTAAGTTTATAATCGGACCAAAAATATTACAAACTCTATTTTTCAATAAATAGTAATATATACATCTAAATTTAATAATTAAAAAATTATATTAAAAATATAATTTCATAAATATTTTTTTGAATAGATATTTTCATAAATAAGAAATTAATATATACACCCTTTAAATATGCATAGTAATATTATATTAAAAAACAAATTATTTTTATAACATAATATGTAACACCCGGGTTTTGGAGTCGGGAGTTGGGTGTGTGAGTCGGGTTCGAGTCGTTGGACTCGTTTTAATTAAAATAGACTTTGGTTTTATTTTTAAAAGGATTTGAATTTCATTAATGGCAAAGTTGTAAAATTTTAATAGTAGGAAGAAGATGAGAAAAAAGGGGTTTTTGAAACATTTTCTTCATCTTCTTCCTCCATCCACTTTTCATGTCAAAAACTCCTAAAACCTCAAATACTATTCCATTCGTTTCCTTCATCATTTCAAGTGATTTCAACAAAGTGAGACCACTTTTGACTTGTCCTCTTCATTCCTAGCACATTGATGGTTTTAGTTTTTGGAAAACACCACTGTTGAGAATTTTAAGTTTTCAAAGCTTTGAAAGAAAAGAATGAAACTTTAATGGCTTTTTGATTTGTTTTTGATTTGTAGAGTTAAGTTATGAACTAATATTTCCCTAAGGTACATTATATCTTAAAATGGTGGAGTTTTATAAAAAATCCCGAAATGGGTTTTTGGGGTATTTTAAAAGTGTCAAAACTTGGGTTTTTAGTGTGGTTTTATGTTGGAGAGTGGGGCTGATGTTATAGCAATGTTAGAGAGATGTTTTGAAGGTGTTTAATGGTGTTTTGGGTGTTGGAATTAGTAGTTTTCTGCTAGGTTTGGTGGGAGTACGAAAATGGGATTTTTGGTGTTGGCTTTGGGTTGAAATTGTAAGAATTTGGCTTGTGGTTGTAGTTTGGGGTTGTGACAGTGTTTGGTGATGATTTGGTTGAGTAATACATTGTTTTTGATTGGTTACAATCAAGGGGAACCGTTGGAGAAGCTTCGGGCACGATTCCGAAAAGAGTGGAGGCTTGATTCGACTTTTCTCGGTTTGCTTAAGGAAGTTCGGTGAGTGGAATCATTTAAATTGATTTTAAATTGGTTCAAGTGTATGGTTGTGGAGTTGGATTGTGCTTGGTAGGCCAATCCAAGGAAGAATATAAGTTGGTAGCTTAACTTCTTATGTGTTTTATGAGCTTTGCTTAATATGCATGGTGTAGACTTGTAAAGCATGTGTTGTTTATATATGTTGTGATATACATGGATGTATGTGGTGATTGAGATGTTGAAATGCTTAATGGATTGTCATGGTGTCACTTGATAGTATGATTGGCAATAGTTAAATTACCGGGTATAAATGATCGATCATTAGGATGAGAGTGTGCACATGGTTGAGTCAAATTCGCACGTGGCCTTGGTGGCGTAAAGTCATCAAGGAGGAGTACGGTGATGTAATATTCCACCAGAAATTATATTTTATTATGTGATGATGAGTGGAATCCCATCCGTAGGGCATGTGATGATGAGTGTAACCCCATCCATGCAAGGACCGACGGTGAGTTTAATCCCACCGAAGGTAACGTTGATGTTGAGTACGTTGGAGGCAAAAACCCCAACGGAAGTTATCCACATATCCGAGTAAACTAATAGTTGCCAATGTACTTGTTCATGTGTGGGTATTGTTATAATAATTGTTACATCTTGTTGGGCATAACATGAGGTAAGATGCCATGTTAATGCGTTCATGTGATGTTAGCTATGATGCTATGTTGATGTTTATGTATGCTTGTGAGTTGTCTTAAGGATGCTATGCTTGAACCCTGCATTGTCGTTGTTTTTGTTTTAGAGCACCCTCACTAAGCTTCTAGCTTACGCTCTTGTTTTCGACAATGCAGATCACTAGCGTGGAGTTAGCAAGGAGCAAGGAAAAGGGCATCCAAGCTTTTAGTAGTTGCTCAAGTATGGTTTAGTAAATAATGTGGTAGTTTAGCAATGGGGATGCTATGTGTTTTGTATGAGCGTTGTTAGACTCATATGTGTTGGTTTTGATGTTAATGCCTTTGATGTGGAATGTAAACCATGTTTATGATGTTGTCAAAATGTTTTGTGTTTGAAGGCTTATGACCATGTTCCATGAATGATATGTGTGTTTTGTTTTAAGGGATGTAAACCTTGCTATGCAATGTATTTTGGTGAATGCTTGATTCCTTATTAGAATGGCCTTTACATGTATGTTAAGTGTTCGAGCATGTTTGAAGTAGGGCGAATGCCTCTAGAGTATGTGTATGCAAGTTGTATCTTGTTCCTTGATGTTTGAGGCATGTTGGGAACTTTTGGAGATGCAGAAACTGGTTTTTAGAAACACATAGACTGCAGGCGTTTCAGAACGGGTAAGGTGGTTTCGGAACGGGTGTGGTTCCGGGGATACCCGTATCGGAACACATTTTGGTACGATTTGAAACTGTGAGCCCCTGTTCCGATACGTGTATCGAAACGGTTTTGCTTCTGTGAACGCCTGTTCCAGAACGTGTTTCGAAACGCTTAGGCAAAAGGGACCCCTGTACAGAAACGAGGTGGGCCGTATCGGTACAGTTGGTCTGGATTTTAGAACTGGGGCCCGTGTATCGAAACGAGCAAGCCTGTTTCGAAACACATGCCTATAAAGTGGGCTTTTGGCATCTTTAAAATTCCTCAAGTGTTGGGCTTAGGTCATGTTTGTTGTAAGCTTTCCTGTGAGCCTTGTTCACATCGTTTATGTTTGGTTTGGTCGCGTATGTAAGAAATATAACTAACTTGAATACATGGTAAATTTAAATTAACTTACGTTTCGTCTGCATAGTCTTGTCTTTGTTTATCCGCTGTCATTTCACACATAGGATTTAATGATCCATCTAGACAAGGTAGTTGAAGAAAATTTTCTAGGGTCGCTAACCGAGGCAGAGCCTTCACGGGTTTCACTTCGATTTTCCCTGTGTGACCTACTCGGACCGGTCAGTCGTCCAGACCGGAACGAGGGGGTTACATTTGTTGGTATCAGAGCCTGAGGTTTTCGAGACCTCGGGTAGGTAAGTGAGGTAAGTTTGAAGTGTTATGTTGTTGTTATGTCTCTGTGAATGTTTTTCCATGTATGCTTGTTGTTTGATTGTTCACATGGTGTTTGGAAGCATGATTGTTGTGTTGAGGCGTAGTGTTGAGTTCGCATTGCTACTATTACATATTTGAAAAGATTTTGTAAAGGAATATAATTGAGCACGATTGGACCCTTGCCTTTGCTAACTTAATCCTTATATGTTTGTTTGTTGTAGTTGTTATCTTGCTAGCTGTGAAATGAGACCTAGAGGGAAGCCTAGGATGGTTCATCCGGAACCACGGGCAGCAGCTCTGGGAGTTGAGCCAGTTGTTGAGGCGCATGCTCCTCCACCTCCTCCTCGTCAAGAGAGAGGTGAGGCGAGAGCCGAGGGTGTAAAACCTCAGGTTGGCCAAGGACTGGCCGGGATAGATTTGGCTCCACTAGTTCAGGCGATAGCCGGGGCTTTTCAGGCAGTAGTGGCTATGGGCCAGGCAAAGGCACAACCTCAGGGTTAGGGCACCGGTTTTCCACTGGAGAGGCTTCGTAGTTTGGGAGGCGAAGTGTAACCCCCTCGTCCCGGTCCGGACACTTGACCGGTCCGAGCGGGCTACACGGGAAAAACCGAGGCAAAACCCGTTAAGGTTCCACTCCGGTTAACGACCTTAGAAAAACTTTTTCTTTTAATTATTATCTTTTCTAGATGCTTTAATACATCCTATGTGAAACAACGACAACGGAAGCAACAAGCAAGGCGAAACAAACGAACATACAATTAAAACAACCCATTTTAGATTTCACAGTAGGCCGTATCGATACACTAGAAGAGGGTATCGATACGCCTTGACTAGGTCAACAGCCCAAGGTCAACCCAGGGAGACCGTATCAGTACACTGGCTGACCGTACCGATACGCCCTCACTTGGTCAACTTCTCACGGTCAATGATACAAGACCGTACCGATACACCCTAGACCCGTACCAATACGCCAAAATCTCAGATTTCCAAAGAGGTTTTGGCGTATCGATACACCCCCGTGTACCGGTACGCTAGGCCAAACTTGAGTCCTAAAGTGTAGGACCGTATCAATACAGCCCTTAGGCGTACCGATACGCCCTGCACTGCAACACTCAAATTTGCAGCAAAACGCAACAAGACTCAACTCTAGATGCAAATTAAGACTCACCTAGCCACACGCAAACATATATACAACATCCAACATCCATGGAACAACATGCAAGACATTTTAAAACGAATAAGGAGCAATCAACAACATTCTTATAGCAAACCATAGAGGAAACTAAGGTTTAAACATAAACATGTCAAAAGCATACAATCAAGGCCACAAGGCCAACATACAAGCATAAGCAATCCAAAACTAAACCTTCAACATAAGAAAAGGGAGTCTAAACAAGCTCCTAACAAAAACAACACAAATTCCCATTGCTTACCCATTACGTCTCATAACTTAAAAGTTCATACTTGAGGATTAAGATAGCACACTTGGAGGCCTTCTCCTTGCACAAGCAATCCACGAACTAAGGTTCTGCATTGCCGAACAAACGAGAGCGTAAGCGTAAAGCTTAGTGAGGGTAAGCTCATAAAACAAACATCGACAATGCAGGGTCCAAGCACGAGCAACACAACCAAGGAAGAATGCATGTTTTCTTACCTTCGAAGCCACAAGAGTCAAATATATATGATGCATGAACATAATATCAAAAATCATGCCATGCTCAACATGTCCATAAACACAACCATATGGAAACACATTTAACAAACGTATTGGCACCTAGCTATGACCCGAATACGCGGATAACAACCGTTAGAACTCACATCCAACAACTCAACCATTACCTTACGGTGGGATTACACTCATCACCGTTTTACGCGGAGGGTATTCCACTCATCCTCACGCCCCGTCGATGGGATTCCACTCATCACCGACTAACATATAAAAGAAGTTTTTCGGGCGTACCCGTACTCTATCTTGATGACTACCATCACCAAGACCACGCGCGCATTTCGACACTCGTGTGCACACTAACATCCTAATGATCGATCATTTGTACCCAAGCATACTAGTGTCAATACTAACTCATTTCACAATCTTTCATAAAACAAATTTCTTACCATTTCCCGTGCCTAGCACGTAGCCTCCATGATTTACAATCATGTACACACATTACATCAACCACATGCATATCACAATGCATCAACAAATCATCATGCCTCAACACACATGTATATCACAATATACATATCAACATCAATCACAATTAATATGAAACAAGAGGCATAACAAAACATTTAGAAGTTCAACCGAAGTCTTCTAAACTAAGCTTGAGATTAGACTATCAATCTAATCCCAACTCTAGGTGGGTTTACCAAGCCCGACCTAGGTCCACATGCTCGAACCAAAATGTTTGGAAACCATTTAAACCAAGTTGAGATCGTTAACCACTCACTGACTACTCCAAGCTCAACAACTCTAGCCGATCAATCCACCAAGCTATCCGGATTCGTTCCCGAGGCTTCACCAACACAATTCCTTGCTTCTAAACAATCCAACACAATCAAAACAACCACATTTCAGTCCACAAATCATTGTAGCAAACCCGGAATACAATCCAAGCATAAATCACACGAATTCAAGCTAAAGACAACCCCAAAAGTGCCATTTTCGAGCTGCCCAAAAGCCAAACCAGAAAACCATATTTCCAACCTCTAAAGTGTCATCTAATACACCCAAAACAACCCTCAAACACCACTTAATCAACAGCCATCAAATTCCCACACTAAACAGCCCCAAAACTTGACTTTAAACCCCTCTAAAACCCCCAACAAACTCAAATCCGGAAATCATCATAAATCCAAGTAAAAATTAGGTATGTTGGACCTTTTGGGTAGTAAATAACTTATCTAGCAACAATAAATCGAAAGATCAACTAAAAGCTATCAAAGTTATCATTTTTTTTCAAAACCCAAAAACTTCAAAATGTAATACAATGGGTTTTTAATGAAAACTAAAGGTATAGGAATGGAGAGGAAGGTGAGGACAAGTCAAAAACACAATTACCTTTCAAAAATCCTCAAAGATGAAGGATAATGGTGATGGAATAATAATTTAAGGGGAAGGGGAGAACTTGTCGTGGAATTAGATGAGGAGGGGGGAGAAGAAGATGAGTGAAAAGGCACTTTTATTGTTTTGTTTTATTTTTAAAGCCAAAAGTCACTTTTACCCTTAATGAAAATGGGTTATTACCATAATATGAAATCCATGGCTATTTGGGATTTAATTTTAAAATATGTCCAACACAACTAATTAATTTGAAAACAAAAACCCGGAACATTATTTTAATTATTTAATTCACCCGACCCCCAAACTCGGGTGTTACACGAAGAGTTCAGAGGGTTGGCACCCGAGAGATCCGAGACTTGGTTTAAAAAAATTGTCCGTATTCTGTCACAGATGAGCTGTACTGGAGAGCGCAGACTAGGGTGTGTTGTATCTTTGCTTCAGGGTGATGCCTACACTTGGTGGGTCACCATTACTACGGGCATGCCAGAGGCCGAGATCACTTGGGAGTTCTTTGAGTCATCTTTCCACAAGAAGTATCTGGGTCTCCGTTATCTCGATGAGAAAAAGAGGGAGTTTATGGCTTTGCTTCGGGGGAACTTGACCGTGACCGAGTATGAGATATGATTCGTTAGGTTGAGCCAGTATGCGTCTGAGCTTGTTCCTTCTAAGAGGGAACGTTGTGACTGTTTCGCTATGGGTTGAGTGAAGAGATCAAGAGGTACACCTTGGCTACTGACTACACAGATTTTGATGTTTTGGTCGCTAGGGCCAAGGACATAGAGCACAGTTTGGGTTTGACCAAACGTTCTGGTGGTTCTATTTCTGGAAAGAGGTCTGGCGACTTTGATAGAGGTGATGCCAAGAGGCATCGGGACAATAGGCATCACTATGACCATAGACGTGGTGGTGGTAACCACAGTAGGGGCCATCAAGGCCAGAGAGCGGGTGGGCGTTTGCCCGAGTGTGCTCGATGCGGGAGGAATCACACCGGTGAGTGTTGGGGGAATTTCCACTCGTGTTGGAGCTGTGGAGCTAGAGATCACATTTGGCGTGACTGTCCACATCAGACTAGGTATGCACCAGGTCAGGTTCAGGCTCCTACTAGGGCTGTTGATTTTCAGAGAGGCTGTGAGCGCGGTAGAGGTAACTTCCAGCCGAGACTTGATGGTCAGAGGAACATAGCACATGTGGTTGCTGTTCAGCCAGAGGGCGGAGGTCAGGCTAGAGTTTATGCTCAACGTGAGGGTCAGAACGACACAGATGTGATTGCAGGTAATTTCTCGATACAGTCTCTGAGTTTGCTTTCTTTGATTGACTTCGGGTCTACGCATTCGTATATATTGAGTGAGCATGCAAAGTTTTTGAATTTACCTTGTGAGGTATTAGAGGTAGGAGTTAGTGTTACTAGTTCCTTCGGGGATACGGTAGTGGTTAGAAAGATGTACAGAAGGTGTCTGTTGATGGTTCAGGGGCATTTGTTTCTAGTAGATATGATGGAGTTATCGTTTTATGTCTTTGATGTAATTTTGGGTATGGACTGGCTTACAAAACATAGAGCTAGGATAGATTTTGAGACTAAGAGGGTTTTCTTGAAGCTTGCAGATGATTATGAGATTGTGGTAGTAGGTGAGAATGTGAATTTCTTATCGAATGTTGTTTCAGCTTTAGAGGCTAAGAGGTTAGTTGAGTTGGGTTGTGAGGCGTACTTGGCCTACGTGATGAATCCGAACATGAGTGAAGTTAGACCTCAGGATATAAGAACAGTGTGTGATTTTTTGAGTGTGTTTCTGGAAGAATTGTCGGGTTTATCGCCTGATAGAGAGGTAGAGTTTACCATAGAGACTTATTCAGATTCAGCTCTTATTTCGATTGCTCCGTACCGTATGGCACCGAAAGAACTGAATCTGAATAAGTCTCTATGGTAAACTCTACCTCTCTATCAGGCGGTAAACCCGACAATTCTTCCAGAAACACACTCAGAAAATCACACACTGTCCTGATATCTTGAAGTCTAACTTCACTCATGTTCGGATTCATCACGTAGGCCACTATGAGTTTTTAGTCATGCCATTTGGGTTGACTAATGCACCGACTGCTTTCATGGGTATGATGAATAGGATCTTCCATTAGTACTTAGACCAGTTTGTGGTTGTTTTCATAGATGACATTTTAGTGTATTCGCACACCGAGGAATATCATGATCGGCACTTGAGGTTAGTTTTGCAGACTTTGCTAGACAACCAGTTGTATGCGAAATTGAGTAAGTGCGAGTTTTGGATCCGAGAAGTAGTCTTCCTAGGACATGTGGTGTCAGCCGATGGGATTAGAGTTGAACAGAAGAAGATAGAAGACATTATTGAGTGGAAGCAACCGAAGTTTGTAACAGAGATTCGTAGCTTTCTTGGCTTAGCCGAGTACTATAGAAGGTTTGTAGAAGGTTTCTAGAAGATAGCCTCTTCTTTGACGAAGTTACTTCAGAAGAATGTTCAGTTTGAGTGGTCAGATGCGAGACAACAAGCCTTTGAGAAGTTGAAAGAAGCCTTGACCCATGCACCGATTTTGATTCAGTCCGAGTCGAGGAAAGAGTATGTAGTCTACAATGATGCTTCTTATGTAGGGCTAGGTTGTGTTCTCATGCAAGACAGAAGAGTGGTGGCTTATGCCTCAAGACAGTTGAAGACTCATGAGCGTAACTATCCGACACACGACATAGAGTTAGTCGCAGTTGTGTTTGCCTTGAAGATTTAGAGACATTATTTGTACGGTGAGAACTGCACAATGTACACAGATCACAAGAGTTTGAAGTATATCATGACACAACGAGAATTAAACCTTAGACAACATAGGTGGCTAGAGTTGTTGAAGGACTATGATCTTACGATCGAGTACCATCCGGGTAAAGCCAATGTGGTGGCAGATGCTTTGAGTAGAAAGGTAGTCGTTGAGTTGAGAGCCATGTTTGCTAGTTTGAGTTTGTCTAGTGATGGTGGTTTAGTGGCCGAGCTTCAGGTTAGACCTACTTTAGGTCAGTTGATTAGAGAGAAACAACTCTTAGATAGATCTTTGGCACCTCACGTGCAAGACATAACCGAGGGTAGACCTTCAGACTACAGTTTCAGTGTTGGTGGGGTCTTGTGTTTCAGAGATAGGATAGTTGTGCCAGATGACAGTGATTTGAGGCGTACGATCTTGACCGAAGCACACAATAGCTCGTTTGCGATGCATCCTGGTAGTATGAAGAAGTACCGTAATTTGAAGAATGAGTACTATTGGGTTGGTTTGAAGAGAGACGTAGCCGATTATGTGAGCAAGTGTATGGTGTGTCAGAGAGTGAAGGCGGAACATCAGGTTCCTTCAGGGTTGTTGCAACCGTTGAGAATTTCAGAATGGAAGTGGGAAAATATCACCATAGATTTCGTTTCGGGTTTGCCTTTGACTCCTTCGAAGAAGAACTCAGTTTGGGTTATAGTTGACCGTTTCACGAAGTGTGCTCACTTCTTAGTTGTTAATACGACTTACTCCTTAGATAGATTAGCCGATTTGTACATCGGTGAGATTGTGAGACTACATGGTGTGCCGAAGTCGATTGTGTCCGATAGAGATTCGAGATTCACAGCCCGATTTTGGGAGTGTCTACATACAGCCTTGGGTACCCGATTGAATTTCAGCACGTCGTATCATCCTCAGTCAGATGGTCAGTCAGAGAGGGTTATACAGATTTTAGAGGATATGTTGCGTTGTTGCATTATTGATTTTCAGGGTACTGGGGAGAAGCACTTGCCTTTAGTCAAGTTTGCTTATAATAATAGTTATCAGTCGAGCATTCAGATGGCTCCGTATGAGGCCTTGTATGGTAGGAAGTGTAGAACTCCGATTTGTTGGGCCGAAGCGGGTCAGAAGTTGTTACCTATGCCGGATTTGCTTAAGGGGACTACCGATAAGGTGAAATTAATTTGTGATCGTTTGAAGGTAGCTTCAGATAGATAGAAGTTCTATGCCGACTTGAAGAGGAAGGAAGTTGAGTATTCCGTGGGAGATAGAGTGTTCTTGAACGTCTCTCCGTGGAAGAAGGTTATGAGATTTGGCAGAAAAGGGAAGTTGAGTCCGAGGTACATTGGACCTTATGAGATTGTGAGGCGAGTCGGTCCAGTTTCTTTTCAGTTGCGTCTGCCATCCGAGCTAGAGAAGATCCACGATGTGTTTCACGTTTCGATGCTCTGTAAGTATAGGCCAGATCCGTCGCATGTTATGCCTATAGAAGAGATTGAATTGAATCTGGATTTGATGTATGATGACGAACCAGTTGAGATCTTAGCCTCAGACAACAAGGTGTTGCGTGGTAGATCGATTAAGTTGGTCAAGGTGAGGTGGCAACGTCGAGGGGTGGACGTCGCCACTTGGGAGAGGAAGGAGGATATGGAAAGGCAGTTTCCTTATCTCCTTCAGTTAGGTAATTTTGAGGACGAAATTCCTTAAGTGGGGGAGAGTTGTAACACCCGGGTTTTGGGGTCAGGAGTTAGGTGTGTGAGTCGGGTTCGAGTCGTTGGACTCGTTTTAATTAAAATAGACATTGGTTTTATTTTTAAAAGGATTTGAATTTCGTTAATGGCAAAGTTGTAAATTTTTAAAAGTAGGAAAAAGATTAGAAAAAGGGGCTTTTGAAACATTTTCTTCATCTTCTTCCTCCATCCACTTTTCACGTCAAAAACTCCCTAAAACCCCAAATACTATTACATTCATTTCCTTCATCATTTCAAGTGATTTCAACAAGGTAAGACCATTTTTGACTTGTCATCTTCATTCCTAGCACATTGATGGTTTTAGTTTTCGGAAAACACCATTATTGAGAATTTCAAGTTTTCAAAGCTTTGAAAGAAAAGAATGAAACTTTAATAAATTTTTGATTTGTTTTTGATTTGTAGAGTTAAGTTATGAACTAATCTTTCCCTAAGGTACATTATATCTTAAAATGGTGGGGTTTTATCAAAAATCCCGAAATGGGTTTTTGGGGTATTTTAAAAGTGTCAAAACTTGGGTTTTTAGTGTGGTTTTATGTTGGAGAGTGGGGCTGATGTTATAACAATATTAGAGAGATGTTTTGAAGGTGTTTAATGGTGTTTTGGGTGTTGGAATTAGTAGTTTTCTGCTGGGTTTGGTGGGAGTACGAAAATGGGATTTTTGGTGTTGGCTTTAGGTTGAAATTGTAAGAATTTGGCTTGTGGTTGTAGTTTGGGGTTGTGACAGTGTTTGGTGATGATTTGGTTGAGTAATACATTGTTTTTGATTGGTTAGAATCAAGGGGAACCGTTGGAGAAGCTTCGGGCACGATTCCGAAAAGAGTGGATGCTTGATTCGGCTTTTCTCGGTTTGCTTAAGGAAGTTCGGTGAGTGGAATCATTTAAATTGATTTTAAATTGGTTCAAGTGTATGGTTGTGGAGTTGGATTGTGCTTGGTAGGCCAATCCAAGGTAGAAGTTAAGTTGGTAGCTTAACTTCTTGTGTGTTTTATGAGCTTTGCTTAACATGCATGGTGTAGACTTGTAAAGCATGTGTTGTTTATATATGTTGTGATATACATGGATGTATGTGGTGATTGAGATGTTGAAATGCTTAATGGATTGTCATGGTGTCACTTGATAGTATGATTGGCAATAGTTAAATTACCGGGTATAAATGATCGATCATTAGAATGAGAGTGTGCACACGGTTGAGTCAAATTTGCGCGTGGCCTTTGGTGGCGTAAAGTCATCAAGGAGGAGTACGGTGATGTAATATTCCACCGGAAATTATATTTTATTACATGATGATGAGTGGAATCCCATCCGTAGGGCATGTGATGATGAGTGTAATCCCATCCATGCAAGGACCGGCGATGAGTGTAATCCCACCGAAGGTAACGTTAATGTTGAGTACGTTAGCGGCGAAAACCCCAACAAAAGTTATCCGCATATCCGAGTAAACTAATAGTTGCTAATGTACTTGTTCATGTGTGGGTATTGTTATAATAATTGTTACATCTTGTTGGGCATAACATGAGGTAAGATGCCATGTTAATGCGTTCATGTGATGTTAACTATGATGCTATGTTTATGCTTATGTATGCTTGTGAGTTGTCTTAAGGATGCTATGCTTGAACCATGCATTGTCGTTGTTTTTGTTTTAGAGCAGCCTCACTAAGCTTCTAACTTACGCTCTTGTTTTCGATAATGCAGATCACTAGCGTGGAGTTAGCAAGGAGCAAGGAAAGGGGCATCCAAGCTTTTAGTAGTTGCTCAAGTATGGTTTAGTAAATAATGTGGTAGTTTAGCAATTGGGATGCTATGTGTTTTGTATGAGCGTTGTTAGACTCATATGTGTTGGTTTTGATGTTAATGCCTTTGATGTGGAATGTAAACCATGTTTATGATGTTGTCAAAATGTTTTATGTTTGAAGGCTTATGACCATGTTCAATGAATAATATGTGTATTTTGTTTTAAGGCATGTAAACCTTGCTATGCAATGTATTTTGGTGAATGCTTGATTCCTTATTAGAATGGCCTTTACATGTATGTTAAGTGTTTGAGCATGTTTGAAGTAGGGTGAATGCCTCTAGAGTATGTGTATGCAAGTTGTATCTTGTTCCTTGATGTTTGAGGCATGTTGGGAACTTTTGGAGATGCAGAAACTGGTTTTTAGAAACACACAGACTGCAGAAGTTTCGGAACGGGTGTGATTCCGGGGATACCCGTATCGGAACATGTTTTAGTACGGTTTGAAACTGTGAGCCCCTGTTCCGATACGCGTATCGAAATGGTTTTGCTTCTATGAAGGCCTGTTCCGGAACATGTTTCAAAACTCTTAGGCAAAAGGGACCCCTGTACCGAAACGAGGTGGGCCGTATCGGTACGGTTGGTCTGGATTTTAGAAATGGGGCCAGTGTATCGAAATGAGCAAGCCTGTTTCGAAACACATGCCTGTAAAGTGGGCTTTTGACATCTTTAAAAGTCCTCAAGTGTTGGGCTTAGGTCTTGTTTGTTGTAAGCTTTCATGTGAGCCTTGTTCACATCGTTTATGTTTGGTTTGGTCGCGTATTTAAGAAATCGAACTAAGTTGTATACATGGTAAATTTAAATTAACTTACGTTTCGTCTACATTGTCTTGTCTTTGTTTATCCGTTGTCGTTTCACATATAGGATTTAATGATCCATCTAGACAAGATAGTTGTATAAAATTTTCTAGGGTCGCTAACCGAGGCGAAGCCTTCACGGGTTTCACTTCGGTTTTCCCCGTGTGACCTACTCGGACTAGTTAGTCGTCCGGACCGGGACGAGGGCCGGGACGAGGGGGTTATATAATACGTAAATAGATATCAAATAGGCTTAAGCGTATCATAAGCCCTTAAAGTTTTGAAAAAAAATTAATTAAGCCCCTAAACTTTTTTTGCACCCAATTTTTTTGAAATGAGATATTTTATTAATAATGCGAGACAGATACCGGCCTCATTAAAAATCTCCCTACAGCCTAGATGGAGGAAAAATAGTGCTACATATTCGAGCCAAGAGAGTTCAACCAGAGCAGTACAAACAACACGACTATAAACTATACAACCATCATGCTAGGCACAACATATCCACAAGCCACAGAAGGATAGTAGAGATAAAAAACATCCAAGCAAATAACAATTTTTTGACTAGTTGGTGCAACATGTCGTGTTACAGTGTTATCACTTGAAGTTTCCAGAAATTTTTTATTTTATTTGAAAAATTCTTTATAAGTTCTAAAAATTCTAAAGAAACTCTTAAAAATTATAAAAAGCGTAAAATACCTAAATCATCAATCAACTTTGCTCTGTGACCTATTTTGGTCACTCAACTTTCAAAATGCTCAATTTTATCACTGAACTTTAAATATTGACCTATTTTGGTCACTCCACCGTTAAATCTCTAACACTGTTATGACGCGGAGATAAAAAATAATATATATATATAATACACATCATTAAATAAAATAAAATTATTGAATTAAAAAATTAAAATTTAACTCTCATCCTCACCCTCATTCACCCTCACACCACTCATTCCCCAAACACCCATTGTCCATCACTGCGTCACCGTCACTCTCAACCTCAACCTCCACCAAACAGAATCCATTGCCCCCTAAACTGTCGATCATTTAGCAACCTTCACCTCTCGACACAAAATCAAGAAACCTCATCCTAAACCTTCACCAAAATCAGCCCCTCACACAGTCATTTGCCCCTAAACGATGACCCAAACTAACCTATGTAACAACTGAGCATCCTTCACCATTGAGCCCTCAACCGTGCCTCATTCAAGCATCCATCACTAGACCCTTCATTGCGACCACCACACTCATCACTTCCCACCCAAAATCGAGAGCCAACCAATCCCTAAATAAAAAACTTCATTACCATTGGCACCCCCTCAACTACCACCCAAGCTTTTACCGCCCTCACCCAAGATAAAACTAAGCCTCGTATCCTAATAATTAGCAGCATCAACAAAAGAATAAAGAAAAACCCATAAAATACAAAAAGGAAAAGAGAAAGGAAAGAGAGGTAGTATATCTCTCAGCCAAAGTTTGTCGTCGGTAACCAGAGATTCATATAAAAAATCTGAACGGTTGAAGTGCAGTTCGTACAGTGGAGAGTGGCATATCTCAAAACCAAAGCCATCCAACGGTGGACGATGTAGATCTGTCATCCATGAGTTTCAAACATTAGGGTTATTTTTGTGGGTTTTGAGTAGTTGAGGAGAAAACTAGTTTGAGGGAGAGGAAAAGGACGGCGTGTTAAAATGTACATATATATATTTTTTATTTCCATGTCATAATAGTGTTAGAGATTTAACGGTAGAGTGATGAAAATAGGTCAATATTTTAAGTTCAGTGATAAAATTGATCATTTTAAAAGTTGAGTGACCAAAATAGGTCATAGAACAAAGTTGAGTGATGATTTAGGTATTTTACCCTTATAAAAATAGTTTTCTAAAAAATATATATGTTACATTACAAAACTGTAGTGGGTCACGTGACAGTAATATCTAAAAAAATCGTCAAAATTGATGATCAAAATCGGTCAAAGGGCTTCATTAATTAAATTTATTGGTTCGAGGGCTTAATTGGGTGCAAAAAATGTTTAGGGGCTTAATTGAGTTGTTTTCCCCAAAAGTTCAGGGGATTAAAGCACCATTTAGCCTATCAAACATTGATAACCAATGAACTATTCGAACAAGTATTGAATATAATCATGCCATTTTAATTGTTCAAATAAGCAAACAATCTATTGAGTGGGTCAAATTAACCGATATGGCCAAGAGGGGGTGAATTGGCACTTTAAAATTTGGAGGGAGCAAAATGAACAAGTAAAAATGATAGAAAAGACAATTATAGTGGTTTAAGCTTCTAAACAAGATCTACATCCACTACCTTAGCTCCCACTAAGGATTTTCAACAAACTCTCCACTAATTTGTTCTTCCCCTTTTCTAGGTTAAGGATATAACCTATACAAATGTTCAATCTTTCTACCCAAAGATTGAACCACAAGACTCTCACTTTACAAAGAAGAATATTGGCTATTATAATTGATCTCTCACAAGATAAATATAGCCCAATTAATTTTCAAACACTCCCCAAACTCTCAAATTTTATTTATAATAAGAACTCAAGGAGTTGGGTACGAGAATTTGACAATAAGTACTAAGGTTTGGATTTAATTGCTTGGATGTTGCTTTGAGGTTCAATAGTTGTTGTTGAAGCTTTTGAGGCTTGCATTTATACCATTACATTGATTTCTAGTCGTTTGGGTGGTTGGAGACATAATTATAGTCGTCGGGCTGCTCATTTCTCGCAATAAATGCACTTCATCTACCTAGCGTATCGGTACGGTCGAGAGCGTATCGGTACATGTCTCAAAGAAGAAAGAGCCGTTGTGACACAAAAAAGCAGGGCATATCGATACAGTCACGATGCGTATCGGTACGGTCCTAGTGTAAATTAAGGGGTGTATCTATACTCTTATACCTTATCGATACGGTTTTTGCTCACTGGAATCATTTTACAAAAAGTGTATTAATACGCTTTTTGGGCGTATCGGTACGGTTAACGGCCGTTCAAAAATTTGGGATTCCAATAACTGACAAGCAATGTTCGAATATTAATTAAAAAGATTTTACAAACCTCAACATATCGTGTCGATACGGTGACTAACCGTATTGGTACGCTATAGCAACAAAATATGTTTTCATTATAAGACTGTATCGATACAGTCACGCTGCGTATCGATATATTATAGCTTAAAACTTTACCCAAATAAATGTCGTATCGATACAGGCTTAACAATATCGGTACGCTATGGTCTTTTAAAATTCCAGTAACGTAAATCCATATTGATACGCCATAAGGGTACCGATACGCCTGGGCGTATAGTTGAAATTTAGCTTGAAAATTCTTGAGAAGACTTAGAAAATTTTGAACTACTTTATATGTTTTGACTTGAAGAACTTGTTTAGTTCAAAAAGCTTGTCAATTTGGTGAGACTTTGAAATACTTAATTTTTTTGGATTTACCAATAAGCCCCTTTAATTAAGTTGTTAGATCAAAATCAATTTAGGTTTTACACAGTCATCAACTATCGATTAACACTTTTATATAAATTAGTTAATTCGCGTGCTCGGTTGGTTGTTTCTGTGAAACCATCACTAAGATATGAGCTTTCTTTTATTGTGAGGTCTAGATCTTGTAAACTCTATAGCTTATGTTTTGTATTGAGCATTGCAATTGCGGTAGCCCAATTGTCTTGCTTGTTGGAAGCGTGTATAAAGTTAGGTGTTAGGAGACGTTTTATCTTGATTTGATGTATATTTTGAAAGAAATTTCATTTGTATTAATATAATGGGAGTCCCTAAAAAACAAATAAAGACAACGAAAAGAAAAAAGACAACAAAAGGAAAAAAACAACAAAAGGGTAAAGCAAAGCCAAAAAAAACCAGGCGAAATCCCTAAACAACAACAAAGCTGGAGAATCTAAAACGAAATAAACTCCCCTCAACCCTAACATGAAGAGAGGAGAAAGGGGTTCTTTAAAGAAGAAGATAGTTGGAAATCACCCCAATCAAGACCAAAACGCAGCATCAATGCGGAGACGCATGAACTTGATCCTCCTCAGCAACAATTAGTACTTCACGAGGAGCCTCATCGATCCAGAGCTCATCGTCCACTCGTCTCCTTCCCTGAGCAGCCATAGCATGAGTTGCATGATTTCCACTGCACGAAGTAAAAAAGAACCGACACTTGTGAAACCAAAATTGATTTTTTATATAACAATTTAACTTATGGACTAAATTGTAAAACAATAAATTTTTAAGTATTTTCAAAGACTCACATTTTGACAAGCCATTTTGAGCAAAACACTATTTCAAGTCAAAACATATTTAAAGGTTTTATTTTCACTAAGTCCTTTCATGAGTTTTCAAGCAAATCTTCAACAAAACGCCTAGGCGTATCGATACCCTTATGCATATCGATACGGTTTTTCAACACTGGAATTTTAATCGTTTAAAGCGTACTGATATGGTCTAATCCTGTATCGATACAATATTCATATGGGCAAGACTTTAAGCTATAGCGTATCGATACACATCAGAACCGTATCGATAAAATTTTCATTTTAAAATAGTCTTTTGCTATAGCGTATCGATACGACATGTCACCGTATCGATACGATATGCCGACCTTTGCAAAATCTTTGCATTTAATATTCGAACGTTGGCTTGTCAGTTAATTGGAATCCAAAATTTTAAATGACCGTTGAACGATATCGATACGCTAAGGTAGCATACCAATACACTTTTTATCAAAACACAATTCAGGATTCCAGTGAGCAAAATCCGTATTGATACGACTAACCGTATCGATACACCCCTTAATATCGTATCGATATGCCCTTTAAGCGTATCGATACGCCCTGTTTTTCAGTCACAATGACTCTTTCTTCTTTGAGACAGGTACCTATACGCTCACGAGCCGTACCGATACGGTAGGTTGTTGAGGAGCATTTATTGCGGGAAATTGTAGCCCAACGGCTCTATTGATGATCTCAACCACCCAAACGGCTAGAAATCAATGCAATGACATAAAAACAAGTCTCAAATGCTACATCAACAACGATTGAGCCTCAAAGCAACAAAAAAGCATTCAAATCCAAATCTTGTTCATTTTAGAGTCAAATCTTTGTACCCATCTCCATTGTGATTTTCATTGTAATTTTTATTGTGAGTTTGGGAAGTGTTTGATTGTAATTGGTTAAACATTATCCTTAGAGAGGCATTTGTAAAGTTTATCAAAAACCATTCTTTGTAAGAGTGAGTGGGTTAAGCTTTGGTTAGAAAGCTTAGTCAAAATTGAAAGGTTTCCTCCTCTGTAACGCCCCAAGTTTAGGGCCGGGAGATATCAGGTTAGCTAAACCGGGATGGGTTAAATTAAATTGGAAACAAACTATTTTTATACACCAAAAAGGAGTTTTAAAGGGTAAAGGGGCAAAAAGGGTATTTTGTTGTGTGTTGGCTGGTGAGTGGATCGATTTTAAAAGGCCTTATGTTGTTAAGGGGATGTTTTGGGGGTTTGGATTGAGCTTGAAAGGCCAATCCAAACTCGAGAGTAAGTTTTAAAGGTTTACGCAATTAAATTGTGTTTTACGATTTCTTGAATGTGAGATGAACAAGCTATGTTGTTTATGTGTTGAATTGCATTTGTTATGCATGTTGAGATGTGAGACTTGTGTTATACTTGCATTTGTGAGTACATGCCTTGCATGGAAGTTGGACTTGGTAAGTGGTCCAAGCATCGGTAATGCTTGTGGTTGTGTTTGACTATATTGACATGTGTCGGTTGTTACCGGATATAATTGGTCGATCAATAGGATTAGAGGGCACTCGAGGTAAAATTTGCGCGTGGCCTTAGTGATGTTAGATTCCACTAAGGAGGAGTACGGTGATGTGAGATTCCATCAGAAATCATGTTATTACTAGACGGGTGAGTACAGTGATGTGAGATTCCACCGAAAGTGTCTAGTGGGTTTGAGAAAGCTATCCGCATATCCGAGTAAAACGTTGAATGTCAATATACCCATGATTGCTCTAATTCTCTTGTTAAGCATGTTGTTGTTTTCTTATGCTTATATTTATGCATTGTGGTTTACTTTTCTTTTATTGTGAGAATGAGCATATGGTAAGCCTATGGCTTGTGGTTGCATTCGGTAAATGCACGGAAGGTAAAAGCATGTCATTGTGTGATCAAGAACGGGAAATGATTTAGAAATGGTTTTGGTTTCAAGCAAACTTTTGTTTTAAAACTGCATTGTTGTAGCTACCTTTTTGAGCACCGCTCACTAAGCTTAAACGCTTACGCTCTCTTTTCTAACAATGCAGGCCCGTAGACCTTCGGAGCAGCTCGGGGAACAAGGGAGGATCCAACGGAATTTAGTTTGCTCAAGTATGGTTTAGACTTCGATAATTAGTATTTAAGCAATGGGATAGGACCTTTGTGTTTGCGATGTTGATGGCATGTTCTTTTGCTTAGACAACTATGTTTAGTTGTTTCAGGCTTGTATTGCCTTAAGCCATGTTGAAGTATGTTTTAGTTTAACTTTTGGCTATGTTGGTGAATGCCTTATATGCATGTTTCATCTAAGAATCTTATCATGATGAATTTTGCTTCGTTGAATGTTTAAATTGCTTTGTATGTTTATCCATGGATTTCTTGTGTTGTGTTTGAGTTTGTATGATGCTTGATTAGTCGTTAAATGCCTCTAGAGTCGAGTCCTTGTGTTTTTAGCAGCCAAAATAAGGTTTGCAGTGCAGGGCGTATCGATACGCTCAAGGGCTGTATCGATACGGTCCTCTGCTTTGGACCTTGTTTTAGGCTATGTGTATCGGTACGCAGGGGTGTTTTGATACGCCAAATGCTCTCTAGAAATCTGAGAAATTGACGAGATTTTGGCTTATTGGTACGAGTCCTAAGGGTATCGGTTCGGTCTTCATAGTTTGACCTTGGCAGGTTTACCGTTGAGAGCGTATCGATACGGTCTTCTAGCGTGTCGATAAGATCTCCCTAGGTTGACTTTGGGGTGTTGACCAAGTCCAGGCGTATCGATACGGTCCTCTAGCGTATCAATACGGCCTGTTGTAAAGGTTAAAAAAGGTTTGTTTAATTGTCCATTTCGCGTGCTCGTATCCGTGTGTGTTTCCGCTGCGTGTCCTCTCACATAGGATATAACTAAAGCATCTAGACAAGATAACTTTAAAAGTATTTTCTAGGGTTGTTAATCAGAGTGGAGCCTTAACGGGTTACACTTCAATTTTCCCCGTGTAACCCATTCGATGCGGTCTGGCGGCTAGGCCGTGTCGAGGGGGTTACATCCTCATCCAAGAAAAGTGAAAGAATCAATTAGTGGATTGGTTGAAAATCCTTAGTGGGAGCTAAGGTAGTGGATGTATAGTTCTTTTAGGAACTTGAACCACTCTAATTACCTTGTGTGAACTTTTTATTCTTCAAATTTCCACCGTAAAATTTTTAATCGCTAATTCACCCCCTCTTGGCCATTTGCAATTGTTTGATCAACTCAACAATTGGTATCAAAGCTACACTCATTGAAAGGATTACAACCCTCGTGAGTCGATTCTAGGATAGTTTTGATCATCAACAAGTCAAACAATGGCATCCACCTCCATTTCCAACCTCTTTGAGTCTTAATCTATCATCAAACCATCATTCTTCAATGGGGATAACTACCATATTGGAAGAATATGATGAGACTCTTCATCAAATCCACCGACTACATGGTATGGGATCTAGTTGAAGAAGGGCCATACATTCCTATGAAGAGAGATGGTGAAGGAAGACTTGTCTCAAAGGTGAAAGCCGAAATTACCGAAGATGATAGAAGAAGAATGCAAGTCAATGATAAAGCCTTGCATGTCATCTTTTGTGCTCTTGATCCGGATATCTACTTCAAGGTGTCTTCAATCGAGAATGCCGAGGAAGTTTGGGATACCATCGAGACAACATATGAGAAAACTAGCAATGTCAAAGAGACAAAGATCGGGCTACTTAATCTAAGCTATGAAAACATCAAGATGGATCCCGATGAAAGTGTCTCCAAGATGTTTGATCGATTCTCGGTCATCGTCAATGGATTAAAGGGTTTCAGTGAAATCATTCTCGAATACAAGCTAGTGAGAAAGCTATTGTTCTATTTTCCGGAATCTTGGGATAGCAAGAGAACAACCATTATTGAAGCTAGAGATTTGAAGACTTTCAAGATCGATGCTCTTGTTGGATCTCTACTTACCCATGAGATCATGAAGAAGGGAAGAGAAGAAGAAAAGAAGATGGAGGAGAAGAAGGTTGAGAAGAAGGAAGTTGAGAAAAAGAAGATTGGAATCGCACTTAAAGCTTCATACCATGATAGCTGATCTAGTGAGGATGAAGATGAGGAGATGGCCATGTTGGCCGAACGATTCACTCATTTCATGAAGTCCAACCGATGGAGAAAGTTCAATAGAAAATGGGACTTCAAGAAGAAGAGTAAAGAAGAAGAGAAGGACCGAATCATTTGTTATGAGTGCAAGAAATCCGACCACATCTGATTCGAGTGCCCTCAATTAAAAAGGTAGAGTTTTGGGAAGAAGAACAAGCTCAAAGCTCAAGTGGCAACTTGGAGTGACGAGGAGTCATCCGAGGAGGAGGAGGAAGTAGCTAACATTTGCCTCATGACGATTGATGATGATTTAAAGGTAAACCTAAACTCATCTAATTTCAGTTTTACCTGTGAAGAGCTTCATGATGTATATGATGAGTTGCAATAGGTCTACGATGAGTTAGTTGAAAAATGTAAAGAGTCAATTTTGAGAAATAAGAAAAATATTTCCGATTTGAAAAATCAAAATGAGTCTCTTTAAAAAACTAACTCTGAATTGGAAAAGAAGGTTTTATATTTGATGAATATTTCAAATGATCTCAAAAAGAAAAATGTTGATTTAGAAAAACTTCTGTCCGATTTTCAAGATTATCACACAAAGGAGGTGGATAATCTTAAAACTTCTATTACTATTGGGAGAAATAATTTTGGGAAATGAAATTCTAAAACCCAATATGTAAAAAGAAAACCTTTTATCCTAAACAAAGAAAATTTTCAAAGCTATCTAATAATAAAAGAATAATGAGTGTTTGTGTTCCCAAGGAACTCGTTATTTCTAATAATGTGAATGCTATTGCTTCTTGAATTCCTAAGGGAACCAAGGTTTTAAGGGCTAACACACATGGACCCAAATTGATTTGGGTACCAAAAACCAAAGCCTAATTTCTTTGTTTGTAGGGGGAGCATTGCTACAAGGCCAAAGCTTTATGTCAAAACTCATGGTACCTTGATAGTGGATGCTCAAGACACATGACCGGTGACAAAAGTAGATTCTTGAAACTAAAGCCAAAGAGTGGTGGAGTAGTGACTTTCGGTGACAACTCCAAAGGCCACATTGAAGGAATTGGCTTCATTGGTAATCACTCTTCTATTTTTATTGAAAATGTTCTATATGTCAACGGTCTTAAACATAATTTATTGAACATTAGTCAATTATGTGATAAAGGTTTTAATGTTCTCTTTGATAAAAATGGTTGCAAAATAATGAACATTAAAACAAATCAATTGATGCTCATAGGGCATAGGATAGGAAATATCTACATGGTGCATTTAGATGACATTCACACATCTCATGCATGTTTAGTTGCATATGATGAACATGACTCATGGCTTTGGCATAGAAAATTAGGACATGCTAGCATGAGTGTTTTTAGAGAAATTAGTTTCCCTTAATCTAATTAGAGGTTTACCCAAACTTAAGTTCTCTAATGATCAAATATGTGATGCATGCTCTAAGGGTAAACAACATAGAACCTCATTTAAATCCATTAATGATGTCTCTACTAGTAGATGCTTACAATTGATTCATATGGATCTTTTTGGGCCAATTAGGACTATGAGCTTGGGTGGTAAATCATATGCTTTTGTATTTGTTGATGACTATTCTAGTTTTACTTGGGTTTTATTCTTAAGTACAAAAGATGAGGCTTTAGAAAAATTCATCACATTTTCAAAAATGACTCAAAATGATCTTGAGCTTAAAATCACTCACATTAGAAGTGATCATGGAACCGAGTTTCAAAATTTAGGTTTTGAAGAGTTTTTAAATGAAACTGGGATTAACCATAATTTTTCCGCACCTCGCACTCCTCAACAAAATGGGGTAGTTGAGAGGAAAAAATGAACTTTAGAAGAAATGGCTAGAACCATGCTTTGTGAAAATAATTTACCTAAGTATTTTTGGGCGGAAGCTACAAATACCACTTGCTACATCATAAATCGAGTAATGATTAGGTCAATTTTGAAGAAAACACCATATGAGATTTTAAAATCTAAGAAGCCTAACATTAGCTATTTTCATCCATTTGGTTGGAAGTGTTTTGTTTTAAACAATGGAAAAGACAACTTGGGTAAATTTGATGCTAAAAGTGATGAAGCTATTTTCTTAAGATATTCTTTAAACTCTAAAGTCTATCATGTATTTAATAAGAGAACTTTAGTAGTAGAAGAGTCTATACATGTTGTTTTCGATGATAACCTCCTTCCGTGGAAGGATTCTTGTGATGATGATGATGTAGGGATCATTGAAGCCATTGATGGAGGACAAACATCAAAGGTGGATGAGATTCCAACCAAAGAAGAAAATGAACAAGATCCACCTCTTGAAGCCTTGAAGGACTTGGCTCTTGAGGAAAAGGAGGTGACGTACTCAAGGGAGTTCAACTATGTCAAAGGTGGTGAAATCTTGGGTGATCCATCCGAGCGGGTAACTACTAGATCCTCTCTCAAATTAATGAACCATGTTGCATTTATTTCATGCATTGAGGCTAAAAAATATCAAAGAAGCATTAAAAGATGATTTTTGGATTTTGGCTATGCAAGAAGAACTTAATCAATTTGAGAGAAGTAAAGTATGGACATTAGTTGAAAGGCCTAGTAATCAATCTACTATAGGAACTAAATGGGTTTTTAGGAATAAACTAGAAGAGAGTGGTAACATAGTGAGAAACAAGGCTAGGCTAGTTGCTCAAGGTTACACTCAAGAAGAGGGAATTGATTTTGATGAAACATATGCATTTGTAGCTAGAATGGAAGCTATTAGGATACTTCTAGCATTTGCATGTTACCAAGATTTCAAGCTTTTTCAAATGGATGTAAAAAGTGCTTTCCTAAATGGTTTTATAAATGAAGAAGTGTATGTTGAACAACTATCGAGTTTGGAGGATCCTAAATTTCCAAATCATGTTTTTAAACTAACCAAAGCTCTCTATGGTTTAAAACAAGCTCCTAGAGCTTGGTATGAAAGGCTTTCAAACTTTTTGATTAAAAAGGTTTTGAAAAAGGAAAAGTGGACACTACACTCTTTATAAAAAGATATTGTAATGACATCTTAGTAGTGCAAATTTATATTGATGATATCATTTTTGGTTCTACTAATGAATGTTATTGCAAAGAGTTTTCTAAGCTAGTGCAAGGTGAGTTCGAGATGAGCGTGATGGGGGAGCTCTCATTCTTCTTAGGGCTCCAAATCAAAGATGAAGGAGGTAAGTGTGTCGATTCTAAGCTTTATAGATCTATGTGATGAGTGGCTAGATTGGTTATGGTTTTAGTTCTAATTTTGATTAAATGGATGACTTTAGATGCTGAAATGTGGGTTGTTCTGTGCTTTTTCGTGTAGGAACTATGTGGCTGAAAATCAGACTGGAAAAGGCCGAAATTTGCAGAAGTTATGGATTCGTGGGTGGATTCATGGGCATGAACCAGGGCATGAATACTGACTGGGCACCACGTCAGCGTCTTCTAGAAACTAACATCAGCAACAGTGATAGCTTATGAAGCCACTTATCAGATAGCCTATCCTTCGGATTTTAAATTTTAAATTTCAAACTTTGGATAATTATCTTATGTAATTTAAATTATTTTTGGGATTTATCTTTTTATCTTTTTAGGTTTTTAAGATACTATAAATACCCCACTTTGGGGGTGAGTTAGACATCACTTGCTCATTGTTTTCTTCTACCTTTGAGTTGAATACATTTCTCTTCCTCCATTTTCTTTTTATTCCCTTCGTGAAAAAAAAAACTAAGTATGGTTTATTTACAATCTATTCTTAGCTAAATCACCATAGCCAAGAGCAACACCAAAACCCAACTTACCTCGTGAGATTAGAAACGTTCTTCAAACCTTCAACATCTTTCTTGATTCTTGGAAAAATAGGTTAGGCAATCGGCTTAACCTTTAAGCATCGTGTTTGCTTCATCCCGGAAAGTGCACGTCGTGGTGAAGTCATCTTGATCTACCGTTGGGGACGAGAAAAGGCTCGTAGTAGATTCAATTCCCTAAGAACAAACTTAGTGGTGATCCACTAAGGGGAATTAAGATCGGACTTGATTCTCGTTGAGACAACTGTTCGAGCACGAGCTTCTTCAGCACTAAGCGCAGCATTTATTAGCATCGATTTTCGTGGCTAATCAACTCAACACTTAGTTCCAAGGATTGCTCTGGGAACTGAGTTTACCTTAGAGAATCAAGTTACAAGGGTTGGGCCTTGTAGATTGTAACCGGCAAGAGATTGAAGTAAAATCACTTCAGTGATCGAGAAAAGTTGTGACAAAGCGGAGCTTGAGGCTAACTTAATTTATAATTATCTTCAATCATTTCTTGCTTTATTTATTTATTTTAGTCTTTCGATTTAATTCTTACAAACCCCCTTTTTGGTTACTTGCAGATTTCCTAGTTAAAGGTCAAAAGCGATCAATATTGGAAACTACCTAGTCCTAGTGGATCGACCCTTACTCTCTCGATATACTATTTATTTTAATTATTTCTTTGAGTTTAAGGAAATTATTTTGACACTATACGATGCGTGTCACTATGATATGTTCATTGATTTACCTTACCACAAGTAGACTGGATATAATGTTTAGTGTTTGCTTGTGTGCTAGGTTCCAAGCTAGTCCTAGAGAATCACACTTAGTAGCCATTAAGAGAATTTTTAGATACCTTAGAGAAACACCTAACTTAGGTCTTTGGTATCCTAAGGATTCTTCTTTTAGCCTTCATGCTTATTCGGATGCGGATTATGGGGGATGCAAGATAGATAGGAAAAGTACCTCCGAAACATGTCAATTCTTAGGTAGTATGCTCTTATCTTGGTTCTCTAAGAAACAAAATAGTGTAGCCTTATCTACCACCGAAGCAGAGTACATATCCTTAGGGAGTTGTTGTGCTCAAGTCCTTTGGATGAAGCAACAACTCTTAGATTACGGTGTTCAAGTAGAAGCTATACACAATAGGTGTGACAACACTAGTTCCATTTGTCTCACTAAGAATCCCATCCAACACTCTAGAACCAAACATATAGAAATTAGACATCATTTCATTAGAGACCATGTTTTGAAAAATGACGTTGTTCTAGAATATGTTGATACCTTGAACCAATTAGCGGAAATATTTACCAAACCTTTAGATAAAAATCGTTTTTTGACCCTTAGGAGAGAGTTAGGGCTAACTAACCTTTCTTGACCCTTTTAGGTCCCAAATGGTCAAAATTTTGCTTGAAATTGGTTGATATTCATGCTTGTGTTAATTTGCCTCTTTTTGCTTCTATGCATGTTGCTAGGGTGAATATGCATTAAGTTTAGTCAATAAATCTCATTCACATGTCATTCATATGCATTTAAGAACGTTTAAAGTTGGATTTTTGGACTTGAAATTTTCAAAATTGCACTATCTGGTAAAGGCGTATCGATACGCTTTTAGCCGTATCGATACGCCTTCGTCAAGGGAAGTGATACAGGTCAAACTATATCGATACGGTCACGCATATCGATACGGTATTAAATCAAATTTAAAATTAGGGCAAGGTGTATCGATATGCTCTACAAGCGTACCGATACAGTTTCGATGGAGAGTTAAATTAGGGCTGTTAATTAACAAAACACTTTTACGCAAACTCTTCTCCTCTTTTTCTCTAAAAACCCTAGTAGCAAATACCGATAAAAACCCCCTCAATCTCTCAAAATTTTCACATCAAACTTCAAATTCTTTGAGGATTTTTCATCAACACATCAAAGCCAAGCTTTATTGGCAATCTTGTGCATTCACATCACCCCCATTCATCCATTCTAATCAATCAAGGTATAAAATTTTTTCATTTTTCTTTTTAATTTTCGTTTGTTTTAATTAGTTGCTTTCACTTAATTTTTGTATAAAACATATAATTTTATATCGTATATTCTTGTAAATTGTTTTTCGAAAAAAATTTAACCAATCTTTTCTTTTATACTTGTATATATTTTTAACATTGAAATTGTTTTTCAATACCTTGAATTATTGGAATTTATTGTTAGATTGAATGAGATGATAATTGCATACATATTCGAATTCTTTTGATGTTTTCAGGATTATGGCACCCAAAAAGAAAGCTAAACGATACTTAGCCACTACTTCTGATCCTATATAGGATGATGAGGGTAATCCTAAACCTAACCTCCCTTACATAATCCAACATAGTTTTCCACACCCTTCAGATATGTCACGTTATAAACTATTCCAAGGTTTTACTTTTAGGGAAGAACGTGCCGTGTCAATTCTTTTTTTAAACCCCGAACGCTTTAAATTTGAATACCTTCCTTTGATTTGACGATGGAAATTTATAAATTTCTTGAACCTTTCTCCTGTTTTATATAAAAATTTGGTCATAATTTTGTTTTCAAATGCCAAATGCATTCATAATGAAACGAGAGAACACATTGTTGCTATAGAGTCTCATCTTATGGGCACAACTTTTCGAGTCGATCAAGATGTTCTTTGTAAAGCTTTTGGTTTTAAAAATGTCGGGATTGATAATGAGAATTCCTTAGGTCATGGTCCTCTTGGTTCAGTCAATGTTTTAAATGCTTATGACCGTATTCTTCATCTCATTATTACATGGTTTTTTCGTCCCTCGGGTGGAAAATTTTTTAACTATCCGTCAAGTTGATGGTTTTTGGCTTAGATGTTTTCGTGAGGGTAAGTGCCCTAATCTTTGTCAAATCATGTTCGCCGACCTTGTTTACCTTGTTCAACACCGTCACACCGATCAAGTCAAGTCCTTTACTATTATACGGCATTGAGCCATTTGTTCCACTCCCTTAAGATAGATTGCACCCATGATTATCCCGAACCCCTTGGCCTACCTATAGATGAGCGTTCCCTCACTCGTGCTCACTTTTCCTATCTCAACAATGAATAGGTTTGTGTCCCTCGAGCTCCTCGACAAGATGTTCAATCCGATGCTCCACAAGCCCCTCAAGGTGCTCCTATTGCTTCCTCCTCTATGGACACTCTCATGACGTTCCTTAATGAGAAGTTCACAAACATGGAAGCCGGCTTTGCAGCCATTGACACTCGATTCACATCATTGGAAGATCGAGTCAGGGGTCTTGATACTCGCTTCACATCTTTGGAGGATCAAGTCAAAGTCATTGCTCTTCAATAAAATTCCATAGATGTCTCTCTCATCGCTTTCCATAGTGCTTGGCTCAATCAATCTATGAGGCATCAACTGAATCAAGATGATAAGGATGAAGAGGACGAAGATGACGATGATGGTGGGAATGAGTAGTTATGCATATCATCACATATCATTTAGTTTTATTGTTTATGCACCTATCTTTTAGAATTCTATGCTTTTCTTTATGTTGTTATTATTTGAGTTTGGATTTATGTCTTTGAACTATTTGTTTCTTTAAATTCCGAAGTTTGCAATTGAATTCAATAATATTTTGTTGCTATTATCCTACTTTGTGCTTTTATGTTTGATCTAACAAAAAGATGGAGAAGTATTATATAGAGCCAATTTTTAAAACTTGAAACTTAACTTTGAAAACCTATCTTAAATTAAGGGGGAGTAAGCTTTTCAATGGTTTCAAAACTTAAAAATTTATATTTGGTTTTGTTATATCAAAAAGGGGGAGATTGTGAAACCACAATTGATTTTGATATAACAATTTAACTTATTAACTAAATTGTAAAACAATAAAATTTTAAGTATTTCAAAGACTCACATTTTGACAAGCCATTTTGAACCAAACACTATTTCAAGTCAAAACATATTTAAATGTTTGATTTTCACTAAGTCATTTCATGAGTTTTCAAGCCAATCTTCAACAAAACGCCCAGGCGTATCGATACCCTTATACATATCAATACAGTTTTTCAACACTAGAATTTTAATCGTTCAAAGCGTACCGATACGGTCTAATCTCGTATCGATACGATATTCATCTGGGTAAGACTTTAAGCTATAACGTATCGATACGCATCACAACCGTATCGATACAGTTTTCATATTAAAATAGTCTTTACCTATAGCGTACTGATATGACACTTACCTGCCCAAGGTCTCGGTAACCTTAGGCTCTGATACCAACAAGTGTAACCCCCTCGTCCCGGTCTGGTCGGATGACCGGTCCAAGTGGGCCACACGGGGAAAACCGATGCGAAACCCATGAAGGTTTCCCCTCGGTTAACGACCCAAAAATTTTCTTTTTATTTTATCTTATCTATAGGCATAATTAAAACCTATGTGAAGCACAGCAGCGAGAAATACAAACATTGAAACATACACCGACCAACGAACACATCAAACAGCTCATTTTAGTCCTTTACAGCAGGCCGTTTCGAAACGCCCTTAGGGTGTTCTGAAACGCCTTGACTAAGTCAACAGGCCAGGGTCAACCATAAGGTGACCGTTCCGAAATAGGGGTGACCCGTATCGGAACGACCTTGACAGTCAACAGACCAGGGTCAACCATAAGGTGACCGTTCCGAAACAGGGGAGACCCGTATCGAAACGACCTTGACGGTCAATATCTCGTGGTCAACGAGATTTGACCGTTTCGAAACTTCAAAGGCCCGTTTCGGAACGCCTTCATCTCGCCAATTTCTCAAAATTCCAGTAGCAAAAATGTTCCGAAACGACCCCCATCCGTTTCGAAACGGCAGGCCAAAAGCAAAGGGACCGTTCCGAAACAGGATGGCCCGTTCCGAAACGCCCCCTGTCTGCAGACTCGTTCTGGCTGTTTTAAGGCACAAGGGTGCCCCAAAACACCACACAACACCATATAAATAGAACTCAAGGCAACCTAACAATTAAAGCATGCTTCAACAAGATTAAGGCAAGTCTAAACATTAAGGCAAGACTTCATAGGCATGCATTCACACAACATCATTCAAGCATAAAGGTAATCTCTAGGACATATGGCCAACATTCAAAAGAGCAATTTAGGCATGAGTTAACATTCATCATGGCAATACCAACCATACAAAAGCAAGGCATCAAGGAGTCTAAACATGCTCCTAACAACCTACAACTATCCAACAAAACATTACATGTCCCATTGCTCACACTATTACATATCCAAACATTAAAAATCCATACTTGAAGCACTCAAGGCTAACAACCACACTTGGAGCCTTCCACTTGCGCAAGCAACCCACGAACTAAGGATCTGCAATGTTGAACAAAGAGAGCGTAAGCAATGATGCTTAGTGAGGGTAAGCTCTAAAAACAAACCTCAACATTGCAGGGTCCGAGCACGATCTAGCCAAGGCATTTTACAAACATACCAAGGATCCACAAGAGCCACAAGATAAGATGCATGAGCAATATATACAAGTAAATGTCATGATCAACAAGCTTTAACTTCCTCAACATAAGTAGCCACATCAAGCATCCAAATAAGGATCATTTATCATAACACATTGATACAATTATCAATCAACATTGGCACCTAGCTATGACTTAAATACGCGGATAACCGTTGGAACTCACATCCAACAACACAACCATTACCTGACGGTGGGATTACACTCATCACCGGTCTCGCGGAGGGGATTCCACTCATCACCGACTATATTTAAATACAATTTTCGGGCGTACCCGTACTCCTCCTTGGTGACTCAACGCCACCAAGGCCACGCGCGACTTTTGACTCATGTGTACACACTAACATCCTAATGATCGATCATTTGTATTTAAGTATACTAGTGCCAATATTTTACCATTCCACATTACTCATTTCAATCATTTCCGTGCTTAGCACGTACTCACCATGAACACAATCATGAACCATTACCATGCATGCTTTAAGCATTACAAATCATGCCTCATCTCACATGTATAATACAATATACATAAGCATTCAAATCACAAGACATACGAGGCATATACATTCATACATTTAAGTTCATCCAAAGACTCTAGATCAAGTTTAGGATTAGGCTACCACCCTAATCCTAACTCTAGGTGGGTCTACCAAGCCCAACCTAGTCCATATACTCGAACCAACCATTTTAAAACCAAGTAAAACAATTAACCACCCACCTAAGCTTCCAAGCCCAAGGACCAAGCAAGCAACAACCTTCAACTTCCCGGATTTACTTTCGATGCTTCACCGATGCCCAAACTTGATTCTAATCAATCCCAAACACAAACAAAACATCTACAATCAATATCTTGTCATCGAAACTAACCCGGAATGCAATTCAAACATTAAGCTCAACATTTCAAGCCAAGAACCCTCTCAAACTCCCCATTTTCGTGCAGCCACAAAACCCAGCAAATAACTCCTAATTCCAAAATCCAACTTGCCATCTAATACACTCAAAACAACCCTCAAACATCACCTAAACATCAGCCCTCAAGATTCCACCCAAAACAGCCCCAAAAGACACTTTAAAACCCTCCAAAAACCCCAAGTTTACCCAAATCCGAAAATTGGTCGAAATCATTTGAAATTCACATATGTAGTATCATTTGGCTCCTATATTCCATAACTAACCATAACAAATCAAAATATTAAGTTTAGCTCCACAAAGGCACCATTTTTAATCAAGATTTCCAAAACTTCCATTTTCCAAAACCTTTATGAAAATGAAAAAGAAGAGTACTTTCATGAAGGGGAAGATGAGGAGAAGTCAAAAATGCTATTACCTTTCAAAACGGAGTTGAAACGAAGAAGAGAGGTGATGGAACAGTGAATCCCCAAGGAGAGAAGAAGGTAACGTTGGTTTTGAAAGAGTGAAGGGAAGAAGATGAGAAGGGGTGGGTGTTTTATTTGACATGTGATAAATTTTAAAGCTCAAAAGACTTGTTTGCCCTTAATGAATAAGGAAAATTTCAATAGTATAAAGTCCATGGCTAAATGGGTTTAATCTTAAAACATGGTCAACTCAAAATTAATAAATTTTGAAAACACACTCGAAATATTATTTAGAGTATAAAACCGAGCCCAAAATAATATAAAAATATTATTTTCGCCTAACCCCTAAACCCGGGTGTTACATGAACGTTGGCTTGTCAGTTAATTGGAATCCAAAATTTTAAATGACCGATGAACGGTATCGATACGCTAAAGTAGCGTACCGATACGCTTTTTATCAAAACACAATTCAAGATTCCGGTGAGCAAAATCTGTATCGATACGGCTAACCGTATCGAAACACCCCTTAATATCGTACCGATACGCGCTGTTTTTCAGTCACAATGACTCTTTCTTCTTTGAGACAAGTACCGATACGCCCACGAGCCGTACCGATACGGTATGTTGTTGAGGAGCATTTATTGCGGGAAATTGCAGCCCAACTGCTCTATTGATAATCTCAACCACCCAAACGGCTAGAAATCAATAGAAGGGTATAAAAACAAGTCTCAAATGCTACAACAAAAACGATTGAGCCTCAAAGCAACAACAAAGCATTCAAATCCAAATCTTGTTCATTTTAGAGTCAAATCTTTGTACCCAACTCCATTGTATTTTTCATTGTAATTTTTATTGTGAGTTTGGGGAGTGTTTGATTGTAACTGGCTAAACATTATCCTTAGAGAGACATATGTAAAGTTTACCAAAAACCCTTTTTTGTAAGAGTGAGTGGATTAAGCTTTGGGTAGTAAGCTTAATCAAAATTGTAAGGTTTCCTTCTCATCCAAGAAAATGGGAAGAATCAATTAGTGGATTGGTTGAAAATCCTTAGTGGGTGCTAAGGTAGTGGATGTAGAGTTCATTTAGGAACTTGAACCACTCTAATTGTCTTGTGTCGACTTTTTATTCTTCAAATTTCCACCCTCAAATTTTTAATCGCCAATTCACCCCTCTTGGCCATTTGCAATTGTTTGATCAACTCAACATCACTCAACAAACCGGTAAGCAAAATTCCTCAAATCGCATACTAGGGCACGAATTTCTGATAAATCATCTACTGAATCGTTTAATTTTTGTATCTGAGTTCTAGAATCACTCTCAAGTATTACTCTTTGGAAGCCTAGATCTGCAGCAAACTGTAACCCATGTCGAGCCGCCATAGCCTCTGCTAGGAACACCGTCCCAAAATGAGGTTGTAATTGCACCCCTGTACCATTACTAACCCCCTGTCATTTCAAATTATAAATCATGACCAAGCCTTGTTCAACATAGGTACACAACATGCATCCACATTCACTTTAACTCAATTTGTCAAGGGGGAGACCAAGCCACAGTAGCAAATGCACCACATGAATGCAGATTAGACGTCGATGCTACATGCTCCTGGGCGTAACTATACACAAAGGTAACTATGTGATCCACTCCTTAAACTTTACCTTCATGAAGCTTCTTGTTTCGAGCAAACCCGACTGCCCACATAACATATGCAATAGTTTCTTTTTGAAATCCCCTGCGATTGTTGAAAAGTCATGACAACCATTCAAAGAATGAGAGCTGATTTACATTTGTTGGCCATGGTATACTTAATTTCTGTCATACTTGTTTGACCATACTGCATTCTTTAAAGATATGTGGGATTGATTCTAGAGCATGATTACACCATATGCATTTAGTGTCAAAAGCCACTCGTTTCTGGAAAAGATTTTGCAGAGTAGGCAAATAATTTCATAATGCTTTTTATAGGAAAATTTTAACTTTTGAATGAAAATGTAAATCTCAAACTTGTTTAAAGACTTTCTTCTCCTCCATAGTGGTAGAACTTTGTCCCAAAAGCATCTTATAGGCACTACGGACATAATATTTTTCAGAGCGTTCCCCTCTCCATATTAACTTGTCATTGAGTTGCGATTCAGGCAAGATAATACTGAGAATTGCAACTGCTTCATTCTGATTGAAAGTGCCCTTTATTAGCTTCATGTTCCACGTATTTGAGCCATGTAACATGAGTAGCATTAATTTTCTCCATATATAGGGCCATGTATCCATTGTGTAGTGATTTTTATAATAACAGGATTTTGCTATTCACAGTCCTAAAGGTTGTTTATAAAAACTACATAAATTCTAATTATTAATGATTATTTTGCTTTCGATATAATGTAATTAATTACATTCTTAAAAAGTTGTGTTCCATTAATTTAATGTGTTTAATGTAATAAATATTCACCAAAGGGTTTGAGGTTTAGTATTTAGGGTTTAAGGTTTAGGGTTGAATGTGTATGGTTTTAAGGTTTTATAGTTTATGGTTTAACATTTATGGTTTAATGTTTCAATGTTTAGTATTTAGGGTTTTAAGGTTTAATATTTAGGGTTTAGGGTTTAGTATTTAAGGTTAGAGTTTAGTATTTTAGGGTTCATGGCCTATGTTTTTATGGTTTTAGAGTTTTATGGTTTAATTACATTAAACACCCTAAATTAATGAAATACAACTTTTTAGGAATGTAATTAATTGTATTCTATTGAAAAGCAAAATAAACATTAATGATTAGAACATATATAGTTCTTATTGACAACCCTTAATGAAAGGATGAGTCTACCACGTGCGACGAAAATCGCTGAACACCACTAATGCTGAACATCGTTAAATTGATTAATAAAGATTAAAAATCTGAAGGACTAGACGTATAATAAAAATTATTTCAAAAGAAAATTAAAATAAAATTTAATAAACATTTTATATTTCTATATATTATTTTTAATTGATATATTAGAATCAAATATATCAAAATTTTTCTAACATCAAAAATCCTTCTTTTGTCGCCGTCGCCGCTACCTAAAACGACATCATCGTCTTCATATTGATTTATCAATTTATTAAGATAAAAGGATTTATCAAATAATTTTACAATATAAAAGTGAAAACGGTGGGGGCAGAGGAACTTTTTGCCCAATCCGTGCTCTTGGGGAAAAACGGTGGGGGACTGGCGGAGGAATTCAATTGTGAAAACCACGTTGACATGTGTGTCGGCACTCTGAGTAAAGTTGCAGGTTCTCTTGGAAGGTTCATAACATGCAGGTTATATATGGCTTACACAAAGTGTACATAAAAATGAGTCAAATTTTATATGATTTTCTTTGCTGTGGCAGCGACCGCGGTGGAAGAGAAATAAAAGGGTTGAGTTTAGAGATTTTGATATTAGGGAGATTTTGGTATATTTGATTCTAATATATTATTTAAAATAATATAAAAATATAAAAGGTTTATTAAATTTTATTTTTAATTTTCTTGAAATAATTTTAATTATAAGTCCACTCCTTAAGATTTTTATCTTTATTAAAAAAATTAATAGTGTTTAGCGGTGTTCAGCGTTAGTGGTGTTCAGCGATGTGCGACGACCGTTGTAGAATTTTCCTTAATAAAATGGTTGTCTTGTGAAAAAAAAAACTGATCAAATCATCTAATATATTCTGTTATAAATTATCCGCTAGTTGTCAAACAAAATCATTATTAATTGAATTAAGATATAATCAAAGTTTAAATTCTAATAAATACAGACTGCATCCTTAAATGGGTGCGCAACACGAAATCCAATATCAGTCCTCCAAACCAGATTTCTTTCATTTATAGGGAAAGCCAAGTATTAATTAAGAACCCTCCTTATTTTAGGGGCAATGCTACACCTACCCAATGGGTAAATTATCCAACTGAAATAACACATAATTTGTTAACTAGTAAATATAATATAATATATATTTTAATAAAAAATAAATGCAATACAATTAATAAATCTTTTTAAGTTTTATCAATAAATAATTTGTAAGATTATAACTATAATACAATTAATACATTTTATCCCATAAACACTTTTCGTAATTATAAATGTAATTTAATTAATATTTTATTTTTAATGGAATATTTTATTTTTTAAATATAATAAGAAGAGAAACTAAGCTAACTAAAAATATTTTGACTCGTCATAATATCATGTTCCGCTAGTTTTCGGATCAACGAGTGTGACCTTGCTTCAAATAATAGCCCTTGAAGAAATATAATATTTCAAAATTAAGATGAAATAATTGATTTTTATTATTTTAGAACAAAAAATAGTCAATAGTTCATGTATTCTAATTTTGGTAGTTTTGATTCATGTATTTTTTTTAAAATAAAATTGGTGTGATTACATGATAGTATATATGTTCATACTTTTTTTTAACAATTTAATAGGCATAAAAATACATTTTGCAGACAAAGTTGCTCAAACTCATGTCCCTTAGGATAAGCATAATATAATCTCTCTTTTCACTAAGACCACTCATTGGGTTCGATTCATATACTTTTTATTTTTTTTAAATTCAGTTCACTCATAATAACAAGACATTATAACTAAAACATATGACTTAAATTTATCAAATTGGAGAAGAAAATTCTAGAACGAGCGCCGCGCACACACCGTTGCACATTATTAAAACTTTAAATGAATGTTAAAATTCACAGGGACTTAATAAAAAATTAACCATATTAACAATCATTCCATGGAATCTAAATTGCCAAATAAATTTAACTGAGGAGTAAACATGAGAAAAAAAGGTGGGACTATGAGGAGGCCAGTGACCCATGGGTGCCAACCAGGATTTCGAGAATACTATTACCATTTTGTTCTTCTTCAATCTTTGGTGGGTTGTTACTCTTATCTTGTATTCCATATTAATACCAATTATCGTTTCTAAATTGATGATCATCTTATCACCTTTTTTAAAATATAAAATTAACGATGTGATAAAATAAAAGAAAACTCAAACTCGCGCCACACATAAAATCTCACAATTAATTTATAAGTCTACCATTATAACATATATCCACAATTTAAAAACGGAGGAAGAAGAAGAAAAAGAAAGAAGAACTCAAATTGCAGATGTAAAATAAAGAAAATTTTGTAAAAGATTAAGAAAAGAAAGAAAAATTAAGAGAATTATGTGATGAGTTAGGATAGTTGATGAAGTAGTGGGGAGATCTGGAGTAGGGGACGAATGGATGAAGGTCCTGATATCGTTTAACAGTATTTTTATCGTAGTTAGTTTGAGTTCTAGGTTATAAAATCATGTGTTTTTCCAACATGATTAATTGTATATTGATTCCTTAAAGATTTTAGTATTTTTAAAAATTATCAAAAAAAAAATAATGTTCAGCGCTGTATTGCGCTATTGTAACACCCGGGTTTGGGGGTCAGGTGAAATTAAAATATTAAAATATTATGTTGGGCTTCGTATTTTCAAAACAAATAAATTTATGTTGGACTTATTTTAATTTGAATCCAATAGCCATGGATTTCCTCCTATTGTGAATACCTCATTTCATTAAGGGTAAAAAGGTCTTTGGCTTTTAAAAATAAAACAAAATAATAAAATTGCTTTTTCATCATCTTCTTCCCCATTCTCCTTCCAATTTCCACGACAAAACTTCCCCTCCCTTCAAGGTTACTATTCCATCACCGCACACCTTCATTCTTGGTGATTTTTGAAAGGTAAACATGTTTTTGACTTGTCCTCACTTTCCTCTACATGTCTATACCCTTAGTTTTCATTAAAACCTATGATTTTACATTTTGAAGTTTTGAGGTTTTGGATTAAAAATGTTATCTTTGTTTACTTTTAGTTAAGCTTTTGATTTGTTGAGATCAGATACGTTATTTGCTATCTAAAAGGTCCAACATAACTAATTTTTACAAGGTTTTATAATGATTCCCGGATTTGGGTTTGTTGGGGATTTTAAAAGGGTTTAAAGATGAGTTTAGGGGTTGTTAAGTGTTGGAAATTGTAACACCCGGGTTTAGGGGTTAGGTGAAAATAATATTTTAATATTATTTGGGACTCGGGTTTATAATTAAAATGATCCTTTGAAATTTCGGGTTTCAAAATAAATATTTGAAATGGGACCAAATTGATTTAATTGCAAAGTGAAGAGCTATTTTAAAAACAAGGGAATAGCCATTCATTAATGGCCTTTTTGTAATTTACCCCTTTTCTAATTTAAATCCCCTTATTACAAGTAAAACACCCATTCACTATTCATCCTCTTCTTCTTTAACGTTAGAAGAGCTCTTCCTCCCCAATCTACTATTCTATTCAAAAGCTCCCTCATTTCAACTCCATTTTGAAAGGTAATGATATTTTTGACTTCCCCTCATCTCCCTTTCCATGAAAGTACCTTTTATTTTGATTTTCATGAACGTTTTGGAAATGGAAGTTTTGAATGTTTTGATTAAAAATGAAAGCTTTATGATGTTAAGTGGAATGTCGTGATTTAATATGTTTAGTTATGGTATATAGAGGTCAAATGGTATATCATATGTGAATTTCAAATGATTTTGAACAATTTTCGGAATTGGGTTTCAAGGGGGTTTTTGGAAGGTTTTAAAGTGGTTTTTGGGGTGGTTTAATGTTGGTTTTTGGGGGCTGATGGTAGTATGATATATGAGGGTCACTTTGGGTGTATTTGATGGTTGTTTGGATGCTTGAAATGGAAGATTTCAGTGGGTTTTAGGGGCTGCTCGGGAATTCTATTTTGGGCTTGTTTTTGAGTGTTGGATGCTTGAAAATGTTAATCCGGGTTAGTTTCGATGATGAGATATTGATTGAGAATGTTTTGTTTGTGTTTGAGATTGATTAGAATCAAGTTTGGGCATCGGTGAAGCATCGGAAGTAAATCCGGGAAAATGAAGGCGGTTACTTGCGTGGTCTTTGAGCTTGGAAGCTTAGGTGAGTGGTTAATTGTTTCAAATGGTTTTAAAATGGTTGGTTCGAGTATATGGACTAGGTTGGGCTTGGTAGACCCTCCTAGAGTTAGGATTAGGGTGGTAGCCTAATCCTAAGCTTGATCTAGAGCCTTTGGATGAACTCATTTATATGGTTGTGTATGTCTCGTATGAAATGTGATATGAATGCTTATGTATATTGTGTTATACATGTGAGATGAGACATGAATTGTGATGCTTGAGACATGCATGATGATGGTTGTTGGTGAGTACGTGCTAAGCACGAAATTGATTGAAATGAGTAATGTGAAATGAGTAAATGTTGACACTAGTATACTTGAATACAAATGATCGATCATTAGGATGTTAGTGTGTACACATGAGTCAAAAGTCGCGCGTGGCCTTGGTGGCGTTGAGTCACCAAGGAGGAGTACGGGTTCGCCCGGAAATTGTAATTGTATATGGTCGGTGATGAGTGGAATCCCATCGAAGGGGCGTGAGGATGAGTGGAATCCCCTCTGCGAGATCGGTTATGAGTGTAATCCCACCGTGAGGTAATGTGGTTGTTGGATGTGAGTTTCCAACATGTTTATCCGCGTATTCGGGTCATAGCTAGGTGCCAATGTTGATTGATAAGTGTATCATTGTGTTGTGGTTTAAGATCTTTAATTGGATACTTGAATGTGATTACATGTATTGTGGAGTTGAGCTTATGATCATGACATTTATATTGTATATTGCTCATGCATCTTTACCTTGTGGCTCTTGTGGATCCTTGGTATATTTGTGTAATGTCTTGGCTAGATCGTGCTCGGACCCTGCAATGTTGAGGTTTGTTTTTAGAGCTTACCCTCACTAAGCATCCTTGCTTACGCTCTCTTTGTTCAACATTGCAGATCCTTAGTTCGCGGGTTGCTCGAGCAAGTGGAGGGCCTCCAAGTGTGGTTGTTAGCCTTGAGTACTTCAAGTATGAGTTTTTAATGTTGAACATGTAATAGTCTAAGCAATGGGACATGTGTTATTTTGATGGCTATGTTGTGGTTGATGTTGCTTGGGAGCATGTTAGACTCCTCGTATGTGTTGGCTATTTTGACTTGGGATGTATGCCTTGCTTGATACCCTGTTAGCATGTTGTTATTTTGAAGTTGTCTAAGTGTTGGCCTTTGAATGCTTAATGCCTTAAATGAATTGTATGTATGCATGACTTGTGTTGTTGTGCCTTGGTGTTTAGTTCGTTTGATGATGTTGAAGCATGCTTGTATGTTGGGTTGCCTTAAGTTTCATTGCTAGTGTGTTGTTATAGGTTGTGGAGGTGTTTTGGGGCACCCTTGTGCCTTAAAACAGCCAAAACGAGTCTGCAGACAGGGGGCGTTTCGAAACGGGCCTCCCTATTTCGATACGGTCCCTTTGTATTTGGCCTGCCGTTTCGAAACGGATAGGGGTCATTTCGGAACATTTTTGCTACTGGAATTTTGAGAAATTGACGAGATAAAGATGTTCCGAAACGGGCCTTTGATGTTTCGAAACGGTCAAATCTCGTTGACCACGAGAAGTTGACCGTTGGGGTCGTTTCGATACGGGTCACCCCTGTTCCGAAACGGTCACCCTATGGTTGACCCTGGCCTGTTGACTAAGTCAAGGCGTTTCGAAACACCCTAAGAGCGTTTCGATACGGCCTGCTGTAAAGGGGTAAAATGAACTGTTTAATGTATCATTTGTTTGGTCGATGTTAAATTGTTTGCATTTTCCGCTGCTGTGCTTCATATAGGATTTAATTATGCCTATAGACAAGATAAAGTAAAAAGGAAATTTTCTGGGTCGTTAACCGAGGGGGAACCTTAACGGGTTTCGCTTCGGTTTTCCCCGTGTGGCCCACTCGGATCGGTCATCTGACCAGACCGGGACGAGGGGGTTACACTTGTTGGTATCAGAGCCTAAGGTTACCGAGACCTTGGGCAGGTAAGTGAGGTAAGTTCAAGTTCTTGATTGATTGGCACGGTGTTTGCTTGCTTAGTAAGAATGGTTGCTTGTTTGACAAGTATGATTGACTGTTTATTCAGAAGTATGTGTGTGTGAGTCCCATTGCTACTATTACATTGGAAAAATGATTTTTAAGTGAGGGAACGTACTTGAACACTTGGAAGCCTTGCCTTGCTAACCCAGCTTGTATGTTTTGTTGTTGTGGTTGTAGTTGATATCTGTGAGAGCGATGTCTAGACCGAGAGGTAGGCCGAGGGTGGTTCGTCAGGAACCACGGGTTGCGGCTCCTGTTGAGCCGACAGTTGGTGCGGAGGCTCACCTAGAAGGGCCGGTGGCCGCGGGAGTTGGCGCTCCTCCACCACCTCCACCACCACCACCTCCTCCACCTGGAGTTGGGGGCGAGGATGGAGCCGGAGGGGATGGGCCTCAAGGTGGCCAAGGTCCAGCTGGAATTGATATGACTCCGCTAGTGCAAGCGATAGCGGGAGCATTTCAGGCCGCAGTTGCGGGAGCTCAGGCGGCAGCTCAGCCTAGGTGTGACGATGCTAGTCTACCTTTGGAGAGGCTCCGTAGCTTGGGGGCCGAGGAGTTTAGGGGATCTACTCTGGAGAGGTCGGAGTTATGGTTGGAGAAGACAGTTCGTATCTTGGCTCAGATGGGTTGTGCGGGCGCACGTAGATTGGGTTGTGTGATCTCGTTGCTTCAGGGTGATGCCTACACCTGGTGGGTCACCATTACTACTGGGGTTCCAGAGGCAGAGATAGATTGGGATTTCTTTGAGCCCGCTTTCCGGAAGAGGTACTTGGGACCGAGGTACCTAGATGATAAGAAGCGAGAGTTCATGGCTCTTACTCAGGGAGAGGCTTATGTGACCGATTATGAGATCCGCTTTGTTCGCTTGAGTCAGTATGCTCCAGAGTTGGTTCCTACTGAAGTGGAACGCTGTAACCGTTTCCGCTACGGATTGAATGAAGAAGTCAAGAGGTACACGTTGGCTTCTGACTACTCAGACTTTGATGTATTGGTCGCGAGGGCCAAGGATTTAGAGCATAGTTTGGGTTCGGCCAAACGATCTGGTGGTTCCAGTTCTAGTAAGAGGCATAATCACTTTGATGGTAGAGATGGCAAGAGGCACAGGGGTGGCGGACATCAGTTTGACCATAGACGTGGCGGTGGCCACCATGGTAGGGGCCATCAGGGCCATAGAGGAGGAGGGCGTTTGCCCGAGTGTACCCGATGTGGGAGACAGCACGCTGGTGAGTGTTGGGGTAACTTCCATGCTTATTGGAACCGTGGTTCGAGGGGCCACTTTAGGAGGGATTGTCCGCATCAGGCGGCTCAGGCACCGAACATTGCTCAGGCTCCTGCGAGAGCGAATGATTTTCAGAGAGGCCGTGGGCGCGGTCGTGGCTACTTCCAGCCTAGGGCTGATGCACCTAGGGTTGATGCTCAGAGGAATCTTGCTCATGTTGTGGCTATGCAGCCAGAGGCGGGAGGACCAGCGAGAGTCTATGCTCAGAGAGAGGCCGGGAATGACACTGATGTGATAGCAGGTAATTTCGAGTTACAGTCTATGTCTTTGCTTTCTTTGGTTGATTCGGGTTCTACGCATTCCTACATTTTGAGTGAGCATGCACAGAAGTTAGATATCCCTGTTGAGATCTTAGATGTAGGTATGCATGTTACTAGTTCTTTTGGTGAGACAATTGTGGTTAGACGTATGTATAGGAGATGTCACTGAAGATTCAGGGTCATGTGTTCTCAGTTGATATGATGGAACTTCCTTTCTATGGTTTTGACATTATTTTGGGTATGGACTGGTTGGTTGAGCACCGGGCTAGTGTGGATTTTGAGACAAAGAGAATCTCTTTGAAGCTTTCTGATGACTACGAGGTAGTAGTAGTAGGCGAGAACATTAAGTTCTTGTCTAATGTGGTGTCAGATTTAGAGGCTCATAGGTTGATGGACTCTGGATGTGGGGCTTATTTAGCTTATGTTATGAATCCGGATATGAGTGAAGCTAGACCGAAAGATATCAGAACAGTGTGTGACTTTCCAGATGTGTTTCCTGAAGAGTTGCCGGGTTTGCCTCCTGACAGAGATGTTGAGTTTGTGATTGAGACTGTTTCAGGGTCTAATCCAGTTTCGATAGCTCCGTACCGTATGGCTCCGAAAGAGTTGAAAGAATTGAAGAGTCAATTGCAAGAATTATTAGACAGTGGTTTCATTAGGCCTAGTAGTTCTCCTTGGGGTGCTCCCGTGTTGTTTGTGAAAAAGAAAGATGGTAGCATGCGCATGTGTATTGACTATAGACAGTTGAATCAGTTGACTGTGAAGAACAAGTATCCGTTGCCTCGTATAGATGATTTGTTTGATCAGTTGAGAGGTGCTTCAGTGTTCTCGAAGATAGACTTGAGATCTGGGTATTATCAGTTAAAGGTGAAAGAGTGTGATGTTCCGAAGACAACTTTTAGGACTAGATATGATCACTATGAGTTTCTTGTGATGCCATTTGGGCTCACGAATGCGCCTGCAGCATTCATGGACATGATGAACAAAATTTTTAGAGACTATCTAGACCGCTTTGTAGTTGTTTTCATTGATGATATACTTGTGTACTCGAAGACAGAAGAAGAGCATGATGAGCACTTGAGATATGTTTTACAGAGATTGTTGAGCAATCAGTTGTATGCGAAGCTTAGTAAATGTGAGTTCTGGATTCGAGAGGTTGTATTTCTTGGCCATGTTGTTTCGGCCGAAGGCATCCGAGTTGATCCTTCGAAGATTGAGGCTATTGTTGAGTGGAAACAACCTAAGTCCGTGACCGAGATTAGGAGTTTCCTAGGATTAGCCGGTTACTATAGGAGATTTGTTGATGGTTTCTCTAGGGTAGCTGCTCCTTTGACTAAATTGTTGCAAAAGGGAGTCAAGTTTGAATGGTCAAATGCAAGACAGAAGGCCTTTGAGAAATTGAAAGAAGCTTTGACGAATGCTCCAGTGTTAGTGCAACCTGTCTCAGGTAAGGAGTTTGTGATTTACAGTGATGCTTCCTACGTAGGCTTAGGATGTGTTTTGATGCAAGAGAGGAGGGTTGTTGCTTATGCTTCTAGGCAGTTGAAGATTCATGAGAAGAACTATCCTACAATGATATAGAGTTGGCCGCAGTTGTTTTTCACTACAAAAAAAATGACATATACCAACGGACAAAAAAACGTCAGTAAAACACTTAAAATCCGTCGCTATATAGTCTAAAACCCTATACCGACGGAGAAAAGTGATATTCCGACAGACAAATAGCCGTCAGTAAAATGCTGGTCGGTATATATCTATAGCGACGGAAATAACCGTCGGTATAGATGTTGAGACCCTATACCGACGGACATATCCGTAGGCATAGGTATGGCCTACTCCGACAAATTAGTGTATCTATTCCGACGGACATCCTCCGTCGGTATAAGGGTGTCTTTACCGACGGCCAAGCCGTTGGTATAAGTTAATGTATTAACCAAAGGTGAGTCATATAAGATACATATACCGACGGTTTTGTCCGTCGGTATATGTTTAATTGGCAATTATTTTTTCATTTTAAATATTAATAATTGTTTATACTATTGTTATTTTTATTTAATATTATTTTTTATTTTAAATATTAAAATTACTAATACTATTGTAATGTTAGATAAAATTATAACAATAATTATTTATTTTTTAAAGAAAAAATATAAGGTTTAATGTCCCAAAGAAGAATAAGATAAATATAGTAGTTATCATTGTATTCTAATACATACAAGACAACAATTCTTTGGTTACAGTGTAACCGTTATAATGAGAATGTTGAAGAGAACAACAATGATCCAAGGAATTTCTGGTATCAATTTGGACTAAAAAAATTAGATACCAATGTGAGAAAAATTGACAAGTTATCCCTAAAAATACCAAAGAGGTTCTTAAAAACATTCAAGATAGACGAGATAAAAGGGTGACATTTATAATGATCCCACATTCAGTCATCTAATCAACTACTGAATCATTCATCTATCGTATTCACTGCCATCACCGTACAAGGAGTGCCCTTTGTGTTTCCTATATGAGTCATAATCATAGCATCTCCTACCATATGGAGAACGAGAACGCAATATCCCTTGTCTACTCCTTGAATGATGATTTCTATCATTTCGTCGAGGTGAGTAGCTACGAGACCGTCTATGGCCTTGTCCTGCATATGTTTGGCAAGTTGATCAACATATAAGAATAAATGAGAAAGATGAGAATGTTAAAAATTTAAAACTTAAAACAAGCTCGGGAAACACGATAGAAATAATGATACTAGTACCTACCTCTTCTATCTCGCAAGCCTTGATACCTGCCAGGGGTCGATGTTCTTCCTCGGGACCTTTTTGCCTGCATTGTTAGGACAAAAGCAAGTTAAAATATGATCAGATAAAGCAAGCAGTTGATATACACAAAATAGTTCTTATGAAACCTTCTTCAATATAAAAGTTCTCTATATAAATGATATAGATATATGCGACGGGTTTACACAATCAACGAGAAATCCTAAAATACTAAACAAGCATGCAAGGCTCGAGCTGTTAGAGCAAGCATTTCAAATGAGGTCTGACTGATCTTTTAAACCGACCTTTATTCATTGTAATGAATAAGATAAGATATTCACCTTCAAAGAACAAGCATGAAAAGACCAAAACATTGATGAAACATGTATGTCAGGAGGGTATTTCAAAAATGACAGAAATAATAAACAGCCTCTCTAGATACTGCTACTGATGTAGAAAGGGAAAAAGGATACATATTAATTGATTAAGGGTTAAAGACAAACAAATTATGGAGTATCACTCTTATTAAACATTAATTGATTTATCCTAAAATTTTAACATTATCTAAACCAACCCATTCAACATAAGTAAGACTGTGGATTAAAGAAATAGTTCTAAGATAGCTTAACCTACGAAACGAGATGTGATCAGCTTGACTCTGAACTTAGCCGGAGTTGTTGTGACTACCAAACACCAAGAGATCTTTAAACTCGAAAAGGTACACAATGGCACCGAAATTTCCATGTTACATTGGGGCTGAAATTTCTGAATTTAACAGTGAGCTACCACGACATTAATTTAACCGAGTATGCATCTCTAAAGAACCGCCTTTTTATATTACGAACTGAAAAGATCATCGTCTTTACACATCATAAAAAATGAAAGCATTAAGAAGATAAAGATAGACATCACCACTCACCAGCAATGAAGTTCTAAGCAAATCTGGTTCGCATCATCTTTAGAACTTAATGATAATAGGATGCTTCAAAGGTCACACAATGCCTAACTGGAAGAAGATAACTGCTTCAATTAATGTTAAACTCAAAGCTAGAGTTAACAATCATAGCAACCCAAAATGCTATAAAAATGGCATAACATAATTGGGACAATATGCATCAAAACCAAACAAAATTTGTTGTTGTTATAAGCTGGAAAAAAAAGAAACTGTTGTTTATCATTCATTTCATTCCCACTGCAAACTACTGATCTAAGACACCAAATATTTACAGAAGAAAACTAAACTAAAACTTCACAATAAAAAACGACAAACAACACTAAGAAACTATCCTGGCAAATAAATATCAAATTACCATTCTTAATCTTTGGCGAGTGTAGTGAAAGTTGAAACGATCCCTGCAACAAAATAAATAATTAAAATACAGTGTTCAGATCCATATGAAAATTATAAGATGGATCTCATTCAATGATAGATTTGCAGTAACAAAATTAACCTTGGAATATAAGATATTTAAGCTAGAAAGGTTCATCACTATCGCAATCACATTAATATCGAAAAACATAACATAAACGAGATTACGCCATAATTAAATTAAGAATTTAATCAAATGAATGAACAATTAAAACGCCATTAAGATTTCTAGATCTAATTAGGTTTGATAAACGCCATAATTAGGATTGTCAATAACTTTCCCATCCTTAACGTAAGGATATAGTTCTTTCTCGACCTCTTTCATGGCCCTAAAAAGAAATCTAACACACTCCAAATACCTTGCCTGGTATCGACAAAAGACAAACAAACTATTAATAATAATACTAGGAGCCTAAGAAATTTCTAGATTGAACATAGTTCACTTATAGTTCCTGACCAAATCATGCATGCCGCACATTAAAACAATTGTCAACTCTGAATTTCACTCAACTATTACTGTCCTCAAATCAAATATGCATTTGAGATTGCCACAACTCATACACAGGCATTGCTTTTTGGCGTTTCAATTGTTGCAGAGAGGGATATATATATGCTTTTGTATTCTGCTAAAGGGAATCAAAACACAAATTATCATCCATATCCAGACATGAATTCACCTATCAATGCATATATATATCACAAGTAAGACCAAGATTTTTTACAGACATTTTCATGGTGTTCCATAACCCTAAACCTAAATCTACAGAAGATTGACAAATCTAAATCTAAATCTACCGAAGATTGATAAACCTAAACCCAAATCTATCGTTGATTGATAAACCTAAACCTAACAATTGGGAGAATAGAAGAGAAGAAACATGAAAGAAGAAAAAAATACTTGCAGAGATGGAGTCTGAACTTTGAAGAAGAAATACTCTAGCGCCAGCTTCTTTTTTGTCCATTTTCAATCGCCACTTCCGCTCGAGAGAAGAGAAGAAAGAAATAAAAAAATAAAGAAGCTTGAGAGAGTCTGTATTTGAACGCTAGGGGTTTCAATTTTTGGGTGAACTCAAATCGTAAAGGGAAGGGGTTTTTTTAAGACTTTTTTTGTATATTTTAATCAATAAATAATTAAATATGTATAATAAATATTTAAAAACAATCAAACATGAGAAAAGTTTAAACCTACTTATACCGATGGCCAAAAGTATCTGTTGGTATAGTTTACCTAAACCGACAGATAAAATTTTCTGTCGGTAAAATTTTTATCTATACCGACACAAAAAATCAACCATTGGTATATGGCTCACCTATACCGACGGTTACTATAAATCGTCGCCATAAATTACATCTATACTGACGATTTTTTGTTTTCCGTCGGTATAAATTATATCTATACCGACGATTAATAAATCCGTCGGTAAAAAGTATAACTTTTATCGACAGTTTTATTTTCCGTCAGTATATATTGTCTATACCGACGAATTTTGTCCGTCGGTAAAACAAAGCGTCGGTATATGTATATTTTTTTGTAGTGTTTGCACTAAAGATTTGGCGTCATTACTTGTATGGCGAGAAGTGTATTGTTTACACCGATCACAAGAGCTTGAAGTATCTGATGACATAGAAAGAGTTGAACTTGAGACATAGAAGATGGTTAGAGTTGCTAAAAGATTATGATTTGACCATTGAGTACCATCTGGTTAAAGAAAATGTAGTAGCCGATGCTTTGAGTAGAAAAGTGGTCGTTGAGTTGAGAGCTATGTTTGCTAGATTGAGTGTGTCCGATGATGGTGGTTTGATCACCGAGTTGCAAGTGAAGCCTTCTTTGATCCAGTTGATTAGAGAGAAGCAGTTGCAAGATGTGAGTTTAGTTCCTCATGTTCAGGACATAGCCGAAGGAAGACCAACCGAGTATAGTTTCAGTGGTGAGAGCTTGTTGTGCTTTAGAGATAGAATTGTTGTGCCAGAAGATGTTGAGTTGAGACGTCAGATTCTGAGTGAAGCACATTTGAGGTACTTTTCTATACATCTGGGTAGTACCAAAATGTACCGAGATTTGAAGAATGACTACTTCTGGGTTGGATTGAAGAGAGACGTAGCCGAGTATGTGATCCGTTGTATGGTTTGTCAGAGAGTGAAGGCAGAACATCAGGTTCCTTCAGGTCTGTTACAGCCTTTGAAGATTCCGGAATGGAAATGGGAGAGGATCACCATGGATTTTGTGTCGGGGTTGCCTTTGTCTCCTTCGAAGAAGAACTCTGTTTGGGTGATTGCTGATAGGTTCACTAAGTGTGCTCACTTCTTAGCAGTGAACACTACGGATTCTCTAGACAAGTTGGCAAACTTGTATATCCGTGAGATTGTGAGACTTCATGGAGTCCTGAAGTCTATTGTTTCAGATAGAGATCCTAGATTTACTTCGAGATTTTGGGGTTGCTTGCATAGTGCTCTAGGTAGCCGGTTGCATTTCAGCACATCTTATCATCCGCAGTCCGAAGGGCAGTCAGAGCGAGTGATACAGATTCTTGAGGATATGCTTCGTTGTTGTGTGATTGACTTCTAAGGATCTTGGGAGAAGCACTTACCGTTAGTTGAGTTTGCTTACAACAACAGTTATCAGTCTAGTATTCAGATGGCACCTTATGAGGCTTTGTATGGTAGACAGTGTAGGACTCCGATTTGTTGGGCCGAGACGGGTCAGAGATTGTTACCTATGCCAGACTTGCTTAAAGGGACTACCGACAAAGTAAAGTTGATTTGTGACCGTTTGAAAGCAGCTTCCGATCGTCAGAAGTCTTACGCAGACTTAAAGAGGAAAGAGGTTGAGTACTCAGTGGGCGAGAAAGTGTTTCTGAAAGTATCTCCGTGGAAGAAGGTACTGAAATTTGGCCGAAAGGGCAAGTTGAGTCCGAGGTTCATTGGTCCGTATGAGATAGTTGAGCGGATTGGGCCTGTAGCTTATCGTTTGAGGTTACCTTCCGAGTTAGAGAAGATCCATGATGTCTTCCATGTGTCTATACTTAGGAGATATAGATCGGATCCTTCTCATGTGATGCCCGTTGAGGAGATAGAGTTAAATCCGGATTTGTCCTATAATGAATAGCCCGTTGAGATACTTGCTTCTGATAGCAAGGTGTTGCGTGGCAAGACCATAGAGTTGGTCAAGGTGTTGTGGAGGCATAGAGGTGTGGAAGAGGCCACGTGGGAGAGGAAGACGGATATGGTTGAGCAGTTTCCGTATTTGTTTCCACCAGGTAATTTCGGGGACAAAATTCCTTAATTGGGGGAGACTTGTAACACCCGGGTTTAGGGGTTAGGTGAAAATAATATTTTAATATTATTTGGGGCTCGGGTTTATAATTAAAACGATCCTTTGAAATTTTGGGTTTCAAAATAAATATTTGAAATGGGACCAAATTGATTTAATTGCAAAGTGAAGAGCTATTTTAAAAACAAGGAAATAGCCATTCATTAATGGCCTTTTTGTAATTTACCCCTTTTCTAATTTAAATCCCCAAATAAAACATCCATTCACTATTCATCCTCTTCTTCTTTAACGTTAGAAGAGCTCTTCCTCCCCAATCTACTATTCCATTCAAAAGCTCCCTCATTTCAACTCCATTTTGAAAGGTAATGATATTTTTGACTTCCCCTCATCTCCCTCTCCATGAAAGTACCTTTTATTTTGATTTTCATGAAGGTTTTGGAAATGGAAGTTTTGAATGTTTTGATTAAAAATGAAAGCTTTATGATGTTAAGTGGAATGTCTTGATTTAATATGTTTAGTTATGGTATATAGAGGTCAAATGGTATATCATATATGAATTTCAAATGATTTTGAACAATTTTCGGAATTGGGTTTCAAGGGGGTTTTTGGAAGGTTTTAAAGTGGTTTTTGGGGTGGTTTAATGTTGGTTTTTGGGGGCTGATGGTAGTATGATATATGAGGGTCACTTTGGGTGTATTTGATGGTTGTTTGGATGCTTGAAATGGAAGATTTCAGTGGGTTTTAGGGGCTGCTCGGGAATTATGTTTTGGGCTTGTATTTTAGTGTTGGATACTTGAAAATGTTAATCCGGGTTAGTTTCGATGATGAGATATTGATTTAGAATGTTTTGTTTGTGTTTGAGATTGATTAGAATCAAGTTTGGGCATCGGTGAAGCATCGGAAGTAAATCCGGGAAATTGAAGGCGGTTGCTTGCGTGGTCTTTGAGCTTGGAAGCTTAGGTGAGTGGTTAATTGTTTCAAATGGTTTTAAAATGGTTGGTTCTAGTATATGGACTAGGTTGGGCTTGGTAGACCCTCCTAGAGTTAGGATTAGGGTGGTAGCCTAATCCTAAGCTTGATCTAGAGCCTTTGGATGAACTCATTTATATGGTTGTGTATGTCTCGTATGAAATGTGATATGAATGCTTATGTATATTGTGTTATACATGTGAGATGAGACATGAATTGTGATGCTTGAGACATGCATGATGATGGTTGTTGGTGAGTACGTGCTAAGCACGGAATTGATTGAAATGAGTAATGTGAAATGAGTAAATGTTGGCACTAGTATACTTGTACAAATGATCGATCATTAGGATGTTAGTGTGTACACATGAGTCAAAAGTCGCGTGTGGCCTTGGTGGCGTTGAGTCACCAAGGAGGAGTACGGGTTCGCCAGGAAATTGTAATTGTATATGGTCGGTGATGAGTGGAATCCCATCGACGGGGCATGAGGATGAGTGGAATCCCCTTCGCGAGACCGGTGATGAGTGTAATCCCACCGTGAGGTAATGTGGTTGTTGGATGTGAGTTTCCAACATGTTTATCCGCGTATTCGGGTCATAGCTAGGTGCCAATGTTGATTGATAAGTGTATCATTGTGTTGTGGTTTAAGATCTTTAATTGGATACTTGAATGTGATTACATGTATTGTGGAGTTGAGCTTATGATCATGGCATTTATATTGTATATTGCTCATGCATCTTTACCTTGTGGCTCTTGTGGATCCTTGGTATATTTGTGTAATGCCTTGGCTAGATCGTGCTCGGACCCTGCAATGTTGAGGTTTGTTTTTAGTGCTTACCCTCACTAAGCATCCTTGCTTACGCTCTCTTTGTTCAACATTGCAGATCCTTAGTTCGTGGGTTGCTCGAGCAAGTGGAGGGCCTCCAAGTGTGGTTGTTAGCCTTGAGTACTTCAAGTATGAGTTTTTAATGTTGAACATGTAATAGTCTAAGCAATGGGACATGTGTTATTTTGATGGCTATGTTGTGGTTGATGTTGCTTGGGAGCATGTTAGACTCCTCGTATGTGTTGGCTATTTTGACTTGGGATGTATGCCTTGCTTGATACCCTGTTAGCATGTTGTTATTTTGAAGTTGTCTAAGTGTTGGCCTTTGAATGCTTAATGCCTTAAATGAATTGTATGTATGCATGACTTGTGTTGTTGTGCCTTGGTGTTTAGTTCGTTTGATGATGTTGAAGCATGCTTGTATGTTGGGTTGCCTTAAGTTTCATTGCTAGTGTGTTGTTATAGGTTGTGGAGGTGTTTTGGGGCACCCTTGTGCCTTAAAACAGCCAAAACGAGTATGCAGACAGGGGGTGTTTCGAAACGGGCCTCCCTATTTCGATACGGTCCCTTTGTATTTGGCCTGCCGTTTCGAAACGGATAGGGGTCGTTTCGGAACATTTTTGCTACTGGAATTTTGAGAAATTGGCGAGATAAAGACGTTCCGAAACGGGCCTTTGATGTTTCGAAACGGTCAAATCTCGTTGACCACGAGAAGTTGACCGTTAGGGTCGTTTCGATACGGGTCACCCCTGTTTCGAAACGGTCACCCTATGGTTGACCCTGGCCTGTTGACTAAGTCAAGGCGTTTCGAAACACCCTAAGGGCGTTTCGATACGGCCTGCTGTAAAGGGGTAAAATGAACTGTTTAATGTATCATTTGTGTGGTCGATGTTAAATTGTTTGCATTTTCCGCTGCTGTGCTTCATATAGGATTTAATTATACCTATAGACAAGATAAAGTAAAAAGGAAATTTTCTGGGTCGTTAACCGAGGGGGAACCTTAACGGGTTTCGCTTCGGTTTTCCCTGTGTGGCCCGCTCAGATCGGTCATCCGACCAGACCGGGACGAGGGGGTTACAGAAATTGAGGTATGATGTTTGTGTGATGTTTAAGGGTTGTTTTGGAAGCATTTAGATGTGTTAAAAGTGTTGGAATCATTGGTTCTTGTCTGTGCAAATGGGCTGCTCGAAAATGAGGGTTTTGGGGTTGTCTTTAGCTTGAAATCGTGTGTTTTGTGCTTGGATTGTATTCCGGGTTTGCTACAGTGATTTGTGGACTGAGTGTGGTTGTTTTGATTGTGTTGGATTGTTTAGAAGCAAGGAACTTTGTTGGTGAAGCCTCGGGAACGAATCTGAATAGCTTGGTGGATTGATCGGCTAGAATTGTTGAGCTTGGAACAGTCGGTGAGTGGTTAATGATTTCAACATGGTTTAATTGGTTTTCAAATGTTGGTTCAAGCATGTGGACCTAGGTCGGGCTTGGTAAACCCGCCTAGAGTTGGGATTAGATTGGTAGTCTAATCCCAAGCTTAGTTTAGAAGACTTTGGTTGAACTTCTAAATGCTTTGTTATGCCTCTTGTTTCATATTCATTGTGATTAATGTTGTTATGTATATTGTGATATACATGTGTGTTGAGGCATGATGTTTGATGCAATGTGATATGCATGTGGTTGTGGAATATGGTTTGTGCATGATGGTAAATCATGGTGAGTACGTGCTAAGCACGGAAATTGGTAAGAAAGTTGTGAGGTTGATCAATGAAATGTGTTAGTATTGGCACTAGTATGCCTGGGTACAATGATCGATCATTAGGATGTTTAGTGTGCACACGAGAGTCGAAATGCGCCCGTGGTCTTGGTGATGGTAGTCATCAAGATGGAGTACGGGTACGCCCGAAAACCTTCTTATATATGTTAGTTGGTGATGAGTGGTGTAACACCCCAATTTTGGGCTTAGAAGTTTAAGGTCTGAACCGGACCGGTCTGATTTTCAGTTCGAATATAAAAGGAGGTTTTAGGGAAAGCCTAGTTCGGGATTCTTTAAAAATATGGAAAAATATCTAAAAATCATCTTTTAATATATATAAGAGAGTGGTGGAATCAATTTTACAAAATAAGGTTTGGAAGTGCGACATTTTTGAAATAGGACTAAAATGCGATTTTTGAAAAGTTCAGTGGTGACTGTTTCGTAAGGATTGAAACTTTGAATCTTTAAGGAGCTAATTTACCCAAGAAAGATTTCTCCAGATTTTTCTTAGATTTAAATGATTTAATTAATGTTTAATTAATTAAATGAAAAAGATAAAACCATATTTTAGATTTTCATAACTAACTTTTCTAAAAACATTCTCATCTCATTTTCTCTCAAAATTCCCTCATCCAAACACATTTCTCCAGAATCTTTTCCATTGGTTTTCAATTCAATTGATGAGGATTCAATCAACAATTAATTCCTAATCCTCTCTACATTAAATCCTCTTGTTTTGCTTATTGAATTTTCAAGGAATTTGGCTCTAAACAAGGAGAATTCTACATTTAGAGGTAAGGTTGTTCTTCTCCTCTAAATACTCAGTTCTTTACTGAAATTCCCAAGTTCTCAATCCTTAATTTAAGTTTTATATATGGATTTAATGTTATGAACTTGATTTTGGCTTAAAACTCAAGATTTGGAAGAAATCTTGAAGAAATTCGTGGTGATTGTTTGGGCTCTATTTTGAGATGGATTTTAAATGTATTTTGGATGTTTAATGATGTGTAAATGAGGTTTAATCAATGCAATCCTGAATAGGTTGAATTTCCTAAGTTTTTGCTTATGAAAATGGTGGTTTTTGGGGTGATCTTGGTGTTCTGTTATATCTGGAGGTATAAGGACGAGTTTGGGTTCATTTTAGATGTTAATTGATGTTTATAAAATGTTAGAATTGATGGATCTTGGCTGAGCTTTGTTTTGGGAGAGTTTGGAGGTGATTTCGGTTGTTTTTGGTGGCCGAAATGAGGTTCTTGAGTAGAGCAGCGAGTTGGGTTGTATTGCTGGTGATTTTAATGCATGGTGATGCATTAATCCTCTGTTGTTATGTGTTTAAAACAGGGGAGAATGATCCGGAAGCAATAGAGGTGGCGTTGGAGGTTTCGGATGCTTGGAATGCTTGTCGGCTAGCATAGTTTTGTGTATCGGTGAGTGGAAAAGAGTTTTCCAGCGTTGGAACATTTTGAACGAGGTTTCGGGAGCTTAGTTTAAGTCTAAACAACTTAGCTAAGCTCAAGAGTAAGTGAATGAAATTTCTCTCTTGGATTGTGCTATGTTTTGGTTTTAAGTGCACTTGGGATGGTTGTGTTTTAATTACTGTTTTTAAGCATGTTTAGACATGGTTTAATGTTGGTTTATTAGTGTCATTTTGATAAAGATGTACTCGGTAAGTGATCTTTGGCTTGCATGTATTGAATGCATATGATTTTAAGCATGTGGTGCTTGTGGAAATGGCATTGTAGTTATGCTTGTAAAAACAGTGGATTAAAGTGGTAAAACGGTTATATTGGCAAGTGATGTAAGTGGTTTTTGGTTACTTTAATCGAATATAGTTAGCCGGCTATAGGATTGGGTGCACCGTGAATAAAGTCGCCTTGGATGTTGAGGGGTTGTGATTGTACCGTAAACTCCATCCAAGTATCTTAACGAGAGAGGTAAGATCACAACGGTGGTTAAAAGTCCGTGTGTGGATCTTGGTATGCTCACAACGGTGGTTAAAAGTCCGTGTGTGGATCTTGGTAAGCTCACAACGGTGGTTAAAAGTCCGTGTTAGGATTTTGGTAAGCTCACAACGGTGGTTAAAAGTCCGTGTGAGGATTTTGGTAAGATCACAATGGTGGTTAAAAGTCCGTGTGTGGATCTTGGTAAGATCACAACGGTGGTTAAAAGTCCGTGTGCGGATCTTGTGTTATGTGTCCCGTACTCTCGCTAGTGAGTTATACAACTACCGATGAGTGATGTTGAGGGGTTGTGATTGTACCGTTAAACTCCATCACAGGTGTTGAGGGGTTGTGATTGTACCAGTAAACTCCACCTTGCATTGTTCGGTAGTGTGTATGAAGCGTGTGGGACAACGCTTGTAATCCGCGTATCCGATTGTGTCTTATGTTGTGATGGTTATGATTTATCGCTTGAAAGCCAATATAATGTATTTGAATGAAATAAAGCGAGAGATGCTTGAAATGATGCAAGTGTATATCTTCTATTGTGAGTGGTGCATATGTGCTTAGAATCTCTTTAGTGCATTGAAGTCTTGTGAAGGCTTGTTGGAAAAAGGCATGTAATGTAAATGTTGCTTTTGTAGTTCATGTGTTTTGCATTTGTTGAATGCATGAAATAGTTAGAAGGAACAAATGGTTTTCGAAAGGTTTTGCTTTGAAATGATCATCAAGCATGAGGAAAGTATATTGTGAAGTGGAAGTGTTTTCCAAGGGATTTGAGTTTAACTTTGCACGTGGTGTTCATGCTTGGAAATGTTTAAATAATAGTATTTGCAAGAATGTGTTTTGGGGTGAGTTGTTTAGCTTTTCAAAGTTAAAGGTTGGTTTCATGTTGATCAATGCATGGTTTTAAGCAATGTTGTTTCAAAGGAAGTTTTCCACCAATGCTTTGGTTTATTGAATTGTAACTACATTTAAGAGGGTTTTATGATTTGCTGCATTGATGGTGTTTTGGTTTTGAGCATTCCTCACTAAGCATTATGTACTTACGCTCCTATTTGTCCATCAATGTAGATATTCGAAGTTGGGACAGCAAGAAGCAAGAGATTCAAAAAGAGCTCCACTTGAGAAGTATGTCTTGGTTTATAGCTATAGATAATAAAGGCAATGGGGGAGAGTCTTTTATATTGATGTGTAATGAGATTGTGTATGTTGTCCATGTTCGGTTTGTGGTTTGAATCTTGTTGATTATCGCTTTGTAACATTTGAATCTTCTTCTTCATAAGTTGTTATGCTATGCTTCTTGTTTTAAAAGCATGATCAAGTGTTGGATGTGTTGAATAAGTTGGTTCACCTAAGGTTTGATTTGTATCTAGTTTTTAATGCAATTTGGTAGTTATGATGCTTGGCATGTTGTTGATATGTTGAGTGATGGTTTAAAGTATGTTTGTTGGTGTTTGGATGTGTAAAACCAGAATTTTCTGCTGTTTCTGGGTAGGGTGTATCGAAACATCCTTGGCTGTTTCGGAACGGGTGCATGAATTGGCCTGGGCGTTTCGAAACGGCCAAAGGTATTTCGAAACACTTTGGCTACTGGAGGTGTCCGTTTCTGAACTAGTTTCAGAACATACCCGCGTTTCGAAACGGTCAACACCGTTTCGATACGGGCGTACGACACGGGTGTTTCTATACGGGTGTCAGTGTTTCGAAACGGGTGACAATTGGACAGCTTTTGCATGCTTTACATTTTAGTCCTGAAAGTTGTAATTGCAATTGCTTGAGCTTGGGATGTCTATTTAAGTTGAAATTTGGCAAAGAGGCTTGTAATATGATTAATTGAGGTTTGGTAAAACTAAAATCTTGAAAGTCCTTTTATTTACCAAAATTTACATTTTGGTCCCTAATATTGTGAATTGTGCAATTGAGTCCCTTATTATTATTTGAAACGCTGTGCTTTTCACGTATGTGTTTCTCGATAGTACGCTTAGGGTTAATGTGCATCTAGACGAGTTTAAAAAGAAAAAAGGGTCGTTAATCAAGGTTGACTTTCGGGTTGTCTTTGGTTTTCCCCGTGTAATCTTCGTAGTACGGGTCAACCGTCTAGGCCAGGCTAAGGGGGTTACAAGTGGAATCCCATCGAAGGGGCGTGAGGATGAGTGGAATCCCCTCTGCGTGAAACGGTGATGAGTGTAATCCCACCGTAATGTAAAGGTTAGGTGTTGGATGTGAGTTCTAACGGTTGTTATCCGCGTATTCGGGTCATAGCTACGTGCCAATACGTTTGTTAAATGTGTTTCCATATGGTTGTGTTTATGGACATGTTGAGCATGGCATGATATGTGAAATTATGTTCATGCATCATATATATTTTTTGACTCTTGTGGTTTCAAAGGTAAGAAATCATGCATTCTTCCTTTGTTTGTTGCTCGTGCTTGGACCCTGCATTTTCGAGGTTTGTTTTATGAGCTTACCCTCACTAAGCTTTATGCTTACGCTCTCTTTTGTTCGAAAATGCAGATCCTTAGTTCGTGGGTTGCTTGTGCAAGGAGAGGGCCTCCAAGTGTGCTAGTTATTACTTTGATATCCTCAAGTATGAACATTTAAGTTATGAGATGTAATAGATAAGCAATGGGATATGTTTTGTTGTTTCGTTTTAGGCGATTGTTTAGACTCCTTGATATGTTGATGTTATGGTGTGGCTTGTCGATGCCTCGTTTTGGATTGTAAACCATGCTTTTATTGCCTATCATGAATGCTTATGTGTTTTGGTTCTAAGGCAAGAAACCTTAAAATGCTATGTATGCCCATTTCTGGTGTATGCTTGACCCTTTTTAATATATGCCCTTATCGTGTATGTCGTGTGTTCTAAGAATGCTTGTAATAGGGTGTATGCCTCTAGGGTTGTGTTTGCATGTTGCTTCTTGCTTTGTGAAGTCGTTGGGGTCGTTTGGGATCGTTTTGAGGTGATTAAAGCTGGTTTTGGAAACTCACAGACTGCAGGTGTTTCGGAACGGGTAAGGTTGTTTCGGAACGAGTGTGGTTCCAGGGACACCCGTATCGGAACGCGATCCGGTACGGTTTGGCCACTGTGAACCCCTGTTCCGATACGAGTCTCGAAATGCTTTGGCTACTGTGAGAGCCTGTTCCTAAACGAGTTTCAGAACGTCTAGGCGAAATGGACCCCTGTTCCGAAACGGGGTGGATGCGTTTCGGTACGGGTGTTTGGCTTTTTAAACTGGAACCCGTGTTTCGAAACGGGCAAAACCTGTTTCGAAACACAAGCCTGAAATTGGGCTTTTGACATCTCTAAAGGTTCTCAAGTGTTGGGCATTAGGCCTTGTTCGATGTTAGTCTTCTTGCGAGTCTAGTTTTCTGCTGTCGCTTCACACATAGGTCTAATTAAATCCATCTAGACAAGATAATAAATGAAAAAAGTTTTCTCGGGTTGTTAACTGAAGTGGAGCCTTAACGGGTTTCACCTCGGTTATCCCCGTGTAGCCCACTCGGACCAGTCAAGCGTCCGGACCGGGACGAGTGGGTTACACTTGTTGGTATCAGAGCCTGAGGTTTCCGAGACCTTGGGCAGGTAAGTGAGGTAAGTTAAATTCTTGTATTGCAATTGCACGGTTTTTGCTTGCCATGTAAGTATGCTTTGGTGCTTGCTTGATTGATCGAATATGTATGTTGTTGAAGCATGCTGAGTAGAGTCCCATTGCTTCTATTACATCGGAAAAAGGATTTTTAAGTGAGAGAAACATACTTGAGCCACTTGGACCCTTGCCCTTGCTAACCTTGTTTTGTATGTTGTTGTTGTTGTTGTAGTTGTTATCTGTGAGCGGTTATGTCGAGGCCTAGAGGTAGACCGAGGTTGGTTCATCAGGAACCCCGTGTTGCGGCTCCTATTAATGAGCCGGTGGTTGGAGTAGAGGCTCCTGTAGAAGAGCCTGCTATTGGAGTCGGAGCTCCTCCGCTACCACCACCTCCTCAGCCTGATGTGGAAGGTGAGGCTAGAGTTGAGGGAGCGGGACCTCTGGTTAGCCAGGGTGGCCAAGGTCCCGCAGGGATAGATATGGCTCCGCTAGTTCAAGCTATAGCGGGAGTGTTTCAGGCTGCAGCTCAGCAGAGAGGTGATGATGCTAGCTTACCCTTAGAGAAGCTTCGTAGCCTAGGAGCGGATGAGTTCAGGGGATCTACGCCTGAGACATTAGAGTTGTGGTTAGAGAAGACAGTCTATATTTTAGCTTAGATGGGATGTGTTGAGGTTCGTAAGTTGGGTTGTGTAGTTTCGTTGCTTCAGGGTGATGCCTACACCTGGTGGGTCACCATTACTACCGGCGTGCCTGAGGCCGAGATCAGGCTGAATTTCTTTGAGACTGCTTTCAGAAAAAAGGTATTTGGGGTCAAGATACTTAGATGAGAATAAGCGAGAGTTCATGGCTCTTGTTCAGGGAGATGCATCAGCGACAGATTATGAGATCTGCTTTGTTCGACTGAGTCAGTATGCTCCAGAGTTGGTTCTTACTGAGAGGGACCGTTGTGATCGGTTCAGGTATGGACTTCATGAGGAAGTCAAGACGTACACCTTGGCTACTAATTATTCTGATTTTGATGTCTTGGTCGCTAGGGCCAAGGACATCGAGCATAGCTTGGGGCTGACCAAGCGTTCGGGAGGATCCAGTTCAGGAAAGAGGCACAATAACTTTGATCGTGGTGATGCCAAGAGGCATCGGGGCAGTGGACAGCAGTTTGATCATAGGTTTGGCGGTGGCCAACATGGTAGAGGCCATCAGGGCCAGAGAATTGGAGGGCGTTTGCCCGAGTGTGCCCGATGTGGGAGACATCATTCAGAAGAGTGTTAGGGGAACTATCTTGCCTGCTGGAACTATGGATCGAGAGACCACTTCAGGAGAGAGTGTCCGCATCAGGCGGCACAGGCACCGATTCAAGCACAGGCTCCTGCGAGAGTGATCGATTATCAGAGAGGTCGTGGGAGTGGTCGTGGTTACTTCCAGTCGAGAGCTGACACACCTAGGATAGAGGCACCGAGGAATCTTGCTCATGTAGTGGCAGTTTAGCCAGAGGCCGGTGGACCAGCTAGAGTCTACGCATAGAGAGAGGTAGGGAATGACACAGATGTGATAGCAGGTAATTTTGAGTTACAGTCCATGTCTTTGCTTTCCTTAGTTGATTCGGGTTCCACATATTCTTACATTTTGAGTGAGCATGCAAAGAAGTTAGACATACTTGTTGAGATTTTAGATGTAGGGATGCATGTCACTAGTTCCTTTGGTGAGACAGTTGTAGTTAGACAGATGTGTAGGAGGTGTCCGCTGAAGATTCAGGGTCATGTGTTTCCTGTTGACATGATGGAGCTTCCGTTTTAAGGTTTTGATATTATTTTGGGTATGGTTGGTTGAGCACAGAGCTAGTGTAGATTTTGAGACAAAGAGAATTTCGTTGAAGCTTAACGATAGCTACGAGGTAGTGGTAGTAGGCGAGAACGTTAAGTTCTTGTCTAATGTGGTGTCAGCTTTGGAGGGTCATAGGTTGATGGACTCCGGTTGTGGGGCTTATTTAGCGTATGTGATGAATCCGAATATGAGCGAGGTTAGACCGAAAGATATCAGAACAGTTTGTGATTATCCGGATGTGTTTCCAGAAGAGTTACCAGGTTTGCCTCCTGACAGAGATGTAGAGTTTGTGATTGAGATTGTTTCAGGGTCTACTCCAGTTTATATTGCTCTGTATCGTATGGCTTCGAAAGAGTTGAAAAGTCAGCTTCAAGAGTTGTTAGACCGAGGTTTTATTAGGCCTAGTAGTTCGCCTTAGGGTGCTCCCGTGTTGTTTGTGAAGAAGAAGGATGGCAGTATGAGAATGTGTATTGACTAAAGGCAGTTGAACCAGTTGACAGTAAAGAACAAGTATCCGTTGCCTCGTATAGATGACTTGTTTGATCAGTTGAGGGGTGCCTTAGTGTTTTCGAAGATAGATTTGAGATCAGGGTACTATCAGTTGAAGGTCAAAGAGTGTGATGTTCCGAAGACAGCCTTTAGGACTAGATACGGTCATTATGAGTTCCTTGTGATGCCGTTTGGGCTCACGAATGCACCAGCAGCTTTCATGGACATGATGAACATAGTTTTCCGAGACTATCTAGACCGATTTGTAGTTGTTTTCATAGACGACATCCTTGTGTACTCGAGATCAGAAGAATAGCATGATGAGCACTTGAGACTTGTTTTGAAGAGATTGATGAGCAACCAATTGTACGCTAAGCTGAGTAAATGTGAGTTCTGGATTAGAGAGGTTGTGTTTCTTGGCCATGTTGTATCAGCTGAAGGTATCCATGTTGATCTGACGAAGATTGAAGCTATTGTTGGGTGGAAACAACCTAAGTCAGTGACAGAGATTATGAGTTTCCTGGGACTAGCTGGTTACTATAGGAGGTTCACTGATGGTTTCTCTAGAGTAGCTGCTCTGTTGACTAAATTGTTGCAAAAAGGAGTGAAGTTTGAGTGGTCAGATGCGAGGCAGAGTGCTTTTGAGAAACTGAAAGAAGCTTTAACGAATGTGTTGGAGTATGCCCAAAGACCAATCATATGATGATTGAATAGACATACTATTTTACTAGATTTATCAAGTAATGGCATTGCCGTTATTATCATTTGGTATGTTTCTGTGCATCAAACTAACCATTGGATAATAATGTCCATACAATATGACGATTATTGTTAAATAGGATCCTTAGTCGAATATTATTACAAGTATGGACAGTGATAATATATAAAGACTAATACGTGGTTGATTGATAACAAGTGTTATCATTGACATAGAGATGTCAAAATCAACACATAAGTATTTGTTAGAGAACAACATATTGGATTGACCCGCTATGAGCATGTTTCTTGGGTAATTATGTGACAGTCACAACATTGCTCATGATAAACATATGTATGATCCTCAGACTTGAGATCAACATGATTTCAACATAAAGATTTACGTATTTTGACATAGTCAAACGTGTGTCGTAACTGACTATATTATAAAGACTGATGATTCGATACGTGATGACCTATGTAGTGAAATATGGTTGATCAAGAAAGGATTTGTCCCTCCTACATAATGGGAGAAATATCTTCGGCCACTTGATTGAGTGAGATTAGAAAATGCATGGTCACGCTCGAATATTATGATATGAGATATCATAGAGATTAGAAAATATCTTCGGCCACCTGATATTTTCAATTTAAAAGAATCTTGTATATGAAAGCAATCCAGTATGCATTTGGTTTCTATTGAACTTAGGGTTTTGTGAATATGCATTAAATGCATAATTAAGATTAAATAGAATTGTAGCTTTACGCTACAAAACAACTATGCTTTTGTATTGGATTCAGGACTAAAGGATAATATCAATATTATTAGTGGACAATTAATAATGTTGTTCGATTATTATCAAGTTACATAAGCAATTCTTTGACACTAATATATATATATATATATGCAAAGAATTTGTCATTAATGCTATGAATTAAGGTATGTAAATATATTTTATTCTGGAGAACAAGTTATGATTTTTTCCAATGGCGGTGGATATGCACAATATTGTTTGGTTTAGTTAATAGTAAATACCAAGTACTTTATAAGTTTCGGTTAGTATTTTGTTTATGTATTTATTATTATTAAAAGAAGTTGGAATACTGTTATGGAATTTATATTCGATTCAATTTGATCAATAATTTATTTCTTTTGATCTTTAGGTTTTTATGCATATTAAGTTTTTTTAATCATTATATATATATATATATATATATATGGCTTTGGTTTTGGAAAGCATATAAGTAATCTTATGAAACTCATATTCGATTCGGTTTGATTAAAATTTCAACTTTGATCATTGGGTTATTATGGATATATTGAAGTTTAATGTGATCATTTTATGAATTATTCATTAATGTGATATGTATATATATTTTTAATTCAAGTTTTATTTTGGTAAATGCATGTTTAAGGTTTAAGACATTTTTAAGAAATAGTCAAATATTTAGGTTTTCCGATTTCTGGTAGCCCCATTCAGGTAACTTAATTTTGGGTTATTTTAAAATAATTTAATTGAAACATTAAGTCACCAAAGAGACCTCTATTATGGAAATTATTTTATTTTAAAATATAGAAGGTTTTGTGCATGTAAGTCGGATTATGTTAGTATTAATCGACTCAAAGGAAGATTAATAATTAACATTATTAAATGTGCAACTGTGGTAATAAACATGTGATAATTATTCAGTTTTATATGTGAGCAATAAATCGGCCCAAAGGAAGAAATCTGTTTGGCATGTTCTTATTATCAACGTTTGATTATTGTACCAAGATATCACTTGCAAGTTTGTAACCCCCTCGTCTCGGTCCGGGCGACTGACCGGTACGAGTGGGCTACACGAGGATAACCGAGGAGAAGCCCGTTAAGGCTCCACTTCGGTTAACAACCCGGGAAAAACTTTTCATTTATTATTATATTGTCTAGATGCATTAATATGTCCTATGCGAAAAGACAACATCGAAAGCAATAAGCGAGGCGAACGAACAAACATCCAACTAAAAACAACCTATTTTAATTTAAACTGCAGGCCGTATCGAAACGCCCAGAGGGTGTATCGATACGCCTTGACTAGGTCAACTGGCCAAAGTCGACCCGAAGGGACCGTATCAAAACGGTTGTTGACCGTATCGATGCGCCCTCATCGGTCAACTTCCCGTGGTCAACACTACGAAGACCGTTCCGAAACGCCTAGGACCGTTTCGATACTCTCAAATTCTCATCAAAATCTCAGATTTCCAGTAGCAAAATCGTATTGAAACGCCCCCTTTGCGTATCAAAACGCTTGGCCTGAAACATGGGAACCAAATCGAAACGGGACCAACCCTTTCGATACACCCGCTGCGAACAGACAGGTTTTAGCTGGTTTATGGCACAAGCCTGCCTCAAACACCAACTAAAATCTCCCACAACCAAACATAGATTAACCCTAGATGCAAGGCACCCTATACAAACATACTTAACACCCAACATACATATAAATGTATGAAAGGAAGCATAAATTCAACAAAGATTCATACATAGCATTCAAGATAACATGCTTAGACAAGAACATACACTTAAGTATTCATAAAGGGCACAAGGCCAACATACTAGGCATAAGCAAACCTTAAACATAACATCCACATAACAAGGAGTCTAAACATGCTCCTAAAAAAAATATCCACATAAGTCCCCATTGCTTGACTATTACATCATTAATTTAAAATAGTTCATACCTGAGGATATCAAAAGCTCAACTAGCACAATTGGAATCCCTCTTCTTGCACTAGCAACCCACGAACTACGGATCTGCATTGTCGAACAAAAGGGAGCGTAAGCATAAAGCTTAGTGAGGGTGAGCTCATAAAACAAACCTCGATAATGCAGGGTCCAAGCACGAGCACACAACCAAGGTAGAATGCATGACCTTACCTTCGAACTGCATGAGTCAAAATAATAATGATGCATGAACACAATTATCAGCATCATGTCATGCTCAACAACTCATAAGCTCAACACATGGAAATACATATATAAATGTAATAACAAACACATTCCTCAATCCGTATTGGCAACTAGCTATAACCCGAATACGCTGATAACCGTTGGAACCCAAACTCACATCCAACCACAACCATTACATTACGGTGGGATTACACTCATCACCGTTTCACGCGGAGGGGATTCCACTCATTCTCACGCCCCGTCGATGGGATTCCACTCATCACCGACTAACATATATATAAGAGGATTTCCGGGCAAACCCGTACTCCATCTTGATGACTACCATCACCAAGACCACGCGCGCAGTTTGACTCACACGTGCACACTAAACATCCTAATGATCGATCATTGTACCCAAGCATACTAGTGCCAATACTAACACATTTCACAATCTTTCACAACACAATTTCTTACCAATTTCCGTGCTTAGCACGTACTCACCATGATCTACCATCATGCACAAACCACATTTCCACAACCACATGCATATAACAATGCATCAATATCATGCCTCAACACACATGTATATCACAATATACATAACCACGTTAATCACAATTAACATGAAACAAGAGGCATGCTCAACATTTAAAGTTCAATCAAAGTCTCCAACTAAAGCTTGGGATTAGACTACCAATCTAATCTCAACGCTAGGTGGGTTTACCAAGCCCAACCTAGTCCACATGCTTGAACCAACGTTTGAAAACCAATTTAAAAACGTATAACCACTCACTGACTATTCTAAGCTCAACAACACTAGCCGATCAAGCTCCCAACGGTTCCAGATTCGATCCCGAGGCTTCACCAACACAATTTCTTGCTTCTAAACATCCCAACACAATCAAAATAACCACAAATCAGTCCACAAATCAATGTAGCAAACCCGAAACACAAACCAAGCACAAAACACACGATTTCAAGCTAAAGACAACCCCAAAATCCTCATTCCCGAGCAGCCCTAAAGCACAGCCAAAAACCATTGATTCAAACACCTTTAACACTCCAAAAAGCTTCCAAAACAACCCTTATATGGCATCAAATCATCAGCCAATAATTTCCCACATCAAACACCCCCAAAACTCAACATTTGAACTCTCTAAAACCCAATTTCGGGAAACATCATAAAACCATGTAAAAATCGTGTATGTTGGACCTTATAAGATGCTTTTAACTTATCTAACAACATTAAATCAAAAAATCATCTAAAGGTTATCAAAGTATGGATTTTTACCTTCAAAACTTAAAAACTCAAAATGTAAAAACTACGAGCTTTCATGAAAATAAAGGTATGAAATTGTAGAGAAAAGAGAGGACAAGTCAAAAATGGGTTTACCTTTGAAAAATCTCCAACAACATGCAAGAAAGATGATGGAATAGTGAACACAATGGTGAAGGGGTTTTTCACGTTAGAAATGGGGAGGTACAAGATGATAGCCTTTTTGTGTTTGAAAAGTAAAAGAAAAGGTTTTATTTTTGCAAGTCCACATATTTACCAATTTTCCATTAATGAGATGGCTAAAATTCTCATCTCCTAACACCCATGGGATTGGATTTAGAAGATAGGCCCAACATAGATTTTAATTATTTTGAAAATGAAACCAAAACTCGAAACATTATTTTAATATTATTTTCATCCGACCCCCAAACCTGGGTGTTACAACTGTCCCCCACTTAAGGAATTTCGTCCCCGAAATTACCTGCCGGAAACAAGTACGGAAACTGCTCAAGCATATCAGCTTTCCTCTCCCACGTGGCCTCTTCCACACCTCTATGTCTCCACAACACCTTGACCAACTCTATGGTCTTGCCACGCAACACCTTGCTATCAGAAGCAAGTATCTCATCTGGTTCTTCATTGTAAGACAAATTCGGATTCAGTTCTATCTCCTTAACGGGCATAACATGAGACGGATCTGATCTATATCTTCTATGCATCGACACATGAAAAACATCATGGATCTTCTCTAACTCTGAAGGCAATCTCAAACGGTAAGCTACTGGCCCAATCTGTTCAACTATCTCATACGGACCAATAAACCTCGGACTCAACTTGCCTTTCCGGCCAAATCGCATTACCTTCTTCCACGGAGATACTTTCAGAAACACATTCTCACCCACTAAAAAATCAATCTCTTTTCCCTTCAAATCTGTATAAGATTTCTGACGATCGGAAGCTGCATTCAAATGGTCACAAATCAACTTCACTTTTTCAGTAGTCCCTTTAAGCAAATCTGGCATAGGTAATAATTTCTGACCCATTTCAGCCCAACAGATCGGAGTCCTACATCGTCTACCATACAATGCCTCATAAGGAGCCATCTGAATACTAGCCTAGTAACTGTTGTTGTAAGCAAACTCAACTAAGGGCAAATTCTTCTCCCAAGAACCGTGGAAGTCAATCACACAACAACGGAGCATATCCTCTCAAATCTGTATCACTCGCTCCGACTGTCCATCTGACTGCGGATGATACGAAGTATTGAAATGCAAACGGCTACCTAAGGCACTATGCAAACAACTCCAGAACCTCGATGTGAACCTCGTGTCTCTGTCTGACACAATATACTTTGGAACTCCACGAAGTCTTACAATTTCGCGAATGTACAAACTTGCCAACTTGTCTAAAGAATCTGTAGTGTTCACTGCTAAGAAATGAGCACACTTAGTGAATCTGTCAACTATCACCCAAACAAAATTCTTCTTCGAAGGAGACAACGGTAACCCCGACACAAAGTCCATAGTGATTCTCTCTCATTTCCATTCCGGAATCTTCAAAGGCTGTAACAAACCTGAAGGAACCTGATATTCTGCCTTTACTCTCTGAAAAACCATGCAACGGCTCACATACTCGGCTACATCCGTCTTCAAACCAACCCAAAAATAATCATTCTTCAAATCTCGGTACATCTTAGTACTACCCGAATGCATCAAAAAAGGACTCGAATGTGCTTCACTTAGAATCGCACGTCTCAACTCAATATCTTCAGGTACTACAACTCTGTCTCTAAAACACAACACATTCTCACCACTGAAACTATACTCGGTCGGTCTACCTTCGGCTATGTCCTGAACATGAGGAAATAAAGACACATCTTGCAACTGTATCTCCCTGATCATCTAAATCAAAGAAGGCTTCACATGCAACCTAGTCTAGCAAACATAGCTCGCAACTCAACTGCAACTTTTCTGCTCAATGCATCGGCTACTACATTTGCCTTACCTAGATGATACTCAATAGTCAAATCATAGTCTTTCAACAGCTCAAGCCATCTTCTCTGTCTCAAGTTCAGCTCTCTCTGGGTCATCAAATACTTCAAGCTCTTATGATCAGTGTAAATCGTGCACTTCTCACCATACAAGTAGTGACGCCAAATCTTCAACGCAAACACAAATGCGGCTAACTCAATATCGTGCGTAGGGTAGTTCTTCTCATGCACCTTCAACTGTCTCAAAGCATAGGCAACAACTCTTCTCTCCTACATCAAAACACAACCTAAACCTACGTAGGAAGCATCACTATAGTTCACGAACTCTTTCCCTGAAACTGGTTGTACTAACACTGGAGCATTCGTCAAAGCTTCTTTCAATTTCTCAAAAGCCTTCTGTCTTGCATCTGACCACTCAAACTTCACTCCTTTTTGCAACAATTTAGTCAACGGAGCAACTACTCTAGAGAAACCATCAACAAACCTCCTATAGTAACCGGCTAGTCCTAGGAAACTCCTAATCTCAGTCACTGACTTAGGTTGTTTCCACTCAACAATAGCTTCAATCTTCGTCGGATCAACACGGATACCTTCCGTTGATACTACATGGCCAACAAACACAACCTCTCGAATCCAGAACTCACATTTACTAAGCTTAGCATACAATTGATTGCTCATAAATCTCTGCAAAACAAGTCTCAAGTGCTCATCATGTTCTTCTTCTAATCTTGAGTACACATGGATGTCATCTATGAAAACAACTACAAATTGGTCTAGATAGTCTCGGAAAACTCCGTTCATCATATCCATGAAAGCTGCTGGTGCATTCGTGAGCCCAAACGACATCACAAGGAACTCATAATGACCATATCTAGTCCTAAAAGCTGTCTTCGGAACATCACAATCTTTTACCTTTAACTGATAGTACCATGATCTCAAATATACCTTCGAAAACACTGAGGCACCCCTCAACTGATCAAACAAGTCGTCTATAAGAGGCAACAAATACTTGTTCTTTATTATCAACTGGTTCAACTGCCTGTAGTCGATACACATTATCATACTGCCATCTTTCTTCTTTATAAACAACACGGGAGCACCCCAAGGCGAACTACTAGGCCTAATGAAACCACGGTCTAACAACTCCTGAAGCTGACTTTTCAACTCTTTCAACTCTTTCGGAGCCATACGGTACGAAGCAATAGAAACTGGAGTAGACTCTGAAACAGTTTCAATCACAAACTCTACATCTCTATTAGGAGGCAAACCTAGTAACTCCTCTAGAAACACATCAGGATAATCACAAACTGTTCTGATATCTTTCGGTCTAACCTCACTCATATTCGGATTCATCACATCTGCTAAGTTCGCCCCACAACCGGAATCCATCAACCTATGAGCCTCTAAAGCTGACACAACAATCGACAAGAACTTAATGTTCTCGCCTACTACCACTACCTCGTAGTCATCGAAAAGCTTCAACGAAATTCTCTTTGTCTCAAAATCTACACTAGCTCTGTGCTCAACCAACCAATCCATACTCAAAATAATATTGAAACCATAGAATGGAAGCTCCATCATATCAACCGGAAATACACGACCCTGAATCTTCAACGGACACATCCTATACATTCGTCTAACTACAACTGTCTCACCGAAAGAACTAGTCACATGCATCCCTACATCTAAGATCTCAACAGGTATGTATAACTTCTTTGCATGCTCACTCAAAATGTAAGAATGCGTAGAACCCGAATCGACTAAGGAAAGCAAAGACATGGACTGTAACTCAAAATTACCTGCTATCACATTTGTGTCATTCCCTGCCTCTCTCTGTGCATAGACTCTAGCTGGTCCACCGGCCTCTGGCTGTACTGCCACAACATGAGCAAGATTCTTCGGTGCCTCTATCCTAGGTGCATCAGCCCTCGGCTGGAAGTAACCACAACCGCGCCCACGACCTCTCTGATAGTCAATCGCTCTCGCAAGAGCCTGAGCCTGAATTGGTGCCTGTGCCGCCTAATGCAGGCACTCTCTCCTGAAGTGGTCTCTCGATCCACAGTTCCAGCAAGCATGAAAAATACCCCAACACTCTCTTGAATGTTGTCTCCCAAAACGAGTGCACTCAGGCAAACGCCCTCCAGCTCTATGGCCCAGATGGCCTCTACCATGGTGGCCACCGCCACGCCTATGGTCAAACTAATGTCCACTGCCCCGATGCCTCTTGGCATCACCACGATCAAAGTTATTGTGTCTCTTTCCCGAACTAGATCCTCTCGAATGCTTGGTCAACTCCAAGCTATGCTCAATGTCCTTGGCCCTAGCGACCAAGACGTCAAAATCAGAATAATCTGAAGCTAAGATGTACCTCTTGACTTCCTCATGAAGCCCATATCTGAACCGATTACAACGGTCCCTCTTAGTAGGAACCAACTCCGGAGCATACCGACTCAGACGGACAAAACGAATATCATAATCTGTCACTGATGCATCTCCCTGAACAAGAGCCATGAACTCTCGCTTCTTCTCATCCAGATATCTCGGCCCCAAATATCTCTTCCTGAAAGCAGTCTCAAAGAAGTCACAACCAATCTCAGCCTCAGGCACGCCGGTAGTAATGGTGACCCACCAGGTGTAGGCATCACCGTGAAGCAACGATACTACACAGCCCAACTTACGAGCACTAACACATCCCATCTGAGCTAAGATACTGACTGTCTTCTCTAGCCACAACTCTGATCTCTCAGGTATAGATCCCCTGAACTCCTCTGCTCCCAGGCTACGGAGCCTCTCTAACGGTAAGCTAGCATCATCACCTCTCGGCTGAGCTGCAGCCTGAGCTCCGGCAACTGCAGCCTGAAACGCTCCCACTATAGCTTGAACTAGCGGAGCCATATCTATTCCTGCAGGACCTTGGCCACCCTGGACAACCTGAGGTCCCGCTCCCTCAGCTATAGCCTCGCCTCCCACTTTAGGCTGAGGAGGTGGTGGTGGTGGAGGAGCTCCGACTCCAACAGCAGGCTCTCCCACATGAGCCTCTACTCCAGCCACCGGCTCATTAACAGGAGCCGCAACCCGAGGTTCATGATGAACCATCCTCGGTCTACCTCTAGGCCTCGACATAAGCGCTCACAAATAACAACTACAACATAACAACAACATACAAGATAGGGTTAGCAAGGGCAAGGGTCCAAGTGGCACAAGTATGTTCCCTCACTTTAAAATCCTTTTTCCGATGTAATAGAAGCAATGCGACTCTACTCAACATGCTTCAAACAATGTACATACACGATCAAACAAGCATACATCAAAGCATACTTGAAAAACAAGCAAACATGCTTACATGGCAAGAAAACATCGTGCAATTGCAATACAAGAATTTAACTTACCTCACTTACCTGCCCGAGGTCTCGGAAACCTCAGGCTCTGATACCAACAAGTGTAACCCCCTCGTCCCCGTCCGGGCAACTGACCGGTCCGAGTGGGCTACACGAGGATAACTGAGGCGAAACGCGTTAAGGCTCTACTTCGGTTAACAACCCAGGAAAAACTTTTCATTTATTATTATCTTGTCTAGATGCATTAATATGTCCTATGTGAAAAGACAACAGCGGAAGCAACAAGCGAGGCGAACGAACAAACAACCAACTAAAAACAACCCATTTTAATTTAAACTACACGTCGTATCGAAACACCCAGAGGGTGTATCGATGCACCCTCACCGGTGAACTTCTCGTGGTCAATGCTACGAAGACCGTTTCGAAAGGCCTAGGACCGTTTCGATACTCTCAAATTCTCGTCAAGATCTCAGATTTCCAGTAGCAAAATCGTATCGAAACGCCACCTTTGCGTATCGAAACGCTTGGCCTGAAACAAGGGAACCGTATCGAAATGGGACCAACCGTTTCGATACACCTGCTGCGAACAGACTGGTTTTAGCTGGTTTATGGCACAAGGCTGCCTCAAACACCAACTAAAACCTACCACAACCAAACATAGATTAACCCTAGATGCAAGGTACCCTATACAAACATACTTAACACCCAACATACATATAAAAGCCATACATTGAAAGGAAGCATAAATTCAACAAAGATTCATACATAGCATTCAAGATAACATGCTTAGACAAGAACATACACTCAAGCATTCATAAAGGGCACAAGGCCAACACACTAGGCATAAGCAAAACTTAAACATAACATCCACATAACAAGGAGTCTAAACGTGCTCCTATAACAAAATATCCACATAAGTCCCCAATGCTTGACTATTACATCATTAACTTAAAATAGTTCATACTTGAGGATAGCAAAACCTCAACTAGCACACTTGGAGGCCCTCTTCTTGCACTAGCAACCCACGAACTACGGATCTGCATTGTCGAACAAAAGAGAGCATAAGCATAAAGCTTAGTGAGAGTGAGCACAAAAAACAAACCTCGACAATGCAGAGTCCAAGCACGAGCACACAACCAAGGTAGAATGCATGATCTTGCCTTCGAACCGCATGAGTCAAAATAATAACGATGCATGAACACAATTATCAACATCATGCCATGCTCAACAACTCATAAGCTCAACGCATGGAAATACATATATCAATGTATTAACAAACACATTCCTCAATCCGTATTGGCACCTAGCTATGACCCGAATACGCGGATAACCGTTGGAACTCAAACTCACATCCAACCACAACCATTACCTTACAGTGGGATTACACTCATCACCGTTTCACGCGGAGGGGATTCCACTAATCCTCACGCTCCGTCGATGTGATTCCACTCATCACCGACTAACATATATATAAGAGGATTTCCGGGCGAACCCGTACTCCATCTTTATGACTACCATCACCAAGACCACGCGCGCATTTTGACTCACGTTTGCACACTAAACATCCTAATGATCGATCATTGTACCCAAGCATACTAGTGCCAATACTAACACATTTCACAATCTTTCACAACACAATTTCTTACCAATTTCCGTGCTTAGCACGTACTCACCATGATCTACCATCATGCACAAACCACATTTCCACAACCACATGCATATAACAATGTATCAATATCATGCCTCAACACACATGTATATCACAATATACATCACCACATTAATCACAATTAACATGAAACAAGAGGCATAATTAACATTTAAAGTTCAATCAAAGTCTCCAACTAAAGCTTGGGATTAGACTACCAATCTAATCCCAACTCTAGGTGGGTTTACCAAGCCCAACCTAGTCCACACGCTTGAACCAACGTTTGAAAACTAATTTAAAAACGTATAACCACTCACCGACTATTCCAAGCTCAACAACACTAGCCGATCAAGCTCCCAACGGTTCCGGATTCGATCCCGAGGCTTCACCAACACAATTCCTTGCTTCTAAACATCCCAACACAATCAAAATAACCACAAATAAGTCCACAAATCAATGTAGCAAACCCGAAACACAAACCAAGCACAAAACACATGATTTCAAGCTAAAGACAACCCCAAAATCCTCATTCCCGAGCAGCCCTAAAGCACATCCAAAAACCATTGATTCAAACATTTTTAACACTCCCAAAAGCTTCCAAAACAACCCTTATATAACAACCAATCATTAGCTAACAATTTCCCACATCAAACACCCCCAAAACTAAACATTTGAACTCTCTAAATCCCAATTTCGGGAAACATCATAAAACCATGTAAAAATCGAGTATGTTGGACCTTATAAGATGCTTTTAACTTATCTAACAACATTAAATCAAAAACTCATCTAAAGGTTATCAAAGTTTTACCTTCAAAACTTAAAAACTTAAAATGTAAAAACAATGAGCTTTCATGAAAATAAAGGTATAAACTTGTAGAGAAAAGAGAGGACAAGTCAAAAATGGGTTTACCTTTGAAAAATCTCCAACAACAAGCAAGAAAGATGATGGAATAGTGAACACAATGGTGAAGGGGTTTTTCACGTTAGAAATGGGGAGGTACAAGATGATAGCCTTTTTGTGTTTATTTTTGCAAGTCCACATATTTACCAATTTTTCATTATTTTGAACCCATGGGATTGGATTTAGAAGATAGGCCCAACATAGATTTTAATTATTTTGAAAATGAAACTGAAACCCGAAATATTATTTTAATATTATTTTCACCCGACCCCCAAACCCGGGTGTTACAAAGTTAATATTTTGTGTAAAGATAAAATATTAATGGAATGTTCGATATCTTGATATATGGTTTACCTTTATTCAAATTTGTTATTATTTTGGTTATATTTTAATTTGATTGAAAGATAAAATTAAAACAAATATTTTGAAACAATTAAATTCATATTTTTGCTTCAGATGTCAAATATTTTAATGAATTAATTGAAACATAATGTCACCAAAGTGGCTGCTTTTCTGTAGATTAGTTTATTTAAAATATCAAGATGATTATGAGTTTTCGCAATTTATGCGTTTATTAATTGACCTAAAGGAAAGTTAATATTTGGCAGAATTACAACAACTGTGGCGATAAATGTGTTACAATTATAAGGTATTTTATATGAGCAATACGTTAGTCCAAAGATTAGCCTATTGTTTGACATAGTTTATTGTCAATGTTTGATTGCTACAACAAGAGTACCGCTTACAGTTAATATTATTGTCCAAAGACTTGATATTAATGTTGTGTTTGGTATCTTGAGGGGAACTAGCTATTATTTTGAATTTATTTGTTTACTTATGAGTATTTATGTGAGCTTGTTTTATTTTATTTTATTTTTGTTCTATATTTAGGTAATTTATCTATGCTATCACAATATATGTTAAATACATTCTACACTCATGTTTAATGAAACTAACTTCAAGGAATAGAAAAGACACTTACATATAATATTCGGTTGTATGAACATAGACTTTGCACTAAGGAAAGAACATCTTGCACCTCTATTGCGGTAAGCACCCAAAAAAGATATTTTGAGAGGTGAGATCGTTCGAATCGCACGAGTCTAATGATAATAAAATACAACATTCTAGATGTCTTTAGGAGCACAAGTCTAAAAAGATTACTCGAACTAAGGGTTTTCTTGACGAAATTAAGAAATATTTTACCCAATACATTAAGGTTAAGATGACATCACTAATGCTTTCTTTGATGTCTATGGAGTATAAGGGTCGAGGAAATGTGAGGGAGTAGATTATGAAAATTCTTTATATTGCTTCAAAATTTAAGGCACATAAGATCGAACTTTCTAACATTTATTTGTTCTTATGGTTTTGGCACCGCTTCCTATACAGTTTAACCAATTCAAGTTACAATTGTCAAAGGGAGAAATATACTCCATTTGGGTTCATTTCTCATTGTGTTCAAGAGGAAGAAAAGTTGAAGCATTACAAGTGCAAAAGTACTCATTTGTTTAGTGCTCATTTAGTTAGTGTCTCTAAGAATAAGGGCAATAAAAAAATATTAGAATAAAATTGATAAGGGTCCAACTTAAAAGAAACAATAATAAGTTATAAAGGTTTGATTTCTTTTGTAACATGTTAGGACACATGTGAAGTAATTAAAGTTTAAAAGCGAGCAACAACTTCGGTTATTTTGAGTGATCAATGGGCTATAAATTTTATGATCCCATAATTAAGATTATTCTAAGGAGAGATTTATAAGTTTTTTATGATGTTGAGTTTGGAGGGAGAAATAAGGTTAGATGCATTGTTACTGAGGAGGAATTAAATTATTTTGAGTGATCCATGAGCTATAAATTTAATTCCTCCTATCACTTTTTACAATGTTTAGGTTTTCACACCTATCATTAATCAAGAAGTGAATCTAGTACCTCAATAAAACAATGTTGAACAACTCTCATTCAAGATAAGATAATCATGACGCTTGTTGCTTATTTTGAGTGATCCATGGGCTATAAATTTTGTAGAGACTTTCTCTTCAGTTTCATTGAAAGACTCTTTTAGGATAATCATGACGCTTGTTGCTTATTTTAATCTTGAGCTACATAAGATGGATGTTAAGCTTGTGTTTTTCAGTGGCGAAATTGAAAAAATGAATTATATGGTACAATCATAGATTTGTGTCTAATGATACATAATCAAGGATATATAAATTAAAGAAATTCACCTATGAGCTTAAGTAGGACTCTCATTAATGAAATTATAAATTTTATATTGATTATCTCATTCGGTTTTGAGATAAATTTGGTTGACAATTGTATATACTACAAGTTCAGTGAGAGTAAAACCAAGTGATACTCATATTGCTAAAGAAGACAAATCTAGTCTTACTCAATGCCCTAAAATTAACCTTGAAATTTAGAAAATTCAAAAGATTCTCTATGCATAAGCTATTGAGAATCTAATTTATGCTTAAGTATGTATGCATTTGGAAATTGTGTACATTGTTAGAATGTTAGACAGATATTTAAGGAATCATATTATGGACCATTGGATAGCAGCCAATGGGGTTATGAGATATCTTCAAAGAACAAAAATTACATGCTCACATGTCAGAGTTTTGGAAAGTTAGAGATCGTCAAGTTTACAGACTTCGATTATAATAGAATATTGATACAAAAGAATTTTGTCACTTGAATTGCTAATTGTATTTTGAATAGAAAGACCACTTCAGTTATTTTGTGACAATAAATATGCATTCATTTATTGAATAAAAAATAGGAACACTTCAAGTTTAAAGCACATAAATATTAAGTTCCTAGTTGTTAAAGAAAATTAAGAGCAATTGTGTGTCTATCGAGCATGTTAGTACAAACTCCATAATTGCGCGCATATTAAGAAACTGTCACCCCAGGTCTTTTATGAGAACACAACTCATGTGGGAGTAATGTTATTTAAGGATATTCGGTTTTAGTGGGAGTTTGTAATTTTGAAAATTGCTCATTCGTTTTAGACACAATTTCGGTTACTTCAGTTTAAGGATATTTTAAGATTATTTTCTGCAGAAATAAAGTTCTTTTGGTTTATGCACACTCTTAATTCAGTAAAGTTGATCTCACTGAGGTTTAGGAGGACCAATTGGAAATAGACATGTTCGGTTCACATTTCATGTAATTTTCCATGCAATACATCCATGATTGATCTATGTCATTTGACTATGTTTGTATACGTAACCATTTATGGGTCCAGTTAAGATTGATATGGCGAAGAACGCTTTGATCTTATATGGATATAATTGATGGATGAGATTGTTATAGAATACCTATTATATGATAGAAATTTTTTTAGCTTATATGGTTGTACATTTATCAGGAAACATATGTTGCCCAAGTTGGAGATTGTTGGATTAAAATCCTCAATTGTGGGCACATATGTAAAATGTAAGTTGTTATTATAAAAGATGACACAAAATCGAGTGACCAATTATGTTAGACATGTCATAGGTATTAAAGTGACAAGGAAATAAAAGTGTAGATACTGTAAGATATATTTATAATTCAATGAGGGGCAGAGTTATAAATATTTAATAGTTGATTTAATAATCAACTATATAAAGAGATAGTGGTCCTCAAGAAATAGGTTTACTTGTATTACTCTTGTCCCCGTCAGAGAGTTTTTTACGGCAAGGGCTAACCTATCTTCTTGAAACATCGCAACCACCTTTAAGTGATCTTCATCAAAGGATTCAAGGTTTTCTGTCCATCAATGAACTCAGGTACGCTTCCGCTTTCGGTTTATTATTCTTGATGATTTGACATGATAGATCCTGAGTATTAGGTTTCATATTAATTTATGATTTGATTCCAACACTGTTCACTTTGCTTTTGATGTGGTTTAGTTGTTGAAATGAACATGTGTCACTTGTTTCTAATAATCTACAATAAAGAAGTGGCCAAAATAATTTTTGTTATTCGAATGTGTGTTGTTTTTCATAAGGTTTTGCCTTAGAAACTTACACGCGAAACTTAAGATGGAAACTATGCATCGAATGGCCAACAACGTGTTGACAAAAAGAAGGACAAAGCCAGTATATAATTGTACAAGTTCTAACATGCATTTTGTGTCGGTTAAAAATCTCTCTAACCCTTATTAGAGGAAAAAGGTACAACACAACTAGGTATAAACTACAAACGATCAACAACCCATATAAATATACAAAAGTCAAACAAGAGCTAACAACAACCATCGAACTAATTAACACACCATATTATTAACTCGTTTTAACAAATCCGATTACTATATTATTAATTCATTTAAATTGAACCATCCAAAAATATATTAAGTAACTAATAAAACATACAAATGGTAATATATTGTTGAGTTTCGGTGGTTCAACAATGAATTAACTAAATCAATATATATCATCTCATTTGTGGTTATCACATTGATATTTTCAGGCGACAATGAACAATAATTTAGGTTTCTTATTACATAGTTTTGGTGTGTGTTTTTGTATATAAACAGAGGCTCTTCTCTCATAGAACGCATTAACATTGCATACAAGAATTAAAAATGGTATAAACAAAATCAATGGCAGCTCGTTTGGCTATCCTCTTTCTGGTCTTTACATCTCTTGTAGCTTTTCATGAATGTAAGCACACTTTCAATTGTAACCTACACATTGTTTTTTTGTCATTTTCAATATACCCTTTTGATCTATATTTACTTGATCTTTCATTTTCATTACACAGGTAGTAGAGGCAACACCATCGGTGTCTATGGAAATGAGCTTAATCAAAACGTAACAGCAAGCGATAAAATAACACTATCGCCATGCAGTCATACATGGTTAACGAATGGTTGGTGTTGTATAACAGTACATCCAACACTCTGCTATGAAAAAAGAGAGTATTGTCTAACCTATTGCCCCTCCATGACTTGATCACTTTGCTTTTGAAATATCTGAATTGTACCAAATGAATCTGTGTAATTTATGTTTTTAATAATTATTAATAAGATATGGCCAAATAAATAAAAAGTGGCCAAATATCATGTGTACAATCGAACAAAAATTAGAGCATCATTTATATATATTTTTTTTGATCAGCAACTATATGTTTTTATTAATAAGTAAAAATAAAAACATACAGCTTGACGAAATCGCACGCCTCGTTAAAAACCTCCCTAAACCTATTGGAGGAAAAGAGTACGATACGATCCGTCGATTACAAAATGCAAAAAAATGCCGCGTAGGGACAAGTCACGTACAAGCCATGAACATTGAAAGCCTATCTACGCCCTCTTTCGCCAGTGCGTCCGCAAATCCGTTCGCTTCCCTCGGCACGTAGCAGAATTGAGTATCATGTATGACTTGACAAGCTTGATCAATTTCCAAAAATACTTCCCATAAACGCCACGGTCGTTTTGCATTCTGGTTGATCCAGCTCAACGCGACTTGAGAGTCCGTCTCCATAATCACACAAAACTGTCGCCATTCTTTCTCTTTGATCATTCCCAACGCAAAGGCTATCGCTCGGACCTCTGCTTCATTTGATTCCATCACACCTATAGGGCCTGAAAAGAGACCCAAAATACGACTATCCGCATCTCGTAACACACCACCAATCCCTGCCGGACCCGGCTTTCCTCGCGCCGATCCATCCGTGTTAAATTTTAGAATATTTTGTAACGGGGGCTGCCAGCATCTTTCTCCCCTCGTCCCCTTTGGTTTGGCAGCAACCTCAATTTTAGAAGGACATGTCCACCAAGCTGCCTCCGCTACCAATTCTCCCCGCCTATCAGCTTTTATCCAATAATAGGATCTCAATTTCACCAAGAAACATAATTCAGCCAAGTTCCATCTCTTCCCTCGGAAAATAAATTCATTTCGTGCAATCCATAAAGACCATAAAACAGCGGCAACACATGCTATCCACCACATATTCATACATACCTTGAAAATACTATGAAAATCAAGAACGTAGAATGCATCAAAACTAACCGGTAAAGTCGTGTCTATTCCCCACCATTTTCGCATCCAGAGCCAAACCGATTGCGCAAACGGACATTCATAGAGGATGTGGGCGATGCTCTCCTCTACCATCGCACACCAAGGGCATCGGCCTTGATCTTCCGGCAGTGGAACCCCACGTGCTCGCAAGAAGTCAGCAGTGGGTAATCGGCGTAACCATGCAAACCATAGGAAAGCTTGAACTTTCGGCGGCACCAGCACCTTCCAAGCGAAACATTCTCCAAAGTCCATTTCCCCCACCTTATCTAGCATGAGCAGTGTCGATAAAGTCCCCACTGAAAAAATTCCACGCTCATCCGATCGCCAACATAACATGTCCAGCTTTCCTTCCCATGCGCGGAAATTGGATACCGTTTGAACCAAATCATGTAACATTCCCAATTCAAAAACTCGAAGTGGGCGTCTAAAAAAATCATTCCAACCATGGTGCGATAATCTACCCTCCACCATATAGTCCTCCACCCTCGCTAATTTATCACTTGCTAATGAGAATAGGCGCGGATATGAATCTTTTAATGCCACTTGATCAACCCACGGATCGAACCAAAACAAAATCGATTTACCATCCCCAAGCTTCCATAGAAAACCGGTCATGCCCATATGCTTTTCAACTTGTGCATCGCATGAGAGAGCTACGATTTGCCGCCATACAAGCGACATAGATGACATCCTTTCCGTGTTGAAACGCCACCATTGTGGATGTTCGCCATATTTTGCAATTATCAAGCCACGCCACAATGAATCTCTATCTTGTGCATAACGCCACATCCATTTTGATAGCATCGCCATGTTCTTAACTCGCAAATCCGCGACTCCCAAACCCCCTAACTGTTTCGGACGGCAAACTACCTCCCATCCGACTCTGCTCATCCGCCGTTCCAAACCCACACCCCCCACAAGAAAGCTCTTCTAATTTTATCGATCTTCTCAATTACTCCTCGGGGAGCGACAAATAATCCCATGTAGAATATTGGTAACGACGAGAGGACTGAATTGACTAACACCACTCGAGCTGCAAAGGATAGAGAGGTCCTTTTCCAACCTGCTAATTTGCGCCGGAAATTCGCGATCACAGGTTCCCACGTAGCTATTAGTCTCGGACTTGCGCCTATTGGAAATCCCAAATATACGAAAGGAAATTCAGCATTTCTACAACCCATTACCTCGGCTACGTTGCTGCCCAGCTCATCTTCTATACCAATTGAGTATAAGGAACTTTTACTGAAGTTAATCTTCAAACCCGAGCAAACTTGAAAGCAGTGCAGAATTCGCTTCACGTTTCTCGCAATTTCTAACGATCCCTCAAAGAACAAGAGTGTGTCATCGGCAAACTGTAAATGTGTCACGGATATCCCTGCCGCTACCTGAACTCCACGAATTAGACCCTCTAATTCCGCCCTTCGCAGCATCAAATGCAATGCTTCCGCGACTATCACAAACAACAAAGGTGATAGCGGACAGCCTTGTCGCAAGCCTCTGCCCATTCTGAATTCCTTGGTGGCATTGCCATTGAGAAGCACCGACAACCTGACTGAACCGATACATTCCTGAATCCATTTTCACCATGTGTCACAAAATCCCATTCTTCCTAATACCTCATCCAAAAAACACCAGCTCACGCAGTCATACGCCTTGGCAAAATCAAGTTTCAGTAAAAAGCCACGTGCACCCCGTTGTCGTAAAGAATGTACCACCTCAAGTGCTAGAAGTACACCATCCACCAATTGTCGACCCTTAATAAACGCCGACTGGGTATCACTTATTAAATCTGCCAATACCCCTTGTAGACGAGTCGTAAGGCATTTTGCCAAAATTTTGTACACTGAGTTTACTAGACATATCGGCCTATATTCACCAAGGGTCGTGGGAGATGTTACCTTAGGAATTAACACGATGAAAGTGCAATTTACGTCCTTAGGTAGCCGCCCACTTGCATGGAAATTCTCAAAAAATCGTAAAATATCAGCATTGATCACATCCCATCCTTTCTTGTAAAAATCAAGCGTAAAACCGTCCGGGCCCGGTGCCTTCGATCCATCACAACCTCTCACTATACCGTGTATTTCTGTCAATGTGAATGTCGCCACCAAATTTCCCCTAGCTGTCTGCGATATCATCCTAAAATCCCCCTCAAATTGCCATACGCATTCCCTCTTATCACAAGAGTAATGTTTCCTGAAAAATTGAACTATGTGGCGTCGCATAAGAGATGGTGAGCTGATCCAATTGTCATTAATCATGAATCCCGGAATATAATTTCTTGCCGCTCTCAGCTTAGCGGATCGATGAAAGTAGGCTGTGTTTCGATCCCCCAGACGCAGCCATGTCGCTCTGGATTTTTGTCTCCACATCGCTTCCTTATGTCTCATAGCTTTCCACAAAGCCTGTCGCCATTGCCTCCTTTCCCCCTCTATCTCCTCATCAATACTAGCTGTAGAAATTGTGGAATCCGCCCGGTCAATTTTCTCTTGCAACTCGGATATTCTCTCATTTACATCCCCAAAGCTGTCCCTATTCCATTTCTTCAAAAATGCCTTCAAATGTCGCAGCTTCACCATTATATTTATCGTGCCAATGTCTAATTCAGTAAGTCGGATCCATTCCTCAATAATCTGCCTCATGTGATATTTACCCTCCATCCAACAATTAAAGAAACGGAACGGACGAGGACCCCAGTCATTTTCATCGCATTTCAACACTAGGGGTGTGTGGTCTGATACACCCCGTGCTAGTGCCACTTGCTGGATTGAGCTGAATGTATCCATCCATTTTGACGATATCAGAAATCTGTCAATTCGGCTACATCGTTTCTTTGGACCAAACCATGTATAACGTTTGCCTAAGAGAGGTAAATCCATCAGACCTGCTTGTAGAACAAAATCCCCAAACGCTTCCATCTCCATAGTCCTGTCTGAAGTGCCAATTCTATCCGACTCTTGTAATATGGCATTAAAGTCTCCCGCTATGCACCACGGGCCTTCTTGTTCACTAATTTTACTCAAAATTTCCGTCCAAACAGCTTGGTGCCCTTCCAATTCGGACGGTGTATACACCACTATCAAACCACAGCTTAAATCATCCTGTAACCATCTACCTCGCAGCATAATAAAATTCCGTTCAATTGCTACCACATCTAAATGAAATTTACTAACCTCCCATATCACTATAATACCGCCCGACGCACCAATTGATGGCATAATCACGGATTCGTAATTATCACTTCCCCAAAGATTGGCTAGCCACAATTTCGGACACTCCTCCATCTTTGTTTCTTGTAGCATTGCCATATCCGCATCGTTTTTCCGAATTACATCTCGAACAAACCGGCGTTTAGCACTTCCTCCCAAGCCCCTCACATTCCATGATAATATTTTCATGAGTCACAAAACGCGTAGGTCGCCACCAATTACTTTTGATATGTCGCGGATAATTTCTTCTTCCCGGCCGTTGGAATGTACACCAATCAGAGAGCCCAGTTTCACCGTTGCAATCGCTTCTCTTTCAATGTTGTTTGTTGTCTGACCGTCATCCCCTCCACCTCCCGTATTTGATACTACTTGGTTGGTTTCATAAATTCGGTTAGTCTTCTTTTTTCTAGAAATCCGACACCCTTCCAAGCTTCCCCCTACAAACCGTCGAATTTTGCAATAAGCCTGACCCACCTGGACGATTTCTGTTTTACTCAAATCTGGATGTTCAACTGTCGAAAAAAGTGTAGGATAATGGTTTAATTTAGAATTTAATTTTGAATTAAATTCTGAATTATCTTCCCTTTGTAAATTAGACTCCTGCTCATTTGAATCACTTGCTTTAGAATTAGCAATTCCCGCTATATCAAAACTCTTGCAAATTTGAATGTCTCCTAGTCCTGCAGGACTCCTATCACCACCGTCCTTCTCCCCACTCACACCTCTTTCCGCTGTGTCCACTAACCGTTCCGGTGAACTCATCGTAGGCCTGTCCGGCAATGGGGATGATTTGTTGGATGCCCTTTGTTCATCGTTGCTGTTCTGATCGGACTGTCTTTCTACATTTGTTTTTTCGTGTTGATCATCTTTTGGCCCTTCCCATGCTTCGTTTGCAAGCCAAAGCACTGAATTTGTATTCTCTTTTACGATTTCTTCATCCTCTCCGTTTCCCACTTGTGTATGCTGTAGTAAATTATTTTCACTGCTCCCTTCTTCGTCCGTCGAATCAAACTCCCCGCAATCGCATTCCACCGTAGGGGAGGTGCCATCCATCTCTAACACTCGGATGTTATATGTTTCCCCCTCAAAACGAACTTCAATGTGTTCTTCAATCCGGTTGAATTGGGATGTTTCGACCATAATTCTACCACAATCAAAAGACGATGGTGTTTCCGTATCGTCATCCATTCGAATAAAAACACCCCAAAGGCTTGCTATGTTCATGAATGTCCGTTTGTGCCATAGGTGTATCGGGAGGCCAATTATCGACATCCAAATCCGTCGCGATTCCACTTTGATCGCTGGAGACCATTTCACTACTTTGGCGAAACATTCCTTCACCCGGTCCAGTTGCATGATTTTGTCACGGACGGCTGCCGATGTACACATTAGCAATATCATTGCTCCGGATAAACGCATGATCGAGAAACCATCGTGTTTGTCTACCTCCAACCTTTCCGCTAGGGTCTTTATGCTACAAGGGTTTTGGCACCAACCCACCGCACACCATCGCAATATTGCCCATTTGTCTTCATCCACTATCCCTACGACTTGCGATTTATTTTGTTTCACTTCGTTTCTTATTGCCGTTTCTAATTTTCTTGATTCCGCACTGTCCTTCTTCTCGTGTTGTTCTATGTTTCTTCCGTTTTTACTGTGCCATTCCGTTTTGCCTCTCCACGCCATAGCAACTCTCAATCTGCCGCCGTGTATCCATTTGCCGTTTAATCTCTCTATCACCCTGTTTGCATCCTCCTTCGACGCCATTCTAATGAAACCAAACCGCTGTCCATTCCTTGCTCTTTTGTTTGGTATGAAGGTATCTTTTACAATTCCATGTCTGTCACATACTTGCCACAATCCTTTCCAGTGGATTGTCCGAGATAAACCGCTGATGAATAAGGTCCAAACTCGTTGATGTTGCTGATCTCGGTGCACTGTCCTGCTGCTCGTATGTGCTTCATTTTTCCGGCCGGAGCTATTTTCCTGTTCGGCGGCTAGGCGTTTCCAAATTCCCTTTGAGAGCATTTTTTAAGAGTAACTCAATGTTTTTAGTAACTAGTGAGCATCATTTATATATAACCGCACCAAATCAAAGAAACTGATTTTTTTTAGTACTTAAATATCCATTGATCTCTCATTTTGTTTCTAATAGCATTAGTGTTAAAATAGTTTAGTGTATGGTATATACAAATGATAAATAAGTAAAGCTACGATTTATACTTGTCCAGTACCTCTTTCTGATATCAGAAAACCAAATAACAAATTGTTTACAACAAAATTTATAATAATCAAGGCATAAAGGCCAATTCCGAGCTGAAGTTTTGAAAATAAAAGGAAATGTGAGTAAATTTGTGGGGCAAAGAAATGCAAATGCAAAAGATTTTAGAGAGGGTCGTAAATGCAATATTAACAAAGTAGCAAAGGAAAGTGATATTCTGTAAAAATAATATATTCCGTCGGTGTAACTCGGCAGTTTACCAAATGTTGTAAGCTTAAAGCATTAGATGATTATAAAGAGAGATAAATCAAATGTATCCTAGTAACTTTCCAACTTTCCTTCAACTCTCATCTAATGACTTAAACAAACAAATCTACCACAAATTTTGTTGCTGAGAGATATTGTGTGTCATCGAACAAGTGGACCAACTTTCGTTGTGATGCTCATTAACTTGAACTGTCACTGCATCTCTCGATTTCAGTGGCTGCAATAAACACTTTCATGCAAAATAGCATTCAAACCTAAAAGTTGAAACAAGAAAGAAAGCTTCATAAAATAAGTTGAAGTTCACAATCCAAAATAACTATCGTTCTAATGGAAAGAAAACAGTAAATAATCATTCAAGTTTTACAAAACAATTAAGAGGAAATAAATGAAAACATCTATATCTATCTATCTTGAAGTATTTCTACGAAATTTCCCTTGCTCCAGCACTTGTATCCTCTTTGTCACTAAGAGATCTGTCTTGTCATTACCTCTATTCACCAAAAAGTAGGCTTAAACTGCCTTGGATGAAGTTTCAAAATGAGGAGAAAATGATCTTCCAAACGATAAAAATTGCTCTTGGAAAACGTAAGGATAAGAAGATATATATATATGTATATATATATATCAAGATGCCTTCTTTCTTTCCAATAGGGTAAATACAGGTGTCCCTTATGGATTTGCAGGTGTAAAAATTCATACAAGGCAGTTGTACCAAATTGTCAGCTTATCATTCTTTGATATTATCTTTTTGACAGCTTTTAATGCGCTGACAATCCTGGACGCAATTTGGTAATAATCCTATTTCAATGTGGGGACATCCAGTCCGTACAACAGCTGTCGTAACTAACTGCCAACTCATTGTCCTTTGATCTTATCCGGGCAGCTGTCAATGTGGCGACAATTACCATTTCAATACACCGACATCATGTCCGGACAAAAGTTGTTGTAACTAACTTCCAGCTCATTGTCCTTTGATCTTATCTGACAGCTGTTGATAGTTGTCAATATAGCGACAATGCCTAGACGCAATCTAAACAATGTTTATGTAGAGGCATCACAATACAACGACAGTCTTGGCTGTAATAATAAAATGCTTTTACAACGACATTAGCAGTGTAGTGACAAAACAACAAAAAATGGCAGAAATAAGGAGAATTCAAGCAAAGTGAACTGAGTTGAAAAATATACAAATAGTAAACTAAAAATGCAAGAATGCATGCATGAGATACCTTAGAGAGGAAGAAATTAAGTTCAATCTTTGTGAGCCAAAATGCGTAAACAATCACTTAGAGAGATAATTAGTTTACATTGTCAGGACCCCATTGTTAAGGGATAGGTTCTAGTTGATCCTTATAAAAACTAGGGAGAGGGTTCTATCTTAGCCCATGAAAAGATAGGTTTAAAAGGTTACTCTTAAGCTTGTAAAAAGAAAGAATTCATGGTAGTGAATTGAGAAATCCTTAGTGTGGATGCTAAGATGGTGGATGTAGACCTTGGTTGAGAAGGTCGAACCACTCTAAAATCGATCATGTCAAAATTGTCATTTCTTTCATCGATTTTTGCTTCCCAACTTCACAAGAGATCTTTACACCTTATATTGTCTATATTCATAAAGAGCACAAGGCCAACATACTAGGCATAAGCAAACCTTAAACATAACATCCACATAACAAGGAGTCTAAACATGCTCCTATAACAAAATATCCATATAAGTCCCCATTGCTTGACTATTACATCACTAACTTCAAATAGTTCATACTTGAGGATAGCAAAAGCTCAACTAGCACACTTGGAGGCCCTCTTCTTGCACTAGCAACCCACGAACTACGGATCTGCATTGTCAAACAAAAGAGAGCATAAGCATAAGCTTAGTGAGGGTGAGCACAAAAAACAAACCTCGACAATGCAGAGTCCAAGCACGAGCACACAACCAAGGTAGAATGCATGATCTTACCTTCGAACCACATGAGTCAAAATAATAACGATGCATGAACACAATTATCAACATCATGCCATGCTCAACAACTCATAAGCTGTAACCCCCTAAACCCAGCCCAGAAGAAATGGGTCGGATCTAGGAAGTATCGATTGGAAACTTGTCCTTCAAGAAATAATTTAGGCTAAAATATTTTGTAATTCAAAAGAATCGATTAAATAAGTAAAACTCAACAAATATTCCGGTAAAAATAAAACTCAATCTTTTGAACGATGTTCCGATAATTAATTAAAAATCCAAAAGAAACTTCATAGATGCATGCATTTAATAAAACCCAAATTAAAAACAGTCCCAATGTCCATATTACACAAATATCGCAAACAATGTTAAAACATAAATCCAAGGTAGTTAAAAGAGTTCATACTGAATGATAATTTATCCGAATAAATAAGAGATGCTCCAAGTACCGATCGCCTAAAAAGTTTGAGATATCTGAAAAGTAAAAACTAAGGAGTGTAAGCTAAAGAGCTTAGTGTGTCTCTAAAGTAAAAACAAAAACAAAACAAAGCAAAAGAGTGTTTTATTTTCTAATAAAGACTTTTCTGAAAACACAACAAAACCGGATCATGAAGATATGATGTCTGATGCACATGAATTATGGTACCCATCTCCGATACACCGAAAAGTAAGGTTCCCCAGAACCTACTTTCTCCATCGTCACCATCCAAAGTGGAACTCAGCCCGAAGGGTGGAACCATTGATCCGAAGCAGAATTCAGCCCGAAGGATGAAACCACTGATCCGAAGCGGAATTCAGCCTGAAGGGTGAAACCACTGAACTTCCCCGAACAAATCTCAAACCATATACCAACAATGATATGATGCAGATTTTAAAATCTGAGTCTGATCCGAAACTTGAATTATGAAAATTCAAGTTGTACAATACTATAAATCCGATGTTTTACGATTTCGAAAATCTGATATTTCATTTAAATCACAGAATGACATGTTATGCATGATGTCTGAAAACATTCATCCAATCACAACAGAGTATGCACACAAAATGTACAAAACATTTACTTATATTAATCCAGAAAAGCACATAAAATTTATAGCACAGAAAGAAACATATAAGTTTATAAAACAGGAAGAGACACACCTTTAAGCAATAGAAGCTCTAATGTCGAGAAAAGCGCGTCTTACGCTCAGATCTAGCTGAATCAAGACCTACGAGGTATGAATATTATATTAGTATTTAATACTAACACTAAGCCACCGACTAAAACACTAAGAACTAAACTAAAGATATACTCAAGTGAAGATCTCGGAGAACGTGTACGGTCGGTCTGTGCAACTGGAGGTAACTCGTCGACCTCGAAGACGTAATCGCCTGAACACATGAATATTCTGAATCAGATTTTGAAACCATAACTTATCAAATTTTATGAATAATTAACTGAAATTAACAGAACGGGGCTTTCGGATTTGAATTTGACAAAACGGGTAGCGAATACGGACTCATGACGTCGAAAAAGGTCAAGAGGAACGTTTCCCAAAGAAGTCAACTCTGGTCAAGGTCAAAGTCAAACTGGTCAAATTCAACAGGTCAACGATCCATGGTCAAAGTCAACTCTGACGGTCAAAGTCAAAGAGTCAACAAGTCAAACGGTTCGGTTCAAAACTTATGGTTCGGTTCAGTTTGGTCCAATTTCACTGATCCGGTTCGGTTGCACAACTCGGTTCATTTCACTAGTCCAGTTTACTTGGTAATTCAGTTCATTGGGCTTACAAATTTGGTCTGGTCAACTCAACTTAATGGGTTACACTGATGGGCTATCGATTTTAGGGATTTTGAAGAAAAGTACAAAGGTTTGGGCTTAACCCATTCCACTAAACAGTCCACTTCTCTTATTCTTTTCTTAAGTTAGGAACTAGGGTTACAAGCACCCAACGGCGGCGGAACGGATCCACAAGGGTGACGATGGCTCACCGACGGTACGACAACACGGCAAGGAGGTAGTGACTCACCGGAATACCTCCGATAATGTCAAAAAGGTCATTTCGGCCGAACAACACAAAACAATTGGGCAAAGCAATGGTCCAACTCCCAAGGGCTTCCAGAACCCAAACGACGGCGGCGGAAACACAACAATCCAACGACAGGGACGGCGGCGGAAACACAACAATCCAACGACAGGGACGGCGGCGGAAACCGACGGCAGTGATAAGCTCGCAACGAACAACAACCACAAAAGTTAATTTTCGGCAAACATAAGTAAAATTCAAAGCAAACGAAAACCCACAACTTAAAACCATCGATTTAACCAAAAACATAGGTTTAAAACTTACCCACAAATTGACGAACGGAGGAGGAGACGACGGCGAACGATGACACGAAGACGAACAGAACAGTTTCTCACCGTCCCCTCACAAACGACGGCCGACAAGAACGATCCAACGGTTGGGGTTTGCTCGCGACCCAAAACTGATTCCGATGATGGTGGTGCGGATGGCAGAGGCGGACGGAGCAGGGGAAACCGAACGGTTTTTCTACCGTTACTAACACAAGACGACCGATGACAGGGGAACCGAGGCTTGGTCTTTGGTCGCGAAGAGAAGACGAGCAACCCAGTGGTCTTAGATCGGCAGTCGGACGACGAGAGAGGCTTGGCCGGAGCTTCGTCGGAGAACAAAGGGGAGGGCTGAGGGAGAAAATCGAGAGAGAGAAAGGAAAGATTATCGAGAGAGAGAGAGAGCGGCTGCTGGTTGCCCAAAACCAGAAAACATGGTTTAAAAACCTAATTTAACGGGTAAAACCAAAGAGAAGCCATTGAATTAACTAGGGTTTACAAAGTTGCCACATAACTTTGTTCTTTACTCAAAATGGTCACCAAAATTCAAAAATTGCACTACAAATTCTGAGTCTAATCAATTTACTCCTTTAATTAAATTAGGGTTTTTGGTTTATAAATTCCCAAATTCTAGGGTTCCGAATTGGGGATTTCAAACTTAGAAAATTTTCAAATTAGGGAAATTTTGGGGTGTTACAACTCTCACTCCCTTAAAAGAAATTTCGTCCTCGAAATTTTCAAACTTAACAACAGATCTCAAAACCAACTAACACACGCATAAACTTTCCCATTCTGAATTCATGATATATCATAACCGAAAATACTGAAACATAGAACTAGAAAAAGAACCGAAACATATTAAGATGTACCTTCCATGTCATCATGTATATCATCATATCCAACACGAGCTCCGGTTGGATGTATTGAATCTGGACGTCTAATCTTGGATCTAGCTGATCCACCACTCGAAGCATATCTATCTCTACTAGCAGTACCAGAAGCAACTGACCTAATCTGCCCTCTCCCTCGGAGAGGTGTCTGGACTGATGTATGACTCTGAATCTAAACGGATGAACCAGTAGCTGAACGTGGACAATTCTTTAAGTAGTGATCCTGAGAACCACATCTGAAACATGTTCTATTCATTAATCTGCACTCTACGTTATGCTTTTTATTGCAAAAACCACATACAAAAATAGGCCGACGAACTTTGAACTACCCTAGCTGCCAGACGGAACTGTCGATACTGCAGGTCTTACATTCTGATAACTCTGAGGAACAAACTCATCCCTAGGTCTCTTTCCAAACGAGTTAACAAAACTTGGTTGTACAAATGTGTCCGATTGCTTCCCGACTTGATCAAATTCTGAAGTTCCTCTTTTTCCATTTGTGAAATTTATCCTCTCAGAAGTTTTAGCTCGATCAACCATGTCGCTGAATACTTTATCATGATGTGTTGCAACATCTCTGTGAATCGGTAGCCGAAGTCCCTTCAGAAACCAGTCACACTTATTTTTCTCAGTTGCAACTAACCCAGGAGCATACTTGACCAATCCTCCGAAACTCTATCTCAAAATCATTCACTGGCTTGCTATTCTGTTTCAAATTCTTAAAAAATAATCTTAACACTTCGCTACGAGCTCGGCTCCTACATATCGATCAATGTTCTCAATATCAAGTGAGTTATCACTTCCAATCTGATATCCTCCTAACGAATTGTTCTCACCAACATGTAACTTTTCTGAATTTCTGCTTGCCCAACAGAAGGCGGGTGATCACTACCAGAAGTAGCAGTACGGCCTTGGTCACGTCCTCGAACAGATGATAGATTAAGACTCCTACACGGTGGCATAATGAACTATATACCAGAAGCTAATAACCTAGAGTCAGAATCGGTACTGGAGTCTCAGATTTAAAACACATTGAAAACGTTGAAGTCAAAATCACAGAATACCATAGTATATTTTTCAGAAAATCCTCATTTATCCCAAAATATTTCTGATGCATGCAAAAGTCAAAAACATTTTGAAAACAACTTTTGTGAGCCAACAGTCCGAGGGTTGAACCTGGCTCTGATACCACTAAATGTAACCCCCTAAACCCAGCCCAAAAGAAATGGGTCGGATCTAAGAAGTATCAATTGGAAACTTGTCCTTCAAGAAATAATTTAGGCTAAAATATTTTGTAATTCAAAAGAATCGATTAAATAAGTAAAACTCAACAAATATTCCGGTAAAAATAAAGCTCAATCTTTTGAACGATGTTCCGATAATTAATTAAAAATCCAAAAGAAACTTCATAGATGCATGCATTTAATAAAAACCAAATTAAAAACAGTCCCAATGTCCATATTACACAAATATCCCAAACAATGTTAAAACATAAATCCAAGGTAGTTAAAAGAGTTCATACTGAATGATAATTTATCCGAATAAATAAGAGATGCTCCAAGTACCGATCGCCTAAAAAGTATGAGATATCTGAAAAGTAAAAACTAAGGAGTGTAAGCTAAAGAGCTTAGTGTGTCTCTAAAGTACAAACAAAAACAAAACAAAGCAAAAGCGTGTTTTATTTTCTAATAAAGACTTTTCTGAAAACACAACAAAATCGGATCATGAAGATATGATGTCTGATGCACATGAATTATGGTACCCATCTCCGATACACCGAAAAGTAAGGTTCCCCAGAACCTACTTTCTCCATCGTCACCATCCGAAGTGGAACTCAGCCCGAAGGGTGGAAGCTAAAGAGCTTAGTGTGTCTCTAAAGTACAAACAAAAACAAAACAAAGCAAAAGCGTGTTTTATTTTCTAATAAAGACTTTTCTGAAAACACAACAAAATCGGATCATGAAGATATGATGTCTGATGCACATGAATTATGGTACCCATCTCCGATACACCGAAAAGTAAGGTTCCCCAGAACCTACTTTCTCCATCGTCACCATCCGAAGTGGAACTCAGCCCGAAGGGTGGAACCACTGATCCGAAGCGGAATTCAGCCCGAAGGATGAAACCACTTATCCGAAGCGGAATTCAGCCCGAAGGATGAAACCACTGAACTTCCCCGAACAAATCTCAAACCATATACCCACAATGATATGATGCAGATTTTAAAATCCGAGTCTAATCCGAAACTTGAATTATGAAAATTCAAGTTGTACAATACTATAAATCCGATGTTTTACGATTTCGAAAATCTGATATTTCATTTAAATCACAAAATGACATGTTATGCATGATGTCTGAAAACATTCATCCAATCACAACAGAGTATGCACACAAAATGTACAAAACATTTACTTATATTAATCCAGAAAAGCACATAAAGAAACATATAAGTTTATAAAACAGGAAGAGACACACCTTTAAGCAACAGAAGCTCTAATGTCGAGAAAAGCGCGTCTTACGCTCAGATCTAGCTTAATCAAGACCTACGATGTATGAATATTATATTAGTATTTAATACTAACACTAAGCCACCGACTAAAACACTAAGAACTAAACTGAAGATATACTCACGTGAAGATCTCGGAGAACGTGTACGGTCGGTCTGTGCAACTGGAGGTAACTCGTCGACCTCGAAGACGTAATCGCCTAAACACATGAATATTCTGAATCAGATTTTGAAACCATAACTTATCAAATTTTATGAATAATTAACTGAAATTAGCAGAACAGAGCTTTCGGATTTGAATTTGACAAAACGGGTAGCAAATACGGACTCATGACGTCGAAAAAGGTCAAGAGGAACGTTTCCCGAAAAAGTCAACTCTGGTCAAGGTCAAAGTCAAACTGGTCAAAGTCAATAGGTCAACGGTCCATGGTCAAAGTCAACTCTGACGGTCAAAGTCAACAGGTCAAAGAGTCAACAAGTCAAACGGTTCGGTTCAAAACTTATGGTTCGATTCAGTTTGGTCCAATTTCACTGATCCGGTTCGGTTGCACAACTCGGTTCATTTCACTAGTCCAGTTTACTTGGTAATTCAATTCATTGGGCTTACAAATTTGGTCTGGTCAACTCAACTTAATGGGTTACACTGATGGGCTATCGATTTTAGGGATTCTGAAGAAAAGAACAAAGGTTTGGGCTTAACCCAATCCACTAAACAGTCCACTTCTCTTATTCTTTTCTTAAGTTAGGAACTAGGGTTACAAGCACCCAACGGCGGCGGAACGGATCCACAAGGGTGACGATGGCTCACCGACGGCACGACAACACGGCAAGGAGGTAGTGGCTCACTGGAATACCTCCGATGAAGTCAAAAAGGTCATTTCGGCCGAACAACACAAAACAATTGGGCAAAGCAATGGTCCAACTCCCAAGGGCTTCCAGAACCCAAACGACGGCGGCGGAAACACAACAATCCAACGACAGGGACGGCGGCGGAAACCGACGGCAGTGATAAGCTCGCAACGAACAACAACCACAAAAGTTAATTTTCGGCCAACATAAGTAAAATTCAAAGCAAACCAAAACCCACAACTTAAAACCATCGATTTAACCAAAAACATAGGTTTAAAACTTACCCATAAATTGACGAACGGAGGAGGAGACGACGGCGAACGATGACACGAAGACGAACAGAACGGTTTCTCACCGTCCCCTCACAAACGACGGCCGACAAGAACGATCCAACGGTTAGGGTTTGCTTGCGACCCAAAACTGATTTCGATGATGGTGGTGTGGATGGCAGAGGCGGACGGAGCAAGGGAAACCGAACGGTTTTTCTACCATTACTAACACAAGACGGCCGATGACAGGGGAACCGAGGCTTGGACTTTGGTCGCGAAGAGAAGACGAGCAACCCAGTGGTCTTAGATCGGCGGTCGGACGACGAGAGAGGCTTGGCCGGAGCTTCGTCGGAGAACAAAGGGGAGGGCTGAGGGAGAAAATCGAGAGAGAGAAAGGAAAGATTATCGAGAGAGAGAGAGAGCGGCTGCTGGTTGCCCAAAACCAGAAAACATGGTTTAAAAACCTAATTTAATGGGTAAAACCAAAGAGAAGCCATTGAATTAACTAGGGTTTACAAAGTTGCCACATAACTTTGTTCTTTACTCAAAATGGTCACCAAAATTCAAAAATTGCACTACAAATTCTGAGTCTAATCAATTTACTCCTTTAATTAAATTAGGGTTTTTGGTTTATAAATTCCCAAATTCTAGGGTTCCGAATTGGGGATTTCAAACTTTAAAATTTTTCAAATTAGGGAAATTTTGGGGTGTTACATAAGCTCAACGCATGGAAATACATATATCAATGTATTAACAAACACATTCTTCAATCCGTATTGGCACCTAGCTATGACCCGAATACGCGGATAACCGTTGGAACTCAAACTCACATCCAACCACAACCATTACCTTACAGTGGGATTACACTCATCACCGTTTCATGCGGAGGGGATTCCACTCATCTTCACGCTCCGTCGATGGGATTCCACTCATCACCGACTAACATATATATAAGAGGATTTCCGGGCGAACCCGTAATCCATCTTGATGACTACCATCACCAAGACCACGCGCGCATTTTGACTCATGTTTGCACACCAAACATCCGAATGATCGATCATTGTACCCAAGCATACTAGTGCCAATGCTAACACATTTCACAATCTTTCACAACACAATTTCTTACCAATTTTCGTGCTTAGTACATACTCACCATGATCTACATCATGAACAAACCACATTTCCACAACCACATGCATATAACAATGTATCAATATCATGCCTCAACACACATGTATATCACAATAAACATAACCACATTAATCACAATTAACATGAAACAAGAGGCATAATTAACATTTAAAGTTCAATCAAAGTCTCCAACTAAAGCTTGGGATTAGACTACCAATCTAATCCCAATTCTAGGTGGGTTTACCAAGCCCAACCTAGTCCACACGCGTGAACCAACGTTTGAAAACCAATTTAAAAACGTATAACCACTCACCGACTATTCCAAGCTCAACAACACTAGCCGATCAAGCTCCCAACGGTTCCGGATTCGATCCCGAGGCTTCACCAACACAATTCCTTGCTTCTAAACATCCCAACACAATCAAAATAACTACAAATCAGTCCACAAATCAATGTAGCAAACCCGAAACACAAACCAAGCACAAAACACATGATTTCAAGCTAAAGACAACCCCAAAATCCTCATTCCCGAGCAGCCCTAAAGCACATCCAAAAACCATTGATTTAAACACCTTTAACACTCCCAAAAGCTTCCAAAACAACCCTTATATAACAGCCAATCATTAGCCAACAATTTCCCACATCAAACACCCCCAAAACTAAACATTTGAACTCTCTAAAACCTCTCTAAAACCCAATTTCGGGAAACATCATAAAACCATGTAAAAATCGAGTATGTTGGACCTTATAAGATGCTTTTAACTTATCTAACAACATTAAATCAAAAACTCATCTAAAGGTTATCAAAGTTTTACCTTCAAAACTTAAAAGCTCAAAATGTAAAAACTATGAGCTTTCATGAAAATAAAGGTATGAACTTGTAGAGAAAAGAGAGGACAAGTCAAAAATGGGTTTACCTTTGAAAAATCTCCAACAACAAGCAAGAAAAATGATGGAATAGTGAACACAATGGTGAAGGGGTTTTTCACGTTAGAAATGGGGAGGTACAAGATGATAGCCTTTTTGTGTTTGAAAAGTAAAAGAAAAGGTTTTATTTTTGCAAGTACACATATTTACCAATTTTTCATTAATGAGATGGCTAAAATTCTCATCTCCTAGAACCCATGCGATTGGATTTAGAAGATAGGCCCAACATAGATTTTAATCATTTTGAAAATGAAACCAAAACCCGAAATATTATTTTAATATTATTTTCACCCGACCCCCAAACCCGGGTGTTACAAAGTTAATATTTTGTGTAAAGATAAAATATTAATGGAATGTTCGATATCTTGATATATGGTTTACCTTTATTCAAATTTGTTATTATTTTGGTTATATTTTAATTTGATTGAAAGATAAAATTAAAACAAATATTTTGAAACAATTAAATTCATATTTTTGCTTCAGATGTCTAATATTTTAATGAATTAATTGAAACATAATGTCACCAAAGTGGCTGCTTTTCTGTAGATTAGTTTATTTAAAATATCAAGATGATTATGAGTTTTTGTAATTCATGCGTTTATTAATTGACCTAAAGGAAAGTTAATATTTGGCAGAATTACAACAACTGTGGCGATAAATGTGTTACAATTATAAGGTATTTTATATGAGCAATACGTTAGTCCAAAGATTAGCCTATTGTTTGACATAGTTTATTGTCAATGTTTGATTGCTACAACAAGAGTACCGCTTACAGTTAATATTATCGTCCAAAGACTTGATATTAATGTTGTGTTTGGTATCTTGAGGGGAACTAGCTATTATTTTGAATTTATTTGTTTACTTATGAGTATTTATGTGAGCTTGTTTTATTTTATTTTATTTTTGTTCTATATTTAGGTAATTTATCTATTCTATCACAATATATGTTAAATACATTCTACACACATGTTTAATGTAACTAACTTCAAGGAATAGAAAAGACACTTACATATAATATTCGGTTGTATGAACATAGACTTTGCACTAAGGAAAGAACATCTTGCACCTCTATTGCGGTAAGCACCCAAAAAAGATATTTTGAGAGGTGAGATCGTTCGAATCGCACGAGTCTAATGATCATAAAATACAACATTCTAGATGTCTTTAGGAGCACAAGTCTAAAGAGATTACTCGAACTAAGGGTTTTCTTGACAAAATTAAGAAATATTTTACCCAATACATTAAGGTTAAGATGACATCACTAATGCTTTCTTTGATGTCTATGGAGTATAAGGGTCAAGGAAATGTGAGGGAGTAGATTATGAAAATTCTTTATATTGCTTCAAAATTTAAGGCACATAAGATCGAACTTTCTAACATTTATTTGTTCTTATGGTTTTGGCACCGCTTCCTATACAGTTTAACCAATTCAAGTTACAATTGTCAAAGGGAGAAATATACTCCATTTGGGTTCATTTCTCATTGTGTTCAAGAGGAAGAAAAATTGAAGCATTACAAGTGCAAAAGTACTCATTTATTTAGTGCTCATTTAGTTAGTGTCCCTAAGAATAAGGGCAATAAAAAAATATTAGAATAAAATTGATAAAGGTCCAACTTAAAAGAAACAATAATAAGTTATAAAGGTTTGATTTCTTTTGTAACATGTTAGGACACATGTGAAGTAGTTAAAGTTTAAAAGCGAGCAACAACTTCGGTTATTTTGAGTGATCAATGGGCTATAAATTTTATGATCCCATAATTAAGATTATTCTAAGGAGAGATTTATAAGTTTTTTATGATGTTGAGTTTGGAGGGAGAAATAAGGTTAGATGCATTGTTACTAAGGAGGAATTAAATTATTTTGAGTGATCCATGAGCTATAAATTTAATTCCTCCTATCACTTTTTACAATGTTTAGGTTTTCACACCTATCATTAATCAAGAAGTGAATCTAGTACCTCAATAAAACAATGTTGAACAACTCTCATTCAAGATAAGATAATCATGACGCTTGTTGCTTATTTTGAGTGATCCACGAGCTATAAATTTTGTAGAGTCTTTCTCTTCAGTTTCATTGAAAGACTCTTTTAGGATAATCATGACGCTTGTTGCTTATTTTAATCTTGAGCTACATAAGATGGATGTTAAGCTTGTGTTTTTCAATGGTGAAATTGAAGAAATGAATTATATGGTACAATCATAGATTTGTGTCTAATGATACAAAATCAAGGATATTTAAATTAAAGAAATTCGCCTATGAGCTTAAGTAGGACTCTCATTAATGAAATTATTAATTTCATATTGATTATCTCATTCGGTTTTGAGATAAATTTGGTTGACAATTGTATATACTACAAGTTCAGTGAGAGTAAAACCAAGTGATACTCATATTGCTAAAGAAGACAAATCTAGTCTTACTCAATGCCCTAAAATTAACCATGAAATTTAGAAAATTCAAAAGATTCTCTATGCATAAGCTATTGAGAATCTAATTTATGCTTAAGTATGTATGCGTTTGGAAATTGTGTACATTGTTAGAATGTTAGACAGATATTTAAGGAATCATATTATGGACCATTGGATAGCAGCCAATGGGGTTATGAGATATCTTCAAAGAACAACAATTACATGCTCACATGTCAGAGTTTTGGTAAGTTAGAGATCATCAAGTTTATAGACTTCGATTATAATAGAATATTGATGCAAAAGAATTTTGTCACATGAACTGCTAATTGTATATTGAATAGAAAGACCACTTCAGTTATTTTGTGACAATAAATATGCATTCATTTATTGAATAAACAATAGGAACACTTCAAGTTTAAAGCACATAAATATTAAGTTCCTAGTTGTTAAAGAAAATTAAGAGCAATTGTGTGTCCATCGAGCATGTTAGTACAAACTCCATAATTGCGCGCATATTAAGAAAATGTCACCCTAGGTCTTTCATGAGAACACAACTCATGTGGGAATAATGTTATTTAAGGATATTCGGTTTTAGTGGGAGTTTGTAATTTTGAAAATTGCTCATTCGTTTTAGACACAATTTTGGTTACTTCAGTTTAAGGATATTTTAAGATTATTTTCTGCAGAAATAAAGTTCTTTTGGTTTATGCACACTCTTAATTCAGTAAAGTTGATCTCATTGAGGTTTAGGAGGACCAATTGGAAATAGACATGTTCGGTTCACATTTCATGTAATTTTCCATGCAATACATCCATGATTGATCTATGTCATTTGACTATGTTTGTATACGTAACCATTTATGGGTCCAGTTAAGATTGATATGGCGAAGAACGCTTTGATCTTATATGGATATAATTGATGGATGAGATTGTTATAGAATACCTATTATATGATAGAATTTTTTTTAGCTTATATGGTTGTACATTTATCAGGAAACATATGTTGCCCAAGTTGGAGATTGTTGGATTAAAATCCTCAATTGTGGGCACATATGTAAAATGTAAGTTGTTATTATAAAAGATGACACAAAATCGAGTGACCAATTATGTTAGACATGTCGTAGGTATTAAAGTGACAAGGAAATAAAAGTATAGATACTGTAAGATATATTTATAATTCAATGAGGGGCAGAGTTATAAATATTCAATAGTTGATTTAATAATCAACTATATAAAGAGATAGTGGTCCTCAAGAAATAGGTTTACTTGTATTACTCTTGTCCCCGTTAGAGAGTTTTTTACGGCGAGGGCTAACCTATCTTCTTGAAACATCACAACCACCTTTAAGTGATCTTCATCAAAGGATTCAAGGTTTTCTGTCCATCAATGAACTCAGGTACGCTTCCGCTTTCGGTTTATTATTCTTGATGATTTGACATGATAGATCCTGAGTATTAAGTTTCATATTAATTTATGATTTGATTCCAACATTGTTCACTTTGCTTTTGATGTGGTTGAGTTGTTGAAATGAACATGTGTCATTTGTTTCTAATAATCTACAATAAAGAAGTGGCCAAAATAATTTTTGTTATTCGAATGTGTGTTGTTTTTCATAAGGTTTTGCCTTAGAAACTTACACGCGAAACTTAAGATGGAAACCATGCATCGAATGGCCAACAACGTGTTGACAAAAAGAAGGACAAAGCCAGTATATAATTGTACAAGTTCTAACATGCATTTTGTGTCGGTTAAAAATCTCTCTAACCCTTATTAGAGGAAAAAGATACAACACAACTAGGTATAAACTACAAACGATCAACAACCCATATAAATATACAAAAGTCAAACAAGAACTAACAACAACCATCGAACTAATTAACACACCATATTATTAACTCGTTTTAACAAATCCGATTACTATATTATTAATTCATTTAAATTGAACCGTCCAAAAATATATTAAGTAACTAATAAAACATACAAATGGTAATATATTGTTGAGTTTCGGTGGTTCAACAATGAATTAACTAAATCAATATATATCATCTCATTTGTGGTTATTACATTGATATTTTTTGGTGACAATGAACAATAATTTAGGTTTCTTATTACATAGTTTTGGTGTGTGTTTTTGTATATAAACGGAGGCTCTTCTCTCATAGAACGCATTAACATTGCATACAAGAATTAAAAGTGGTATAAACAAAATCAATGGCAGCTCGTTTGGCTATCCTCTTTCTGGTCTTTACATCTCTTGTAGCTTTTCATGAATGTAAGCACACTTTCAATTGTAACCTACACATTGTTTTTTTGTCATTTTCAATATACCCTTTTGATCTATATTTATTTGATCTTTCATTTTCATTACACAGGTAGTAGAGGCAACACCATCGGTGTCTATGGCAATGAGCTTAATCAAAACGTAACAGCAAGCGACAAAATAACACTATCGCCATGCAGTCATACATGGTTAACGAATGGTTGGTGTTGTATAACAGTACATCCAACACTCTGCTATGAAAAAAGAGAGTATTGTCTAACCTATTGCCCTTCCATGACTTGATCACTTTGCTTTTGAAATATCTGAATTGTACCAAATGAATCTGTGTAATTTATGTTTTTAATAATTATTAATAAGATATGGCCAAATAAATAAAAAGTGGCCAAATATCATGTGTACAATCGAACAAAAATTAGAGCATCATTTATATATAACCGCACCAAATCAAAGAAACTGAATTTTTTTAGTACTTAAATATCCATTGATCTCTCATTTTGTTTCTAATAGCATTAGTGTTAAAATAGTTTAGTGTATGGTATATACAAATGTTAAATAAGTAAAGCTACGATTTATACTTGTCCAGTACCTCTTTCTGATATCAGAAAACCAAATAACAAATTGTTTACAACAAAATTTATAATAATCAAGGCATAAAGGCCAATTCCGAGCTGAAGTTTTGAAAATAAAAGGAAATGTGAGTAAATTTGTGGGGCAAAGAAATGCAAATGCAAAAGATTTTAGAGAGGGTCGTAAATGCAATATTAACAAAGTAGCAAAGGAAAGTGATATTCTGTAAAAATAATAGATTCCGTCGGTGTAACTCGGCAGTTTACCAAATGTTGTAAGCTTAAAGCATTAGATGATTATAAAGAGAGATAAATCAAATGTATCCTAGTAACTTTCCAACTTTCCTTCAACTCTCATCTAATGACTTAAACAAACAAATCTACCACAAATTTTGTTGCTGAGAGATATTGTGTGTCATCGAACGAGTGGACCAACTAACGTTGTGATGCTCATTAACTTGAACTGTCACTGCATCTCTCGATGTCAGTGGCTGCAATAAACACTTTCATGCAAAATAGCATTCAAACCTAAAAGTTGAAACAAGAAAGAAAGCTTCATAAAATAAGTTGAAGTTCACAATCCAAAATAATTATCGTTCTAATGGAAAGAAAACAGTAAATCATCATTCTAGTTTTACAAAACAATTAAGCGGAAATAAATGAAAACATCTATATCTATCTATCTCGAAGTATTTCTACGAAATTTCCCTTGCTCCAGCACTTGTATGCTCTGTCACTAAGAGATCTGTCTTGTCATTACCTCTATTCACCAAAAAGTAGGCTTAAACTGCCTTGGATGAAGCTTCAAAATGAGGAGAAAATGATCTTCCAAACGATAAAAATTGCTCTTGGAAAAGGTAAGGATAAGATGATATATATATATATATCAAGATGCCTTCTTTCTTTCCAATAGGGTAAATACAGGTGTCCCATATGGATTTGCAGGTGTAAAAATTCGTACAAGGCAGTTGCACCAAATTGTCAGCTTATCATTCTTTGATCTTATCTTTTTGACAGCTTTTAATGCGCTGACAATCCTGGACGCAATTTGGTAATAATCCTATTTCAATGTGGGGACATCCAGTCCGTACAACAGCTGTCGTAACTAACTGCCAACTCATTGTCCTTTGATCTTATCCGGGCAGCTGTCAATGTGGCGACAGTTACCATTTCAATACACCGACATCATGTCCGGACAAAAGTTGTTGTAACTAACTTCCAGCTCATTGTCCTTTGATCTTATCTGACAACTGTTGACAGTTGTCAATATAGCGACAATGCCTAGACGCAATCTAAACAACGTTTATGCAGAGGCATCACAATACAACGACAGTCTTGGCTGTAATAATAAAATGCTTTTACAACGACATTAGCAGTGTAGTGACAAAACAACAAAAATTGGCAGAAATAAGGAGAATTCAAGCAAAGTGAACTGAGTTGAAAATTATACAAATAGTAAACTAAAAATGCAAGAATGCATGCATGAGATACCTTAGAGAGGAAGAAATTAAGTTCAATCTTTGTGAGCCAAAATGCGTAAACAATCACTTAGAGAGATAATTAGTTTACATTGTCAGGACCCCATTGTTAAGGGATAGTGTTGAGTGGATCACACGAATGATAATAACCAAGAGGGGGGGGTGAATTGGAATTTTAACGATGTTGTAACGGAAATTGCAACTTAAAGATATTGACACGAGAATTTAGAGTGGTTCAAGTTCACCAACCGAACTCTACATCCACTACCTTAGTCTCACCAAGGATTTCCAACAATTTCCACTAAATTGTTCGTCCCCTTTTTCCAGGACAAGGAGGCAACCTTTACAATTTCGGTTAATTTTTCTACCCAAAAATTAACCCAATCCTCACACAATAGAACAAAGAAATTTGGTGGCTAATAAGGTATCTCTCAATACAAATGATAGCCCAATATCAAGCACTCAACCCAATCGAACAAAATAGAAATGAAGGATACAATTGGGGTTTCTAGACAAAGTAGGATTTTTGCACAAATGCTTGGATTTGATGTTTTGATATCTTCTTGAGGTTCAATAATATGTTGCTGGAGCTTCTTGGGGTCTTTTTATAGCCTCTTGATGATTTCCAACCGTTGTGAGTGTTGATTTTAAGATTATAGCCGTTGGGATGCTTTTTCTCCACTTTCTTGCACTTTTCCAGCTATGAGTATCGGTACTCTATAGTGGGGTATCGATACCTGTCTCATAAGAAAATAGCCGTTGTGTACAAATAATAAAGGGGTATCGATACGCGTTCTTGGCGTATCGGTACTGGGTATCGAAACAGCACAGGCTGTATCGATACCTTTTTCTCGACATAGCTCACTGTCAAATCGGGTATCGATACTAGGGTTAGGGGTATCGATACCGGTTTAGTGACCGTTTAAAAATCTCAACGGTTATATTTTTAAACTGACTTTGAAATTAATAATTATAAAATGGTATCGATACTGGTTCATCCGTATCGATACTGATTTCATAGCGTATCGATACTAGGGTTTGCCGTTTCGATACTTGTTCCGACAGAGGCAAACTTTTGCTAAAAAGGTATCGATACTCCTTGATGGGTATCGATACTGGTTGACGTTTTTCACTATTTTTGCCTTGGAACATTTAGAAAATATTTGAGTTTGAGTTCTAATAAATCAGTTTAAAGTCTTTGGGGTTTCAAAAACTTGTTAAGGGATTTGTACAAACAATTTTAAGTTCTTCAATTTGATCCTTAAAGATCTAGTTATATCAAAATCAAACATAGGTTTTACAATCTCCCCCTTTTTGATATAACAAAACCAAAACTTAAAATTTTTGACAACTTTTGAAAATTAACTCCCCCTTAATATAAGCTTGATATTTCAATTTAGTTAAGACCAAAGAAATTTCTCAAAATCAAAATTCTTAACTCCCCCTTGATGTAAGTTTGATAAAACCAAAAAAAATTTTGAAGATGTAAGTTTGATAAAACCAAAAAAAATTTTGAAAGTTTGTTTGTGAGCTATATCTTCTCCCCCTTTTTGTTAGATCAAAAAGAAATTGTGAGAGCATAATGTGCATCAAATATCAAGAGTATAAAGATAAGCAACATAATCTTATTATATCATAAACCGAGAAATCCAAAACATAAGCAAACCTAAATCCTAAAAAATCAAAGCATAGGTAATAATCTTAATCCTAAGAACATAAAACATAGGTGCATAAAAAAAATAAAAATCCTAAATGATATGATATGATATGCAAAGATAGAAGTCTAGGCATTATCTTCATCGTCTTCATCATCGTCATCTTCATCTCCTAAAGGGTCATTGTTCCTCATGCTATTACGCCATTCATCGTGGAAAGCGGCAATGGAAATATTCGAGGAATTTTGCTTGCTTTCGAGAGATGTAAGGCGATTCTCCATACCCGTCATCCTCGTATCAAATGTAGTTTCCATAGAGGTAAGACGAGTATTCAACCCGGTGAATTGTTCATTTAGATAAGTCATGAGATTATCCATATTGGGTTGTGGGACTTGAGGAGCTTGAGGAGCTTGAGGAGCTTGTTGTTCTAAGGCGGCGGCGGCCTCGGGTGGAAGCTCGGTAAGACGTAGCCAATTTCCATTAAAATAATGAAATTTGCTTCGAGCAAGAGAATGTTCGTCGATAGGATCGGTAAGAGTAGAAGCAAGATCAAACGAACAATCAATATCCTTTTGAACAAAGTAATAGCTTAAGGCCGTACCGTAGATAAAGGATGTAATGAGAGGAGTTTCACGTTGTTGAACATGATAAGCAATCTCATTGAACATGATGCGAGCAAGATTTGGGCGTTTTCGTTGTCGGAAACTTCGAATCCAAAAATCATCCAATAGACGGATGGTGGAATATTTGCCTCCGGAGGGACGAAGCCACCATGATACCATCAAATGTAGAATTCGATCATGAGCATTGAGGACGGTTACGGAACCGCTAAGAACATGCCCTAAGGCATTCTCATTATCTTCACCTTCATCCTCCAATTTAAAAACTTCACAAATAGACTTGACATCAAGAACTATTTGTTTCCCCATAAGATACGATCGAATGGCAACGACTTCTCCATTACGATAAATGCATTTAGCATTAGAGAAGAAAATCAAAACCAAAAGTCGATAATAAATACCCGGAATAGTGAGAAAATGCATGAAGTTCCAAAGACGAAGAAGCGGAAGATATTCAAACTTGAAGCGCTCGGAGTCGAGGAAGGGGATGGATACGATTCTCTCCGCACGAATTTTGTAATTTTCGAATTGGCGGAAATAAGGAAGACCATCGGAATCTTCAAAAGATTGGTTGTAGATAGTAGCATAATCGGGACGAGCAACCGATCCGGGAGTTGAAGAGTCTCCGGCAAGAAGAACTCTTTGACGTTTCCTTGAATGCTCTTTTGGTGCCATAGAAACTTTGAAAAGAGAATTTTGAGAGAGAGCAAAAGCTTTGATTCAAGGGTTTCTTTTGATTTTTGGTGAAGAATATGAAGGAGAAGAGGCCTTTATATAGCCAAAAACGTTTAGGGTTAATAGGATATTAAAGAGTTTTAATTTTGGTAAAATTAGATCTCATTAAAAACCTATTTAATGCCATCAGCGCGAAAGGGTATCGATACTCCTCAGGGGGTATCGATACGGGGATAGAATTGTCTTTCCTCAAATTTGACCGTTAAAGGAGGTATCGATACTCATTAGATGGTATCGATACAGGGATAGAATTGTCTTTCCAAAAATATAACCGTTGAAAGAGGTATCGATACTCATTAGACGGTATCAATACAGGGATAGACTTGTCTTTTCTCAATTTTGACCGTTTGAAGAGGGTATCGATACGCATGAGGCAGTATCGATACGCGTGAAGCGATGAGAAATTCTGAGAATTTGAAATGAAGAACGAGTATCGATACCCATTGGGCAGTATCGATACCTTATGCCCAGAATTTTGCCTATTTGGTTAAAAATAACCAAAGACATGAACTTAACATCTCTTAAAAGTATGTAAATGATGAATGAACAGATCTAAGCATATTTTAACAGAAACATACTCCCCCTAACTATATGCATGGAAGAAATTGGGAGATTAAACACATAAACATGATTATTTCACAAAATCAAGCACATTTTAATTCAAAAAAGAGGTCCTAAAGGTCAAGATAGGCTAGTTAGACCCAACTCTCTCCTAAGGGACCAAAAACGCTCTTTATCTAATGGTTTTGTGAAAATGTCCGCTAATTGATTTAAGGTGTCTACATACTCTATAGCCACATCTTTCTTAAGGACATGATCTCTAATGAAATGATGCCTTATTTCTATATGTTTGGTTCTAGAGTGTTGGATGGGATTTTTCGTTAAACATATTGCACTTGTATTATCACATTTAAGGGGTATGGTTTCTATTTTTACACCATAATCTAAGAGTTGTTGCTTCATCCAAAGGACTTGAGCACAACAACTTCCTAAGGATATGTACTCGGCTTCGGTGGTAGATAAAGCTACACTATTTTGTTTCTTAGAGAACCAAGATATGAGCATACTACCTAAGAATTGACAAGTTCCCGAAGTACTTTTCCTATCGATTTTGCAACCCCCATAATCCGCATCCGAGTAAGCATGTAGGTTGAAGGTAGAGACTCTAGGATACCAAAGGCCTAAACAAGGAGTGTCTCTAAGGTATCTAAAGATTCTCTTAACGGCTATAAGGTGAGACTCTCTAGGACTAGCTTGAAACCTAGCACACAAGCAAACACTAAACAGTATATCCGGTCTACTTGCGGTAAGGTAAAGCAAAGATCCAATCATAGAGCGATAAAGCTTAGAGTCAACACACTTACCTCCTTCATCTCTGTCAAGCTTTGTAGATGAGCTCATAGGAGTGGCTTGAGGCTTTGTGTTCTCCAAGCCAAACTTGTTGAGCATATCCTTTATGTATTTTGCTTGATTTATGAAGGTGCCATCCTTCATTTGTTTGATTTGGAGTCCCAAAAAGAATGAGAGCTCCCCCATCATGCTCATCTCAAATTCACCTTGCATTAACTTAGCAAATTCTTGACAATGACATTCATTAGTAGATCCAAATATAATATCATCAACATAAATTTGAACTACTAAAATGTCATTTTTATACATTTTTATAAAGAGTGTAGTGTCCACCTTACCTTTTTCAAATCCTTTTTCAATCAAAAAATTTGAAAGCCTTTCATACCAAGCTCTAGGAGCTTGTTTTAAACCATAAAGTGCTTTTGTAAGTTTGAAAACATGATTTGGAAATTTTGAGTCTTCAAAACCCGGTGGTTGTTCTACGTACACTTCTTCATTTATAAAACCATTTAAAAATGCGCTTTTAACGTCCATTTGAAAAAGCTTGAAATTATGATAACATGCATATGCAAGCAACATCCTAATGGCTTCCATTCTAGCTACGGGTGCATAGGTTTCATCAAAATCTATTCCCTCCTCTTGAGTGTAACCTTGTGCTACAAGTCTAGCTTTATTTCTTACAATGTTACCACTCTCATCTAGTTTGTTCCTAAACACCCATTTAGTTCCTATTGTAGATTGATTACTAGGCCTATCAACTAATGTCCAAACATTACTTCTCTCAAATTGATTTAACTCTTCTTGCATAGCCATAATCCAAAAATCATCTTTCAATGCTTCTTTGATATTTTTAGGCTCTATGCATGAGATAAATGCAATATGATTCATTAATTTAAGAGAAGAACGAGTGGTTACCCCCTTGGATGGATCACCCAAGATTTCACCATCTTTGACATAGTTCAACTCCCTTGGATAGCTAACTTCCTTTTCCTCAATAGCCAAGTCCCTCAAGGCTTCAAGAGGTGGATCTTGTGTGTTTTCTTCTTTTGGTTGAATCTCATCCTTCTTTGAAGTTTGACCTCCATCAAAGGTATTTGTGATTCCTACATTATCATCATCACAAGAATCCTTCCTAGGAAGGGGATTATCATCGAATACAACATGAATAGATTCTTCTACAACTAAAGTTCTTTTGTTAAATACTCGATAGGCTTTAGAGGTTAAAGAGTAACCTATAAAAATAGCTTCATCACTTTTTGCATCAAATTTACCTAAATTATCTTTTCCATTATTTAAAACAAAACATTTACATCCAAAAGGGTGGAAGTAGCTAATATTAGGCTTTTTAGATTTTAAAATCTCATAAGGTGTTTTCTTTAAAATCGGCCTAATGGTTACACGATTTATAATATAACAAGCCGTGTTTGTTGCTTCCGCCCAAAAATATTTTGGTAAATTATTTTCGCAAAGCATAGTTCTAGCCATTTCTTGTAAAGTTCTATTTTTCCTCTCAACTACCCCATTTTGTTGAGGAGTTCGAGGGGCTGAAAAATTATGGCTAATACCATTTTCATTTAGAAAATCTTCAAATCCTAAATTTTGAAATTCGGTTCCATGATCACTTCTAATATGTGAAATTTTAAGTTCAAGATCATTTTGAATTAATTTTGAAAATGTGATGAATTTTTCCAAAGCCTCATCCTTAGTACTTAAAAAGAGAACCCAAGTGAATCTAGAAAAATCATCAACTAATACAAAAGCATATGATTTGCCACCCAAGCTCATAGTCCTAATTGGCCCAAATAAATCCATATGGATTAGTTGTAAACATCTACTAGTAGAAATGTCATTAATGGATTTAAAAGAAGATCTATGTTGTTTACCCTTTGAGCATGCATCACAAATTTTACCGTTCGAAAATTTTATCTTGGGTAAACCTTTAACTAGGTTTAGAGAGACTAGTTTTTCTAAAACACTTGTGCTAGCATGTCCTAGCTTCCTATGCCACAACCATGCATCATTTTCGTTTTGAGCAACTAAGCATGCATGAGATGTATGTATGTCATCTAGATGCACCATGTATATATTCCCTATGCGATGACCTATGAGCATAATATTATTAGTTTTAATGTCTACAATTTTACAACCGGTTTTATCAAATATAACATTAAAACCTTTATCACATAGTTGACTTATGCTCAATAAATTATGTTTAAGACCATTGACATATAAAACATTTTCAATGAGAGTAGTAGAGTGATTACCAATGGAGCCAATACCTTCAATGTGGCCTTTGGAGTTGTCACCAAATGTTACTACTCCTCCACTTTTTGGCTTTAGATCCATGAGTCGACTCTTGTCTCCGGTCATGTGTCTCGAGCATCCACTATCAAGGTACCATGAGTTTTGACTTTGTGCTTTGGCCTTGTAGCAATGCTCCCCCTACAAACAAAGATATTTAAACTTTTGTTTTTGGTACCCAAATCATTTTGGGTCCATGTGTGTTAGTTCCTAAAACTTTGGTTCCCTTAGGAATCCAAGGTGACATAGCAATAATATCATTAGATTTAACAAGTTCCTTAGGAACCCATACATTTCTAATTCTTTTAACTTTACTATGTCTAGGATAGTTATCTTGTTTGTAGTAGTTAGTCTTTTTCTTATATTGGTGTGTTCTAAAGGATTCTCCTATGTCATGTTTAACACTACCATTAATTTTTAAAGACTTTTTGAGCTCATTTAGCTCACTTAACACCTTTTGGTGTTCACAATTATTTTGAGATAAAAGATTATTAAGATCAATATTTTCTTTTTGAAAGAATTTAAGTTCATCTTCTAATCCTAATATCTTTTTCTCTATTTTAGAATTAGTTTGAGTAAGTGAGTCATTTTTCTCTTTTAATTCTATAATAATTTTTCTATTCCTAATAACCGACTCCCTATACTTCTCAACTAATTCATCATATACCTCTTGTAACTCATCATAAGCATCATTTAGTTCTTCATATGAAAAATCTAAAGTAGATGAGTTAGAGGTTACCAAGGAGGAATCTTCCTCAAGTGCCATGAGGCAGAGGTTCGCCACTTCTTGTTCGTCATCCTCCGATGACTCCTCATCACTCCAAGTAGCAAGCTTAGCTTTGAGCTTTTTCTTCTTCTCAAAGCCCTTCTTCTTGAGTTGAGGGCACTCCGAACGTATGTGGCCGGGTTGTCCGCACTCGAAGCAAGTGATTGGATCCCTTCCTTCTTCTTTGTTCTTGCCTTTAAAGTCCATTTTCCTTTGGATTCTTCTTCCTCGGTTGGACCTCATAAGGCGTGAGAATCGTTTGGCTATCATAGCCAATTCTTCAAGTTCATCCTCATCACTAGATGAACTTTCATCAAGTTGGGAAGTTTTAGCTTTGAGAGCTATTCCTATTTTCTTCTTTTTCTCCCCTTCAAGCTTCTCCATTCTTTTTTCTTCTTTCTTTTTCTCATCTTCCCTTCCTTGCTTCATGATCTCGTGAGTAAGGAGAGAACCTACAAGTTCATCAAGCTTTAGAGTTTTTAAATTCTTTGCTTCGATGATAGCGGTTCTCTTCCCATCCCAAGATTCGGGAAGTGAATAGAGTAGCTTTCGGACAAGCTTGTCTTCCGGTATAATTTCTCCATAGCCCTTTAGACCATTCACAATTGTGGAGAATCGATCAAACATCTTTGACACCGTCTCATCAAATTCCATCTTGAAATTTTCATAACTAAGATTGAGAATTCCAATCTTAGTTTCTTTGACATCGTTGGTGCCTTCATAGGTGGTTTCAAGAGTGTCCCACACTTCTTTGGCACTTTCAATTGATGAGACCTTTGAGTAGATGTCCGGACCGAAAGCACAAAATAGCATGTGAAGAGCTTTATCATTTACTTGGATCTTTTTCCTTTCCTCTTCACTCATTTCCGTTCTTCTTTTAAGCACCATCTTGCCATCAACATCTTGCTTCAATGGAATATATGGTCCATCCTCAATGACATCCCACACAAGGTAGTCACTTGATTTAATAAATAGACGCATTTTATTTTTCCAAAATGAGTAGTTCTCACCATTGAAGAAAGGAGGCTTTGTGGTGGATTGTGAGTCGTACATGCCGGGAGCGGAGGTTGATGCCATCTCTTGATATTTTGATGATGATCACACTTCTTCCAAGGATCTCCTCTTGCGATTGTTAATCCTCAAAGAGTTAAGCTCTGATGCCAATTGTTGAGTGGATCACACGAATGATAATAACCAAGAGGGGGGGGGGTGAATTGGAATTTTAACGATGTTGTAACGGAAATTGCAACTTAAAGATATTGACACGAGAATTTAGAGTGGTTCAAGTTCACCAACCGAACTCTACATCCACTACCTTAGTCTCACCAAGGATTTCCAACAATTTCCACTAAATTGTTCGTCCCCTTTTTCCAGGACAAGGAGGCAACCTTTACAATTTCGGTTAATTTTTCTACCCAAAAATTAACCCAATCCTCACACAATAGAACAAAGAAATTTGGTGGCTAATAAGGTATCTCTCAATACAAATGATAGCCCAATATCAAGCACTCAACCCAATCGAACAAAATAGAAATGAAGGATACAATTGGGGTTTCTAGACAAAGTAGGATTTTTGCACAAATGCTTGGATTTGATGTTTTGATATCTTCTTGAGGTTCAATAATATGTTGCTGGAGCTTCTTGGGGTCTTTTTATAGCCTCTTGATGATTTCCAACCGTTGTGAGTGTTGATTTTAAGATTATAGCCGTTGGGATGCTTTTTCTCCACTTTCTTGCACTTTTCCAGCTATGAGTATCGGTACTCTATAGTGGGGTATCGATACCTGTCTCATAAGAAAATAGCCGTTGTGTACAAATAATAAAGGGGTATCGATACGCGTTCTTGGCGTATCGGTACTGGGTATCGAAACAGCACAGGCTGTATCGATACCTTTTTCTCGACATAGCTCACTGTCAAATCGGGTATCGATACTAGGGTTAGGGGTATCGATACCGGTTTAGTGACCGTTTAAAAATCTCAACGGTTATATTTTTAAACTGACTTTGAAATTAATAATTATAAAATGGTATCGATACTGGTTCATCCGTATCGATACTGATTTCATAGCGTATCGATACTAGGGTTTGCCGTTTCGATACTTGTTCCGACAGAGGCAAACTTTTGCTAAAAAGGTATCGATACTCCTTGATGGGTATCGATACTGGTTGACGTTTTTCACTATTTTTGCCTTGGAACATTTAGAAAATATTTGAGTTTGAGTTCTAATAAATCAGTTTAAAGTCTTTGGGGTTTCAAAAACTTGTTAAGGGATTTGTACAAACAATTTTAAGTTCTTCAATTTGATCCTTAAAGATCTAGTTATATCAAAATCAAACATAGGTTTTACAGATAGGTTCTAGTTGATCCTTATAAAAACTAGGGAGAGGGTTCTATCTTAGCCCATGAAAAGATAGGTTTAAAAGGTTACTCTTAAGCTTGTAAAAAGAAAGAATTCATGGTAGTGAATTTAGAAATCCTTAGTGTGGATGCTAAGGTGGTGGATGTAGACCTTGGTTGAGAAGGTCGAACCACTCTAAAATCGATCATGTCAAAATTGTCATTTCTTTCATCGATTTTTGCTTCCCAACTTCACAAGAGATCTTTACACCTTATATTGTCTATATTCATAAAGAGCACAAGGCCAACATACTAGGCATAAGCAAACCTTAAACATAACATCCACATAACAAGGAGTCTAAACATGCTCCTATAACAAAATATCCATATAAGTCCCCATTGCTTGACTATTACATCATTAACTTAAAATAGTTCATACTTGAGGATAGCAAAAGCTCAACTAGCACACTTGGAGGCCCTCTTCTTGCACTAGCAACCCACGAACTACGGATCTGCATTGTCGAACAAAAGAGAGCATAAGCATAAGCTTAGTGAGGGTGAGCACAAAAAACAAACCTCGACAATGCAGAGTCCAAGCAGGAGCACACAACCAAGATAGAATGCATGATCTTACCTTCGAACTGCATGAGTCAAAATAATAACGATACATGAACACAATTATCAACATCATGCCATGCTCAACAACTCATACGATCAACGCATGGAAATACATATATCAATGTATTAACAAACACATTCCTCAATCCGTATTGGCACCTAGCTATGACCCGAATACGCGGATAACCGTTGGAACTCAAACTCACATCCAACCACAACCATTACCTTACAGTGGGATTACACTCATCACCGTTTCACGCGGAGGGGATTCCACTCATCCTCACGCTCCGTCGATGGGATTCCACTCATCACCGACTAACATATATATAAGAGGATTTCCGGGCGAACCCGTAATCCATCTTGATGACTACCATCACCAAGACCACGCGCGCATTTTGACTCACGTTTGCACACCAAACATCCTAATGATCGATCATTGTACCCAAGCATACTAGTGTCAATGCTAACACATTTCACAATCTTTCACAACACAATTTCTTACCAATTTCCGTGCTTAGCACGTACTCACCATGATCTACCATCATGCACAAACCACATTTCCACAACCACATGCATATAACAATGTATCAATATCATGCCTCAACACACATGTATATCACAATATACATAACCACATTAATCACAATTAACATGAAACAAGAGGCATAATTAACATTTAAAGTTCAATCAAAGTCTCCAACTAAAGCTTGGGATTAGACTATAATTCTAATCCCAACTCTAGGTGGGTTTACCAAGCCCAACCTAATCCACACGCTTGAACCAACATTTGAAAACCAATTTAAAAACGTATAACCACTCACCGACTATTCCAAGTTCAACAACGCTAGCATATCAAGCTCCCAACGGTTCCGGATTCGATCATGAGGCTTCAACAACACAATTCCTTGCTTCTAAACATCCCAACACAATCAATATAACCACAAATCAGTCCACAAATCAATGTAGCAAACCCGAAACACAAACCAAGCACAAAACACATGATTTCAAGCTAAAGACAACCCCAAAATCCTCATTCCCGAGCAGCCCTAAAGCAGATCCAAAAACCATTGATTCAAACACATTTAACACTCCCAAAAGCTTCCAAAACAACCCTTATATAACAACCAATCATTAGCCAACAATTTCCCACATCAAACACCCCCAAAACTAAACATTTGAACTCTCTAAAACCTCTCTAAAACCCAATTTCGGGAAACATCATAAAACCATGAAAAATCGAGTATGTTGGACCTTATAAGATGCTTTTAACTTATCTAACAACATTAAATCAAAAACTCATCTAAAGGTTATCAAAGTTTTACCTTCAAAACTTAAAAGCTCAAAATGTAAAAACTATGAGCTTTCATGAAAATAAAGGTATGAACTTGTAGAGAAAAGAGAGGACAAGTCAAAAATGGGTTTACCTTTGAAAAATCTCCAACAACAAGCAAGAAAGATGATGGAATAGTGAACACAATGGTGAAGGGGTTTTTCACGTTAGAAATGGGGAGGTACAAGATGATAGCCTTTTTGTGTTTGAAAAGTAAAAGAAAAGGTTTTATTTTTGCAAGTCCACATATTTACCAATTTTTCATTAATGAGATGGCTAAAATTCTCATCTCCTAGAACCCATGGGATTGGATTTAGAAGATAGGCCCAACATAAATTTTAATTATTTTGAAAATGAAACCGAAACCCAAAATATTATTTTAATATTATTTTCACCCGACCCCTAAACCCGGGTGTTACAAAGTTAATATTTTGTGTAAAGATAAAATATTAATAGAATGTTCGATATCTTGATATATGGTTTACCTTTATTCAAATTTGTTATTATTTTGGTTATATTTTAATTTACGTGGTTTGGGAGGGATTGCTGGAAGAGCCGTATTGATCGTTTTTTAGTAAATTCGAAGTGGTTAGACTGCTTTTCTCGCATGGATCAAGTATCGTTACCGCGTGGTATTTCGGATCATGCCCCTATTTTGTTATTGTGTGATGATATTGATTGGGGTCCTCGACCATTCCGTTTCATTAATGTATGGTTAGAGGAGAAGCAGAATGTTAATCGTATGGCGGAGGAGTGGTGTAGGTTGACGGGGATGGGGATTGGAAACTCGAACATATCAGTAAAGCTCCGCCATTTGAAGCTATTCCTAAGGAAGTGGAACAAGTCCGACTTTGGGGACATTGAAAAGGAAATTTCCAGCATCCAATGCCGTATTGATCGCCTAGACAAGGGAGAGGTGGAACAAGCCGTGGGGGAGGGGGGCGATATTTATGATCAACGGCGGGTTTGGTTACAAGCTCTATGGTGAACGATCCGTAAAAAAGAATCGCTATGGCGACATAAGTCACGTGCGACTTGGCTTAAATTGGGGGATAGGAATACAGCGTATTTTCACAGGGCAGCGAAGTTGCGAGCGTGTCGGAACTCCATTGTTGGTTTGAATATAAATGGATCTTGGGTGACTGATCCGAACAGGTTACGGCGGTACATGGTAAGTTTTTTCTCTAGACATTTTTCCGCGGAAGAGAGACTATGCACTTGGCAGTTTGAGGGTGCGTTCAATAGGGTAACCGATAGTGATAACTTGGCTCTGACCATGCCTTTCTCGATGAATGAGGCATGGGATGTGGTGCGTGGGTGTGAGGGTTCGAAGTCTCCGGGTCCGGATGGCTATAGTATGGAATTTTATAAGAGGTGCTGGGCGATATTTAGTGGAGATGTGGACAGGTTCTTGACGGATTTTTTCTCTACTGGAAAGCTACCTCCAGGCGTAAATAATACCTTTATTGTTCTTTTGCCGAAAGTGGATTCGCCGGTTTCTTTAAATGAGTATCGCCCGATCAGTTTGTTAAACTCTATTTATAAAATTTTGGCGAAAATCCTAGCTCGGCGTCTACAGGTAGTGCTGGGTGGTTTAATCAGCGATCATCAATCAGCTTTTGTCCGTGGCCGTCAGATAGTGGATGGGATCCTGTTGGCTAATGAGACGCTCCATTCTATGCGTAACAGTCGAGAGGGGGTTGTGTGTTGAAGCTAGACTTTGCGAAGGCCTATGATTGTGTTCGTTGGGAATGTTTGGATCAGATTATGGGATCTATGGGTCTTAATGGAACATGGAGGGGATGGGTGATGGAATCCATTGGGACAGTTCGCTTATCGGTCTTATTGAATGGGAGCGCAACGAAGGAATTTGATATGAGACGAGGGCTGCGACAAGGCTGTCCCTTATCGCCGTTGTTGTTTGTCATAGTGGCTGAAGCGTTGCATCGTATATTAGTCCAAGCGGAGATACGAGGGCTGATTCAAGGCGTGGAAGTGGCACCGGGGGTGACAATAACACATCTCCAGTTTGCAGATGACACAGTTCTTTTCTTCAGAGCATCGGTAGAGGCAGCTTTGAATATTCGAAGGCTCTTGTGTTGCTTCCAGGTATGTTACAGTTTGCGTATCAACTTTGCAAAGTCGTCACTCTATGCGGTTGGTGTAGATGATGTGTTGTATGCATCAATGGCCGAGGTTTTGTCTTGCCGTCAGGGGGAGCTACCTTTTGTTTACTTGGGCTTACCGCTGGGTGTCAATCCGCGCAATAGTGCTGTTTGGGAACCTGTTATTGCATCTGTCCGTCGCAAGCTCGCAGGCTAGAAGAAGACATCGTTATCTTTTGCGGCACGGGTGACTTTGGTAAATTCTGTCTTGTCTTCTCTTCCTGTGTATTATATGGGTCTGTTTCGAGTGCCGAAAGGGGTGATCGCTGCGATAGATAAGTTGAGGCGTGCTTTTTTATGGGGTGGTGTTAATTTACAACGCAAAATGAGTAGGGTGCATTGGAACTTGGTGTGTCGTCCTCGGCATTTGGGAGGGTTGGGGGTGGCCGATCTTGAAATTCGAAACAAGGCATTGTTGGCAAAGTGGGCATGGCGATATGCCCGGGATGAGAACTTGTTGTGGCGGGCTATTATTGTTTCTAAATATGGTGAAGCGGCGCAGTGGTGGCGGTTTAATACATCGGTTAGGGGAAATGTGTCCGTAATATGGAAACAAATAGTGCACACGGTTAGCTCGGAGGGAGTGCAACAGTATATGGGAGAGACTCGGTTCTTGTGGCGTGTTGGTTTGGGGGAGCGTGTGATGTTCTGGTTTGATGCCCGGTGTATAGAGCAGCCTTTGAAAGACGTGTTTTCGCGACTGTTCTCTATTGCGGTTGATCGTTTGGCATTGGTGCGGGACGTAGCCGTCGAGGGGACTTTTCAGCAGGTGCGTTGGGATATGGTGTTTCGCCGTAGTCTGCGGTCGTTTGAAGCTCGGCAACTGCATGATTTATGCGCTTTGGTATGCCCGTTTCGGTTGCGACAAGGTGAATTGGACATGCTCGTGTGGAAGCCGGATACCCATGGGACTTTTTCCGTCAAGGGATTGTCACGGCTGCTTATGTTGGACAAAGAGGGCGAGAGCGACTTTGGGGACTGTTTTGCGTGGAAGGTATTGGTTCCTCCGAAGGTTCAGGCGTTCCTATGGTTTACTTGGTTGCGCCGTTTGCCGACGTTCGCATTCCTACTGAGGCGTGGAATTGATTTGGGTGACAATCATGTGTTGTGTAGGAGATGCCGCGGGTGGGAGGAGGATGTGGAGCATCTTTTTTATTATTGTCCGATGGCCCAATAATTATGGAATTGGTTTCGAGGATGGTGGGCGATTTCTTTGCCTTTGCCGAAATCCTTAGCAGACTTCCTTATCCCGGATATGCATTGTTCCTTCACAGGGATACTAAGGAAGCTGTGGGTGTCAAGTATCGCAGCTTTGTTATGGTCGATGTGGCTTGCGCGTAATGACCTTGTTTTTAATGGGAAGTCCATTCCGGTTTCTGAAATTTGTTTTTTGGTGAAGCTGCGATCTTTCTATTGGGTGAAGACCCTTAAAGAGGGCTTAATGGTTAGTGAGAATCTTTGGTGGGATTGTCCGAGCATGTATCGGGAAGAGGTAGCTAAAAATTTAGACCGTGTGGGTGTGTGTTGGAACCACCGATCGGCTCTACTTTGAAGTTCTCAGTGGACGGATCTGCACGTGGAAAGCCAGGACCTGCGGGCTTCGGAGGGGTGTTGCGCGATGCACAAAGTCGTGTCCTTGCTTTGTTTTCAGGGCCCCTCGGTTCTCTTGATTCAAATGTGGCAGAAATTAGGGCGATAGCTTTTGCCTTGGAGTTCTATTTAGCTTCCAAGTGGGTGGATCAACCTTTAATTATAGAGTCGGATTCCAAGGTAGCAATCGGTTGGGTGCTGCAGGTGGACCGTCGGCCGTGGCGCTTATGGGAGTCATTTTGTGTGATAGACCGAGCTTGTACGCAGCTAGGATCGGTGTGTTTCTCACACATCTTTCGGGAGGCAAATGGGCTAGCTGATGCTCTAGCGAAGGAGGGGGTATCCCGAGTCTCTTTGTTTCAGGCTTCGCTTTGATGTTGTAAGGGGGTCGTTTCATTTTGTTATTCAGTCGACATGTCGTACTCTTTTCCTCCAGTAGGTTTAGGGAGGTTTTTAACGAGGCGCATGTCTGACTAGCGTTGTATAATTTCTCTAATAATATACTTCGCTTCGCTGATCAAAAAAAAAATAATGTCACCAAAGTGGCTGCTTTTCTGTAGATTAGTTTATTTAAAATATCAAGATGATTATGAGTTTTTGTAATTCATGCGTTTATTAATTGACCTAAAGGAAAGTTAATATTTGGCAGAATTACAACAACTGTGGCGATAAATGTGTTACAATTATAAGGTATTTTATATGAGCAATACGTTAGTCCAAAGATTAGCCTATTGTTTGACATAGTTTATTGTCAATGTTTGATTGCTACAACAAGAGTACCGCTTACAGTTAATATTATCGTCCAAAGACTTGGTATTAATGTTGTGTTTGGTATCTTGAGGGGAACTAGCTATTATTTTGAATTTATTTGTTTACTTATGAGTATTTATGTGAGCTTTTTTTATTTTATTTTATTTTTGTTCTATATTTAAGTAATTTATCTATGCTATCACAATATATGTTAAATACATTCTACACACATGTTTAATGAAACTAACTTCAAGGAATAGAAAAGACACTTACATATAATATTCGGTTGTATGAACATAGACTTTGCACTAAGGAAAGAACATCTTGCACCTCTATTGCGGTAAGCACCCAAAAAAGATATTTTGAGAGGTGAGATCGTTCGAATCGCACGAGTCTAATGATCATAAAATACAACATTCTAGATGTCTTTAGGAGCACAAGTCTAAAGAGATTACTCGAACTAAGGGTTTTCTTAACGAAATTAAGAAATATTTTACCCAATACATTAAGGTTAAGATGACATCACTAATGCTTTCTTTGATGTCTATGGAGTATAAGGGTCAAGGAAATGTGAGGGAGTAGATTATGAAAATTCTTTATATTGCTTTAAAATTTAAGGCACATAAGATCAAACTTTCTAACATTTATTTGTTCTTATGGTTTTGGCACTGCTTCCTATACAGTTTAACCAATTCAAGTTACAATTGTCAAAGGGAGAAATATACTCCATTTGGGTTCATTTCTCATTGTGTTCAAGAGGAAGAAAAGTTGAAGCATTACAAGTGCAAAAGTACTCATTTGTTTAGTGCTCATTTAGTTAGTGTCTCTAAGAATAAGGGCAATAAAAAAATATTAGAATAAAATTTATAAGGGTCCAACTTAAAAGAAACAATAATAAGTTATAAAGGTTTGATTTCTTTTGTAACATGTTAGGACACATGTGAAGTTGAAGAAATGAATTATATGGTACAATCATAGATTTGTGTCTAATGATACAAAATCAAGGATATATAAATCAAAGAAATTCACCTATGAGCTTAAGTAGGACTCTCATTAATGAAATTATTAATTTCATATTGATTATCTCATTCGGTTTTGAGATAAATTTGGTTGACAATTGTATATACTACAAGTTCAGTGAGAGTAAAACCAAGTGATACTCATATTGCTAAAGAAGACAAATCTAGTCTTACTCAATGCCCTAAAATTAACCATGAAATTTAGAAAATTCAAAAGATTCTCTATGCATAAGCTATTGAGAATCTAATTTATGCTTAAGTATGTATGCGTTTGGAAATTGTGTACATTGTTAGAATGTTAGACAGATATTTAAGGAATCATATTATGGACCATTGGATAGCAGCCAATGGGGTTATGAGATATCTTCAAAGAACAAAAATTACATGCTCACATGTCAGAGTTTTGGTAAGTTAGAGATCATCAAGTTTACAGACTTCGATTATAATAGAATATTGATGCAAAAGAATTTTGTCACTTGAACTGCTAATTGTATATTGAATAGAAAGACCACTTCAGTTATTTTGTGACAATAAATATGCATTCATTTATTGAATAAATAATAGGAACACTTCAAGTTTAAAGCACATAAATATTAAGTTCCTAGTTGTTAAAGAAAATTAAGAGCAATTGTGTGTCTATCGAGCATGTTAGTACAAACTAAATAATTGCGCGCATATTAAGAAACTGTCACCCTAGGTCTTTCATGAGAACACAACTCATGTGGGAGTAATGTTATTTAAGGATATTCGGTTTTAGTGGGAGCTTGTAATTTTGAAAATTGCTCATTCGTTTTAGACACAATTTTGGTTACTTCAGTTTAAGGATATTTTAAGATTATTTTCTGCAGAAATAAAGTTCTTTTGGTTTATGCACACTCTTAATTCAGTAAAGTTGATCTCACTAAGGTTTAGGAGGACCAATTGGAAATAGACATGTTCGGTTTACATTTCATGTAATTTTCCATGCAATACATCCATGATTGATCTATGTCATTTGACTATGTTTGTATACGTAACCATTTATGGGTCCAGTTAAAATTGATATGACGAAGAACGCTTTGATCTTATATGGATATAATTGATGGATGAGATTGTTATAGAATACCTATTATATGATATAAATTTTTTTAGCTTATATGGTTGTACATTTATCAGGAAACATATGTTGCCCAAGTTAGAGATTGTTGGATTAAAATCCTCAATTGTGGGCACATATGTAAAATGTAAGTTGTTATTATAAAAGATGACACAAAATCGAGTGACCAATTATGTTAGACATGTCATAGGTATTAAAGTGACAAGGAAATAAAAGTGTAGATACTATAAGATATATTTATAATTCAATGAGGGGCAGAGTTATAAATATTTTTTTATCAGCAAAGCGAAGTATATTATTAAGATAAATATACAACGCAAGTCGAACATGCGCCTCATCAAAAACCTCCCTAAGCCTAACGGAGGAAAAGAGTACGACATGTCGACTTAAAAAGAGAAACCAAAGACCCCTCCCCTTACAAACCATCAAATCGAAGCCTGAAATAAAGAGACTCGAGACACCCCTTTCTTCGCTAGAGCGTCAGCTAACCCATTCGCCTCCCGGAAAATGTGAGAAAAGAAAACAGAACCTAACGTCAAACAAGCACGGTCGATCGCACGAAAAAACTCCCACAAGCGCCATGGGCGACGCTCCACCTGCAACACCCACCCAATTGCCACTTTGGAATCCGACTCAACAATAAGAGGACGATCAGCCCATTTAGACGCAACAAAATAGTCCAAAGCAAAAGCTATCGCCCGAATCTCAGTAACATTAGAATCAAGAGTACCAAGTGGCCCCGAAAACAACGCGAGGATACGACTCTGAGCATCACGCAACACCCCCCCGAAACCCGCAGGCCCCGGCTTCCCACGAGCAGAACCATCCACCGAAAATTTTAAAGTTACCCCAATAGGGGGCTCCTAACACACTCCCAACCGGTCTATCTGTTTGTCAAATCCTTCTCGATACAAACTCAGACAGTCCCACCAAAGAGATTCACTGACGGACAACCCTTCCTTAAGGGTCTTCACCCAATAAAAAGATCGTAACTTGACCAAGAAACCTATCTCCGATGCCGGGACAAATTTTCCGTTAAAAACAAAGTCGTTGCGCGCAAGCCACAACGACCACAAGAATGCATCAATACTCGACACCCAGAGCTTCCTCAATATGCCTTTAAACGAACAATGCATATCCGGGAGAAGGAAATCTGCTAATGTTTTAGGCATAGGCAAAGAAATCGCCCACCACCCTCGAAACCAATTCCACAAGCCTTGAGCAAACGGGCATAAGTAAAACAAATGTTCAATATCTTCCTCCCTCTCGCGGCATCACCTACACAAACCTTGGTGTTCGCCCAAATCAATCTCATGTATCCGCAAGAACGCAAACGTAGGCAAGCGGCGCAACCAAGCAAACCACAAGAACGCCTGGACCTTAGGAGGAACCAGGACTTTCCACACAAAACAGTCCCCAAATTCGCTTTCACCCACCTTGTCCATCATAAGCAAACGAGACAGCCCTTTGACTGAAAAAATCCCATGCTTATCCGGTGTCCAGACAAGCATATCCAGCTCACCTTGTCGCAGCTGTACATGACACACCAAAGACCGAAGGTCCTGCAATTGTCGAGCCTCAAAAGAACGCAGGCTACGACGGAACAAGTCCCCCCACCGATCATGTTGAAAACTCCCCTCGACAGCAATGTCCACTACCAGTGCTAACCGATTAACCACAATTGAGAACAGGCGAGGGAAAACATCTTTTAGCGGCTGCTCAACACACCATGCATCAAACCAAAACAACACTCGTTCCCCCGAGCCAACCTTCCAAACAAACTGAGTCTCGCCCATGTGCTTTTGCACACCCTCCGAACTAACAGTCTGCACTATCTGCTTCCAGATTACAGACATCGGTCCCCTAACCGAAGTATTAAATCGCCACCACTGAGCTGCCTCACCATACTTTGATACAATAATAGCTCGCCATAAAGATGTTTCAAACCTCCAAATCAGCCACCCCCAAGCCGCCAAGATGGCGAGGCCGGTACACCAAACTCCAACTCACTCTGCTCATTTTTCGCTGTAAATTAACCCCGCCCCATAAGAATGCTCGCCTCAACTTATCAATGGCAGCAATCACCCCTTTCGGTACACGAAACAAGCCCATATAATATACTGGGAGGGAAGATAAGACAGAGTTTACCAAAGTGACGCGCACCGTAAACGATAGCGATGTCCTTTTCCAACCCGCGAGCTTCCGACGGACAGATGCAATGACAGGCTCCCATACAGCTATGTTACGCGGATTCACCCCTAGCGGTAACCCCAAATAGACAAACGGTAACTCCCCCCGACGACAAAACAGTACATCTACCATGGATGCAACCAAATCCCCATCCACACCAATCGAATAAAGTGAAGACTTCGAGAAATTAATTCGCAAACCTGAACACACCTGGAAACAACATAAAAGCCTGCGGATGTTCAACGCCGCTTGTACCGATGCTTCAAAAATAGAATGGTGTCGTCGGCAAACTGAAGGTGTGTTAACGTCACCCCCGGAGCCACTGTCACCCCACGAATCAGCCCCATTACCTCCGCTTGTACTAACAGTCGATGCAAAGCTTCAGCCACAATGACGAATAATAACGGCGACAATGAGCAGCCCTGTCGCAGCCCACGTCCCATGTTAAACTCTTTCGTTGCGCTCCCATTTAGCAGAACAGATAAACGAACTGTACCAATACACTCCATTACCCATCCCCGCCAGGTCTCGCTAAAACCCATCGAGCACATGATTTGATCCAGGAATTCCCATCGGACACAATCGTAGGCCTTCGCAAAATCAAGCTTCAGCACACACCCCCCCACCCGACTATGTCGCATAGAGTGTATCGTTTCATTGGCCAACAAAATCCCATCCACTATCTAACGTCCGCGAACAAAAGCTGACTGATGGTCACTGATCAAACCGCCCAACACCACCTGTAACCGTCTAGCTAAAATTTTAGCTAAAATCTTATATATAGAATTTAGCAGGCTGATCGATCGATACTCATGCAAAGAAACCGGCGAATCCACTTTAGGTAGCAGCACAATAAACGTGTTGTTTACACCCACCGGCAACTTTCCCGTGGAGAAAAAAGCATCCAAAAACCGTTCCACATCTACGCTTAGAACCTCCCAACACCGCTTGAAAAACTCCATACTATATCCATCCGGACGTGGAGACTTCGAACCCTCACTTCCTCGCACGATAACCCATGCCTCGTCAATAGTAAATGGCACAATCAAAGCCAAGTTCTCAGTTGTATTCACCCTATTAAAAGCTCCCTCGAAATGCCAACTACAAGACCTCTCTTCCGCAGCGAAATGATTAGAGAAAAAGCTCACAACATGTTTGCGTAATTTGATCGGATCAGTTACCCAAGTACCACCAATAGTCAACCCAACAATAGCATTTCGTATCGCACGCAACTTCGCTGCCCTGTGAAAGAACGCAGTGTTCCTATCACCCAATTTAATCCAAGTCGCTCGCGAATTTTGTCGCCACAACGATTCTTTTCTGCGGATCGCTCGCCACAAAGCTTGCAACCAAGCCCTCTTTCGATCGCACAGCTCGCTACCCTCCCCCACGGCCAGCTCCTCCTCACCACTATCCAAACAATCGATACGACTTTGAATATGTGAAATTTCTTTCTCAATATCCCCGAAGTCCGTTTTATTCCATTGGCGAAGAAAGAGCTTCAAATGTCTAAGCTTAACCGAGATGTTGAAATTACCAATACCCATTCCCGTCAAACGGCACCACTACTCAGCCATACGACTAACATTACGCCTCTCTTCCAACCAAACATTAATGAAACGGAAAGGCCTTGGACCCCAATCAATATCATTACACAACAGAAGAATTGGGGCATGGTCCGATATGCCTCTCGACAATGACAACTGTTCAATCCTAGCAAAACAATCCAACCACCGCACTGATACAAGGAATCTATCGATACGACTCTTTCGACTATCCCTACCAAACCATGTAAACTGTTTTCCTCGCAACGACATATCAATCAAGCTCGCAGCATTCACAAAGGAAACAAAAGAAACCATACCTCTTGACATCGAGCTACAACCTGCTCTCTCCGAGGGACGCAACACCGAATTAAAGTCGCCCGCGACACACCATGGTCCCGAAAAACCTTCGATCGCTGTCAACATCCGTTGCCATAAACCTTCCTGCTCCGACACATCGCAAGCGGCATATACCGCCATAACACAGCAAACTATATCCTCGGGCTTCCATCGCCCTTGAAGCACAATAAAATGTCTATATAACTCAACCGATTCCAGCGCAAAACGATCACCTTCCCAAATCACTAACAATCCACCCGAAGCTCCCACGGATGGCGAAAAAGAAAACTCAAAACCATCACTGTACCACATTCCAGCAACAACCGACGGCACCAGCTCCTCTAATTTCGATTCCTGCATCAAAACCATATCAAAACGCTACCTCCTAATTACATCCCCCACCCGTCTTCTCTTCAACAAAGAACCCAACCCCCTGACGTTCCAGCTCATTAGTCGCATTGCTACAAATTTCGAATGCCGTCCTGCAGCACTCGTGACAAATCGTGCAATATCTCTTCCTCACGGCCCAGAGATGTCACCCCCACCAAGTTCCCCAATGCCGATGTCGCTGTAGCTTCACGGTACAGAACTTGCTGTCTACGATGGAAATCCGAATCTGTTATCGAGGCGTCGGCGACTATAGTTTGGGAAACTCAGCCTCTACTCTTCCTCGGTCTTCCCCTTCCCTGTTTCAGATTTTTCACCACCCCCGACAATGCATTCACCGATTTCGTCTTCTTTAGCACCCCATTAATCCAAATCAGAATAACGGAGTCTGCTTCACCACTTTGGCGTATTACCTGTTCACCGCCCAGCTCTTCAACAGGAATTGGGATCAAACCAATCTGTTCGACAGCGTTTGTCGTAATCGAAACAGAAACCAATCCGTCCGTCACTTGTTCTCCAGTCACCGTCCCCCCCCCCCCCCGTTGGTTTGGAAAACCGGTCAGAGCAGCCTGATTATTTTGGTCAGCCACTTGAGGTTGTTTGATCGAATTGGCTTCTACAGTTCCAATTTTTTGGAACTCTATCCCACTTGGACTCTTTGTGTTATCATACACTCCTAATGCCGGTGAAACACCCACCAGCCCAGCTTCACCGCCGCCCAACGTCATCCCACAGTGAACCGGTGTCGACATAATACACCCAGGCGCGACAACCGGCGTGTCATCAACTACATCATGGTCCCCACGGTAACCATCATTCCAGAGCTGATTACACTTCCAATCTTGCAGCCCTGTTCCCACGTCCTCAGAATTTTCATGCTGATATTCTTCCCCCATGCTCGATTCCGGCACACACTCCGACGTACTACACTCCGATGACTCATCACTGCTAGCGTCACTGGCTGTTGTGCATTCACAGTCAACAAGAGGCCCAAAGATGGTCACCTCTTTGACGAATATATGGTGCAATTTTCCCCCGACTTCCAGCACCACTCTTGTATCGATGAATTCCATTAAATCTGTTTCAATCAACAACCAGCCGCATTCGAACGATGTCGGCGATGTTGTGTTCTCCGCAACTCGAATAAGCGAACCCCAAGTCTTCGCAATGTTTTCGAATGTCTCAAATGACCAAGCGTGTATTGGGACTCCTCGGACTGAAATCCATGCCCGTCGAGTCTGTAATGTCATCCCCGGATCCCAACGTTCTAACTTTGAGAAGCAATCACTAAATCTCGTCTTTGCCAACACCTCCACCTTTGTTTTTGCATCCTTGAACATCAGTAAAATTGCCGGTCCAGCGATTCGCAGGATGGACAAGCCTTGATAATTAGGAATGTTCATCCTCGATGCTAAGTCCTTCAAACTCCAATGGCGATTGCACCAGCCCACCATACAATGTTGAAGAATCTCCACTTTCTCTGCATCAACATGCCCTTGAATCACTTTTGCCGTTATATGTATTCTCTTCGAATTCACACTGTTTATTTCAGATGCCCTTTTTCATCCCCATTTTTCATTCGATCAGACTCACCCAAGCCCCTATTTCTTTGATTCCAGGACGATCCGCGGTCAGCAAATCTTGCCATACTCACCATCAAGCGAGACCCATAAATCCATTTGTTGTTTAGGCGCTCAATCGCCTGATCAACATCTACCCTACTAGCCATCCTGACAAAACCGAACCTCCCTCCATCCTTTGCCCATTTCCGAGGGATGAAAGTGTCTAGCACCACACCATGCCGATCGAACACTTGCCATAGACCTTTCCAGTGCAACGTTTCCGATATCCTACCCACGTACACTGTCCAAGGCTGCCGGCGGCCATTCTCCCTTGCTCCGTCCTTCGCCATTTTCCGTTTTGGTAAATATATATATATATATATATATATATATTTCGTTCCTTTTCGGTGCTAATAGTGACTATTGATTAAACATAAAGGGTTTTTTTCCTCCAAACGGCGCGAAATAAAGAGATAGTGGTCCTCAAGAAATAGGTTTACTTGTATTACTCTTGTCCCCGTCAGAGAGTTTTTTACGGCGAGGGCTAACCTATCTTCTTGAAACATCACAACCACCTTTAAGTGATCTTCATCAAAGGGTTCAAGGTTTTCTGTCCATTAATGAACTCAGGTACGCTTCCGCTTTCGGTTTATTATTCTTGATGATTTGACATGATAGATCCTGAGTATTAGGTTTCAAATTAATTTATGATTTGATTCCAACACTGTTCACTTTGCTTTTGATGTGGTTGAGTTGTTGAAATGAACATGTGTCACTTGTTTCTAATAATCTACAATAAAGAAGTGGCCAAAATAATTTTTGTTATTCGAATGTGTGTTGTTTTTCATAAGGTTTTGCCTTAGAAACTTACACGCGAAACTTAATATGGAAACTATGCATCGAATGGCCAACAACGTGTTGACAAAAAGAAGGACAAAGCCAGTATATAATTGTACAAGTTCTAACATGCATTTTGTGTCGGTTAAAAATCTCTCTAACCCTTATTAGAGGAAAAAGGTACAACACAACTAGGTATAAACTACAAACGATCAACAACCCATATAAATATACAAAAGTCAAACAAGAGCTAACAACAACCATCGAACTAATTAACACACCATATTATTAACTCGTTTTAACAAATCCGATTACTATATTATTAATTCATTTACATTGAACCGTCCAAAAATATATTAAGTAACTAATAAAACATACAAATGGTAATATATTGTTGAGTTTCGGTGGTTCAACAATGAATTAACTAAATCAATATATATCATCTCATTTGTGGTTATCACATTGATATTTTTAGGCGACAATGAACAATAATTTAGGTTTCTTATTACATAGTTTTGGTGTGTGTTTTTGTATATAAACGGAGGCTCTTCTCTCATAGAACGCATTAACATTGCATACAAGAATTAAAAGTGGTATAAACAAAATCAATGGCAGCTCGTTTGGCTATCCTCTTTCTGGTCTTTACATCTCTTGTAGCTTTTCATGAATGTAAGCACACTTTCAATTGTAACCTACACATTGTTTTTTTGTCATTTTCAATATACCCTTTTGATCTATATTTATTTGATCTTTCATTTTTATTACACAGGTAGTAGAGGCAACACCATCGGTGTCTATGGCAATGAGCTTAATCAAAACGTAACAGCAAGCGACAAAATAACACTATCGCCATGCAGTCATACATGGTTAACGAATGGTTGGTGTTGTATAACAGTACATCCAACACTCTGCTATGAAAAAAGAGAGTATTGTCTAACCTATTGCACCTCCATGACTTGATCACTTTGCTTTTGAAATATCTGAATTGTACCAAATGAATCTGTGTAATTTATGTTTTTAATAATTATTAATAAGATATGGCCAAATAAATAAAAAGTGGCCAAATATCATGTGTACAATCGAACAAAAATTAGAGCATCATTTATATATAACCGCACCAAATCAAAGAAACTGAATTTTTTTAGTACTTAAATATCCATTGATCTCTCATTTTGTTTCTAATAGCATTAGTGTTAAAATAGTTTAGTGTATGGTATATACAAATGTTAAATAAGTAAAGCTACGATTTATACTTGTCCAGTACCTCTTTCTGATATCAGAAAACCAAATAACAAATTGTTTACAAAAAATTTTATAATAATCAAGGCATAAAGGCCAATTCCGAGCTGAAGTTTTGAAAATAAAAGGAAATGTGAGTAAATTTGTGGGGCAAAGAAATACAAATGCAAAAGATTTTAGGGAGGGTCGTAAATGCAATATTAACAAAGTAGCAAAGGAAAGTGATATTCTGTAAAAATAATAGAATCGGTCGGTGTAACTCGGCAGTTTACCAAATGTTGTAAGCTTAAAGCATTAGATGATTATAAAGAGAGATAAATCAAATGTATCCTAGTAACTTTCCAACTTTCCTTCAACTCTCATCTAACAATGTTTATTATTTTTAAAAAATCGGATCTAATGAGAGAAAGAGAGGCGTGGACAGTCTTCGTTGGTAATCTTTCAACGTCGATCCATTGGAAGGGGGTATGGCAGGTGTTCGATCGCCACGGAACAGTGGTGGATGTGTTCGTTCCTCGGAAGGTAGATAGAAACGGCCGCAGATTTGGGTTTGTACGGATGAACAACCGCGATGATGCCGAAAGGGTGATCGAAAGATTGAATGAAAAATGGATCTATGGATCGAGAATCACGGTATGTAGAGCGAGATATGGCGAGCGATACTCTTATTGGAAAAGAAAGCAACCTAAAACTGATACAAATCAACCCGATAAGAAAATGGGTCCGCAGCCGCCGGGGACATCGCGATCAGAAGTGGAGGTAAATGATGGTAAGGCCGTCAATTACACAGTGAAGGGATCCGCGGATATCGCAAAGATGGAGATACTAAAGAATTGCGCAATCGGATGGTGTAAAGAGCCATGGAGTATCAAAGAATTGGCGGCGAAATTAAAGTTGCCAGAGATAGAAGGACTCTCAATTCTACGCATTGCAGGGGACGGCATCCTACTCATGTTCAAGGACTCGAATACGCGCGATAGGGTGGTGCAATTGAAGTCGATCACAGACTGTTTCACTCGGATTGAAGTCTGGACCCCTAAAATGTTATTGAATTCACGGAGAGTTTGGCTGTCGATACAAGGAATGCTGATCCATACTTGGTCTCACCATTCGTTCGAGAATATCGCGAGAGTGTGGGGCAATCTGGTTCGAGTGGCAGACTCTACCATCTCGCCAAAATCCTTCGAGCGTGGCTGGATCCTTATTGAGACACAGACAATGATAAATATTGAGGCCACATTATGTTTAGAAGTGGAGGGCAATTCTTTTCCTATTCAAGTCAGGGAGTGTACGTTCGGACCATGGTTGGAATGTGAGTGTAACATGCTTAATTCCGAGGATGAAGATAATGATGATTCTTCGATGCAGGGGTCGGACGGATCAGGTGAGGAACATCAGGCGATTAAGTATCAAATTACGGATGCGCCGAAGGAGGATTCTATTGGAAATCAGATTCAATTAGCCGAGTCACGGCAGTGGCACACGAATCTGTTATGGGACCATAGGGCGGTGACCAGTCAATTGGAGGTGAATAAGGATAAGGAGCAGTCACAGTCGGCACAGCTACAGGCTGGTGAGGATACGACGGCGCTGTTGGAGACACAGGGTATCGGAGAGGAAACGGATTTGTTGATAGGGCAAGGTTCAAGGAGTTTCACCAGTGAGGGGAAACAGAGTCTTGGCTACACACCCTTAGTTGAGGAATTTAAATCCAATTCAAACTCCGCTGATTGGAATACTACACTCCAGGAGGTAATTAACTCTATCCCCAAGGCTATAGAGGTGGTGGAAAACGTGGATTCTAGTAGAGAGAAAATAAGAAATTCAGTGGGCGACAACGCAGGACTCTCAGATACGGGCAATATCATTTGCATAAACGGTAAAAAAACAAAATCAGTCAACTCTATCTCCGGTGTGATATCGGCAGTGAAACCTGGGAGGGGCAGGCCGCGAAAATTCTTCAACACCCAGATTGTATCAACACAACTTGCAAACGCGTCTTTGACTGATTCCGATGTACAAAACCGGCAACGATTGATTGCTAAAGAGATAGAGGCGACAGTGGCATTGGGGGACATTGTGGGCGTGAGAACTGTGGGATGTGAAGCGGACATTATCAAAGATTTACAGCAGGTTTTTACCGGGGACAGGCGATAATTTCTGACATTATGCGGATCGTGTCGTAGAACGTTAGGGGGTTGGGTTCAAATTTGAAGCGTAGGACAGTTGGTGACGTTGTAAAGAAGCAAAGGGTGGATATGGCATTTTTTCAAGAGTCGAAATTAGAGGAGGTTTCAGCACGAATGCTCACGTGTATGTGGTTATCGGATGGTTTTGATTTTGTCTTTTCGCCGTCGATATGCGCATCAGGGGGCTTGATAACGGTTTGGGAAACATCACGCTTCAATCTATCTTCTGTAGAGGCGGATAGAAATTTTATCTTCGTTAAAGGTAAATGGCTTGCGGATGATTTAAGTTGTTGCATGCTGAATGTATATGCACCTTGTGACGCAGATGAACGAAATCAGTTGTGGCAAAGACTGGGGGAGATTATACTGGGCGTTGATGAACCTTGGTGTATCGCGGGGGATTTCAACTCCATACGTTGGCAATCGGAACGAGCGGGATGTAACACAGTATCGACAGGTATGCAAGATTTTTCTGATTTTATCGAACTCACGGGGCTTGTTGATTTGCCGTTGATAGGAAAACAGTTTACTTGGTTTGGGAGGGGTTTTAGGCGCAGTCGGTTGGATAGGTTTCTTCTTTCTCCTAGTTGGGTCGATGCTTTCAATAATATCGGTCAACATGCCTTGCCTAAGGGGATTTCGGACCATACACCCCTCGTGTTGTTGTGTGATGAACAGGACTGGGGACCCCGCCCCTTTCGTTTTATAAACTGCTGGTTGGAAAATAATAAAAGTGTGGCTGAACTCTCCAATGGATGGAGCCGGTTGTCGGACCAGGGGGTTGGTAGTGCTAACATTATGGTAAAACTCCGAAACATGAAGATTTTCCTGCGCGTTTGGAACCGGACGGTTTTTGGCGATGTGGAAAAGGAGATACAGTTGATGCAAGGGAAATTAGACGATGTTGATGCAGCGGCTTCGAACGAAGAATTGAACGTATCGGAAGCCGCGTGGATTGAAAAGAAAAGAGAATGGCTACATTGTTTATGGCAGGCTATAAGGCGCAAGGAGTCGCTTTGGCGACAGAAATCAAGGGCAAGCTGGTTGCGATTAGGGGATCGAAACACTGCATTTTTTCACCGTACGGCAAAGCTTAGAGCGGTGCGCAATTTGATTTCTGGTCTGATGATACATGGACGATGGGAAACGAATGTTAAGCGCTTGCGGAAATATATTGTGGCAGAATTTGATATACATTTTAAAGCCACACAACGTCGATGCTCTTGGACCATTGAGGGTGATTTTGGATGGGTGGAGAGGCACGATAATGAGATGTTAGTGGCACCGTTTCGCCGTGAGGAAGTGTGGGAGATTATACGGGGGTGTGATGGATCGAAAGCGCCAAGACCGGATGGGTTTAGCATGGCTTTTTTCAAGGTATGTTGGAACACAGTGAGTGAGGATGTGCTAAAATTTCTTGGTGAATTTCATGCAACAGGCAGATTACCACCGGGTGTTAATTGCACTTTTCTCGTGTTGATCCCTAAGCTTGATTCGCCAAAGGTACTTAGCGATTACCGTCCGATAAGTCTCGTTAATTCAATTTACAAAATTCTTGCAAAGGTGTTAGCTATGAGGCTGCAAAGGGTGTTAGGAGCGCTGATTAGTGAGCATCAGTCGGCTTTCATCCGTGGCCGACAGATTACAGACGGTATCCTGCTGGCAAATGAGATAATTCATTCTTTACGGAAGAGTTCGAGGGGTGGCTTGGTACTTAAGTTAGACTTTGCTAAAGCCTATGACTGTGTGCGATGGGATTTTCTCGATCATATGCTGGTTAGTATGGGTTTTAGTGAGACTTGGCGCCATTGGATATCAGAATGTACTTCAACGGTTCGCATGTCTGTTTTGCTAAATGGGTGTGCTACATCTGAATTTAATTTGGGGCGTGGTTTGAGACAGGGCTGTCCACTGTCGCCTTTGTTGTTTGTTATTGTAGCGGAGGCTCTTCATAGTTTATTGGTTCAAGCTGAGTCGGCGGGACTGATAAAGGGCGTTTGTGTTGCACCGGGTGTATCTATATTCCTGGTTGTGCCGACAATATCCGACGGTTACTCAATTGCTTCCAAGTTTGCACAGGTTTACAAATAAATTTTAGCAAGTCATCTTTATTTGCGATTGGGGTTGATGAGGATTTTACTGAGTTCTGCGCTAAGGCATTGGGATGCCGACGCGGGTCTTTCCCTTACTTGGGGATGCCGCTAGGCTCTAATCCGCGAAGTTTGGCAGTTTGGGAACCGGTCATTGCAAAGGTGAGGCGGAAATTAGCAGGTTGGAAACGTAACTCGTTGTCTTTTGCGGCTCGAGTCACACTGGTTAATGCTGTTCTGTCTTCCCTACCGATTTATTACATGGGAGTATTTCGCATTCCTAAAGGAGTTATCGCAGCAATTGACAAAATCCGCCGTGCTTTCCTTTGGGGTGGTGTAAATCTACAAAGGAAAATGAGTAGAGTCAGCTGGGCTTTGGTGTGCAAACCGAGACACTTGGGTGGTTTGGGAATATCGGATTTACAAGTTCGCAACACGGCTTTATTGTCCAAATGGTCGTGGCGATATGCCACGGATACATCCTCGCTTTGGAGGGCTATTATAGTGGCAAAATATGGGGAGAATGTTCAATGGTGGAGATTTAATTCATCCCGTTCACATGCGATGTCGGTGGTATGGAAGCAAATTGTGCAAACCGCCTGCTCGGATGAAGTGCAACGAAATTTACACGAGAAGTTGGTATGGCAGGTGGGGGCGGGTAATCGAGTTCTCTTTTGGTTTGACTCATGGTGCGCGAGCATGCCATTGAAGGATATTTTCCCAAGGTTATTCTCTTGTGCTATCGATAAATTGGCGTTGGTGGTGGATTATTCGGTGCAGGGGGGGTTCCATCATTCACGTTGGGCTGCATTTTTCCGGCGTCCGCTGCGTGTGTTCGAGGCGGGGCTGTTGCGAGACATGCGGGCAGTGGTAGGCAATACGCATTTACACACTGGTATTTGTGATACGCTGATTTGGACTCCGGATAGGAGAGGTAAGTTCACGGTTAAAGCTATTTCTCAGATTTTGATGCTAGACGAAGCTGGGGAGAGTGAGTTTGGGGCTTGTTTCACGTGGAAGGTATTAGTCCCTCCGAAAGTACAGGCTTTCCTATGGTTTGTGTGGTTACGTCGCCTGCCGACTTTTGCATTCTTGAGCCGAAGGGGGGTTGTGTTTGAAGGGCAATGCACGACGTGCATTTGGTGTCGGGAATGTGAGGAAGACATTGATCATTTGTTATACCTATGCCCGGTTGTTCAGCGTTTCTGGGATTGGTTTCGTTGTTGGTGGGGTGTGAGTTTGCCGCTACCACGATCATTGGCTGAATTTTTTGTTCCTGACTTCCATTGCTCGTTTTTGGGTATGCGTCGTAGTATGTGGGTATCGTGCGTGGCAGCGATGTTATGGTCGATTTGGCTAGCACGAAATGAGATGGTATTCAACAAGAAACTCTTACCGGTTGAGGAGGTATGTTTTTTGATTAAATTGCGTTCGTTCTATTGGTTGCGGACTTTAAAGACTGACTTGTGCATTGCCGAGGCATTGTGGTGGGATTGTCCGAGTCTATATTCCGAGACGCCTCCCTCGCGACCAGCGCGGGTTGGTGTGGTATGGGAGCCGCCATCGAGTGGGTCGTTGAAGTTTTCGGTGGATGGTTCAGCACGTGGGAAGCCGGGTCCGGCAGGCTATGGGGGAGTGTTACGCGATGAGTTTGGGAGTATATTGGCGTTATTTTCTGGCCCCCTTGGGTGTATCGAATCAAACGAGGCTGAATTGCGAGCGATTGCGTTCGCTCTGTCGCAAAGGAGGGGGTAACGCGCGTTTCGTTGTTTTGTGCTTGTTAGTGATAGGTCGATTTGGTGTTTTTCCCGCTTGTATTTCTTTGGACTATGGTTTCACCACATACGGTTCGTACTCTTTTCCTCCGTTAGGTTTTAGGGAGGTTTTTAATGAGGCGGCCGTTGTGGTCTTTGGTTGTATATTGCATATTAATATACGACATTGTTGAGCAAAAAAAAACAAATCTACCACAAATTTTGATGCTGAGAGATATTGTGTGTCATCGAACGAGTGGACCAACTTTCGTTGTGATGCTCATTAACTTGAACTGTCACTGCATCTCTCGATGTCAGTGGCTGCAATAAACACTTTCATGCAAAATAGCATTCAAACCTAAAAGGTTAAACAAGAAAGAAAGCTTCATAAAATAAGTTGAAGTTCACAATCCAAAATAACTATCGTTCTAATCGAAAAAAAAACAGTAAATCATCATTCAAGTTTTACAAAACAATTAAGCGGAAATAAATGAGAACATCTATATCTATCTATCTCGAAGTATTTCTACGAAATTTCCCTTGCTCAAGCACTTGTATCCTCTTTGACACTAAGAGATCTGTCTTGTCATTACCTCTATTCACCAAAAAGTAGGCTTAAACTGCCTTGGATGAAGCTTCAAAATGAGGAGAAAATGATCTTCCAAACGATAAAAATTGATCTTGGAAAAGGTAAGGATAAGATGATATATATATATATCAAGATGCCTTCTTTCTTTCCAATAGGGTAAATACAAGTGTCCCTTATGGATTTGCAGGTGTAAAAATTTGTACAAGGCAGTTGCACCAAATTGTCAGCTTATCATTCTTTGATCTTACCTTTTTGACAGCTTTTAATGCGCTGACAATCCTGGACGCAATTTGGTAATAATCCTATTTCAATGTGGGGACATCCAGTTCGTACAACAGCTGTCGTAACTAACTGCCAACTCATTTTCCTTTGATCTTATCCGGGAAGCTGTCAATGTGGCGACAATTACCATTTCAATACACCGACATCATGTCCGGACAAAAGTTGTTGTAACTAACTTCCAGCTCATTGTCCTTTGATCTTATCTGACAGCTGTTGACAGTTGTCAATATAGCGACAATGCCTAGACGCAATCTAAACAACGTTTATGTAGAGGCATCACAATACAACGACAGTCTTGGCTGTAATAATAAAATGCTTTTACAACGACATTAGCAGTGTAGTGACAAAACAACAAAAATTGGCAGAAATAAGGAGAATTCAAGCAAAGTGAACTGAGTTGAAAAATATACAAATAGTAAACTAAAAATGCAAGAATGCATGCATGAGATACCTTAGAGAGGAAGAAATTAAGTTCAATCTTTGTGAGCCAAAATGCGTAAACAATCACTTAGAGAGATAATTAGTTTACATTGTCAGGACCCCATTGTTAAGGGATAGGTTCTAGTTGATCCTTATAAAAACTAGGGAGAGGGTTCTATCTTAGCCCATGAAAAGATAGGTTTAAAAGGTTACTCTTAAGCTTGTAAAAAGAAAGAATTCATGGTAGTGAATTGAGAAATCCTTAGTGTGGATGCTAAGGTGGTGGATGTAGACCTTGGTTGAGAAGGTCGAACCACTCTAAAATAGATCATGTCAAAATTGTCATTTCTTTCATCTATTTTTGCTTCCCAACTTCACAAGAGATCTTTACACCTTATATTGTCTATATTCATAAAGAGCACAAGGCCAACATACTAGGCATAAGCAAACCTTAAACATAACATCCACATAACAAGGAGTTTAAACGTGCTCCTATAACAAAATATCCATATAAGTCCCCATTGCTTGACTATTACATCATTAACTTAAAATAGTTCATACTTGAGGATAGCAAAAGCTCAACTAGCACACTTGGAGGCCCTCTTCTTGCACTAGCAACCCACGAACTACGGATCTGCATTGTCGAACAAAAGAGAGCATAAGCACAAGCTTAGTGAGGGTGAGCACAAAAAACAAACCTCGACAATGCAGAGTCCAAGCACGAGCACACAACCAAGGTAGAATGCATGATCTTACCTTCGAACCGCATGAGTCAAAATAATAACGATGCATGAACACAATTATCAACATCATGCCATGCTCAACAACTCATAAGATCAACGCACGGAAATACATATATCAATGTATTAACAAACACATTCCTCAATCCGTATTGGCACCTAGCTATGACCCGAATACGCGGATAACCGTTGGAACTCAAACTCACATCCAACCACAACCATTACCTTACAGTGGGATTACACTCATCACCGTTTCACGCGGAGGGGATTCCACTCATCCCCACGCTCCGTCGATGAGATTCCACTCATCACCGACTAACATATATATAAGAGGATTTCCGGGCGAACCTGTAATCCATCTTGATGACTACCATCACCAAGACCACGCGCGCATTTTGACTCATGTTTGCACACTAAACATCCTAATGATCGATCATTGTACCCAAGCATACTAGTGCCAATGCTAACACATTTCACAATCTTTCACAACACAATTTCTTACCAATTTCCGTGCTTAGCACGTACTCACCATGATCTACCATAATGCACAAACCACATTTCCACAAACCACATGCATATAACAATGTATCAATATCATTCCTCAACACACATGTATATCACAATATACATAACCACATTAATCACAATTAACATGAAACAAGAGGCATAATTTACATTTAAAGTTCAATTAAAGTCTCCAACTAAAGCTTGGGATTAGACTACCAATCTAATCCCAACTCTAGGTGGGTTTACCAAGCCCAACCTAGTCCACACGCTTGAACCAACGTTTGAAAACCAATTTAAAAACGTATAACCACTCACCGACTATTCCAAGCTCAACAACACTAGCTGATCAAGCTCCCAACGGTTCCGGATTCGATCCTGAGGCTTCACCAACACAATTCCTTGCTTCTAAACATCCCAACACAATCAAAATAACCACAAATCAGTCCACAAATCAATGTAGCAAACCCGAAACACAAACCAAGAACAAAACACATGATTTCAAGCTAAAGACAACCCCAAAATCCTCATTCCCGAGCAGCCCTAAAGCACATCCAAAAACCATTGATTCAAACACCTTTAACACTCCCAAAAGCTTCCAAAACAACCATTATATAACAACCAATCATTAGCCAACAATTTCCCACATCAAACACCGCCAAAACTAAACATTTGAACTCTCTAAAACCCAATTTCGGGAAACATCATAAAACCATGTAAAAATCGAGTATGTTGGACCTTATAAGATGCTTTTAACTTATCTAACAACATTAAATCAAAAACTCATCTAAAGGTTATCAAAGTTTTACCATCAAAACTTAAAAACTCAAAATGTAAAAACTATGTGCTTTCATGAAAATAAAGGTATGAACTTGTAGAGAAAAGAGAGGACAAGTCAAAAATGGGTTTACCTTTGAAAAATCTCCAACAACAAGCAAGAAAGATGATGGAATAGTGAACACAATGGTGAAGGGGTTTTTCACGTTAGAAATGGGGAGGTACAAGATGATAGCCTTTTTGTGTTTGAAAAGTAAAAGAAAAGGTTTTATTTTTGCAAGTCCACATATTTACCAATTTTTCATTAATGAGATGGCTAAAATTCTCATCTCCTAGAACCCATGGGATTTGATTTAGAAGATAGGCCCAACATAGATTTTAATTATTTTGAAAATGAAACCGAAACCCGAAATATTATTTTAATATTATTTTCACCCGACCCCCAAACCCGGGTGTTACAAAGTTAATATTTTGTGTAAAGATAAAATATTAATGGAATGTTCGATATCTTGATATATGGTTTACCTTTATTCAAATTTGTTATTATTTTGATTATATTTTAATTTGATTGAAAGATAAAATTAAAACAAATATTTTGAAACAATTAAATTCATATTTTTGCTTCAGATATCTAATATTTTAATGAATTAATTGAAACATAATGTCACCAAAGTGGCTGCTTTTCTGTAGATTAGTTCATTTAAAATATCAAGATGATTATGAGTTTTTGTAATTCATGCGTTTATTAATTGACCTAAAGGAAAGTTAATATTTGGCAGAATTACAACAACTGTGGCGATAAATGTGTTACAATTATAAGGTATTTTATATGAGCAATACGTTATTCCAAAGATTAGCCTATTGTTTGACATAGTTTATTGTCAATGTTTGATTGCTACAACAAGAGTACCGCTTACAGTTAATATTATCGTCCAAAGACTTGATATTAATGTTGTGTTTGGTATCTTGAGGGGAACTAGCTATTATTTTGAATTTATTTGTTTACTTATGAGTATTTATGTGAGCTTGTTTTATTTTATTTTATTTTTGTTCTATATTTAGGTAATTTATCTATGCTATCACAATATATGTTAAATACATTCTACACACATGTTTAATGAAACTAACTTCAAGGAATAGAAAAGACACTTACATATAATATTCGGTTGTATGAACATAGACTTTGCACTAAGGAAAGAACATCTTGCACCTCTATTGCGGTAAGCACCCAAAAAAGATATTTTGAGAGGTGAGATCGTTCGAATCGCACAAGTCTAATGATCATAAAATACAACATTCTAGATGTCTTTAGGAGCACAAGTCTAAAGAGATTACTCGAACTAAGGGTTTTCTTGACGAAATTAAGAAATATTTTACCTAATACATTAAGGTTAAGATGACATCACTAATGCTTTCTTTGATGTCTATGGAGTATAAGGGTCAAGGAAATGTGAGGGAGTAGATTATGAAAATTCTTTATATTGCTTCAAAATTTAAGGCACATAAGATCGAACTTTCTAACATTTATTTGTTCTTATGGTTTTGGCACCGCTTCCTATATAGTTTAACCAATTCAAGTTACAATTGTCAAAGGGAGAAATATACTCCATTTGGGTTCATTTCTCATTGTGTTCAAGAGGAAGAAAAATTGAAGCATTACAAGTGCAAAAGTACTCATTTATTTAGTGCTCATTTAGTTAGTGTCCCTAAGAATAAGGGCAATAAAAAAATATTAGAATAAAATTGATAAAGGTCCAACTTAAAAGAAACAATAATAAGTTATAAAGGTTTGATTTCTTTTGTAACATGTTAGGACACATGTGAAGTAGTTAAAGTTTAAAAGCGAGCAACAACTTCGGTTATTTTGAGTGATCAATGGGCTATAAATTTTATGATCCCATAATTAAGATTATTCTAAGGAGAGATTTATAAGTTTTTTATGATGTTGAGTTTGGAGGGAGAAATAAGGTTAGATGCATTGTTACTGAGGAGGAATTAAATTATTTTGAGTGATCCATGAGCTATAAATTTAATTCCTCCTATCACTTTTTACAATGTTTAGGTTTTCACACCTATCATTAATCAAGAAGTGAATCTAGTACCTCAATAAAACAATGTTGAACAACTCTCATTCAAGATAAGATAATCATGACGCTTCTTGCTTATTTTGAGTGATCCACGAGCTATAAATTTTGTAGAGTCTTTCTCTTCAGTTTCATTGAAAGACTCTTTTAGGATAATCATGACGCTTGTTGCTTATTTTAATCTTGGGCTACATAAGATGGATGTTAAGCTTGTGTTTTTCAATGGTGAAATTGAAGAAATGAATTATATGGTACAATCATAGATTTGTGTCTAATGATACAAAATCAAGGATATATAAATTAAAGAAATTCGCCTATGAGCTTAAGTAGGACTCTCATTAATGAAATTAATAATTTCATATCGATTATCTCATTCGGTTTTGAGATAAATTTGGTTGACAATTGTATATACTACAAGTTCAGTGAGAGTAAAACCAAGTGATACTCATATTGCTAAAGAAGACAAATCTAGTCTTACTCAATGCCCTAAAATTAACCTTGAAATTTAGAAAATTCAAAATATTCTCTATGCATAAGCTATTGAGAATCTAATTTATGCTTAAGTATGTATGCGTTTGGAAATTGTGTACATTGTTAGAATGTTAGACAGATATTTAAGGAATCATATTATGGACCATTGGATAGCAGCCAATGGGGTTATGAGATATCTTCAAAGAACAAAAATTACATGCTCACATGTCAGAGTTTTGGTAAGTTAGAGATCATCAAGTTTACATACTTCAATTATAATAGAATATTGATCTGACTAGCTAAGAACTCTGTATTGTACTACTTAAAAAACCTTGCGATGAGAGAAAGGGAGGTGTGGACAGTCTTCGTCGGTAATCTCTCAACGTCGATCCATTGGAAGGGGGTTTGGCAGGTTTTCGATCGCCATGGGATAGTGGTGGATGTGTTCGTTCCCTGGAAAGTTGATAGAAACGGCCGCAGATTTGGGTTTGTGAGGATGAACAGCCGCGATGACGCTGAACGGGTGATCGAAAGATTGCACGATAAGTGGATTTATGGATCGAGGATCACGGTTTGTAGAGCGAGATATTGCGAGCGATATTCTTATTGGAAACGAAAGCAATCTAAAACCGATACGGAACAGCCCGATATGGCAAGGAAAATGGGTTCGCAGCCGCCGGGGACATTGCGATCAGAAGCGGAGGTAAATGATAGTAAGGCCGTCAATTACACAGGAAGGGATCTGTGGATAGCGCAAAAATGGAGATATTAAAGAATGGCGCAATCGGATGGTGTAAAGAACCATGGAGTATCAAAGAATTGGCGGCAAAATTACAGTTACCTGAGGTAGAAGGACTCTCAATTCTGCGCATAGCAGGGGACGCAATCTTACTCATGTTTAAGGATTCGAATACGCGCGATAGGGTGGTGCAATTGAAGTCGATCACAGAATGCTTTACGCGGATTGAATTATGGACCCCTACAACGATATTGAATTCACGGAGAGTTTGGCTTTCGATACAAGGGATGCCGATCCATACTTGGTCTCACAAATCGTTCGAGAATATTGCGAATGTTTGGGGCAATCTGGTTCGCGTGGCAGATTCTACCACCTCGCCAAAATCCTTCGAGCGTGGCTGGATTCTAATTGAGACACGGACAATGACAAATATTGAGGCAACGATGTGTTTGGAGGTGGAGGGCGAATCTTTCCCTATCCAAGTCCGGGAATGTACATTCGGACCCTGGTTGGAGTGTGAGTGTAACTTGTTAAATTCCGAGGATGAAGATGATGACTCTTCGATGCAGGGGTCGGACGGATCGGATGAGGGACAACTGGGTGTTAATTATCAAATTGTGGATGTGCCGAAGGAGGATTCTATTGGAAATCAGATTCAACTAGCCGAGTCACGACAGTGGCATACGAACTCGTTATGGGACCATAGGGTGGCGACCAGCCAAGTGGAGGTGACTTCGTCGAAGGATCGGTCGTCGTCGGCACATTTACAGGTTGTTGGGGATACGACTGTTTTGGTGGAGGCACAGGCCATCGGCGAGGAAACCGGCCTGGTGGTGGGGCAAGCCGCTGGGAGTTTCACGAGTGAGGGGAAGAAGAGTCCTGGCTACACACCATTAGTTGAGGAATTTCAGTCCAATTCAAATTCTGTTGATTTAAACACAACAATCCAGGATTTAATTAAATCTATCCCAAAGGCAACAGAGGTGGTGGAAAATGTGGAATCTAATATTGAGAAAACAAGAATTTCATCGGGCAACAACAGGGGACTTTCAGACATTGGTACTATCATTCGGATTAACGGTAAAAAAACAAAATCTATCAACACTCTTATCGGTATGGTATCGTCAGTGAAACCTGGGAGGGGCAGGCCGCGCAAGTTCTTCAACCCACAGATTGTTTCGACGCAAGTAGCAAACGCGTCTTTGACAGATTCTGATGCACAAAATCGGCAACGTTTGATTGCTAAAGAGATAGAGGCGACAGTGGCATTGGGTAGCATTGTGGGCGTGCGAACGGTGGGATGTGAAGCAGACATTATAAAAGACCTCCAACAGGTTTTTACTGGGGACAGGCGATAGTTTCTGCCATTATGCGGATCGTGTCTTGGAACGTTAGGGGGTTGGGTTCGAATTTGAAGCGTAGGACAGTAGGTGATGTAATAAAAAAGCAAAGGGTGGATATGGCACTATTTCAGGAGTCGAAATTAGAGGAGGTTTCAGCAAGAATGCTCACGTGTATGTGGTTATCGGATGGTTTTGATTTTGTCTTTTCGTCGTCGATAGGTGCATCAGGGGGCTTGATAACGGTTTGGGAAACATCACGTTTCAGTTTCTCTTCTGTAGAGGTGGATAGAAATTTTATTTTCGTTAGAGGTAAATGGCATGCAGATGATTTAAGTTGTTGCATGCTGAATGTATATGCTCCTTGTGACGCGGATGCACGAAATCAGTTGTGGCAAAGACTAGGGGAGATTATTTTGGGCGTTGATGAACCTTGGTGTATCACATGGGATTTCAACTCAATACGTTGGCAATCGGAACGTGCAGGATGTAACTCGATATCGACATGTATGCAAGAATTTTCTGATTTTATTGAACATACTGGGCTTGTTGATTTGCCGCTGATAGGAAAACAGTTTACATGGTTTGGGAGGGGCTTTAGGCGTAGTCGAATTGATATATTCCTGCTCTCTCCTGCTTGGGTGGATGCTTTTAACAATATTGGTCAACATGTTTTGCCAAGGGGGGTTTCGGACCATACACCTCTCTTGTTGTTGTGCGATGAACAGGATTGGGGACCTCGCCCTTTTCGTTTTATAAATTGTTGGTTGGAAAATAATAAAAGCGTGCTTGAACTCTCTAATGCATGGAGCCGGCTGTCGGATCAGGGGGTTGGTAGTGATAACATTATGGTAAATCTCCGAAGCATGAAGAATTTCTTGCGCGTTTGGAACCGGACAATTTTTGGTGATGTGGAAAAGGACATACAGTCGATGCAAGGGAAATTGGACGATGCTGATGCGGCGGCTTCGAACGATGAACTGAACGAATCGGAAGCTGTTTTGATTGATAAGAAAAGAGAGTGGTTACAATGTTTATGGCAAGCTATAAGGCGCAAAGAATCGCTTTGGCGACAGAAGTCAAGGGCAAGCTGGTTGCGGTTAGGGCATCGCAACACTGCATTTTTTCTCCGTACGACAAAGCTTAGAGCTGTGCGAAATCAGATTTCTGGTCTAATGATACATGGTCGATGGGAAACGAATGTTAAGCGCCTTCGGAAACATATAGTGGCAGAATTTGCTATGCATTTTAAGGCTGCACAACGTCGGTGCACTTGGACCATTGTGGGCGAGTTTGGACGGGTGGATAGGCACGTCAATGAGATGTTAGTGGCACCGTTTTGTCGTGAGGAAGTGTGGGAGATTATTCAGGGTTGCGATGGATCGAAAGCGCCAGGACCGGATGGGTTTAGCATGGCTTTCTTTAAGGTATGTTGGAACACAGTGAGCGAGGATGTGCTAAGATTTCTTGGTGAGTTTCACGCAACAGGCAGACTATCACCGGGCGTAAATTGTACCTTTCTTGTGTTGTTTCCTAAGATTGACTCACCTAAAGTACTCAGCGACTACCGTCCGATAAGTCTTGTTAATTCAGTATACAAAATTCTTGCGAAGGTGTTAGCTACAAGGTTGCAAAGGGTGCTAGGATCGTTGATTAGTGAGCATCAGTCGGCTTTTATTCGTGGCCGACAGATAACAGACGGTATCCTTCTTGCAAATGAGATAATTCATTCTTTACGGAAGAGCTCGAGGGGTGGCTTAGTGCTTAAGCTTGACTTTGCTAAAGCCTATGATTGCGTGCGATGGGATTTTCTCGATCATATGCTGGTTTGTATGGGATTCAGTGAGGTTTGGCGTCATTGGATGCTAGAATGTGTTTCAACGGTTCGTATGTCTGTTTTGCTAAATGGGTGTGCTACGTCTGAATTTACATTGGGGCGTGGTTTGCGACAGGGCTGTCCACTGTCGCCACTGTTATTTGTTATTGTAGTGGAGGCTCTTCATAGCTTATTGGTTCAGGTCGAGTCGGCGGGATTGATAAAGGGCGTTTGTGTTGCACCGGGGGTAGCTATATCGCACTTACAATTTGCAGATGACACCGTTTTGTTTTTTGAGGCTTCCCCTGGTTGTGCCGACTCTATCAGACGGATCCTCAATTGCTTCCAAGTTTGCTCAGGTTTGCAAATAAATTTCAGCAAGTCATCTTTATATGCGGTCGGGGTTGATGAGGAATTTACTGATTTGTGTGCTAAGGCATTGGGGTGTCGACGCGGGTCTTTCCCTTTCACATACTTGGGAATGCCATTAGGCTCTAATCCGCGAAGCTTGGCGGTTTGGGAACCGGTCATTGCAAATGTTCGGCGGAAATTAGCAGGTTGGAAGCGTAACTCGCTGTCATTTGCGGCACGAGTTACTCTGGTTAACGCTGTCCTATCTTCATTGCCGATTTATTATATGGGTGTGTTCCGCATCCCTAAAGGAGTTATCGCAGCACTTGATAAGATCCGCCATGCTTTCCTTTGGGGTGGTGTAAATCTACATAGAAAAATGAGCAGAGTTAGCTGGAAGTTGGTGTGTAGACCGCGACACTTGGGAGGTTTGGGAATATCGGATTTACAAGTGCGCAACACGGCTTTATTATCTAAATGGTCGTGGCGATATGCCACGGATGCATCATCGCTATGGAGGGCCATTATAGTGGCTAAATACGGGGAGAATGTTCAATGGTGGAGATTTAATTCCTCCCGTCAGCATGCGATGTCGGTGGTATGGAAACAAATAGTGCAAACTGCTTGTTCGGATGAAGTGCAGCGAAATTTACACGAGAAGTTGGTATGGCAAGTGGGGGAGGGTAATCGAGTACTCTTTTGGTTTGACTCATGGTGCGCGAGCAGGCCATTAAAGGATATTTTTCCAAGGCTATTCTCTTGTGCTGTCAACAAATTGGCGTTGGTTGTGGACTATTCTGTTCAAGGGGTTTTCATCACTCACGTTGGGCTGAATTTTTCCGTCGTCCGCTTCGTGTTTTTGAGACGGGGCTGTTGCGAGACATGCGGGCAGTGCTAGGCAACACGCATATATACAGAGGAATTTGCGATAAGCTGATTTGGACTCCGGATAGGAGAGGTATGTTCACGGTTAAAGCTGTTTCTCAGGTTTTGATGTTAGATGAAGCTGGGGAGAGCGAGTTTGGGGCATGTTTCACGTGGAAAATTTTAGTCCCACCGAAAGTACAGGCTTTCTTGTGGTTTGTGTGGTTACGTCGCCTGCCGACTTTTGCTTTTTTGAGCCGTAGGGGTGTTGTTTTTTAGGGGCAATGCACGTTGTGCTTCTGGTGTCGGGAATGGGAGGAAGACGTCGATCATCTGTTGTACTTATGCCCGGTTGTTCAGCGTTTATGGGACTGGTTTCGTTGTTGGTGGGGAGTGTGTCTGCCGTTACTACAAACCTTGTCCGAGTTTTTTGTACCTAACTTCCATTGCTCGTTTTCGGGTATGCGTCGTTGTATGTGGGTGTCGTGTGTAGCAGCGATGCTATGGTTGATTTGGTTAGCACGAAATGAGATGGTATTCAACAAGAAACTTTTACCGGTTGAGGAGGTGTGCTTTTTGATTAAATTGCGCTCGTTTTATTGGATGCGGACCTTAAGGACTGATTTGTGCATTGGCGAGGCATTGTGGTGGGACTGTCCGAGTCTTTTTTCTGAGCCATCACTTTCGCGATCAGCGCGGCTTGGTATTGTTTGGGAACCACCATCGCGGGGGACATTGAAATTCTCGGTGGATGGTTCTGCACGTGGTAAGCCAGGTCCGGCAGGCTATGGGGGTGTGTTACGCGATGAGCATGGAAGCATATTGGCGTTATTTTCTGGCCCTCTTGGTTGTATTGACTCAAACGAGGCTGAATTGCGAGCGGTTGCTTTCGCATTGTCATACTTTCGGAAGTCAACATGGGCAATGTTTCCGTTGATAGTGGAGTCGGATTCTATGGTTGCTATTAGTTGGGTATTACATATGGACAAACGGCCATGGCGATTTTGGGAGGTATTTCGCGAGATTGACAGTTGTTGTTCATCTCTATCTTCGGTGTGCTTTTCTCATATTTTCCGTGAGGCGAATGGTTTAGCGGACGCTTTGGCAAAGGAGGGGGTAACGCGTATTTCGCTGTTTTGTGCTTGTTAGTGATAAGTTCCTTTGGTGTTGGTTCCGTTTGTACTTTCTTTGGACTCTTGTTTCACCACATACGGTTCGTACTCTTTTCCTCCGTTAGGATTTAGGGAGGTTTTTAACGAGGCGACCGTTGTGGCTTTTTGGTTGTATATTGTTTCTTAATATACGACATTATTGAGCAAAAAAAAAAGAATTTTGTCACTTGAACTGCTAATTGTATATTGAATAGAAAGACCACTTCAGTTATTTTGTGACAATAAATATGCATTCATTTATTGAATAAATAATAGGAACACTTCAAGTTTAAAGCACATAAATATTAAGTTCCTAGTTGTTAAAGAAAATTAAGAGCAATTGTGTGTCTATCGAGCATGTTAGTACAAACTTCATAATTGCGCGCATATTAAGAAACTGTCACCCTAGGTCTTTCATGAGAACACAACTCATGTGGGAGTAATGTTATTTAAGGATATTCGGTTTTAGTGGGAGTTTGTAATTTTGAAAATTGCTCATTCGTTTGGTTACTTCAGTTTAAGGATATTTTAAGATTATTTTCTGCAGAAATAAAGTTCTTTTGGTTTATGCACACTCTTATTCAGTAAAGTTGATCTCACTGAGGTTTAGGAGGACCAATTGGAAATAGACATGTTCGGTTCACATTTCATGTAATTTTCCATGCAATACATCCATGATTGATCTATGTCATTTGACTATGTTTGTATACGTAACCATTTATGGGTCCAGTTAAGATTGATATGGCGAAGAACGCTTTTTTCTTATATGGATATAATTGATGGATGAGATTGTTATAGAATACCTATTATACGATAGAAATTTTTTTAGCTTATATGGTTATACATTTATCAGGAAACATATGTTGCCCAAGTTGGAGATTGTTGGAATAAAATCCTCAATTGTGGGCACATATGTAAAATGTAAGTTGTTATTATAAAAGATGACACAAAATCGAGTGACCAATTATGTTAGACATGTCATAGGTATTAAAGTGACAAGGAAATAAAAGTGTAGATACTGTAAGATATATTTATAATTCAAAGAGGGGCAGAGTTATAAATATTTAATAGTTGATTTAATAATCAACTATATAAAGAGATAGTGGTCCTCAAGAAATAGGTTTACTTGTATTACTCTTGTCCCCATCAGAGAGTTTTTTACGGCAAGGGCTAACCTATCTTCTTGAAACATCACAATCACCTTTAAGTGATCTTCATCAAAGGATTCAAGGTTTTCTGTCCATCAATGAACTCAGGTACGCTTCCGCTTTCGGTTTATTATTCTTGATGATTTGACATGATAGATCCTGAGTATTAGGTTTCATATTAATTTATGATTTGATTCCAACACTGTTCACTTTGCTTTTGATGTGGTTGAGTTGTTGAAATGAACATGTGTCACTTGTTTCTAATAATCTACAATAAAGAAGTGGCCAAAATAATTTTTGTTATTCGAATGTGTGTTGTTTTTCATAAGGTTTTGCCTTAGAAACTTACGCGCGAAACTTAAGATGGAAACTATGCATCGAATGGCCAACAACGTGTTGACAAATACAAGGACAAAGCCAGTATATAATTGTACAAGTTCTAACATGCATTTTGTGTCGGTTAAAAATCTCTCTAACCCTTATTAGAGGAAAAATGTACAACACAACTAGGTATAAACTACAAACGATCAACAACCCATATAAATATACAAAAGTCAAACAAGAGCTAACAACAACCATCGAACTAATTAACACACCATATTATTAACTCGTTTTAACAAATCCGATTACTATATTATTAATTCATTTAAATTGAACGTCAAAAAATATATTAAGTAACTAATAAAACATACAAATGGTAATATATTGTTGAGTTTCGGTGGTTCAACAATGAATTAACTAAATCAATATATATCATCTCATTTGTGGTTATCACATTGATATTTTTAGGCGACAATGAACAATAATTTAGGTTTCTTATTACATAGTTTTGGTGTGTGTTTTTGTATATAAACGGAGGCTCTTCTCTCATAGAACGTATTAACATTGCATACAAGAATTAAAAGTGGTATAAACAAAATCAGTGGCAGCTCGTTTGGCTATCCTCTTTCTGGTCTTTACATCTCTTGTAGCTTTTCATGAATGTAAGCACACTTTCAATTGTAACCTACACATTGTTTTTTTGTCATTTTCAATATACCCTTTTGATCTATATTTATTTGATCTTTCATTTTCATTACACAGGTAGTAGAGGCAACACCATCGGTGTCTATGGCAATGAGCTTAATCAAAACGTAACAGCAAGCGACAAAATAACACTATCGCCATGCAGTCATACATGGTTAACGAATGGTTGGTGTTGTATAACAGTACATCCAACACTCTGCTATGAAAAAAGAGAGTATTGTCTAACCTATTGCCCCTCCATGACTTGATCACTTTGCTTTTGAAATATCTGAATTGTACCAAATGAATCTGTGTAATTTATGTTTTTAATAATTATTAATAAGATATGGCCAAATAAATAAAAAGTGGCCAAATATCATGTGTACAATCGAACAAAAATTAGAGCATCATTTATATATAACCGCACCAAATCAAAGAAACTGAATTTTTTTAGTACTTAAATATCCATTGATCTCTCATTTTGTTTCTAATAGCATTAGTGTTAAAATAGTTTAGTGTATGGTATATACAAATGTTAAATAAGTAAAGCTACGATTTATACTTGTCCAGTACCTCTTTCTGATATCAGAAAACCAAATAACAAATTGTTTACAAAAAAATTTATAATAATCAAGGCATAAAGGCCAATTCCGAGCTGAAGTTTTGAAAATAAAAGGAAATGTGAGTAAATTTGTGGGGAAAAGAAATACAAATGCAAAAGATTTTAGGGAGGGTCGTAAATGCAATATTAACAAAGTAGCAAAGGAAAGTGATATTCTGTAAAAATAATAGATTCTGTCGGTGTAACTCGGCAGTTTACCAAATGTTGTAAGCTTAAAGCATTAGATGATTATAAAGAGAGATAAATCAAATGTATCCTAGTAACTTTCCAACTTTCCTTCAACTCTCATCTAATGACTTAAACAAACAAATCTACCACAAATTTTGTTGCTGAGAGATATTGTGTGTCATCGAACGAGTGGACCAACTTTCGTTGTGATGCTCATTAACTTGAACTGTCACTGCATCTCTCGATGTCAGTGGCTGCAATAAACACTTTCATGCAAAATAGCATTCAAACCTAAAAGGTTAAACAAGAAAGAAAGCTTTATAAAATAAGTTGAAGTTCACAATCCAAAATAACTATCGTTCTAATGGAAAGAAAACAGTAAATCATCATTCAAGTTTTACAAAACAATTAAGCGGAAATAAATGAAAACATCTTTATCTATCTATCTCGAAGTATTTCTACGAAATTTCCCTTGCTCAAGCACTTGTATCCTCTTTGTCACTAAGAGATCTGTCTTGTCATTACCTCTATTCACCAAAAAGTAGGCTTAAACTGCCTTGGATGAAGCTTCAAAATGAGGAGAAAATGATCTTCCAAACGATAAAAATTGCTCTTGGAAAAGGTAAGGATAAGATGATATATATATATATATATATATATCATGATGCCTTCTTTCTTTCCAATAGGGTAAATACAGGTGTCCCTTATGGATTTGCAGGTGTAAAAATTTGTACAAGGCAGTTGCACCAAATTGTCAGCTTATCATTCTTTGATCTTACCTTTTTGACAGCTTTTAATGCGCTGACAATCCTGGACGCAATTTGGTAATAATCCTATTTCAATGTGGGGACATCCAGTCCGTACAACAGCTGTCGTAACTAACTGCCAACTCATTGTCCTTTGATCTTCTCCGGGCAGCTGTCAATGTGGCGACAATTACCATTTCAATACACCGACATCATGTCCGGACAAAAGTTGTTGTAACTAACTTCCAGCTCATTGTCCTTTGATCTTATCTGACAGCTGTTGACAGTTGTCAATATAGCGACAATGCCTAGACGCAATCTAAACAACGTTTATGCAGAGGCATCACAATACAACGACAGTCTTGGCTGTAATAATAAAATGCTTTTACAACGACATTAGCAGTGTAGTGACAAAACAACAAAAATTGGCAGAAATAAGGAGAATTCAAGCAAAGTGAACTGCGTTGAAAAATATACAAATTTTTTTGCTCAATCGTAAGATTTTATTAAGAAGAAATCATACAAATAATCCAAACTCGGGCCTCATTAAAAACCTCCCTAAACCTAAATGAAGGAAAAGAGTACCCGAGTTGGACCCGGAAATACACTCGATAGCAAGAAACATCACCCCTCCCTAGGAACAAAAAAAAATGAAAAATGCACACCACACACCCACCCTTCCGAGAGCAGCCCAGCCATATCGCACCCAACACCCCGTTCCACTGTATCCCCCGCACCCCTTCTGCTACCTCGCATCCAGCTCCCATGCACCCTGTCTCACCGTCGACCCCCATGCCCAAATGCCAAATGCACGTCCTGCCCCTCCAGCAGTCAATTAAAAACCCACACGCACCCAATCCCTCCGATCGACACCTCCATTGGCTAGCATATCCGCAATACCATTCGCTTCACGATTCGCATGTTGAAAAGTGCAATTCACTACACGACATGCGCTATCAATCCTCCTAAACAACCAATTATATTTCCATGGTCTACTCTCCATATTTAATACCCAGGAAAGAGCTACTAACAAATCCGATTCAAGAACGCAAGGCCACGCCCTCCATTGTGATCCACTAAATGCCTCAAGGGCATAGCAAATCGCATGAATTTCAGCTTCATTCGAGTCAAGAATCCCCAAAGGACCAGCAAACATCGCCAACATCTTACCCCTTTCATCGCGTAACACCCCACCGCAGCCCGCAAGTCCCGGTTTTCCTCTAGCTGAACCATCAACATTTAATTTGACCATATTTGCCAATGGCGGCACCCACTTCACCCCTATCCGAGGTCCAATGGCCCGTCCCCTATGCTCACACCACCATGGGCAGTCCCACCACACCGATTCCACAAGCATTGCGGTGTGATCCAGCACATTCACCCAAGAGAATGCTCGCAAGTTAATAGTAAAAAATAAATCCGACGCTGAAATCCTCTTACCATTGAACAAAAGGTCGTTGCGAGTCAGCCACATCGACCACAAAGCCGCTGCACAGCTCGACATCCACCAATGTTTAACCACCCCTCGAAACTGTCCATCGAGTATCATATGCACAAATGTCACTACCGACACCGGCCGAACCATCTCCACCTTCCACCAATCAAAAAACAGTGACCACACCTGCCACATCCAACGACAATGAAGCAAAATGTGATTCGCCTCATCCTCCCCCTCCCCACACCAACGAAAAGAAAAATCATGTGCCTCTAAATGCACCCCACGGTCACGCAGCAAGCATAAAGTCGGTAGTCGATCAAGAAGTACAAACCATACGAAGCACTGTACCTTCGGTGGTGTTAACAACGACCATATACCTACATTATTCCACTCGGTTTCCCCATCCAATCCAAATGTCGCCATTAAGCGCGACAACTTTGCCACTGAGAATGTACCCGTCGGGGTTTGTTTCCAAACCCATTTGTCCATCACCTCCTCAACAAGTTGTAACGCACCCACCACACTTCGCAATTCACACAATTGTGCCTCCTCAAACGCGCGCAATTGTCGTGAAAAGAAACCCTCCCAACTCACATGTCCCAATGACTGATCAACGGAATAATCATATACCAACGCCCACTTATTCACCGCAAGCCGATATAGACGCGGAAATGCCTCACATAACGGAACCTCCAAACACCATCTATCACGCCAAAATAGAGCCTTCTTCCCATTTCCAATCAACCATAAGAAATTAGGCAGCCCCATAAAATGATTTACACTCACCTCATGTTGTATCTCCATAATTTGTCGCCACACAGTCGACATGGCACGCTTCTGGGCTATTGTCATCCTTTGCTGTAACATGTCATTCCCATATTTCGCAGCTACAATATCCTTCCACAACGATCCCTCATCCACCTTAAATCGCCACAACCATTTTGCCAAAAGAGCCAAATTCTTCTTGTTCAGATCGACCACTCCCAAACCGCCAAATTGTCGCGGTCGACATACCACCTTCCAGCTCACCCTGCTCATCTTACGCTTCTCCTCCGTGCCCCTCCATAGAAAGCTTCTACGGATACGATCCAAACGTTTAATAACACCTTTAGGCACAACAAAGACACCCATGTAGTAGATGGGAAGAGCCGATAAAACTGAATTTAACAAAGTCAAACGAGCAGCAAAAGATAAGGAATCCCTCTTCCACCCTGCTAAGTTTTTCCGAAATCTCTGTAACAACGGTTCCAACACTTTAATACTACGTGGATTTACACCCAACGTCAATCCAAGGTATGTCATCGGTAAGCTCCCTAAACCACATCCCAAAACATCGACCATCGCACCTAACAAACCCTCCTCCACGCCAATTCCATACAAGCATGACTTGGTGTAATTGATCTTCAAGCCTGAACCATATTCGAAGCAAGTAAGAATCCGCTTCAAATTTTGTGCCATACATAAATCCCCCTGAAAGAACAAAATTGTGTCGTCCGCAAATTGCAAATGCGACACAAAGCATTCCTCCACCACACGCACACCCCTTAGCAATCCCTCCTTCTCCGCCTCTGGCAATAGGACGTGCAGCAACTCAGCCACCATCACGAATAACAACGGTGATAAAGGATCACCTTGTCGCACTCCTCGCTTCATCGGAAAATCTTTGGTCGGGCAGCCATTGAGTAATATAGACAAGCGTGCTGTGCTAAAACATGTGCGCATCCAATTCATCCACACTTTACCAAACCCCATCCGCTGTTGAATTTTCTCTAAACATCCCCATTTCACACAATCATAGGCTTTGGCGAAATCAAGTTTCAACAAGACACCACCCTCGCCGTCACCATTTCGCTGCATCGAGTGCAACACCTCGTTCGCCAGCATAACCCCATCGACAATTTGACGTCCTCGGACAAAGGCGGATTGAACATCGCTTATAATCAACGGCAACACCTTTTGTAAACGTTTAGCTAAGCACTTCGCCACAATCTTATAAATAGAGTTCAAAAGGCAAATTGGTCGAAAGTCTCCAATTTCTCTCGGATTGTCTTTCTTCGGAATCAAGGTAACAAAAGTGGAATTCACACCCTTTGGTAGCTCCCCCGACACATGAAATTCATGCAACACTTGCATCACATCATTCTTCAGAAAATTCCAGCCCTTCTTGAAAAAATCAAAAGTGAAACCATCAGGGCCTGGCGCCTTCGACCCATCACAACTCCATACCACTGCCCGTACTTCCTCCTCGCTGAATTCCACCTCTAAACTCGCTGCCATCTCCCCTGGTATCTGTTTGAACACCACTGCCATATCGACATCCCCCAAGCAATGCGGAGCAGCAAAGTGCTTCCTAAATTCTTCATACATAATATGTCGAAGACGATCCGGATTTGTTTCCCAAACGCCATGGACAAGCAGCCCCGTGATGCCATTTTTTAATGCTCTCATTTTGGCCGAACGATGGAAATATGCCGTATTCCCATCCCCCTCTCTTAGCCATCTCACCCTTGCTTTTTGTCTCCATATCGACTCCTTCATCCGTGTTAAAGACCACAATTCCTGTTGGTAGCTGCGACGTTGTTTCAATTGTGAATCCGAAACTGCCGTTGTGCTTATTAACCCGTCAAGTACAGAAATAGCATTTGTCGTTGTCTCAATCCGATTGTCTAAATTCCCAAAGACCCTCTTGTTCCAATCCCTTAAAAAACTTTTCATACCTCGCAGCTTTGAAACCACACCCTCACCCTCCAACATGCTCGACAATCTCCCCCATTCTTCCTCCAATTCTCTTAAACAGCCCCTATCTTCCATCCAAACATTAAGAAATTTAAACGGTTTCGGTCCCCAATCCAACATATCGCTCACAAGTAGTAACGGCGTATGATCCGATAAACCCCTCGGTAAAGATGACAACCTCAAATTAGTGAATTTATCCACCTAATGCATTGACACCAAACACCTATCAATTCGGCTACATTTGCTATCCGGACCAAACCATGTATATGATAATCCATGCAAAGGTAAATCACAAAGACCATTATCTTGAATGAAATTCACAAACAAATCCATACCTCTATCCGTCGATATGCAGCCTTGTCGCTCCGTTATCCTCGTCACCGCATTAAAGTCACCAACGAGGCACCACGGAATGTCATGCGATAGAATCTCCCTCTCAATTTCGGACCACAGCAGCCCTTGTTGCATTGCATCACATGGTGCATACACACCTACCAATCCGCACTTCCAACCCTCATTTGTCCAACAACCCTCAATCGCCACATATCGTTCCCTCACAAGCTTCCTATTAACTTGGAATCTAGTCGTCTCCCAACATAACCAAATTCCCCCCGATCGCCCTATTGATGGCGAAAAAACAAAATCAAACGTGTCCGATACCCAAATACTTCTCACCAGCACAGTTTTGATATCTTCCAGCTTTGTCTCTACTATGATCACACATTCCCCCCGATGTTGCCGTACTAGATTTCGTACCCCTCTCCTCTTCGCCGCAGTACCCAATCCCCGCACATTCCACGACAACATCCGCATCGTTCGATTACAATTGAATTGGCTCTCTCGCCTCAATAAGGCGAGCAATGTCCTTGATGAGGTTCTCTTCGTTCCCAATTGTTTCAGCCCCCAGCAATTTCCCCAACTCCCACGTTTCCTGTGCCTCCCTAAGAATACTCCGTTTTCGTTGTATAAAATCCGAATCCGAGAGAGATCTGTTAGCCAATTCTGTCGACGGTGGTTTGGGATTTTTTCGTGGGCGGCCTCTTCCCCTCTTCTCCACTGCCACACTTTTTTCCTCCGCGTTATCCTCCTTCCCCGACGAGTTTAAAATCTCCGAAAGGTGTCGAACTCGTCGTTGTCTACCCTTATATTCTATTAGTGCGGCAACTCCATCCCTAGAACTAGGCCCATTTTCCACTGTGTTTTCATGTTGCATCGCCACCATCACCGTCTCCAAACCCTTATTCCCACTGCCAACGGGGACTTCTCCTTCACTATTAGCTCTGTCCGCTACTTTGTCGCCGATGCCGTCACGCAATTCACATTCACTAATGTCCATACTACGATGGTCGACTATCTCCCTTGCAACGATGCCCACCTCCTCATCCGCCATACCCGAAATTGCCCTTCCTGAGTTTACTTCCTCACTCGAATTTGGTTCAAGTACCCTATCATCTCGCCTTTTATTGTCGTCCCATAATTTATTGATCATCCAACTTTTCGGTGAAGGCATACTAATCGAGTTTGGGACCACTGTCTCCTCCTCATCGTCACAACCTGCCTTAGTTGGTAATTGTACCCTTGGCAGCTCATTATCTTCCATATCCATCGAATGTTCCCCCCCCCCCTCCGAATTCTCCATACTTCCCTCTTCATCCCCATTCTGATTCTTCAAATTGTGGTCAGATATCTCATGTACCCGAATTCTATATTGTTTATCGCCAAGCGCAATATCAATTGTTTCCTCTATCGGCAAGAACCAGTCCGTTTCGATAAGAAATTGTGCTTTCTCAAATGATGCAGGAGCGTCAGTCTTCTCGTCTACACAAATCAATTCCCCCCACAGCGCTGCGATGTTTCGATAAGTGCCCTCGGACCAGGCATGTATTGGCAATCCGCACACCGACACCCATACGCGTCTATTGGGAATCACACAATCAGGTGACCATTCGGACACATTTTCTAACCATGGCGTAAAACATCCAGATTTAATGCACTCATCCCTTGTTTCCCCATTGGGAAACATTAAAAGTACAAGCGATCCCGCAATGCGCATTAAAGAAAACTCCCTCTTGGTTGCTCGCAAATCCGATGCCAGTTCCATTATTGTTCGCGGCTGTCGACAGAATCCTACTGCATAATTCTTAAGTATCGCCATTTTATCCGCATCAATTACACCCTCCACCCTACGATACTCTTTCGTTATCACTATTTGATCCTCCTTTGTGTTATCACTAGTCGTTGTCTTGTTCTCCTGGGGACCCCTACCACTAGCCGCTGCTTTGTCCTCTTTGGAAACCCTCGTCGAATCCCCCCCATCAGCCCTAGAAAAACCTTGTTTCCGGTTCCAAAAAGCATCTCTCGTGTCGCGTTGTGCCAATTGTACTGTCAATTTTGATACATATAATCGAAATCCATTTAACCTCTCTATCACACGATCCGCTTCAGCCTTCGTTTTCATTCGAACGAATCCAAACCTAGACCCATCCCTAGCCCTCTTCGTCGGCACAAATACATCCACCACCACCCCATGTCTATCGAAGACTTGCCAAACCACCCCATCGTGATGCTCTCCCGTCGACTCCCCTCATTTTTAGATTTGAAAAATATACAAATAGTAAACTAAAAATGCAAGAATGCATGCATGAGATACCTTAGAGAGGAAGAAATTAAGTTCAATCTTTGTGAGCCAAAATGCGTAAACAATCACTTAGAGAGATAATTAGTTTACATTGTCAGGACCCATTGTTAAGGGATAGGTTCTAGTTGATCCTTATAAAAACTAGGGAGAGGGTTCTATCTTAGCCCATGAAAAGATAGGTTTAAAAGGTTACTCTTAAGCTTGTAAAAAGAAAGAATTCATGGTAGTGAATTGAGAAATCCTTAGTGTGGATGCTAAGGTGGTGGATGTAGACCTTGGTTGAGAAGGTCGAACCACTCTAAAATCGATCATGTCAAAATTGTCATTTCTTTCATCGATTTTTGCTTCCCAACTTCACAAGAGATCTTTACACCTTATATTGTCTATATTCATAAAGAGCACAAGGCCAACATACTAGGCATAAGCAAACCTTAAACATAACATCCACATAACAAGGAGTCTAAACATGCTCCTATAACAAAATATCCATATAAGTCCCCATTGCTTGACTATTACATCATTAACTTAAAATAGTTCATACTTGAGGATAGCAAAAGCTCAACTAGCACACTTGGAGGCCCTCTTCTTGCACTAGCAACCCACGAACTATGGATTTGCATTGTCGAACAAAAGAGAGCATAAGCATAAGCTTAGTGAGGGTGAGCACAAAAAACAAACCTCGACAATGCAGAGTCCAAGCACGAGCACACAACCAAGGTAGAATGCATGATCTTACCTTCGAACCGCATGAGTCAAAATAATAACGATGCATGAACACAATTATCAACATCATGCCATGCTCAACAACTCATAAGATCAACGCATGGAAATACATATATCAATGTATTAACAAACACATTCCTCAATCCGTATTGGCACCTAGCTATGACCCGAATACGCGGATAACCGTTGGAACTCAAACTCACATCCAACCACAACCATTACCTTACAGTGGGATTACACTCATCACCATTTCACGTGGAGGGGAATCCAATCATCCTCACGCTTTGTTGATGGGATTCAACTCATCACCGACTAACATATATATAAGAGGATTTCCGGGCGAACCCGTAATCCATCTTGATGACTACCATCACCAAGACCACGCGCGCATTTTGATTCACGTTTGCACACTAAACATCCTAATGATCGATCATTGTACCCAAGCATACTAGTGCTAATGCTAACACATTTCACAATCTTTCACAACACAATTTCTTACCAATTTCCGTGCTTAGCACGTACTCACCATGATCTACCATCATGCACAAACCACATTTCCACAACCACATGCATATAACAATGTATCAATATTATGCCTCAACACACATGTATATCACAATATACATAACCACATTAATCACAATTAACATGAAACAAGAGGCATAATTAACATTTAAAGTTCAATCAAAGTCTCTAACTAAAGCTTGGGATTAGACTACCAATCTAATCCCAACTCTAGGTGGGTTTACCAAGCCCAACCTAGTCCACACGCTTGAACCAACGTTTGAAAACCAATTTAAAAACGTATAACCACTCACTGACTATTCCAAGCTCAACAACACTAGCCGATCAAGCTCTCAACGGTTCCGGATTCGATCCCGAGGCTTCACCAACACAATTCCTTGCTTCTAAACATCCCAACACAATCAAAATAACCACAAATCAGTCCACAAATCAATGTAGCAAACCCGAAACACAAACCAAGCACAAAACACATGGTTTCAAGATAAAGACAACCCCAAAATCCTCATTCCCAAGCAGCCCTAAAGCACATCCAAAAACCATTGATTCAAACACCTTTAACACTCCCAAAAGCTTCCAAAACAACCCTTATATAACAACCAATCATTAGCCAACAATTTCCCACATCAAACACCCCCAAAACTAAACATTTGAACTCTCTAAAACCTCTCTAAAACCCAATTTCGGGAAACATCATAAAGCCATGTAAAAATCGAGTATGTTGGACCTTATAAGATGCTTTTAACTTATCTAACAACATTAAATCAAAAACTCATCTAAAGGTTATCAAAGTTTTACCTTCAAAACTTAACTCAAAATGTAAAAACTATGAGCTTTCATGAAAATAAAGGTATGAACTTGTAGAGAAAAGAGAGGACAAGTAAAAAAATGGGTTTACCTTTGAAAAATCTCCAACAACAAGCAAGAAAGATGATGGAATAGTGAACACAATGGTGAAGGGGTTTTTCACGTTAGAAATGGGGAGGTACAAGATGATAGCCTTTTTGTGTTTGAAAAGTAAAAGAAAAGGTTTTATTTTTGCAAGTCCACATATTTACCAATTTTTCATTAATGAGATGGCTAAAATTCTCATCTCCTAGAACCCATGGGATTGGATTTAGAAGATAGGCCCAACATAGATTTTAATTATTTTGAAAATGAAACCGAAACCCGAAATATTATTTTAATATTATTTTCACCCGACCCCCAAACTCGGGTGTTACAAAGTTAATATTTTGTGTAAAGATAAAATATTAATGGAATGTTCGATATCTTGATATATGGTTTACCTTTATTCAAATTTGTTATTATTTTGGTTATATTTTAATTTGATTGAAAGATAAAATTAAAACAAATATTTTGAAACAATTAAATTCATATTTTTGCTTCAGATGTCTAATATTTTAATGAATTAATTGAAACATAATGTCACCAAAGTGGCTGCTTTTCTGTAGATTAGTTTATTTAAAATATCAAGATGATTATGAGTTTTTTTAATTCATGCGTTTATTAATTGACCTAAAGGAAAGTTAATATTTGGCAGAATTACAACAACTGTGGCGATAAATGTGTTACAATTATAAGGTATTTTATATGAGCAATACGTTAGTCCAAAGATTAGCCTATTGTTTGACATAGTTTATTGTCAATGTTTGATTGCTACAACAAGAGTACCGCTTACAGTTAATATTATCGTCCAATGACTTGATATTAATGTTGTGTTTGGTATCTTGAGGGGAACTAGCTATTATTTTGAATTTATTTGTTTACTTATGAGTATTTATGTGAGCTTGTTTTATTTTATTTTATTTTTGTTCTATATTTAGGTAATTTATCTATGCTATCACAATATATGTTAAATACATTCTACACTCATGTTTAATGAAACTAACTTCAAGGAATAGAAAAGACACTTACATATAATATTCGGTTGTATGAACATAGACTTTGCACTAAGGAAAGAACATCTTGCACCTCTATTGCGGTAAGCACCCAAAAAAGATATTTTGAGAGGTGAGATCGTTCGAATTGCACGAGTCTAATGATCATAAAATACAACATTTTAGATGTCTTTAGGAGCACAAGTCTAAAGAGATTACTCGAACTAAGGGTTTTCTTGACGAAATTAAGAAATATTTTACCCAATACATTAAGGTTAAGATGACATCACTAATGCTTTCTTTGATGTCTATGGAGTATAAGGGTCAAGGAAATGTGAGGGAGTAGATTATGAAAATTCTTTATATTGCTTCAAAATTTAAGGCACATAAGATCGAACTTTCTAACATTTATTTGTTCTTATGGTTTTGGCACCGCTTCCTATACAGTTTAACCAATTCAAGTTACAATTGTCAAAGGGAGAAATATACTCCATTTGGGTTCATTTCTCATTGTGTTCAAGAGGAAGAAAAGTTGAAGCATTACAAGTGCAAAAGTACTCATTTGTTTAGTGTTCATTTAGTTAGTGTCTCTAAGAATAAGGGCAATAAAAAATATTAGAATAAAATTGATAAGGGTCCAACTTAAAAGAAACAATAATAAGTTATAAGGGTTTGATTTCTTTTGTAACATGTTAGGACACATGTGAAGTAATTAAAGTTTAAAAGCGAGCAACAACTTCGGTTATTTTGAGTGATCAATGGGCTATAAATTTTATGATCCCATAATTAAGATTATTCTAAGGAGAGATTTATAAGTGTACCACTCTGGAAATATATATATTTATACATATAAAAAAAGTGGCTGCCAAGGGGACTCGAACCCGTGCCCCTTGGCATGGGAGGTAGAAGGGTTAACCATCTGAGCTAAGGACTCTCTCGGTATTAATTTTCTTTAGTTTTATTTTTAACTATTATGTTTCTCATATACCAGTAATAAATGAAGATCTGAACCTTTCACCTACCCAATATTTTTATTTGAACACATATTTGAATATGTGAACTGGGAGAGAAAATACCCAGAGATTTTCAAACCCTTCAACTCCCCCTTCACCGCCGATCTCGGCCACCGCGCCGTCGTGGGCGTCACCGCCCATGCCCCTATGACTGCCACCTCACACCGAACCCGTCAGCACCGTTCACTCACGCAGTCGCGCTACCATCTGCCTCGGAGAACCGTTTGAAGGTTCGTCGGAATCCTATGCCCGCCATCCCTATTTCTTCATTTCAGCCGCCGTCCGCCGTTCGTGTTGCACACGACCACCGCCATCGGGGTCCTCGTCTGTCCGTGACAAAAACCTAGTCCCCCACTCGCCGGTGCACCGCGTCGTTCGCCATGGAGAGCGGGGTGAGGCTTCATCGAGACCCCTTTTAAAACTGCCTTTGTTTCCCTCCGTTTCGGCCGCCTCCGTCGTCGGCAAGACGCGTCGTCGGCCTAGGCGTGCTCACCGTGTGGAGGGGAGCAAAACCCCCTTATCCGATCGTTCGTCCGACGCCGGCAAGGCCATCGTCAGAGCCTCGTCAGTTCCGGCAATTTTGAGTTTGTTTAGGTAAAAATCCGGTGAATTCCCGATTTGTTTCGTGTTTGTAACTTGTGAGTTGAAACCGTGGATTAACGCTCTACATTTTTCCGGCAGGATCGCAGCTTTTGGAGCTTCTGATGACATCATCGGCGATAATCCGGCGAGGTTTCCAGCAATATTTGTTAGGGTGAGTGAACCGGACTGAATCAGTCCAACCCGGTCCGACCCGACCCGTCTTTGACCCGTTAACCCGATCCAAAAATCCGAACCGAGTCAACCCGAGTCAACTTGTCCGAGTCAGCCGAGTCAACTCGTCTGAGTCAGCCCGAGTCAACTCAGTTGACCCCTGTTGACTGCTGACGTCATGCTGATGTCAGCGTTGACTTTGATTGTTGACCAAAAAGTCAAATTTTCCGAAAACTCCTATTTTATGTTTTTCGACGTCCTGAGTTCGTTTTTGGAGCCCGTTTTGTAAAATTCTGATCCAAAAGCCTCCTAATCTAACCTTGAACATGAACTTGTTTATGTACTTAATTATTTGGTTAAGAGCAATGTAAAGGAGGACTGATTAAGGGTATTGTTTTATTGAAGGTATCCATATATCTCTGTATCCAAAATGTTATGAGACGTCGAATTCGGGTTCGTGTGCAATCGAGTGGGGTATCTTGAATCGATCGTTGCAGCTCGGAGTTAAGGTAATACATTACTACCTTCTGCATGCTTTTGCAACATGTTGGTATTCGATTAATGTTTACACGATCATGTTTGAGCATATAAATATTCCGATTATGTCGATCAATTATGAAATAAAAAATAAAAATGGCTAAGGCAATTATCCGAATAAGAGGTTTGATAAATCGAAAGGACTCTCGAGTTCAGTAAAACGATCAATAAAAACGTTTGATCTCTAGGTCTAATTATTTTTGCTAATGAATTACAAAAATGCCTTTGATGTGTGAAAATAACTAAAATACCCATATTAAAGGAAGTGGTCTCAGAATCTACACCAGATACGATAAAACAACTAATCCTTCTGAAAATCTTGAAATTTGCTTGGGAAGTTATAATAGTGAAGCTTCACATTTGAGTCTGTAAATTGTGCAGATACTTTTTAAGATTGAATATTCTCTGAAGACAATTGCGAGAAAATAATTGTATGTTTGGATTTGACAAAGTCGGGTAAATTGTTGAATTAATCGAAATGAAGAATACACCCTCGAGTTCGGAAAGGAATGAATAGTTGAAACGACCGAAAGGCTCAGAATTTTTGGAACACCTTCGGATATGAGGCATCTGAAATACCCGCGAATGTTCAAAATGACTGAAGGTACCTCTAAGACTAGAATAAGGAATACAAATAAAGCTAGACAAATAATGACTCTAAAGTGGTAATTCACGGTCTGTGTTTGTTGGTCATTTCTGATACTATCGTAATTATGGAAAGACACGATGTGGCGACATGTTCGGGTTATTTGGAGAAAGTACTCAGCTATTGGTAAGAGTAACATGTTTCCTCGAAAAGATAAATTCGATGCTATGGAACAAGTTCGGGGGTTATATATATATATATATATATACACGTTCACGAATTTGGAAAATTTCTGCTTGGATACATGTTTGATCTCTTGTAGTAAGTTCAGTGGATACAGGGTGGAGACAAACTGCTTTGTTGTTACGCTGTAATCAGTTTTGGAAATGAATGCTTAGGATGCACATATCCGATTATATTTCAAACTCTGCGTTAATGGTTTCAATTAGTTCAAAGGGACTCAGAAGCCTGATGAGCAGCTAGAATTCTTGAATTCGGTATATCACCGTTTATACCTTGTTGGTTCAGTTTACCAAATTACCCCCGAAGGTCAGAATGACCAACAATACACTCGTAAGCTTTAACGATCGAATCACTCTCGATATATCTAAAATCCCAACGATTCTGATGCAACCACTTTCGATGTTGATTCGACCCGTCTTATCGAACTCCCCTATTCGTAGGGACCTAGTTCTGAAATCTGTCCAAAATTGTCAAATGTCATCTTTTTGATATCTATCAAGTACCCCTAGGAAATGAATTGGGCCATAAAGCGCGTATCATGTATCCGTAAATATTTTCTGTTCTAAATCAAGACCATATGCTTAAAATTTAAAAGTACGATACTGTAATACAAAAGGAAAGTAATTCTTTGATTTTTGACCTCTGATATAAAAAATATATCTGATACATGACATTAAATACGAAATGATAATCATGATAATAAAATAGATTTTGATATATGTCTTCTGGTATAAAAATAGATTTGATATCTATTTTCTGTAATATTGTCTTCTGAATATAAACCGAAATTATCTTGGGTATATTATTTGGGATATGAATGATGATCTGTAGGCTCAACGCTGATAAGTCCTTCTGTACTTAAGCTCCTACGCCCACGGGCCTAGGGTAAGTCTTTCTGGACCTAAGGTATCCCTCTAGGTAGGCTCCTACGCCTCAGGCCTAGGGTAAGACCTTATGTATGCAGTTCAGGGGGAATTGCATTTTGGAGTTCGGTTGGAGGGTAGCTAAGTAAATTAATAAAACTTTCTGACCTCTTCTGAAACTTACCCTATTAAATTAATGTATCAATGTTGACCTCTTGCTAAGCTTACAATTCGCGCTTAATGGACCACTCTGAACTCTTTGATTCAACTTCTGAAATCTGAATCTCTTCTGAATCTCTGGCTTTAAACACATCTCTTAAGATTCGAGTGAGCAAATAAAGAACAACTCTGTCACCTTCTGGTATACTTCTCCACTGAAATATCGAATCGTAATTTAAGCTTACCTTATACATGCTTGTGCTTTTAGCATCTCCTGGTAGTTTGTATTACTGAGATTTTCGAAGCTCACAATGTTTTTATCATCACAGGTTAAAAGATCGACCATGTGGCAGCTATCAATGTCGGTATGAGAGTTTCTTCGGCTCGTCAAGGAGTATGGTATATGTGTAACTAGGGGGCATGTGTGTTGTGTTCGTATTATACAAATGAGTCTGAAACTTATTTTCGCAACTTGTATCGCAATTGTTTTATCATTTTGAATGATTTCTGAAATTGTATTTTTAAATCATATATTTGATTTATGATTTTAAAGGTTTAACTATATGTTTATTTGAAATATTATCGTGGGTCGCTCTAGTGACCCTAATGTGACTTCCTAGGATCCGTTGTAACGTATAGGCAGGTCTAGGGGGTTACATTTAGTGGTATCAGAGCTTAGAGTTGCGTCATTCTGGGTAGATCGGCTGATTGTCTATCATAAGGTGTCTGGTATGTACATGCCCCTAGATCCTGACCGTACTCCACCAAGCCGAAACTCTGATGTCGAATCTTTTTTCTGAAATAATTGAATCTTAGCTTTCTGTCTGCTGTATCACGAATAGTAATGACAAGGAATGTCTGTAACATTCGTCTGTGAATTGGATTAACTTGGTGGATTTGAATCTGAGATGGTTTATGCTGGTGAAATTGAAGAATAAAAAATAGTTTAAGAGTAAATGTTGATCATGTGAGATAACATATATAAGATTTCACGTAATGATATTCGGTGATGATGATTATGTTTGAGAATATTCTGATGAAAATTTGATAAAGGTATTATAAAATTTAAAAGAAAGATGCTCGCGAATGTGTCAGAAGTGTAAATTCCGTGGTGACTCTGTTGTAAAAAAAATTGTCTGAATATTATGTTGAACGTAGGTGACATCCGTTAAAAAAAACATAGTGTACCATCATGTGCATACTACTAATCGAAAAATGATGTTTATACCTTGATTCTGGAAGACCCCATTGGAGGCCTCGAATACTTGTCTAAACTACAGTTACAGTCGTTCATCCGCAAACCGTTAGTTAATCCGTATGAGTTATGTCTATTCTAGGAAATACGCAATGGGCCGTATGAGTGACCTCTGTAATAGTAGGAAAGGTTTTCTATCCCCGACCGACTGTTTAAAATAAAAGTTATGAGACAAGTGTTTGCTTGACATCATACAAGGTTCTGTAAGGGAGCAATTACCGTATTCTAATAAATAAGCCTGAGATGTATGATGGAATGAATTTGGGTTAAGGTTACTCCGAGTGACTAAAGATGTTGCGAGATTGATCTGTGACCGTCTGTAGGACACTAGGAATAAGCATATCCTAATGGACAAGTTTTAGTAGGTGAATAAATAGAATTGCAGATCCTGTCTTGATCCAACTCTGGTAAATTTCGAGGACGAAATTTCTTTTAGGGGGAGAGATTTGTAACAATCTGGAAATATATATATATTTATACATATAAAAAAAAGAGTGGCTGCCATGGGGACTCGAACCCGTGCCCCTTGGCATGGGAGGTAAAAGGGTTAACCATCTGAGCTAAGGACTCTCTCGGTGTTAGTTTTCTTTAGTTTTATTTTAAACTATTATGTTTCTCATATACCAGTAATAAATGAAGATCTGAACCTTTCACCTACCCAATATTTTTCTTTGAACACATATTCGAATATGTGAACTGGGAGAGAAATTACCCAGATAGTTTCAAACCCTTCAACTCCCCCTTCACCGCCGATCTCGGCCACCGCGCCGTCGTGGGCGTCACCGCCCATGCCCCTGTGACTGCCACCACACACCGAACCCGTCAGCATCGTTCACTCGCGCAGTCGCGCTACCGTCCGCCTCGGAGAACAGTTTGAAGGTTCGCCGGAATCCTATGCCTGCCATCCCCGTTTCTTCATTTCAGCCGCCGTCCGCCATTCCTGTTGCACACGACCACCGCCATCAGGGTCCTCGTCTGTCCGTGACGAAAACCCAGTCCCCCACTCGCCGGTGCACCGCGTCGTTCGCCGTGGAGAGCGGGGTGAGGCTTCATCGAGACCCCTTTTAAAACTTCCTTTGTTTCCCTCCGTTTCGGCCGCCTCCGTCGTCAGCCTAGGCGCGCTCACCGTGTGGAGGGGAGCAAAACCCCCTTATCCGATCGTTCGTCCAACGCCGACAAGGCCCTCGTCGGAGCCTCGTCAGTTCCGGCAATTTTGAGTTTGTTTAGGTAAAAATCCGGTGAATTCCCGATTTGTTTCGTGTGTGTAACTTGTGGGTTGAAACCGTGGATTAATGCTCTACATTTTTACGGCAGGATCGCAGCTTTTGGAGCTTCCGACGACATCACCGGCGATAATCTGGCGAGGTTTCCGGCAATATTTGTTAGGGTGAGTGAACCGGACTGAATCGGTCCAACCCGGTCCGACACGACCCGTCTTTGACCCGTTAACCCGATCCAAAAATCCGAACCGAGTCAACCCGAGTCAACACGTCTGATTCAGCCTGAGTCAACTCAGTTGACCCCTGTTGACTGCTGACGTCATGCTGATGTCAACGTTGACTTTGACCGTTGACCAAAAAGTTAAATTTTCCGAAAACTCCTATTTTATGTTTTTCGACGTCCTGAGTTCGTTTTTGAAGCCCGTTTTGCAAAATTCTGATCCGAAAGCCTCCTAATCTGACCTTGAACCTGAACTTGTTTATGTACTTAATTATTTGGTTAAGAGCAATGTAAAGGAGGACTGATTAGGGGTATTGTTTTATTGAAGGTATCCATATATCTCTGTATCCAAAATGTTATGAGACGTCGAATTCGGGTTCGTGTGCAATCGAGTGGGGTATCTTGAATCGATCGTTGCAGCTCGGAGTTAAGGTAATACATTACAACCTTCTGCATGCTTTTGCAACATGTTGGTATTCGATTAATGTTTACACGATCATGTTTGAGCATATAATTATTCTGATTATGTCGATCAATTATGAAATAAAAAATAAAAATGGCTAAGGCAATTATCCGAATAAGAGGTTTGATAAATCGAAAGGACTCTCGAGTTCAGTAAAACGATCAATAAAAACGTTTGATCTCTAGGTCTGATTATTTTGGCTAATGAATTACAAAAATGCCTTTGATGTGTGAAAATGACTAAAATACCTATATTAAAGGAAGTGGTCTCAGAATCTACACCAGATCCGATAAAACAACTAATCCTTCTGAAAATCTTGAAATTTGCTTGGCAAGTTATAATAGCGAGGCTTCACATTTGAGTCTGTAAATTGCGCAGATTCTTTTTAAGATTGAATATTCTCTGAAGACAATTGCGAGAAAATAATTGTATGTTTTGATTTGACAAAGTCGCGTAAATTGTTGAATTAATCGAAATGACGAATGCACCCTCGAGATCGGATATGAGGCATCTGAAATACCCGCGAATGTTCAAAATGACTGAAGGTACCTCTAAGAATAGAATAAGGAATACAAATAAAGCTAGACAAATAATGACTCTAAAGTGGTAATTCACGGTCTGTGTTTGTTGGTCATTTCTGATACTATTGTAATTTTGGAAAGACACGATGTCGCGACATGTTCGGGTTATTTGGAGAAAGTACTCAGCTATTGGTAAGGGTAACATGTTTCCTCGAAAAGATAAATTCGATGCTATGGAACAAGTTCGGGGGTTATATATATATATATATACATGTTCACGAATTTGGAAAATTTCTGCTTGGATACATGTTTGATCTTTGTAGTAAGTTCAGTGGATGCAGGGTGGAGACGAACTGCTATGTTGTTACGTTGTAATCAGTTTTGGAAATGAATGCTTAGGATGCACATATCCGATTATATTTCAAACTCTACGTTAATGGTTTCAATTAGTTCAAAGGGACTCAGAAGCCTGATGAGCAGCTAGAATTCTTGAATTCGGTATATCACCGTTTATACCTTATTGTTTCAGTTTACCAAATTACCCCCGAAGGTCAGAATGACCAACAATACCCTCATAAGCTTTAACGATCGAATCACTCTCGATATATCTGAAATCCAACGATTCTGATGCAACCACTTTCGATGTTGATTCGACCCGTCTTATCGAACTCCCCTATTCGTAGGGACCTCGTTCTGAAATCTGTCCAAAATCGTCAAATTTCATCTTTTTGATATCTATCAAGTACCCCTAGGAAATGAATTGGGCCATAAAGCGCGTATCATGTATCCATAAATATTTTCTGTTCTAAATCAAGACCATATGCTTAAAATTTAAAAGTACGATACTGTAATACGAAAGGAAAGTAATTCTTTGATTTTTGACCTCTGATATGAAAAATATATTTGATACATGACATTAAATACGAAATGATAATCATGATAATAAAATAGATTTTGATATATGTCTTCTGGTATAAAAATAGATTTGATATCTATTTTCTGTAATATTGTCTTCTTAATATAAACTGAAATTATCTTGGATATATTATCTGGGATATGAATGATGATTTGTAGGCTCAGCGGTGATAAGTCCTTCTGTACTTAAGCTCCTACGCCCACGGGCCTAGGGTAAGTTTTTCTGGACCTAAGGTATCCCCTTAGGTAAGCTCCTACGCCTCAGGCCTAGGGTAAGACCTTATGTATGCAGTTCAGGGGGAATTGCATTTTGGAGTTCGGTTGGAGGGTAGCTAAGTAAATTAATAAAACTTTCTGACCTCTTCTGAAACTTACCCTATTAAATTAATGTATCAATTGTGAACTCTCGCTAAGCTTACAATTCGTGCTTAATGGACCACTCTGAACTCTTTGATTCAACTTCTGAAATCTGAATCTCTTCTGAATCTCTGGCTTTAAACACATCTCTTAAGATTCGAGTGAGCAAATAAAGAACAACTTTGTCACCTTCTGGTATACTTCTCCACTGAAATATCGAATCGTAATTTAAGCTTGCCTTATACATGCTTGTGCTTTTAGCATCTCCTGGTAGTTTGTATTACTGAGCTTTTCGAAGCTCACATTGTTTTTATCATCACAGATTAAAAGATCGACCATGTGGCAGCTATCAATATCGGTATGAGAGTTTCTTCGGCTCGTCAAGGAGTATGGTATATGTGTAACTAGGGGGCATGTGTGTCGTGTTCGTATTATACAAATGAGTCTGAAACTTATTTTCGCAACTTGTATCACAATTGTTTTATCGTTTTGAACGATTTCTGAAATTGTATTTTTAAATCATATATTTGATTTATGATTTTAAAGGTTTAACTATATGTTTATTTGAAATATTATCGTGGGTCGCTCTAGTGACCCTAATGTGACTTCCTAGGATCCGTTGTAACGCATAGGCGGGTCTAGGGGGTTACATTTAGTGGTATCAGAGCTTAGAGTTGCGTCATTCTGGGTAGATCGGCCGATCGTCTGTTATAAGGTGTCTGGTATGTGCATGCCCCTAGATCCTAACCGTACTCCACCAAGCCGGAACTCTGATGTCGAATCTTTTTTCTGAAATAATTGAATCTTAGCTTTCTGTCTTCTGTATCACGAATAGTAATGAAAAGGAATGTGTAACATTCGTCTGTGAATTGGATTAACTTGGTGGATTTGAATCTGAGATGGTTTATACTGGTGAAATTGAAGAATCAAAAACATTTTAAGAGTAAATGTTGATCATGTGAGATAACATATATAAGATTTCACGTAATGCTATTCGGTGATGATGATTATGTTTGAGAATATTCTGATGAAAATTTGATAAAGGTACTATAAAATTTAAAAGAAAGATGCTCGCGAATGTGTCAGAAGTGTAAATTCTGTGGTGACTCTCTTGTAAAAAAAATTGTCTGAATATTATGTTGAAGGTAGGTGACATCCGTTAAAAAAAACATAGTGTACCATCATGTGCATACTACTAATCAAAAAATGATGTTTATACCTTGATTCTGGAAGACCCCATTGGAGGCCTTGAATACTTGTCTAAACTACAGTTACAGTCGTTCATCCGCAAACCGTTAGTTAATCCGTATGAGTTATGTCTATTCTAGGAAATACGCAATGGGCCGTATGAGTGACCTCTGTAATAGTAGGAAAGGTTTTCTATCCCCGACCGACTGTTTAAAATAAAAGTTATGAGACAAGTGTTTACTTGACATCATACAAGGTTCTGTAAGGGAGCAATTACCGTATTCTAATAAATAAGCCTGAGATGTATGGTGGGATGAATTTGGGTTAAGGCTACTCCGAGTGACTTAAGACCTTGCGAGATTGATCTGTGACCGTCTGTAGGACACTAGGAATAAGCATATCCTAATGGACAAGTTTTAGTAGGTGAATAAATAGAATTGCAGATCCTGTCTTGATCCAACTCTGGTAAATTTCGAGGACGAAATTTCTTTTAGGGGGAGAGAGTTGTAACACTCTGGAAATATATATATATATATATATTTATACATATAAAAAAAAGAGTGGCTACCAAGGGGACTCGAACCCGTGCCCCTTGGCATGGGAGGTAAAAGGGTTAACCATCTGAGCTAAGGACTCTCTCGATGTTAGTTTTCTTTAGTTTTATTTTAAACTATTATGTTTCTCATATACCAGTAATAAATGAAGATCTGAACCTTTCACCTAACCAATATTTTTCTTTGAACACATATTCGAATATGTGAACTAGGAGAGAAAATACCCAGAGAGTTTCAAACCCTTCAACTCCCCCTTCACCGCCGATCTCGGCCACCGCGCCATCGTGGGCGTCACCGCCCATGCCCCTGTGACTGCCACCTCACACCGAACCCGTCAGCATCGTTCACTCGCGCAGTCGCGCTACCGTCCGCCTCGGAGAACCGTTTGAAGGTTCGTCGAAATCCTATGTCCGCCATCCCTGTTTCTTTATTTCAGCCGCCATCCGCCGTTCGTGTTGCACACGACCACCGCCATCGGGGTCCTCGTCTGTCCGTGATGAAAACCCAGTCCCCCACTCGCCGATGCACCGCGTCGTTCGCCGTGGAGAGCGGGGTGAGGCTTCATCGAGACCCCTTTTAAAACTGCCTTTGTTTCACTTCGTTTCGGCCTCCTCCGTCGTCGGCAAGGCGCGTCGTCGACCTAGGCGCGCTCACCGTGTGGAGGGGAGCAAAACCCCCTTATCCGATCGTTCGTTCGACGCCGGCAAGGCCCTCGTTGGAGCCGCGTCAGTTCCAGCAATTTTGAGTTTGTTTAGGTAAAAATCTGGTGAATTCCCGATTTGTTTCGTGTTTGTAACTTGTGGGTTGAAACCGTAGATTAACGCTCTACATTTTTCCGACAGGATCGCAGCTTTTGGAGCTTCCGACGACATCACCGGCGATAATCCGGCGAGGTTTCCGACAATATTTGTTAGGGTGAGTGAACCGGACTGAATCGGTCCAACCCGGTCCGACCCGACCCGTCTTTGACCCGTTAACCCGATCCAAAAATCCGAACCGAGTCAACCTGAGTCAACTCGTCCGAGTCAGTCGAGTCAACTCGTCTGAGTCAGCCCGAGTCAACTCAGTTGACCCCTATTGACTACTGACGTCATGCTGATGTCAGCGTTGACTTTGACCGTTGACCAAAAAGTCAAATTTTCCGAAAACTCCTATTTTATGTTTTTCGACGTCCTGAGTTCGTTTTTGAAGCCCGTTTTGCAAAATTCTGATCCGAAAGCCTCCTAATCTGACCTTGAACCTGAACTTGTTTATGTACTTAATTATTTGGTTAAGAGCAATGTAAAGGAGGACTGATTAAGGGTATTGTTTTATTAAAGGTATCCATATATCTCTGTATCCAAAATGTTATGAGACGTCGAATTCGGGTTCGTGTGCAATCGAGTGGGGTATCTTGAATCGATCGTTACAGCTCGGAGTTAAGGTAATACATTACTACCTTCTACATGCTTTTGCAACATGTTGGTATTCGATTAATGTTTACACGATCATGTTTGAGCATATAATTATTCTGATTATGCCGATCAATTATGAAATAAAAAAATAAAAATGGCTAAGGCAATTATCCGAATAAGAGGTTTGATAAATCGAAAGGACTCTCGAGTTCAATAAAACGATCAATAAAAACGTTTGATCTCTAGGTCTGATTATTTTGGCTAATGAATTACAAAAATGCCTTTGATGTGTGAAAATGACTAAAATACCCATATTAAAGGAAGTGGTCTCAGAATCTACACCAGATCCGATAAAACAACTAATCCTTCTGAAAATCTTGAAATTTGCTTGGGAAGTTATAATAGCGAGGCTTCACATTTGAGTCTGTAAATTGCGCAGATTCTTTTTAAGATTGAATATTCTCTGAAGACAATTGCGAGAAAATAATTGTATGTTTGGATTTGACAAAGTCGCGTAAATTGTTGAATTAATCGAAATGAAGAATACACCCTCGAGATCGGAAAGGAATGAATAGTTGAAACGATCGAAAGGCTCAGAATTTTTGGAACACCTTCGGATATGAGGCATCTGAAATACCCGCGAATGTTCAAAATGACTGAAGGTACCTCTAAGACTAGAATAAGGAATACAAATAAAGCTAGACAAATAATGACTCTAAAGTGGTAATTCACGGTCTGTGTTTGTTGGTCATTTCTGATACTATCGTAATTTTGGAAAGACACGATGTGGCGACATGTTCGGGTTATTTGGAGAAAGTACTCAGCTATTGGTAAGAGTAACATGTTTCCTCGAAAAGATAAATTCGATGCTATGGAACAAGTTCGGGGGTTATATATATATATACATGTTCACGAATTTGGAAAATTTCTGCTTGGATACATGTTTGATCTCTTGTAGTAAGTTCAGTGGATGCAGGGTGGAGACGAACTGCTTTGTTGTTACGCTGTAATCAGTTTTGGAAATGAATGCTTAGGATGCACATATCCTATTATATTTCAAACTCTGCGTTAATGGTTTCAATTAGTTCAAAGGGACTCAGAAGCCTGATGAGCAGCTAGAATTCTTGAATTCGGTATATCACCGTTTATACCTTGTTGGTTCAGTTTACCAAATTACCCCCGAAGGTCAGAATGACCAATAATACCCTCGTAAGCTTTAACGATCGAATCACTCTCGATATATCTAAAATCCCAACGATTCTGATGCAACCACTTTCGATGTTGATTCGACCCGTCTTATCGAACTCCCCTATTCGTAGGGACCTCGTTCTGAAATTTGTCCAAAATCGTCAAATGTCATCTTTTAGATATCTATCAAGTACCCCTAGGAAATGAATTGGGCCATAAAGAGCGTATCATGTATCCGTAAATATTTTCTGTTCTAAATCAAGACCATATGCTTAAAATTTAAAAGTACGATACTGTATTACGAAAGGAAAGTAATTCTTTGATTTTTGACCTCTGATATGAAAAATATATCTGATACATGACATTAAATACGAAATGATAATCATGATAATAAAATAGATTTTGATATATGTCTTCTGGTATAAAAATAGATTTGATATCTATTTTCTGTAATATTGTCTTCTGAATATAAACTGAAATTATCTTGGGTATATTATCTGGGATATGAATGATGATCTATAGGCCCAGCGGTGATAAGTCCTTCTGTACTTAAGCTCCTACGCCCACGGGCCTAGGGTAAGTCTTTCTGGACCTAAGGTATCCCCTTAGGTAGGCTCCTACGCCTCAGGCCTAGGGTAAGACCTTATGTATGCAGTTCAGGGGGAATTGCATTTTGGAGTTCGGTTGGAGGGTAGCTAAGTAAATTAATAAAACTTTCTGACCTCTTCTGAAACTTACCCTATTAAATTAATGTATCGATGTTGAACTCTCACTAAGCTTACAATTCGTGCTTAATGGACCACTCTGAACTCTTTGATTCAACTTCTGAAATCTGAATCTCTTCTGAATCTCTGGCTTTAAACACATCTCTTAAGATTCGAGTGAGCAAATAAAGAACAACTCTGTCACCTTCTGGTATACTTCTCCACTGAAATATCGAATCGTAATTTAAGCTTACCTTATACATGCTTGTGCTTTTAGCATCTCCTGGTAGTTTGTATTACTGAGCTTTTCGAAGCTCACATTGTTTTTATCATCACAGGTTAAAAGATCGACCATGTGGCAGCTATCAATGTCGGTATGAGAGTTTCTTCGGCTCGTCAAGGAGTATGGTATATGTGTAACTAGGGGGCATGTGTGTCGTGTTCGTATTATACAAATGAGTCTGAAACTTATTTTCGCAACTTGTATCGCAATTGTTTTATCGTTTTGAACGATTTCTGAAATTGTATTTTTAAATCATATATATGATTTATGATTTTAAAGGTTTAACTATATGTTTATTTGAAATATTATCGTGGGTCGCTCTAGTGAACCTAATGTGACTTCCTAGGATCCGTTGTAACGCATCGGCGGGTCTAGGGGGTTACAATAAGTTTTTTATGATGTTGAGTTTTGAGGGAGAAATAAGGTTAGATGCATTGTTACTAAGGAGGAATTAAATTATTTTGATTGATCCATGAGCTATAAATTTAATTCCTCCTATCACTTTTTACAATGTTTAGGTTTTCACACCTATCATTAATCAAGAAGTGAATCTAGTACCTCAATAAAACAATGTTGAACAACTCTCATTCAAGATAAGATAATCATGACGCTTGTTGCATATTTTGAGTGATCCATGGGCTATAAATTTTGTAGAGACTTTCTCTTCAGTTTCATTGAAAGACTCTTTTAGGATAATCATGACGCTTGTTGCTTATTTTAATCTTGAGCTACATAAGATGGATGTTAAGCTTGTGTTTTTCAATGGCGAAATTGAAGAAATGAATTATATGGTACAATCATAGATTTGTGTCTAATGATACAAAATCAAGGATATATAAATTAAAGAAATTCACCTATGAGCTTAAGTAGGACTCTCGTTAAAGAAATTATAAATTTCATATTGATTATCTTATTCGGTTTTGAGATAAATTTGGTTGACAATTGTATATACTACAAGTTCAGTGAGAGTAAAACCAAGTGATACTCATATTGCTAAAGAAGACAAATCTAGTCTTACTCAATGCCCTAAAATTAACCTTGAAATTTAGAAAATTCAAAAGATTCTCTATGCATAAGCTATTGAGAATCTAATTTATGCTTAAGTATGTATGCGTTTGGAAATTGTGTACATTGTTAGAATGTTAGACAGATATTTAAGGAATCATATTATGGACCATTGGATAGCAGCCAATGGGGTTATGAGATATCTTCAAAGAACAAAAATTACATGCTCACATGTCAGAGTTTTGGTAAGTTAGAGATCATCAAGTTTACAGACTTCGATTATAATAGAATATTGATGCAAAAGAATTTTGTTACTTGAACTGCTAATTGTATATTGAATAGAAAAACCACTTCAGTTATTTTGTGACAATAAATATGCATTCATTTATTGAATAAACAATAGGAACACTTCAAGTTTAAAGCACATAAATATTAAGTTCCTAGTTGTTAAAGAAAATTAAGAGCAATTGTGTGTCTATCGAGCATGTTAGTACAAACTCCATAATTGCGCGCATATTAAGAAACTGTCACCCTAGGTCTTTCATGAGAACACAACTCATGTGGGAGTAATGTTATTTAAGGATATTCAGTTTTAGTGGGAGTTTGTAATTTTGAAAATTGCTCATTCGTTTTAGACACAATTTCGGTTACTTCAGTTTAAGGATATTTTAAGATTATTTTCTGCAGAAATAAAGTTATTTTGGTTTATGCACATTCTTAATTCAGTAAAGTTTTTTTTTTGCTCAACAATGTCGTATATTAATATGCAATATACAACCAAAGACCACAACGGCCGCCTCATTAAAAACCTCCCTAAAACCTAACGGAGGAAAAGAGTACGAACCGTATGTGGTGAAACCATAGTCCAAAGAAATACAAGCGGGAAAAACACCAAATCGACCTATCACTAACAAGCACAAAACAACGAAACGCGCGTTACCCCCTCCTTTGCCAAAGCATCCGCTAAACCATTCGCCTCACGGAAAATGTGGGAGAAGCAAACCGAAGCCAACGATGAACAACAGTTGTCAATCTCGCGAAAAACCTCCCATAATCTCCAAGGCCGTTTGTCCATGCAATACATCCATGATTGATCTATGTCATTTGACTATGTTTGTATACGTAAAAGTTGATCTCACTGAGGTTTAGGAGGACCAATTGGAAATAGACATGTTCGGTTCACATTTCATGTAATTTTCCATGCAATACATCCATGATTGATCTATGTCATTTGACTATGTTTGTATACGTAACCATTTATGGGTCCAGTTAAGATTGATATGGCGAAGAACGCTTTGATCTTATATGGATATAATTGATGGATGAGATTGTTATAGAATACCTATTATATGATAGAAATTTTTTTAGCTTATATGGTTCTACATTTATCAGGAAACATATGTTGCCCAAGTTGGAGATTGTTGGATTAAAATCCTCAATTGTGGGCACATATGTAAAATGTAAGTTGTTATTATAAAAGATGACACAAAATCGAGTGCCCAATTATGTTAGACATGTCATAGGTATTAAAGTGACAAGGAAATAAAAGTGTAGATACTCTAAGATATATTTATAATTCAATGAGGGGCAGAGTTATAAATATTTAATAGTTGATTTAATAATCAACTATATGAAGAGACAGTGGTCCTCAAGAAATAGGTTTACTTGTATTACTCTTGTCCCCGTCGGAGAGTTTTTTACGGCAAGGGCTAACCTATCTTCTTGAAACATCACAACCACCTTTAAGTGATCTTCATCAAAGGATTCAAGGTTTTCTATCCATCAATGAACTCAGGTACGCTTCCGCTTTCGGTTTATTATTCTTGATGATTTGACATGATAGATCATGAGTATTAGGTTTCATATTAATTTATGATTTGATTCCAACACTGTTCACTTTGCTTTTTATGTGGTTGAGTTGTTGAAATGAACATGTGTCACTTGTTTCTAAATATCTACAATAAAGAAGTGGCCAAAATAATTTTTGTTATTCGAATGTGTGTTGTTTTTCATAAGGTTTTGCCTTAGAAACTTACACGCGAAACTTAAGATGGAAACTATGCATCGAATGGCCAACAACGTGTTGACAAATACAAGGACAAAGCCAGTATATAATTGTACAAGTTCTAACATGCATTTTGTGTCGGTTAAAAATCTCTCTAACCCTTATTAGAGGAAAAAGGTACAACACAACTAGGTATAAACTACAAACGATCAACAACCCATATAAATATACAAAAGTCAAACAAGAGCTAACAACAACCATCGAACTAATTAACACACCAAATTATTAACTCGTTTTAACAAATCCGATTACTATATTATTAATTCATTTAAATTGAACCGTCCAAAAATATATTAAGTAACTAATAAAACATACAAATGGTAATATATTGTTGAGTTTCGGTGGTTCAACAATGAATTAACTAAATCAATATGTATCATCTCATTTGTGGTTATCACATTAATATTTTTAGGCGACAATGAACAATAATTTAGGTTTCTTATTACATAGTTTTGGTGTGTGTTTTTGTATATAAACGGAGGCTCTTCTCTCATAGAACGCATTAACATTGCATACAAGAATTAAAAGTGGTATAAACAAAATCAATGGCAGCTCGTTTGGCTATCCTCTTTCTGGTCTTTACATCTCTTGTAGCTTTTCGTGAATGTAAGCACACTTTCAGTTGTAACCTACACATTGTTTTTTTGTCATTTTCAATATACCCTTTTGATCTATATTTATTTGATCTTTCATTTTCATTACACAGGTAGTAGAGGCAACACCATCGGTGTCTATGGCAATAAGCTTAATCAAAACGTAAAAGCAAGCGACAAAATAACACTATCGCCATGCAGTCATACATGGTTAACGAATGGTTGGTGTTGTATAACAGTACATCCAACACTCTGCTATGAAAAAAGAGAGTATTGTCTAACCTATTGCCCTTCCATGACTTGATCACTTTGCTATTGAAATATCTGAATTGTACCAAATGAATCTGTGTAATTTATGTTTTTAATAATTATTAATAAGATATGGCCAAATAAATAAAAAGTGGCCAAATATCATGTGTACAATCGAACAAAAATTAGAGCATCATTTATATATAACCGCACCAAATCAAAGAAACTGAATTTTTTTAGTACTTAAATATCCATTGATCTCTCATTTTGTTTCTAATAGCATTAGTGTTAAAATAGTTTAGTGTATAGTATATACAAATGTTAAATAAGTAAAGCTAAGATTTATACTTGTCCAGTACCTCTTTCTGATATCAGAAAACCAAATAACAAATTGTTTACAACAAAATTTATAATAATCAAGGCATAAAGGCCAATTCCGAGCTGAAGTTTTGAAAATAAAAGAAAATGTGAGTAAATTTGTGGGGCAAAGAAATGCAAATGCAAAAGATTTTAGAGAGGGTCGTAAATGCAATATTAACAAAGTAGCAAAGGAAAGTGATATTCTGTAAAAATAATAGATTCCGTTGGTGTAACTCGGCAGTTTACCAAATGTTGTAAGCTTAAAGCATTAGATGATTATAAAGAGAGATAAATCAAATGTATCCTAGTAACTTTCCAACTTTCCTTCAACTCTCAACTAATGACTTAAACAAACAAATCTACCACAAATTTTGTTGCTGAGAGATATTGTGTGTCATCGAACAAGTGGACCAACTTTCGTTCTGATGCTCATTAACTTGAACTGTCACTGCATCTCTCGATGTCAGTGGCTGCAATAAACACTTTCATGCAAAATAGCATTCAAACCTAAAAGGTTAAACAAGAAAGAAAGCTTCATAAAATAAGTTGAAGTTCACAATCCAAAATAACTATCGTTCTAATGGAAAGAAAACAGTAAATCATCATTCAAGTTTTACAAAACAATTAAGCGGAAATAAATGAAAACATCTATATCTATCTATCTCGAAGTATTTCTACGAAATTTCCCTTGCTCCAGCACTTGTATCCTCTTTGTCACTAAGAGATATGTCTTGTCATTACCTCTATTCACCAAAAAGTAGGCTTAAACTGCCTTGGATGAAGCTTCAAAATGAGGAGAAAATGATCTTCCAAACCATAAAAATTGCTCTTGGAAAAGGTAAGGATAAGATGATATATATATCAAGATGCCTTCTTTCTTTCCAATAGGGTAAATATAGGTGTCCCTTATTGATTTACAGGTGTAAAAATTCGTACAAGTCAGTTGCACCAAATTGCCAGCTTATCATTCTTTGATCTTATCTTTTTGACAGCTTTTAATGCGCTGACAATCCTGGACGCAATTTGGTAATAATCCTATTTCAATGTGGGGACATCCAGTCTGTACAACAGCTGTCGTAACTAACTGCCAACTCATTGTCCTTTGATCTTATCCGGGCAGCTGTCAATGTGGCGACAATTACCATTTCAATACACCGACATCATGTCCGGACAAAAGTTGTTGTAACTAACTTCCAACTCATTGTCCTTTGATCTTATCTGACAGCTGTTGACAGTTGTCAATATAGCGACAATGCCTAGACGCAATCTAAACAACGTTTATGCAGAGGCATCACAATACAACGACAGTCTTGGCTGTAATAATAAAATGCTTTTACAACGACATTAGCAGTGTAGTGACAAAACAAAAAAAATTGGCAGAAATAAGGAGAATTCAAGCAAAGTGAACTGAGTTGAAAAATATACAAATAGTAAACTAAAAATGCAAGAATGCATGCATGAGATACCTTAGAGAGGAAGAAATTAAGTTCAATCTTTGTGAGCCAAAATGCGTAAACAATCACTTAGAGAGATAATTAGTTTACATTGTCAGGACCCCATTGTTAAGGGATAGGTTCTAGTTGATCCTTATAAAAACTAGGGAGAGGGTTCTATCTTAGCCCATGAAAAGATAGGTTTAAAAGGTTACTCTTAAGCTTGTAAAAAGAAAGAATTCATGGTAGTGAATTGAGAAATCCTTAGTGTGAATGCTAAGGTGGTGGATGTAGACCTCGGTTGAGAAGGTCGAACCACTCTAAAATCGATCATGTCAAAATTGTCATTTCTTTCATCGATTTTTGCTTCCCAACTTCACAAGAGATCTTTACACCTTAGATTGTCTATATTCATAAAGAGCACAAGGCCAACATACTAGGCATAAGCAAACCTTAAACATAACATCCACATAACAAGGAGTATAAACATGCTCCTATAACAAAATATCCATATAAGTCCCCATTGCTTGACTATTACATCATTAACTTAAAATAGTTCATACTTGAGGATAACAAAAGCTCAACTAGCACACTTGGAGGCCCTCTTCTTGCACTAGCAACCCACGAACTACGGATCTGCATTGTCGAACAAAAGAGAGCGTAAGCATAAGCTTAGTGAGGGTGAGCACAAAAAACAAACCTCGACAATGCAGAGTCCAAGCACGAGCACACAACCAAGGTAGAATGCATGATCTTACCTTCGAACCACATGAGTCAAAATAATAACGATGCATGAACACAATTATCAACATTATGCCATGCTCAACAACTCATAAGATCAACGCATGGAAATACATATATCAATGTATTAACAAACACATTCCTCAATCCGTATTGGCACCTAGCTATGACCCGAATACGCGGATAACCGTTGGAACTCAAACTCACATCCAACCACAACCATTACCTTACAGTGGGATTACACTCATCACCGTTTCACACGGAGGGGATTCCACTCATCCTCACGCTCCGTCGATGGGATTCCACTCATCACCGACTAACATATATATAAGAGGATTTTCGGGCGAACCCGTAATCCATCTTGATGACTACCATCACCAAGACCACGCGCACATTTTGACTCACGTTTGCACACTAAACATCCTAATGATCGATCATTGTACCCAAGCATACTAGTGCCAATGCTAACACATTTCACAATCTTTCACAACACAATTTCTTACCAATTTCCGTGCTTAGCACGTACTCACCATGATCTACCATCATGCACAAACCACATTTCCACAACCACATGCATATAATAATGTATAAATATCATGCCTCAACACACATGTATATCACAATATACATAACCACATTAATCACAATTAACATGAAACAAGAGGCATAATTAACATTTAAAGTTCAATCAAAGTCTCCAACTAAAGCTTGGGATTAGACTACCAATCTAATCCCAACTCTAGGTGGGTTTACCAAGCCCAACCTAGTCCACACGCTTGAACCAATGTTTGAAAACCAATTTAAAAACGTATAACCACTCACCGACTATTCCAAGATCAACAACACTAGCCGATCAAGCTCCCAACGGATCCGGATTCGATCCCAAGGCTTCACCAACACAATTCCTTGCTTCTAAACATCCCAACACAATCAAAATAACCACAAATCAGTCCACAAATCAATGTAGCAAACCCGAAACACAAACCAAGCACAAAACACATGATTTCAAGCTAAAGACAACCCCAAAATTCTCATTCCCGAGCAGCCCTAAAGCACATCCAAAAACCATTGATTCTAACACCTTTAACACTCCCAAAAGCTTCCAAAACAACCCTTATATAACAAACAATCATTAGCCAACAATTTCCCACATCAAACACCCCCAAAACTAAACATTTGAACTCTCTAAAACCTCTCTAAAACCCAATTTCGGGAAACATCATAAAACCATGTAAAAATCGAGTATGTTGGACCTTTTAAGATGCTTTTAACTTATCTTACAACATTAAATCAAAAACTCATCTAAAGGTTATCAAAGTTTTACCTTCAAAACTTAAAAACTCAAAATGTAAAAACTATGAGCTTTCATGAAAATAAAGGTATGAACTTGTAGAGAAAAGAGAGGACAAGTCAAAAATGGGTTTACCTTTGAAAAATCTCCAACAACAAGCAAGAAAGATGATGGAATAGTGAACACAATGGTGAAGGGGTTTTCACGTTAGAAATGGGGAGGTACAAGATGATAGCCTTTTTGTGTTTGAAAAGTAAAAGAAAAGGTTTTATTTTTGCAAGTCCACATATTTACCAATTTTTCATTAATGAGATGGCTAAAATTCTCATCTCCTAGAACCCATGGGATTGGATTTAGAAGATAGGCCCAACATAGATTTTAATTATTTTGAAAATGAAACCGAAACCCGAAATATTATTTTTTTTTTGCTCAACAATGTCGTATATTAATATGCAATATACAACCAAAGACCACAACGACCGCCTCATTAAAAACCTCCCTAAAACCTAACGGAGGAAAAGAGTACGAACCGTTTGTGGTGAAACCATAGTCCAAAGAAATACAAGCGGGAAAAACACCAAATTGACCTATCACTAACAAGCACAAAACAACGAAACGCGTGTTACCCCCTCCTTTGCCAAAGCATCCGCTAAACCATTCGCCTCACGGAAAATGTGGGAGAAGCAAACCGAAGCCAACGATGAACAACAGTTGTCAATCTCGCGAAAAACCTCCCATAATCTCCAAAGATAATGTGTTACAAAGTTAATATTTTGTGTAAAGATAAAATATTAATGGAATGTTCGATATCTTGATATATGGTTTACCTTTATTCAAATTTGTTATTATTTTGGTTATATTTTAATTTGATTAAAAGATAAAATTAAAACAAATATTTTGAAACAATTAAATTCATATTTTTGCTTCAGATGTCTAATATTTTAATGAATTAATTGAAACATAATGTCACCAAAGTGGCTGCTTTTCTGTAGATTAGTTTATTTAAAATATCAAGATGATTATGAGTTTTTTTAATTCATGCGTTTATTAATTGACCTAAAGGAAAGTTAATATTTGGCAGAATTACAACAACTGTGGTGATAAATATGTTACAATTATAAGGTATTTTATATGAGCAATACGTTAGTCCAAAGATTAGCCTATTGTTTGACATAGTTTATTGTCAATGTTTGATTGCTACAACAAGAGTACCGCTTACAGTTAATATTATTGTCCAAAGACTTGATATTAATGTTGTGTTTGGTATCTTGAGGGGAACTAGCTATTATTTTGAATTTATTTGTTTACTTATGAGTATTTATGTGAGCTTGTTTTATTTTATTTTATTTTTGTTCTATATTTAGGTAATTTATCTATGCTATCACAATATATGTTAAATACATTCTACACTCATGTTTAATGAAACTAACTTCAAGGAATAGAAAAGACACTTACATATAATATTCGGTTGTATGAACATAGACTTTGCACTAAGGAAAGAACATCTTGCACCTCTATTGCGGTAAGCACCCAAAAAAGATATTTTGAGAGGTGAGATTGTTCGAATCGCACGAGTCTAATGATCATAAAATACAACATTCTAGACGTCTTTAGGAGCACAAGTCTAAAGAGATTACTCGAACTAAGGGTTTTCTTGCCGAAATTAAGAAATATTTTACCCAATACATTAAGGTTAAGATGACATCACTAATGCTTTCTTTTATGTCTATGGAGTATAAGAGTCAAGGAAATGTGAGGGACTAGATTATGAAAATTCTTTATATTGCTTCAAAATTTAAGGCACATAAGATCGAACTTTCTAACATTTATTTGTTCTTATGGTTTTGGCACCGCTTCCTATACAGTTTAACCAATTCAAGTTACAATTGTCAAAGGGAGAAATATACTCCATTTGGGTTCATTTCTCATTGTGTTCAAGAGGAAGAAAAGTTGAAGCATTACAAGTGCAAAAGTACTCATTTGTTTAGTGCTCATTTAGTTAGTGTCTCTAAGAATAAGGGCAATAAAAAAATATTAGAATAAAATTGATAAGGGTCCAACTTAAAAGAAACAATAATAAGTTATAAAGGTTTGATTTCTTTTGTAACATGTTAGGACACATGTGAAGTAATTAAAGTTTAAAAGCGAGCAACAACTTCAGTTATTTTGAGTGATCAATGGGCTATAAATTTTATGATCCCATAATTAAGATTATTCTAAGGAGAGATTTATAAGTTTTTTATGATGTTGAGTTTGGAGGGAGAAATAAGGTTAGATGCATTGTTACTAAGGAGGAATTAAATTATTTTGAGTGATCCATGAGCTATAAATTTAATTCCTCCTATCACTTTTTACAATGTTTAGGTTTTCACACATATCATTAATCAAGAAGTGAATCTAGTACCTCAATAAAACAATGTTGAACAACTCTCATTCAAGATAAGATAATCATGACGCTTGTTGCTTATTTTGAGTGATCCATGGGCTATAAATTTTGTAGAGACTTTCTCTTCAGTTTCATTGAAAGACTCTTTTAGGATAATCATGACGCTTGTTGCTTATTTTAATCTTGAGCTACATAAGATGGATGTTAAGCTTGTGTTTTTCAATGGCGAAATTGAAGAAATGAATTATATGGTACAATCATAGATTTGTGTCTAATGATACAAAATCAATGATATATAAATTAAAGAAATTCACCTATGAGCTTAAGTAGGACTCTCATTAATGAAATTATAAATTTCATATTGATTATCCAATTCGGTTTTGAGATAAATTTGGTTGACAATTGTATATACTACAAATTCAGTGAGAGTAAAACCAAGTGATACTCATATTACTAAAGAAGACAAATCTAGTCTTACTCAATGCCCTAAAATTAACCTTGAAATTTAGAAAATTCAAAAGATTCTCTATGCATAAGCTATTGAGAATCTAATTTATGCTTAAGTATGTATGCGTTTGGAAATTGTGTACATTGTTAGAATGTTAGACAGATATTTAAGGAATCATATTATGGACCATTGGATAGCAGCCAATGGGGTTATGAGATATCTTCAAAGAACAAAAATTACATGCTCACATGTCAGAGTTTTGGTAAGTTAGAGATCATCAAGTTTACAGACTTCGATTATAATAGAATATTGATGCAAAAGAATTTTGTCACTTGAACTGCTAATTGTATATTGAATAGAAAGACCACTTCAGTTATTTTGTGACAATAAATATGCATTCATTTATTGAATAAACAATAGGAACACTTCAAATTTAAAGCACATAAATATTAAGTGCCTAGTTGTTAAAGAAAATTAAGAGCAATTGTGTGACTATCGAGCATGTTAGTACAAACTCCATAATTGCGTGCATATTAAAAAACTTTCACCCTAGGTCTTTCATGAGAACACAACTCATGTGGGAGTAATGTTATTTAAGGATATTCGGTTTTATTGGGAGTTTGTAATTTTGAAAATTGCTCATTTGTTTTAGACACAATTTCGGTTACTTCAGTTTAAGGATATTTTAAGATTATTTTCTGCAGAAATAAAGTTCTTTTGGTTTATGCACACTCTTAATTCAATAAAGTTGATCTCACTGAGGTTTAGGAGGACCAATTGGAAATAGACATGTTCGGTTCACATTTCATGTAATTTTCCATGCAATACATCCATGATTGATCTATGTCATTTGACTATGTTTGTATACGTAACCATTTATGGGTCCAGTTAAGATTAATATGGCGAAGAACGCTTTGATCTTATATGGATATAATTGATGGATGAGATTGTTATAGAATACCTATTATATGATAGAAAATTTTTTAGCTTATATGGTTGTACATTTATCAGGAAACATATGTTGCCCAAGTTGGAGATTGTTGGATTAAAATCCTCAATTGTGGGCACATATGTAAAATGTAAGTTGTTATTATAAAATATGACACAAAATCGAGTGACCAATTATGTTAGACATGTCATAGGTATTAAAGTGACAAGGAAATAAAAGTGTAGATATTGTAAGATATATTTATAATTCATTGAGGGGCAGAGTTATAAATATTTAATAGTTGATTTAATAATCAACTATATGAAGAGATAGTGGTCCTCAAGAAATAGGTTTACTTGTATTACTCTTGTCCCCGTCAGAGAGTTTTTTACGGCAAGGGCTAACCTATCTTCTTGGAACATCACAACCACCTTTAAGTGATCTTCATCAAAGGATTCAAAGTTTTGTGTCCATCAATGAACTCAGGTACGCTTCCGCTTTCGGTTTATTATTCTTGATGATTTGACATGATAGATCCTGAGTATTAGGTTTCATATTAATTTATGATTTGATTCCAACACTGTTCACTTTGCTTTTGATGTGGCCGAGTTGTTGAAATGAACATGTGTCACTTGTTTCTAATAATCTACAATAAAGAAGTGGCCAAAATAATTTTTGTTATTCGAATGTGTGTTGTTTTTCATAAGGTTTTGCCTTAGAAACTTACACGCGAAACTTAAGATGGAAACTATGCATCGAATGGCCAACAACGTGTTGACAAATACAAGGACAAAGCCAGTATATAATTGTACAAGCCCTAACATGTATTTTGTGTCGGTTAAAAATCTTTCTAACCCTTATTAAAGGAAAAAGATACAACACAACCAGGTATAAACTACAAACGATCAACAACCCATATAAATATACAAAAGTCAAACAAGAGCTAACAACAACCATCGAACTAATTAACACACCATATTATTAACTCGTTTTAACAAATCCGATTACTATATTATTAATTCATTTAAATTGAACCGTCCAAAAATATATTAAGTAACTAATAAAACATACAAATGGTAATATATTGTTGAGTTTCGGTGGTTCAACAATGAATTAACTAAATCAATATATATCATCTCATTTGTGGTTATTACATTGATATTTTTTGGTGACAATGAACAATAATTTAGGTTTCTTATTACATAGTTTTGGTGTGTGTTTTTGTATATAAACGGAGGCTCTTCTCTCATAGAACGCATTAACATTGCATACAAGAATTAAAAGTGGTATAAACAAAATCAATGGCAGCTCGTTTGGCTATCCTCTTTCTGGTCTTTACATCTCTTGTAGCTTTTCATGAATGTAAGCACACTTTCAATTGTAACCTACACATTGTTTTTTTGTCATTTTCAATATACCCTTTTGATCTATATTTATTTGATCTTTCATTTTCATTACACAGGTAGTAGAGGCAACACCATCGGTGTCTATGGCAATAAGCTTAATCAAAACGTAACAGCAAGCGACAAAATAACACTATCGCCATGCAGTCATACATGGTTAACGAATGGTTGGTGTTGTATAACAGTACATCCAACACTCTGCTATGAAAAAAAAAAGAGTATTGTCTAACCTATTGCCCCTCCATGACTTGATCACTTTGCTTTTGAAATATCTGAATTGTACCAAATGAATCTGTGTAATTTATGTTTTTAATAATTATTAATAAGATATGGCCAAATAAATAAAAAGTGGCCAAATATCATGTGTACAATCGAACAAAAATTAGAGCATCAGTTATATATAACCGCACCAAATCAAAGAAACTGAATTTTTTTAGTACTTAAATATCCATTGATCTCTCATTTTGTTTCTAATAGCATTAGTGTTAAAATAGTTTAGTGTATGGTATATACAAATGTTAAATAAGTAAAGCTACAATTTATACTTGTCCAGTACCTCTTTCTGATATCAGAAAACCAAATAACAAATTGTTTACAACAAAATTTATAATAATCAAGGCATAAAGGCCAATTCCGAGCTGAAGTTTTGAAAATAAAAGGAAATGTGAGTAAATTTGTGGGGCAAAGAAATGCAAATGCAAAAGAAAGTGATATTCTGTAAAAATAATAGATTCTGTCGGTGTAACTCGGCAGTTTAACAAATGTTGTAAGCTTAAAGCATTAGATGATTATAAAGAGAGATAAATCAAATGTATCCTAGTAACTTTCCAACTTTCCTTCAACTCTCATCTAATGACTTAAACAAACAAATCTACCACAAATTTTGTTGCTGAGAGATATTGTGTGTCATCGAACGAGTGGACCAACTTTCGTTGTGATGCTCATTAACTTGAATTGTCACTGCATCTCTCGATGTCAGTGGCTGCAATAAACACTTTCATGCAAAATAGCATTCAAACCTAAAAGTTGAAACAAGAAAGAAAGCTTCATAAAATAAGTTGAAGTTCACAATCCAAAATAACTATCGTTCAAATGGAAAGAAAACAGTAAATCATCATTCAAGTTTTACAAAACAATTAAGAGGAAATAAATGAAAACATCTATATCTATCTATCTCGAAGTATTTCTACGAAATTTCCCTTGCTCCAGCACTTGTATCCTCTTTGTCACTAAGAGATCTGTCTTGTCATTACCTCTATTCACCAAAAAATAGGCTTAAACTGCCTTGGATGAAGCTTCAAAATGAGGAGAAAATGATCTTCCAAACCATAAAAATTGCTCTTGGAAAAGGTAAGGATAAGATGATATATATATATCAAGATGCCTTCTTTCTTTCCAATAGGGTAAATACAGGTGTCCCTTATGGATTTGCAGGTGTAAAAATTCGTACAAGGCAGTTGCACCAAATTGTCAGCTTATCATTCTTTGATCTTATCTTTTTGACAGCTTTTAATGCGCTGACAATCCTGGACGCAATTTGGTAATAATCCTATTTCAATGTGGGGACATCCAGTCCGTACAACAGCTGTCGTAACTAACTGCCAACTCATTGTCCTTTGATCTTATCCGGGCAGCTGTCAATGTGGTGACAATTACCATTTCAATACACCGACATCATGTCCGGACAAAAATTGTTGGAACTAACTTTCAGCTCATTGTCCTTTGATCTTATCTCACAGCTATTGACAGTTGTCAATATAGCGACAATGCCTGGACGCAATCTAAACAACGTTTATGCAGAGGCATCACAATACAACGACAATCTTGGCTGTAATAATAAAATGCTTTTACAACGACATTAGCAGTGTAGTGACAAAACAACAAAAATTGGCAGAAATAAGGAGAATTCAAGCAAAGTGAACTGAGTTGAAAAATATACAAATAGTAAACTAAAAATGCAAGAATGCATGCATGAGATACCTTAAAGAGGAAGAAATTAAGTTCAATCTTTGTGAGCCAAAATGCGTAAACAATCACTTAGAGAGATAATTAGTTTACATTGTCAGGACCCCATTGTTAAGGGATAGGTTCTAGTTGATCCTTATAAAAACTAGGGAGAGGGTTCTATCTTAGCCCATGAAAAGATAGGTTTAAAAGGTTACTCTTAAGCTTGTAAAAAGAAAGAATTCATGGTAGTGAATTGAGAAATCCTTAGTGTGGATGCTAAGGTGGTGGATGTAGACCTTGGTTGAGAAGGTCGAACCACTCTAAAATTGATCATGTCAAAATTGTCATTTCTTTCATCGATTTTTGCTTCCCAACTTCACAAGAGATCTTTAAACCTTATATTGTCTATATTCGGTTGGAGTACATCGAGCCTATCACTTTCATTTATAGAGAAAGCCAAATATTTCATTAAGAACCCTCCCTATTTTAGGCGATGAATCCTCTCACATAAATGTAATATTTTTTATAGGCCTAACTACTTCTTATATTTCCATATTTATCATAGGGAACTATGGTGTATATATATTGAAGAACTAAAGAAAAGAACTTCAATTCCATTTTAAATCAACAATAGTAGCAACTAAGCTAATAGCAGTTTGTTTGCCTTTTCTTTTTCTAATGTATATCTCTCTTCTAGTTTTCCATGAATGTAAGAATACATCAACTACAAGTTACACAACGTATTGTTCTTATAATTTTACGTATACCATTTTGATTTTTCATTTTTTTCGAATAGGTAGATGAGGCAGCCGCGTTGAGCTCAATCTGAATGTAATAGCAGGTAGTAAAATAAATCTATCGCCATGCGCTCATAACTGGTTTCATCCATCGAAATGGTGTTGTGTAACTGTATACGTCTAGAATCAAGTCCTTGTTTTCCCTCACAACAAGAGTGCCTAGCCAATTGCCCACCCAACGGCCTACCACCTGCAACTCTTTGACCTATTTGTTGGATTAAAATCCTCAATTGTGGGCACATATGTAACATGTATGCTGCTATTATAAAATATGACACAAAATCAAGTGACCAATTATGTTAGGTGTGTCATAGGTATTAAAGTGTCATGGAAATAAAAGTGTAGATACCGTAAGATATATTTATAATTCAATAAGGAGTAGAGTTATAATATTTAATAGTTGATTTAATAATCAACTATATAAAGAGGTAGTGGTCCCTAAGAAATAGGTTAAATTGTATTATTCTTGTCCCCGTCAGAGAGTTTTTTTCGGCAAGGGCTAACCTATCTTCTTGGAAGATCACAACCACCTTTAAGCGATATTCATCAAAGGATTCAAGGTTTTCAGTCCATCAATGATTTCAGGTACGCTTCCGCTTTCTGTTTATTATTCTTGATGATTTGACATGATAGATCATGGGTATTAGGTTTCATATTAATTTATGATTTTATTCCAACAAGTGGCATCAGAGACTCGTCATGTTAAATCATTAGAAACCCATTATTTTTTTGTTTTTGGATTAATTCATTTGTATGGTTTAAGGAATTCAGTATATTGATTAAGTGTTTCGATTACAACTTTACATAGAGAGCGAGAATGCCAACGGAGTTTGGTAACCGGAAGGTGTGCATGGTATTTGTGGGAAATCTCTCTACATCCATTCATTGGAAAAGGGTATGGCAGGTGTTTGATCGACACAGGGTGGTGGTGGATGTTTTCATCCCTTCAGAAACTAGCTAGAAATGGATCCAGATTTGGGTTTGTGAGAATGAGCAGTCGAGAGGATGCCGAGCGGGTGGAAGAACACCTGCATGGTAAATGGATTTATGGTTCCCGTATCTCTGTGTTTCCAGCGAAATATGGGGACCGCAATTCGTTTTGGAGACGAAAATAGGCCAACACCAGCACAAAGCAGTCGGCACAAGCAGGGAATTTGTGACCTAAAGTGTCGTTGAAGCAGCGATCGGAGGAGGAGGTCAATCACGTCGGCACTTTTGATTATTCAGTGCAGAGGTTTGTGGCAGTGGATAAGTTGGAAATTTTGCACAACTGTGCAGTGGGGTGGTGCAAGCAACCATGGAGTATCAAGGAGCTGGTAGCAAAAATGCACTTGACGGCGGTAGAAGGCTTGTCGATTATGCGTATAGCCGGTTCAATGATATTGCTCATGTTCAAGGACCCTTCAACACGTGATAAGGTAATGCTTCTAGAATCAATACGAGGGTGTTTCACAAGGTTGGAATGGTGGTCACCGGAGATAGGTTTAGAGACGAGACGGGTTTGGTTATCGATCAAGGGCCTACCAATCCATGTGTGGTCACAACAATCATTCGAAAGTATTGCTGATATTTGGGGGAACTTTTCTCATTTAGCGGATGCTACTGATTCTCCTCAATCGTTTGAATGTGGATGGATGCTAATCGAAACATCATTCATGTCATGCATAGATGCTAAGGTGAAATTGGAGGTGGACGGTGTGTGTTTTCCTATACTCATCCGAGAGTTTAATGCTTTTGGCTCTTGGATGGAGTGTGAGTGTACGACGACGTTGTCTGACGATGAGAATACTGATCCTTCGACACAGGGATCAGATGGGGGGACACCACGCACGAGTGATGATCACCAACTGAAGGAAATAGAGCGTGTAGAACCGATCGGGGACCAAGTTCACACGAAGGAGACGAGGCTGTGGCTTTGCAATAATCTTTAGGATCACCGGTTGGACCATCCTGAAGCCTCCCATGATGAGGTTGTTTCAAAGGGGCTGCCGGAACTGAATAAGACGCGGGAAGGTTGTGTGGCGGATTCGATGGAAGAGCAAGTTTCCGATAGGGTGGTGGACGATGCTGGGAAGACTCCTACATTAGCCAACCAGCTTTAGGTAGTTCATTCGCACTCGACTACTTTGGATTTGAATGCAAACAATGTGGAGATGGTTGAACCGATCACAACTACTGTGGATTTGGTGGATAATTCAGTTTCAAATATTGATAGGATAACAGATAAGGTTGGAGAGAAATTACCGTTTTAGACATTGCAAACCACAACTCTATTCTTTGGATTAACGGTAGAAAAACAAAGTCAATAAACCTCCTCTCAGGAGTGATTTCGACGCAAAAAGCTGGTAGGGGCAGACCGCGAAAACAGGTTTTACACCAACAAGCTTCGACGCAGGTTGTGAACGCTTCACTCTTAGATTCGAATTTTCAGAATCGTCAGTAATTGTTAACCAAGGAAATAGCGGCGATAGTGGCATTGGGTAGTATCGTTGGGGTAAGAACCGTGGGGTGTGAAGCAGATATTATAAAGGATCTTACACGGGTTTTTTCCGGGGAGAAGCGAGGTTAGTAAGGATGTGTGTGGTTTCGTGGAACGTTAGGGGGTTAGGCTCATGTTTGAAGCGCAGGGCGGTGAGCTAAGTAGTTAAAAAACAACGTGCGGATATGGTGATGTTCCAAGAATCAAAGTTAGAGGATGTGTTGTCGTTATTGGTTGCAAGCTTATGGGTATCGGATGGATATGAATTTATTTTTTCATCTTCGATAGGTGCTTCGGGGGGTCTAATTACGATATGGGAAGGTTCACGATTCAGTGTAGCTTTGGTGGAGGTGGATCATTATTTTATCCTTTTACAGGGGAGGTGGTGCGTGGAGGATTTGCAGTGCTGCATTTTGAACGTTTATGCTCCGTGCGATGTGTTGGCACAAAATCTGTTGTGGCAACGTCTAGGAGATTTAATTCTGGACATCCCAGGTCCGTGGTGTATCGCAGGTGATTTTAATTCGGTATGATGGTTATCAGAACGTGCAGGGTGCAGCTCGGTGGCGTCAGGGATGGAAGCTTTCTCTAATTTCATTGACAATGTCGGGCTTGTGGATTTGTCGTTGAAAGGGAAGCAATATACTTGGTTTGGTAGGGGATTTAGGCGGAGAAGTATAGATAGATTCTTGTTATCGTCTGCTTGGGTAGATGTCTTTTCCAACATTGTTCAGCTTTCTTTGCCTAGAGGGGTATCAGATCATACACCGTTATTGTTTCTATGCGATGATCAGGACTGGGGACCTCGACCATTTCGTTTTATTAATTGTTGGTTGGAGGATAAGAAACATGTACATGAAATAGCTGAAGAGTGGTGTCGGTTGTTGGAACGAGGGGTTGGAACTGAAAATATAATGGTCAAGCTTAGGTTTCTGAAGAAGTTTTTGCGTAGCTGGAACCGTACTGTTTTTAGTGATATTGAGCTGGAAATTTAGTCGATACAAGCTAAGCTGGAGGGTAAAGATGCTGCGGGAATTGAGGGGGATCAGTGTGAGTTCGAATTAGAGATGATAGAGTGGAGAAGAGAGTGGATGCAACGGTTATGGCAGGCTATCAGGCGTAAGGAATCCCTTTGGAGACAAAAATCAAGGGCGAATTGGTTGCGTTTAGGGGATAGTAATACATCATTCTTTCACCGTGCGGCAAAGCTTAGAGCTGTGCGGAACTCAATTACGGGGATGCTGATTAATGGCTGTTGGGAAACGGATGTACATCGGTTACGTAATTACATTGTGGCGGCTTTCTCTACACATTTTGAGGCCGTAGAACGGCTATGTGTTTGGAGCATTGTGGGAGAGTTTTGCCAGGTTGATAGAACGGCAAATGAAGCTTTGGTGGCTCCGTTTGGTATAGAGGAGGTTTGGGAGGTGATATGCGGGTGTGATGGCTCGAAGTTACCGGGACCAGATGGTTATAGCATGGCTTTTTTCAAGTCGTGTTGGAGTATAGTTCAAGGAGATGTGTTACGTTTTTTAGGAGAGTTCCATGCAGCGGGTAAGTTGGCTCCGGGAGTGAACTGTACTTTTCTAGTACTGATTCCGAAGATTGATTCACCAAAGGCTCTCAGTGACTATCGACCGATAAGTCTTGTGAATTCTGTTTATAAAATTCTTACGAAGCTGCTCGCTAAGATATTGCAAGTGGTGTTGGGTTCGCTGATAAGTGAGCATCAGTCGACATTTATTCGCGGACGGCAAATTGTTGATGGCATTTTACTGGCAAATGAGGTAATACATTCTTTGCGCAAGAGTTTGACGGGTGGTTTTGTACTTAAGTTAGATTTTGCTAAAGCCTACGATTGCGTGAGGTGGAATTTTTTGGATTATATGCTCACTAGCATGGGGTTTTGTGAGGTTTGGCGACGTTGGATACTGGAATGTGTGTCCATTGTCCGTATGTTAGTGTTGTTAAATGGTTGCGCTACGAGAGAATTTCCGTTAGGGCGTGGGCTAAGGCAGGGATGTCTGTTGTCGCCTCTGTTATTTGTTATCATGGTTGAGGCTTTGCATAGTTTGTTGGTTCAGGCCGAGGCGGTAGGCTTGATTCAGGGGGTGCGCGTTGCGCCGGGGGTATCAATTTCACATTTACAGTTCGCGGACGACACTATCTTATTTTTCGAAGCTTCGCCTGGATGTGCTGATTCTATTCGACGATTGCTTAGCTGTTTCCAAGTTTGTTCCAGTTTACAAATAAACTTTAGCAAATCATCGTTGTTTGCTATTGGTGTTGAGAAGGATATTGTTGACTCGTGTGCCAAAGCTTTGGGTTGTCGACGTGGCTCTTTTCCTTTTTTTTATCTGGGGATGCTGTTAGGATCTAATCCTCGAAGCATGGCGGTATGGGAGCCTGTCCTTGCTAACGTTCGACGAAAACTTGCTGGGTGGAAGCGCAATTTGATGTCTTTTGCGGCACGGGTTACTTTGGTGAATTCTGTTCTTTCTTCCCTTCCAGTTTACTACATGGGTGTGTTTAGAATCTCGAAAGGTGTCATTGCAGCAATTGCTAAGTTGAGACGTGCCTTTCTTTGGGGCGGTGTAAATTTGCATCGCAAGATGAGTCGAGTGAGCTAGAAGATGGTGTGTCGGCCGCGTCACTTGGGCGGTTTGGGGGTGGCGGATCTACAGGTGCGTAATACAACTCTATTAGCTAAATGGTCGTGGTGATATGCCACTGACGCATCATCGTTATGGAGGGCTATTATAGTGGCAAAGTATGGCGAGGCTGTCCAATGGTGGCGTTTCAATTCTTCTCGTCAACAAGTGATGTCTGTTGTATGGAAGCAAATAGTGCAATCAGCTTGTTCGACTGATGTGCAGCGGCATTTGCATGATAAATTGTTATGGCAAGTGGGGGATGGGAGTCGTGTACTTTTTTGGTTTGATGCATGGTGCGCGGAAAAGCCTTCGAAGGATATTTTTCGCGGTTATTCTCTTGTGCCCGTAATCGTCTTGCATTGGTTGTGGATTACTCGGTGCAGGGGGGACTTCGACATTCAAGGTTGACTGACTTTTTTCGCCGTTCCCTTCATTCTTTTGAGGTAGGGCATCTTCGTGAATTGTGGTCTTTGGTGGGTGACTATCGATTGCATGATGGTTATCGCGACAAGCTGATTTGGTCCCCGGATGCGCAAGGATTATTTTCGGTCAAAGCTATCTCTCAGATGTTGATGCTTGATCGAGCGGGAGAAAGCGATTTTGGGGCTTGTTTCACGTGGAAAATTCTGGTTCTGCCTAAGGTACAAGCTTTTTTATGGTTTGTTTGGTTGCGTCGTTTGCGCACGTTTGAGTTTTTGAGACATCGGGGTATAGTGTTTGAGGGACAAAGCACATTGTGCATTTGGTGTAAGGAGCGAGAGGAGGATGTTGATCATTTATTGTATTCTTGTCCGTTGGTTCAAAGCATTTGGGACTGGTTTCGGAGTTGGTGGAGCGTGTGCTTGCCTTGGCCGAAGAACTTGTCGGATTTTTTCTTACCGGATTTTCATTGTTCCTTTTCGGGTGTTCTTCGATGCTTGTGGGTCTCGTGCGTGGCAACTTTGTTTTGGTCAGTCTGGCTTGCGCGAAACGAGATGGTTTTTAATAAGAAGTCATTACTGATAGCGGAGGTTTGTTTCTTAATTAAATTACGATCGTACTATTGGATGCAGACATTACGGGCTGACCTCTTCATTGGTGAGGCGTTGTGGTGAAATTTCCAAAGCCTATATACTGAATCTCCTGATTCGCGACCGATACGTAGCAGCATTTGTTAGGAATCACCGATGTCAGGGACTTTGAAATTTTCAGTTGATGGGTCCGCGCGTGTCTAGCCGGGTCCTGCGGGTTTCGGGGTTGTGCTGCGTGATGATCAAGGCAGATAGAGGCTTTGTTTTCTGGCCCGCTTGGTTGCATTGAGTCTAACGAGGCTGAATTGCGGGCGGTTGCTTTTACGTTAACTTTCTTTCGGCAATCGGCTTGATCATCGTATCCATTGGTTGTGGAGTCGGATTCCATGGTCGCCGTTAGTTGGGTGCTACATGTGGACAAGCGGTCGTGGTGTTATTGGGAGGTGTTTCATGAGTTTGACAGCACTTGTAGTAGTTTGCATTCGGTGTGTTTTTCGCATATTTTCCGGGAGGCGAATGGCCTAGCCGATGCATTGGCTAAAGAGGGGGTGTCGCGTGTTTCTTTATTTTGTGCTTGTTAATGTTATCGGGTGAATGTTGGTTTTGTTCGTATGTTGTCTGGTTGTTTTTGTTGTCATAAACGGGTCGTACTCTTTTCCTCCGTTAGGATTAGGGAGGTTTTTAATGAGGCGACCGTTGTGACGTATGGTTGTATATTTTCTTTTAATATACGGCATCTTGTTGAGCAAAAAAAAGTGTTTCGATTACAATGTTATATTTTTAGGGTTTCTTTTTATGAATCCTTATACATGGTGTTGAATATGGGTTGTCGTATGTTTTTTTTAATGAATGTTGCCGTATAATTTTTTATGAATTTAGGCTATTCAATTGATATTCAAATATCGACAGATTGACCTGATATTTTCAATTTAAAAGAATCTTGTATATGAAAGCAATCCAGTATGCATTTGGTTTCTATTGAACTTAGGGTTTTGTGAATATGCATTAAATGCATAATTAAGATTAAATAGAATTGTAGCTTTACGCTACAAAAAAAACTATGCTTTTGTATTGGATTCAGGATTAAAGGATAATATCAATATTATTAGTGGACAATTAATAATGTTGTTCGATTATTATCAAGTTGCATAAGCAATTCTTTGACACTAATATATATATATATATATATATATATATATATATATATATATTTGCAAAGAATTTGTCATTAATGCTATGAATTAAGGTATGTAAATATATTTTATTCTAGAGAACAAGTTATCGTTTTTTCGAATGGTGGTGGATATGCACATTATTGTTTGGTTTAGTTAATAGTAAATACCAAGTACTTTATAAGTTTCGGTAAGTATTTTTTTTATGTATTTATTATTAGTAAAAGAAGTTGGAATACTGTTATGGAATTTATATATGATTCAATTTGATCAATAATTTATTTCTTTTGATCTTTAGGTTTTGATGCATATTAAGGTTTTTTTAATCATTATATATATATATGACTTTGGTTTTGGAAAGCATATAAGTAATCTTATAAAATTTATATTCGATTCGGTTTGATTAAAATTTCAACTTTGATCATTGGATTATTATGGATATATTGAAGTTTAATGTGATCATTTTATGAATTATTCATTAATGTGATATGTATATATATTTTTTTATTCAAGTTTTATTTTGGTAAATGCATGTTTAAGGTTTAAGTCATTTTTAAGAAAGAGTCAAATATGTAGGTTTTTCGATTTCTGATAGCCCTATTCAGGCAACCTAATTTTGGGTTATTTCGGAAACATAAGTGTTATCAGGATTTTCAGTTTTGACTGTTAAAATATTTTAAATTTGGATATCGGTATATTTATTGTATATATTTTAAAATAATTTAATTGAAACATTAAGTCACCAAAGTGACATCTATTGTGGAAATTATTTTATTTTAAAATATAGAAGGTTTTGTGCATGTAAGTCGAATTATATTAGTATTAATCGACCCAAATGAAAGTTAATAATTAACATTATTACATGTGCAACTATGGTAATAAACATGTGATAATTATTCAGTTTTATATGTGAGCAATAAATCGGCCCAAAGGAAGATTTCTGTTTGACATGTTCTTATTATCAATCTTTGATTACTGTACCAAGATATCACTTGCAAATTAATATTTTGTCTAAAGATAAAATATTAATGGAATGTTCGATATCTTGATAAATGGTTTACCTTTATTCAAATTTAATATTATTTTGGTTATCTTTTAATTTGATTGAAAGATAAAATTAAAACAAACATTTTGAAACAATTAAATTCAAATTTTTGCTTCAGTTGTCTAATATTTTAATGAATTAATTGAAACATAATGTCACCAAAGTGACCGCTTTTGTGTAGATTAGTTTATTTAAAATATCAAGATGATTATGAGTTTTTGTAATTCATGCGTTTATTAATTGGCCCAAAGGAAAGTTAATATTTGGCAGAATTACAACAACTGTGGCGATAAATGTGTGACAATTATAAGGTATTTTATATGAGCAATACGTTAATCCAAAGATTAGCCTATTGTTTGACATAGTTTATTGTCAATGTTTGATTGCTACAACAAGAGTATCGCTTACAGTTAATATTATTGTCCAAAGACTTGATATTAATGTTGTGCTTGGTATCTTGAGGGGAACTAGCTATTATTTTGATTTATTTGTTTACTTATGAGTATTTATGTGAGCTTGTTTTATTTTATATTATTTTTGTTCTATATTTAGGTAATTTATCTATGCTATCACAATATCTGTTAAATACATTCTACACTCATGTTTAATGAAACTAATTTCAAGAAATAGAAAAGACACATACATATATAATATTTGGTTGTATGAACATAGACTTTGCACTAAGGAAAGAACATCTTGCACCTCTATTGCGGTAAGCACCCAAAAAATGTATTTTGAGAGGTGAGATCGTGCGAATCGCACGAGTCTAATGATCATAAAATACAACATTCTAGATGTCTTTAGGAGCACAAATCTAAAGAGATTACTCAAACTAAGGGTTTTCTTGACGAAATTAAGAAATATTTTACCCAATACATTAAGGTTAAGATGACACCACTAATGCTTTCTTTGATGTCTATGGAGTATAAGGGTCAAAGAAATGTGAGGGAGTAGATTATGAAAATTCTTTATATTGCTTCAAAATTTAAGGCACATAAGATCGAACTTTCTAACATTTATTTGTTCTTATGGTTTTGGCACCGCTTCCTATACAATTTAACCAATTCAAGTTACAATTGTCAAAGGGAGAAATATACTCTATTTGGGTTCATTTCTCATTGTGTTGAAGAGGAAGAAAAGTTGAAGCATTACAAGTGCAAAAGTACTCATTTGTTTAGTGCTCATTTAGTTAGTATCTCTAAGAATAAGAGCAATAAAAAAATATTAGAATAAAATTGATAAGGGTCCAACTTAAAAGAAACAATAATAAGTTATAAAGGGTTGATTTCTTTTGTAACATGTTAGGACACATGTGAAGTAATTAAAGTTTAAAAGCGAGCAACAACTTCGGTTATTTTGAGTGATCAATGGGTTATAAACTTTATGATCCCACAATTAAGATTATTTTAAGGAGAGATTTATAAGTTTTTTATGATGTTGAGTTTGTAGGGAGAAATAAGGTTAGATACATTTTTATTGAGGAGGAATTAAATTATTTTGAGTGATCCATAGGCTATAAATTTAATTCCTCCTATCACTTTTGACAATGTTTAGGTTTTCACACCTATCATTAATCAAGAAGTGAATCAAGTACCTCAATAAAACAATGTTGAACAACTCTCATTCAAAATAAGATAATCATGACGCTTGTTTCTTATTTTGAGTGACCCATGGGCTATAAATTTTGTAGAGACTTTCTCTTCAGTTTCATTGAAAGACTTTTTTAGGATAATCATGACACTTTTTTTGATCGGTAAGCGTATGATTTTATTCAGTGTAAAGAAATCATACAACCTCCCATATGCCTCCTTAAAAAACCTCCCTAACCTAAATTGGAGGAAAAAGAGTGCATCATGGAAGGTATAGGCCAAGGAGATATACCCCAAGTCGAACCAAAATCCCATTACAAAATCATCCCATCATCCGCGATAGCATGAAGCCAAGACACCCTATCCACACCCCCTTTCGCGAGCGCATCGGCGAATGAATTCGCCTCACGAAAAGCATGATGAAAGCAGACACACCGAAGCTGTAAACAAGCGTAATCAATCTCGCGAAACAGCCCTCTATACCTCCATGGTCGTTTATCCTTGTGTAGCACCCAGGATAACGCAATCCGCGAGTCGGATTCGATAATAAACGACCCGTCCTCCTTCCACCTTGAGTCGGCCAGCAATCGAACCGCCTTCCAAATGGCCCAAACCTCCGCTTCATTCGATTCCATACACCCCAATGGTCCCGAAAAAACAGCCAACACTACACCCCTCGCATCCCTTAGCACACCTCCACATCCCGCCAAACCCGGTTTCCCCCTTGCCGCACCATCCACATTAAACTTTAGTACACCTTCTATCGGTGGGCACCAATGGATTCCAGCTCTATGTTTCGCTGTACCCGACGGCACACACAGCACTGGCCGCTCCCACCAAGCAGCCTCTGATATAACCTCGCCATGTACGGAGAATTTAATCCAATAAAATGCACGAAGCTTGATAAGGAAGAGCAGCTCCTCGACATCCATCTGTTTCTGATTGAAAATGATTTCATTCCTCGCAAGCCATAAAGACCACAGTACCGCGGTGCAACCAACCATCCACCAAGCTCTCCCTTCACCCGACAACACCCCACTACAACATTGCACAAAAAAATCCTCAAACGATTTCGGATTCACCCATGACATCCCCCACCATCGAAAAAATGCCATCCACACGCTATTTGCAAGTATGCATAGAAAAAAGATATGTTCTTCCTCGTCAATCCCCTCCCTACACCACACACATTGAATTCCGGCTAAAGGCACGCCTCGAGCGCTGAGCATAGACAGTGTCGGCAATCGGCGTAATTGCACGAACCAGAGGAAGCATTGTATCTTCGGAGGCACTTCAAATTTCCACACATTGAAGCCATCAAAACCATGGTTGAATAATCCCAACGAAGACATCAATTTCATTAAACTCCCCACTGAAAACTGACCAACCGCATTCGGCTTCCAGACCAGCACATCGCTTTCACTCTCACACAAGACGAACCCCCTCACAATCGCACGCATTTGTCTCAACTGGTGCTGTTCAAAAGAGCGCAAGTCACGACAAAAAAATAGTAACCATTCCGCATGACTCAATTTACCTTGCCACGCATATTCACACACCACTGCTGCCTTGTTGCTAGCACATCTAAAGATGTGCGGGAATACCTCGCACAAAGGTTCCTCTAAACACCATCGGTCGTACCAAAACAGCACCCTCTTCCCGTTCCCTATGTGCCACAAGAAGCAATCGTCACTCATGAACTTACCCGCGGCATCCCCTTCTTGTATCTCAACAATTCTCCTCCAAACAAAAGACATGTGCTGCTTACCCACCGTATTCGGCAGCCTCCCTCTCACTGCAACGCCATACTTAGCTTCCACAATAGATTTCCACAAAGCCTTGGGGGAATCGGCGTATCGCCAAAGCCATTTAGCAAGCAAAGCTGAATTTCGAAGCTCAATATTTGCCACTCCAAGACCCCCTACCTCCTTCGGCTGACACACTTTCGCCCAAGCTACTCGGTTCATTTTCCTTTTTAAATCCGTATCGCCCCACAAGAATGCCCGCCGTATCTTCTCAATTTTATTCAACACTGTTTTCGGCACCCTAAATATGCTCATATAATATAAAGGCAGCGTAGAGAGCACCGAGTTAACCAAAGTCACCCTTGCGGCAAAAGATAACGAATTCTTTTTCCATCCCGCTAAGCACAACCGCATCCTATTAATTACCGGCTCCCAAACCTTACCATTTCGTGGGTTAATTCCTATCGGAATTCCCAGGTATTTAAAAGGAAGTTTAGCTCGCACACAACCCAACTCCTTAGCCATCTCCAATGCCACTGCCTCCTCTAATCCCACATCATACATTGCCGATTTGGCATAGTTTATTTGCAGCCCCGAACCATACTCAAAACATGTCAGCACACGCTTCAAGTTTCTAGCAAATTCAACCTTCCCTTGAATGAAGATAACCGTGTCATCGGCAAATTGCAAATGCGATAGCCGACAATCCGCAGCAACACTCACTCCTCTAATCAGCCCCAAGCCTTCCGCACTGACCAAAAATTAATGTAGAGCTTCCGCGACAACCACGAACAGTAACGGTGACAAGGGGTCACCTTGTCGCAATCCCCGTTCCATAGCAAACTCGGATGTTGCACTACCATTTACAAGGACCGAAAGCCGTGCTGTACCCACACATTTCAGTATCCAATTCCTCCATCTCACCCCAAAATTCATCCGACACATGACATCCACAAGAAACTCCCATTTTATGCAATCATATGCCTTCGCGAAGTCAATTTTCAGCACCACCCCTCCTTCACTAAATCGTCGCATCCGAAGTGAATGAACCACTTCATTGGTTAACAAGATGCCGTCAACAATCTGTCGGCCTTTAATAAAAGCAGATTGCTCTTCACTAATCACCGAATGAAGTACCTTTTGTAGCCTTCCCGCCAAAACTTTCGCCACTATTTTGTACACCGAATTTAGTAAGCATATCGGCCGAAAATCACTAATCACCTGTGGATTCTCTTTTTTTGGGATCAATACAACAAAATTCGAGTTGGCCCCTTTCGGCAAAGAGCCATGCGCAAAGAAATCGTTAAACACTCGCCCCAAATCCTCCTGCAAGAACTCCCATCCCCTCTTGAAAAACGCAAAACTAAAGCCATCAGGCCCCGGGGCTTTCGCGCCTTCACAGCTCATAACAGCATTTTTAATTTCGGACATCAAAAATTCAGATTCAAGCATATCCACAGCCGCCTTATCCAGCCTACAAAACCGCACATCTGCTTCCATCATTCCAAGGCAAGGTCGACGAGCAAAATGTTTTCGAAATTCCACCTGAATATGGCGTTTAAACCTCTCCTTATCCTCCACCCATACACCATTGATCCGCAAGCCCATAATCTGATTTTTCCCAGCTCTAATTTTAGCACTTCGGTGAAAAAATGCGGTATTTCGGTCCCCCGCTTGTAGCCAGAGAGCACACGACTTCTGTCGCCAAATCGATTCCCTGTACTTGTGAAGACGCCACAGCTCAATTTTCAGCCGACCAATCTCATCCGTCCGATGGTCTCTATCCCCCGACTCATCTACCACCTCATCTAGCCGGTCAATTTGTCCCGTCACCTCCCCAATTCTATAATCGACATTTCCAAAACATTCTTGATTCCATGTGCGCAAAAAAAATTTCAGTTCTCTTAATTTATACTGTATCGAATACCCCCCTAATTCCACTGAAATACGCTCCCATTCCTTCGCCATTAAGTCAACATGTTCCTTCTTCTCAAGCCAAACATTTAGAAACCGAAACGGACGAGGTCCCCAATCACTCTCCTCACTTTTCAGATGAATCGGCGTATGATCTGAAATTCCCCTCGGCAAAACCAATTGATACAACGAAGAGAAGCGATCAATCCACTCCCTCGACACCAAAAATCTATCAAGGCGACAAGCTTTGTTCCCCGAACCGAACCAAGTGAACTTCTTTCCCAAAACTTTGATATCCATAAGGCCGACATCCTCCACAAATTCATTGAAATTCTCCATTCCCCTCGATGCGTCAACACATCCACATCTCTCCCTCACCTCCCGCACCGTATTAAAATCACCACCCATACAACACGGCCCTTCTAATTCCCCAACCAGCCCCCGCAATTCCCCCCATACCCGATCTTGTAATTCCACCTCGCAAGGAGCATACACATTAAACATCCAGCATATCCACTTCTCACTCACCCATTCCCCTTTGATCAAAATAAAATGGCGAGCTACACGCGCTTCTATTTTCCAAAATTTATCGATGTCCCATATGAACAATAACCCCCCTGATCGCCCAACAGAAGGTACCAAAACAAAATCGAAATTATCCGAATTCCACATTTTACTTACCCCATTTGCTGATAGCTGCTCCAATTTCGTCTCTTGAAGCATCACCATCGCACATTGGTGTTGTCGCACTCGGTCACGTACTGCACGTCGTTTCGCGGCCGCACCCAAACCGCGGACGTTCCACGACAACACCCGCATCTCCGCTTGCTATTTGTTTTCAATGCGCGCCTCAATGATGCGCGCAATGTCTTGAACAACCGCCTCCTCGTTACCTACTGTCGAAGCCCCTATCAATCTGCCCAAATCAAGAGTTTGTTTTGCCTCTCTCAAAATCACCCTCTTCCTGTTTACAAAATCCGAGTCCGATAAGGATCCATTGGCAATCCCCGTATCTTCCTGTAATTTCTTCTTCGGCCTGCCGCGAGACTTCTTTGTCACTTTAATCACAGCCTCAGACCTTTCCTCCGGATTCAAAACACTTATCAAAACATTAGATAAGCTTCTCACCTTGCGAAGGACTCCATTATGTTCAATATACTTAACATCCGAAGCCCTCATTTGTTCAGGCCCGGCCTCGACTAAAATCCATGAGTTCGCCCCCAGCATTTCATCGGCACAATGCACTGCCAACACCTGCTCCCCCATGATATTATTTCCCCGGACCCCATCCCCTACACAGTAGGCAAGACGGTCCATATCGTTGTTTGTGCATTCACCAATTCTCTCCCTAACCAGCATATCCACCTCCTCAGCCGCTGCCCTCGAAGTCCCCTGGGCACTATCCGCTCTAACCGCTTCAAGTTTAGCCACATCTAAGCTCTTGTGCTCACTTGTCCCCTCTCTATCAATCAAAGCAACCACCTCATCCGAAACCCACGAATTTCCTCTACTTGTTGATTCCACCCGCAAATCAATTTGTTTTTCATACGTACATCCTTTGTTTGTGACATTGGCATCCCAATTCGACTCAATTTCCTGGGCATCACTGGGAATTAAATTTGTATCGTCACCTAGAAGACTGTCTTTAACAAACGATTGCAACATCGGATCACTTTCATTCGAATTAGTAGTCTCATTAGGTACATTAACACGATGTGAACTAGTTTCTGAGGATGTTTCCATGTCCTCTTCCTCGTCCCTATCCGTTGGCACCACGTCTCTCTCCCATTCTTGCACTCGAATGTTATAAAAATTCCCATCGACCTCCAATTCCAGCAGCTCATCAATTTTGTCAATCCAATTGGTTTCAATTAGGATTCTACTTCGCTCGAACGAAGAAGGTGAGATTGTCGACGAGTCGACCTTTACCAACGATCCCCATATTTTGGCAATATTTTCAAAAGTCTCCGTTGCCCACGCGTGAATGGGAATCCCGCTCATAGCGAGCCATACTCTTCTCGTTGACATTTGAACCGCTGTCGACCACGGGCGTACATCCACAAACCACTTCTCTAAATCTGTCCGTGCCATAATATCCATGCTTTCGCCCGATTCGTTGGGCATTAATAGCACCATTCGCCCGGCCATGTGCATAATTGAGAATCCCCTCACATTGTTCTCATGTAACTCCTTTGCCAATTGAGCGATCGGGATCGAATTACGTCGCCATCCCACCACGCAGGTTTTCAAGATTTCCCATTTGTCTCCATCGATTTTTCCCACAATTCTTCTCAACGGAACAGCTTTTGATGTTGCAATTGGATCTTGATCATTATTTAGATTCTCTTTTTCCACGGAATTCTTATGTAATTGCGAGGGTTTCGTCTTATTATTCATCAATTCCTTCTCCCGCCACGACGAATCCCTTCCCCCATCTTTAGCAAATAGGACCGTGATTACCGATCCATAGAGGCGGAATCCATTCAACCGCTCGATTACCCGCTTAGCATCTTGAATAGTCGCCATTCGAACAAACCCAAATCTCGCCCCATCTTTCCCTTTCTTCTTTGGTATGAATACCTCCCTCACAACCCCATGCCTATCGAAGACTTACCAAATCCCCTGCCAATGCAGTTGTGGCGGCAGATTCGACACAAATAGGGTCCACACTCGGCCTCCGCTCTGCCTCGTTCGGTCACGACCACCCTGAATCCGCCTATCGCCCATTCGCCTCAGTATCCTATGTTCTTGCTTTCAATTTTATTGCTTAACTAATCATGACACTTGTTGCTTATTTTAATCTTGAGCTACATAAGATGGATGTTAAGCTTGTGTTTTTCAATGGCGACATTGAAGAAATGAATTATATGGTACAATCATAGATTTGTTTCTAATGATACAAAATCAATGATATGTAAATTAAAGAAATTCACCTATGAGCTTAAGTATGACTCTCATTAATGAAATTATAAATTTCATATTGATTATCTCATTCGGTTTTGAAATAAATTTGGTTGACAATTTTATATACTACAAGTTCAGTGAGAGTAAAACCAAGTGATACTCATATTGCTAAAGAAGACAAATCTAGTCTTACTCAATGCCCTAAAATTAACCTTGAAAAATACAAAAATTCAAAAGATTCTCTATGCATAAGCTATTGAGAATCTAATTTATGCTTAAATATGTATGCGTTTGGAAATTGTGTGCATTGTTAGAATGTTAGACAGATATTTAAGGAATCATATTATGGACCATTGGATAGCAGCCAATGGGGTTATGAGATATCTTCAAAGAACAAAAATTACATGCTCACATGTCGGAGTTTTGGTAAGTTAGAGATCATCAAGTTTACAGACTTCGATTATAATAGAATATTGATGCAAAAGAATTTTGTCACTTGAACTGCTAATTGTAGATTGAATAGAAAGACCACTTCAGTTATTTTTTTTTTTGCTCGAAAGTATGATTTTTATTAATCGAAAAATCATACAATATATTCGCACCGGGCCTCATTAAAAACCTCCCTAATCCTAGGTGGAGGAAAAGATTACCCGGGACAGATATTCGATACAACGCAACAAACGGAACGAGCCCCAAATGCCCCTACTACGCCCAAGACAGCCCGCACACCCCTCGGAACCACTCTTCACGTTTTGGACCACCAACATCCTGTAAGACGAATTTGCCTAGAACACGCACCCTCCAAACTCCCAGCACCCGGTATGCTTGCCTCCCCCTTCATCCAGCACCCATAGTAGGCAGCATCCTCCCCGCCACTTCAGTTATTTTGTGACAATAAATATGCATTCATTTATTGAATAAAAATAGGAACACTTCAAATTTAAAGCACATAAATATTAAGTTTCTAGTTGTTAAATAAAATTAATAGCAGTTGTGTGTCTATCGAGCATGTTAGTACAAACTACATAACTGCGCGCATATTAAGAAACTGTCACCCTAGGTCTTTCATGAGAACACAACTCATGTTGGAGTAATGTTATTTAAGGAAATTTTATCGATGGGACGTCGAGTTGAAAATATGAGAGGAGAGGGCAGAAACGGCGGCGAGGGGCAGGAGGGCAGAAACGGCGGCGTGGGGCAGGAGTGGTGGACATTGTTCATCGGCAATCTTCCTCAGCAGCTCCATTGGAAAGGGGTGTGGCAAGTGTTTGATCACCACGGGGTGGTTGTCGATGTGTTTGTGCCTACGAAGCGAGCATGGGACGGCTCTATATTTGGTTTTGTGCGTATGAAAACGAGGGAGGATGCCGAGAGGGTGATTGAACGATTCCATGAGTTTCGGCTATATGGATCTAAAATAACAGTTCGCTTCGCACAAAGAGACAAAATGAATGCCTATTGGCGACGAAGAAAGGGGGATCACAAAGTGCCGTTGAAGCCGAAGGATGCTGTCTCACAATCGGATCAAAGGAATTTGGAGAATCAAAGTGAGTTTGGAAGGGGATCGAGGACTAAAAATCAGGAATATCGAAAGATCGATGGGGTAATTGATGAAGAAAAAATGGTAATTTTACACAATTGCGCTGTGGGTTTTGCCATAAACCAATGTCGGTGATGGAATTGGCAACGGAATTAAGGAAAGCGCAAATAAAGGAGGTATCGGTAATGAGGGTGGCGGGATCATTAATGCTACTCATGTTCCTTAATAAGGATACGATGAGGAATTACTTAATGGAAAAATGCTTTGACACTTGGATAGAAAATGTGATGGAATGGTCCAAGGAAGTGATGACGCCTAATCGTCGAGTGTGGATTGAAGCATGCGGCATACCCATCCATGCCTAGTCGGAGGGGACTTTTCGAAATATTGCGCAATTATGGGGTGAGTTAATTCGTGTGGAAGACAATACTATAATGTCGGGTTCTTTCGAGCGAGCAAGAATGTTGATTGAGACGGATTGGTTTTTTCCAATTGAGGAGAATTTAGATGTAGTGCTGGACGACAAACAATATAGAATCCGAGTGACAGAGGTGCGGGAGATAATTGGTAGCGATGGGAGAAAAGAAGGGGATGGGGAAGAAGAATTGGACGAAGAGGAGGAGGAGGATGGGGTGAGCCGGACCGCGGACATAGTGAACGAGGAAAACGCGGATAATGTACGCTTACATGAAGAGGAAGATAAAGGGGAAACTATGGACACAGTAGTTCCAAATTCATTTATAGAGGGATCACCGACAATGTGGACAGTTAATAAACTTTGGGATGATAACAAAAGGAGAGACGATAGAGTATTGGGATCGGACGATTCCGGGAGTACAGGGAAAATGATGGAACATGTGACATCGGGCGTGGCGGAGGAGGATATAGGAATAGTTGATCGGGTTATCGTGGAACAGCCTTCGTTGGATATAAGTGCATGTGAAAAGGATGTGGGAGGTGAAATTGATCAGATTAATGAGCAACATTGTGGGCCTCAAACCGGCTGCAATAGGGCTGGGATAGCAGCACTTGTTGAATACAAAGGACGACAAAGAAGAGTTAGGCATTTATCAGAAATAATTTGAACAACAGGGGGGAACTCGACGGCTGAAGATACTGGTCCGACAGTGCTGAAGCGAGGGAGAGGAAGGCCGCGGAAAAATCCCATCCCATCTGATGGCCTGTTGATTGCAAACGGGTCGTTGTCCGATTTCGATTTTCTACAGCGGAAGCGAAGCATTTTGAAGGAGGCGAGTGAGACGTTGGAGTTGGGTAAATTGCTAGGGGCTGAAACGATAGGAAACGAAGAGCATATTATAAGCGACATCGCAAGATTAATTGAGGCGAGGGAGGTGCCGCGGACATAGAAGGATGCGGCTGCTGTCGTGGAACATACGTGGAATGAGCGCGGCTGCGAAGAAACGAGCAGCACATAATCTTATATGGCAGTAGAAAGGTGAGTGTGTCATTTTATTGGAAACAAAAATGGAAATTATATCGGAGTATGTAGCAAAGAAAATTTGGGTCTCGGATAATTGCAAGTTTGTTTATGCACCTTCGTTGGGAAGATCAGGAGGTATTTTTATTTGTTGGGATGAGGATGGGTTCTTGGTGTCGAGAACTTTGATTGAGGAACGATTTGTTTGTGTGGAGGGATGTTGGGTAAGCGATAATTGGCATTGTGGAATAGTGGGAATTTATGCACCATGTGAGGTTGATCAACAACGAATCTTGTGGAACCGATTGATAGAATTGATGCAGAATAGTTCATTACCGTGGTGTTTGATAGGAGATTTTAATATGGTTACACGTGTGGAAGAAAGGCGTGGATGTGTGATGTTAAATAGAGGGATTGATAATTTTGTTGAATTTGTACAAACCAGTGGCTTGGTGGATTTGGAGTTGCGAGGACACTCTTTTACGTGGTTTGGGGCTGATAATAGATGTAGTCGCTTAGACCGATGCTTGGTGTCGCCTAGTTGGGTTGATCGCTATGCGAATTTAAGCCTATCCGCACTGCCACGCGGGGTGTCGGACCATACTCCATTGTTACTCGTCAGTGATATGCTTGATTGGGGGCCTCGCCCATTTAGATTTGTAAATGCATGGATGGGGGAGCGTAAATTTATCATGGATATACAAGAAGAATGGCAGCGAATCTCAATGTTAAAAGAGCATACAAACATTTGTAGTAAATTGAAGACAATGAAAAAGTTCTTGCGTGAATGGAACAAGGAAAAATTTGGAAATATCGAACACCAACTTGTTGAGGCGACGAAGGAGCTGGATGAAATTGATGGGCTGGTGAGTGTGGGAACCGTTTCAGACACGCAATTGGCTCGTAAAAGGGAGACGTAATATAAATTATGGAAATTAACAAAACTGAGGGAATCCGTTTGGAGGCAAAAATCAAGAATAAAATGGTTGCGCGAGGGGGATGGTAATACAGCGTTCTTTCATAGGGCAGCAAAGATGCGAGCCATGCGTAATACATTGGACGGGTTGATGGTGGATGGGGTATGGGAGACTAATCCTATTCGACTATGACAAGCGGTGTTCTCGGAATTTAAAAAACATTTTGCGGAATGTAAGACCATGGGGAAATTGGCGATGGGGCTGAAGTTTAAGGGTATATCGGCAAGTATGGGATTGGAGCTGGAGAGACCGTTTGAAATGGAGGAGGTGAGGGCTGTTTTATGGGGAAGTGAGGGATCGAAAGCACCGGGGCCCGATGGTTATACTTTTGAATTTTATAAAAGAGGATGGGATTTTCTAAAGGAGGATATGATGGAGGTGTTAGTAGCTTTTCATGAAACACAAATACTGCCGAAGGGATGTAATTCGACTTTTGTAGTCCTAATTCCAAAGGTGGACCAGCCGCGAGCGTTAGGGGACTATAGGCCGATATGCCTATTGAACTCAATTTACAAGATCATTGCGAAATGTTTGGCGAAGAGGATGCAAAAGGTGCTGCCAGTCGTAATCAGTGATGTACAATCAGCTTTTGTACATGGACGTCAAATTGTTGACGGCATCATGTTAGCAAATGAAGCATTACATTCGATGCTAAGGGGACCTTGTGAGGAAGGAGGGGTGTTGCTGAAACTCGACTTCGCCAAGGCTTATGATTGTGTGAAGTGGGAATGTATTGAGACAATCCTGAAAAAGATGGGGTTTGGTGCGCGATGGTGTGCTTGGATCCGCGTTTGTGTAAGTACGGCGAGATTGGTCGTATTGCTTAATGGGAGTCCGACTTCGGAATTTGCTATGCAACGAGGCTTGCGACAAGGGGATCCATTATCTCCCCTGCTATTCGTCATTGTGGCTGAATTATTACACCAATTGTTAGGCGAGGCGGAAAGGGCTGGTTTGATTAGGGGGATATGTGTCGTCAACGATTGCCGGTTAACACACCTTCAATTTGCGGACGACACTCTGATTTTTTTGCATGGTGAGGTACGGTTTACTACCAACTTAAAGAAGGTGTTAACGTGCTTTGAATACATGTCGGGGCTGCACATTAATTATTTGAAATCGTCATTGTACGGTGTGGGATTGGACGATGGGGTGGTGAATGATATGGCTGCGGCCATGGGCTGTAAGCGAGGGGATTTGTCGTTGATTTATCTTGGATTGCCGTTGGGGGTAGATCCGCGCAGCTTGGCGATGTGGGAACCTTTGATCCAGCGTTTCCGTAAGAGCTTAGCGGGGTGGAAAAGGGACTCATTGTCCTCTGCGGCTCGCTTAACTCTGTTAAATTCCGTCCTGTCGGCATTGCCAATATATTATATGGGCATGTTTTTGGTTCCGAAAGGAATAATTAAAAGAATCGATAGGATTCGAAGGTCGTTCTTGTGGGGAGGATCGGAGGAGAGGCGTAAATTGAGTAGAGTGAGCTGGAAAATAGTTTGCCGTCCACGGAAGTTTGGGGGACTGAGGGTTGCGGACCTTCATCAACGAAATATGGCACTATTGGCAAAATGGCGTTGGCGTTTTGCGGTGGAGGATGAGTCGTTGTGGCGGTCAGTGTTGTTGGCGAAATATGGGGCGGATGTATTTGATAGGCATATGCCATTGGTGAGACAAAGGGCAATGTCTACGGTGTGGAAGCAAATTGTGACAGTACATGAGCGCGAGGAGGTACAGCGATACATGGCAAATTCCAATTTTATTTGGTTGCTTGGAAGTGGACGGAAAGTGCTGTTTTGGCGGGATGCATGGTGCGCGGATGTACCTCTTAGTATGATTTTTCCGAGACTGTTTCGGATTGCGAAGAACTCGTGGGCGTTGGTGCATGATTACAGTGTGGGCGCATCAATGTTACACGATCAGTGGGAGGAGGTTTTTACTAGACCTTTGCGGTCATTTGAGGTGATTATGTTGAAGGATTTGTGGGGGGTAATAGGGGCATTTAAATTAACTAATGCCAAGGAAGATAAGCTGGTCTGGCGACATTCGAAGATGGGGCAGTTTTCGGTATCAAATTTATACAAATTGATGGCTTCCTTTGGCTTGGAGGGGGTTAAGACATGTTCAGCAATATGGAAGGAGCACATACCACCGAAAATTCAGTGCTTTATATGGTTCATTACTTTGAATCGATTGCCGACATTGTGTTACTTACGTGAGAGGGGTGTACGAGTGGCGGTGACGGATTTTAGTTGTCGTTGGTGTGGGAGAGGGGAGGATGAGGTCGACCATATTCTTCTTCATTGTCCGATAGCGTGGGATGTTTGGTCGCGTGTTTTCAATTGGTGGCAGGTTGCCGTAGTTCGACCAGCAACTATCAGTGCTTTTGTGTCGACGATCTTGGAAGGTACTTTTAGGGGGCAGTTACGGGAACGTTGGTTGTCGGGGTGTGCTGCCACCTTATGGTCCTTATGGCTAGCACGCAATGCAATGATTTTTCAGAATAAGACCGAGTCTGTGGATGAGCTGTTTTTTGTAATCAAATTAAGGGCGTTTTATTAGAGGCGCGCTTTTGAACCACAGAATCCAATTGACGAATCCGAGTGGTGGAGCTGTCCGTGGGAGGGAGTGGAGCAGCCTCGGACTAAAAGACCACGCGTGGGGTATGTTTGGAGTCCTCCTAGGCTAGGTAGTGTGAAGTTTAACGTTGATGGTTCGGCTAGAGGGAAACCGGGTCCGGCGGGATGCGGAGGTGTGTTACGTGACGAGGGGGGAGGGTGTTGGCATTATTTTCGGGTCCGTTGGGCGTGATGGAATCTAACGAGGCTGAGGTGTATGCTATCTTAATGGCAGTGGAGTTTTTTAGGGGCTCCAAGTGGGGTTCATTACCGTGTATTATAGAATCCGACTCGCTTGTTGCGACTTCTTGGATTGGACGAGGGGAGACACGCCCATGGCGCCTATATGCCCTTTTCAGTCGGATTGATGATGCATGCTTGGGGGGAACATTGTGTTCAACCATGTGGTGAGGGAGGTAAATGGGGTGGCCGATATTTTAGCTAAGGGGGGGTGGCACGTAAGGCATGGCTGCGGATAGGGATTTAAGGAGGGGTGAGGCCGGTGCTGGGTGGATTGGAGACTGGGTAAGGGACGAATGGGGACGATTGGTGGGGTGTGTGCGGGGAGGGTGCTGCCTACTGTAGGTGTTTGGATGATGGGGGAAGCACGCATGCAGGTTCTTGGATGAGGGGGGGAAGCACGCATTCAGGGTGCTGGGAGGGTGCGTGTGCTAGGCAAAGTTGGTCCAACATGGGAGGCGCGGTTCCGAGGGGTGTGCGGGCTGTTTTGGGCGTAGTAGGGGCACTTGGGGATCGTTCTGTTTTTTGAGTTGTATCGAATATCTGTCCCGGGTACTCTTTTCCTCCACCTAGGATTAGGGAGGTTTTTAATGAGGCCCGGTGCGGACATGTTGTATGATTTTTTGTTGAATAAAGATCATACTTTTGAGCGAAAAAAATGTTATTTAAGGATATTCGGTTTTAGTGGGAGTTTGTAGTTTTGAAAATTACTCATTCGTTTTAGACACAATGGGGACGATTGGAGACTGGGTAAGGGACGAATGGGGACGATTGGTGGGGTGTGTGCGGGGAGGGTGCTGCCTACTGTAGGTGTTTGGATGAGGGGGGGAAGCACGCATTCAGGTGCTTGGATGAGGGGGGGAAGCACGCATTCAGGGTGCTGGGAGGGTGCGTGTGCTAGGCAAAGTTGGTCCAACATGGGAGGCGCGGTTCCGAGGGGTGTGCGGGCTGTTTTGGGCGTAGTAGGGGCACTTGGGGATCGTTCTGTTTTTTTAGTTGTATCGAATATCAGTCCCGGGTACTCTTTTCCTCCACCTAGGATTAGGGAGGTTTTTAATGAGGCCCGGTGCGGACATATTGTATGATTTTTTGTTGAATAAAGATCATACTTTTGAGCGAAAAAAAAATGTTATTTAAGGATATTCGGTTTTAGTGGGAGTTTGTAGTTTTGAAAATTACTCATTCGTTTTAGACACAATTTCAGTTACTTCAGTTTAAGGATATTTTAAGATTATTTTTTGCAGAAATAAAGTTCTTTTGGTTTATGCACACTCTTAATTCAGTAAAGTTGATCTCACTGAGGTTTAGGAGGACCAATTGGAAATAGACATGTTCGGTTCACATTTCATTTAATTTTCCATGCAATACATCCATGATTGATCTATGTCATTTGACTATGTTTGTATACGTGACCATTGATGGGTCCAGTTAAGATTGATATGGCGAAGAACGCTTTGATCTTATATGGATATAATTGATGGATGAGATTGTTATAGAATACCTATTATATGATAGAAATTTTTTTAGCTTATAAGGTTGTATATTTATCAGGAAACATATGTTGCCCAAGTTGGAGATTGTTGGATTAAAATCCTCAATTGTGGGCACATATGTAAAATGTAAGTTGTTATTATAAAATATGACGCAAAATCGAGTGACCAATTATGTTAGGCATGTCATATGTATTAAAGTGTCAAGAAAATAAAAGTGTAGATACCGTAAGATATATTTATAATTCAATGAGGGGCAGAGTTATAAATATTTAATAGTTGATTTAATAATCAACTATATAAACAGATAGTGGTCCTCAAGAAATAGGTTTACTTGTATTACTCTTGTCCCCGTCAGAGAGTTTTTTACGGCAAGGGCTAACCTATCTTCTTGGAACATCACAACCACCTTTAAGTGATCTTCATCAAAGGATTCAAGGTGTTCAGTCCATCAATGAATTCAGGTACGCTTCCGCTTTCGGTTTATTATTCTTGATGATTTGACATGATAGATCATGAGTATTAGATTTTATATTAATTTACGATTTGATTCCAACATTGTTCACTTTGCTTTTGATGTGGCTATGTTGTTGAAATGAACATGTGTCACTTGTTTCTAATAATCTACAATAAAGAAGTGGCCAAATATTTTTTTGTTATTCGAATGTGTGTTGTTCATCATAAGGTTTTGCCTTAGAAACTTACACACGAAACTTAAGATGGAAACTATGCATCGAATGGCCAACAACGTGTTGACAAATACAAGGACAAAGCCGGTATATAATTGTACAAGTTCTAACATGCATTTTGTGTCGGTTAAAAATCTCTCTAACCCTTATTATAGAAAAAAGGTACAACACAATCAGGTATAAACTACAAACGATCAACAACCCATATAAAAATACAAAAGTCAAACAAGAGCCAACAACAACCATCAAACTAATTAACACACCATATTATTACTCGTTTTAACAAATCCGATTACTATATTATTAATTCATTTAAAATGGACCGTCCAAAAATCTATTAAGTAACTAACAAAACATAAAAATGGTAATATATTGTTGAGTTTCGGTGGTTCAACAATGAATTAACTAAATCAATATATATTATCTCATTTGTGGTTATCACATTGATATTTTTAGGCGACGGTGAACAATAATTTAGGTTTCTTATTACATAGTTTTGGTGTGCGTTTTTGTATATAAACTGAGGCTCTTCTCTCATAGAACGCATTAAAATTGCATACAATAATTAAAAGTTGTATAAACCAAATCAATGGCAGCTCGTTTGGCTATCCTCTTTCTGGTCTTTACATCTCTTGTAGCTTTTCATGAATGTAAGCACACTTTCAATTGTAACCTACACATTGGTTTTTTTCGTCATTTTCAATATATTTTTTTATCTATATTTATTTGATCATTTATTTTCATTTCACAGGTAGTAGAGGCAACACCATCGGTGTCTAAGGCAATAAGCTTAATCGAAACGTAACAGCAAGCGACAAAATAACACTATCGCCATGCAGTCATACATGGTTAATGTATGGTTGGTGTTTTATAACAGTACATCCAACACTATGCTATAAAACAAGAGAGTATTGTCTAGCCTATTGCCCCTCCATGACTTGATCACTTTGCTTTTGAAATATCTGAATTGTACCAAATGAATCTGTGTGATTTATGTTTTTAATAATTATTAAAAAGATATGGCCAAATAAATAAAAAGTGGCCAAATATGATGTGTACAATCGAACAAAAATCAGAGCGTCATTTATATATAACCGCACCAAATCAAAGAAATGATTTTTTTAGTACCTAAATATCCATTGATCTCTCATTTGGTTTGTAATAGCATTGGTGTTAAAATATTTTAGTGCATGGTATATACAAATGTTAAATAAGTAAAGCTAGGGTTTATACTTGTCAACTACCTCTTTCTGATATCAGAAAACCAAATAACAAATTGTTTACAACAAAATTTATAATAATCAATGCATAAAGGCCAATTCCGAGCTGAAGTTTTGAAAATAAAAGGAAATGTGAGTAAATTTGTAGGGCAAAGAAATGTAAATGCAAAAGATTTTAGAGAGGGTTGTAAATGCAATAGTAACGAAGTAGCAAAGGAAAGTGATATTCTGTAAAAATAATAGATTCCATTGCTGTAACTCGGCAGTTTACCAAATGTTGTAAGCTTAAAGCATTAGATGATTATAAAGAGAGATAAATCAAATGTATCCTAGTAACTTTCCAACTTTCCTTCAACTCTCATCTAATGACTTAAACAAACAAATCTACCACAAATTTTGTTGCTGAGAGATATTGCGTGTCCTCGAATGAGTGGACCAACTTTCGTTGTGATGCTCATTAACTTGAACTGTCACTGCATCTCTCGTTTTACAAAATAATTAAGCGAAAATAAATGAAAACCTCTATCTCTATCTATCTCGAAGTATTTCTACAAAATTTTCATTACTCCATCACTTGGATCCTCTTTGTCACTAAGAGATTTGTCTTGTCATTACCTCTGTTCACCAAAAAGTAGGCTTAAACTGCCTTGGATGAAGCTTCAAAATGGGGAGAAAATGATCTTCCAAACGATAAAAATTGCTCTTGGAAAAGGTAAGGATAAGATGATATATATATCAAGATGCCTTCTTTCTTTCCAATAGGATAAATACAAGTGTCCCTTATGGATTTGCAGGTGTAAAAATTCGTACAAGGCAGTTGTACCAAATTGTCAGCTTATCGTCCTTTGATCTTGTCTTTTTGACAGCTTTTAATGTGCTGACAATCCTGGACGCAATTTGGTAATAATCTTATTTCACCTTAATTGGACATCTCAAACTCATACAATTGCAAACTCAACTTTCGGGACTAAAACGTAAAGCTTGCAAACTTTAGCACCATTCAAATCAGTGCCCAACGGTCACCTGTTTCGAAAGGCATTGACCGTTCCGAAACGCGGGTTGGTTCCGAGACTGGTTCCGAAACAGGGCATTCCAGTAGCCAAATCATTTCGGAACAGCCTCCAGCCGTTTCGAAACACGAAGGCCATTACAGGCCCCCGTTTCGAAACGCTAGAGAGTGTTCCGATACGGTTTGCCCAAAAGCTGCAGATTTTTCTGGTTTTTCATACGTAAATCCATTCAAACTCATGCTAATGACTTTCCAAACATACCAACAAGTCATCAAACCTATAAGGTGCATGTTTAGAACTCCTAAACACATTCATAGCATCAAACATGTAATTTCACATGTCTAGAGGCATGCTTCCTATTATCCAAAACCAAATAAGCAAACAAACTTCAAAACAAGCATTTAAAGGCCATTTACAAATTCAAACCAACAAAGGCAACATGCCTCAACTTAGGGAGTTCAACACATCTCCCAAAACAAAGTTTAGATTCTCATTGCCAAATTACCAAAACTAATAGTGTATGAAAACATCACCATACATGAGCTCGGATTCCCTTGGACACACTTAGCTCCCTTGTTGCCCTTCAACACCTCAATTATCTGCATTATTGGTAAAAGAGAGAGCGTAAGCACAAATGCTTAGTGAGGCATGCTCTAAGTAAACCAACACAATAATGCATTTTTAGAAAACACTTTCAACAAGCTTTTAAACCACTACTCATCACATTTTCATGTTACCTTGCATACTATACAAGCATCCCATGCTTCATTATATTCAATATAATATATTGGCTTTCAAGTGATAGTTCATAATCATTTCAAAACAAAATACAATCGGATACGCGGATTACAAGCGTTGTCCCACACGCTTCATACACACTACCGGACTACACAAGGTTCACACTCAAGAGAAAACCCTCCATTGATGTGACACCCGTGGTGGAGTATAAAGGTACAATCTCAACCCCTCAACACCACTCATCGGTAGTTGTATAATTCCACTACCGAGAGTACGGGACACATAACACAAGATCCACACACAGACTTTTAACCACCGTTGTGATCTTACCTCAATCGTTAGGGTACTTGGATGGAGTTTTCGGTACAATCACAACCCCTCAACATCCAAGGCGACTTAACTTACGGTGCACCCAATCCTATAGCCGGCTAACTATATCCGATTCAAGTACTTTAAAACCAATTCATCACTTGCCAATATACATCAAATACCATCATCAATTCACTGTTTTAAAGCATTAATCAAAGACATTAAACATCATGCATCTCCTTGCATCATTACCAAACTATTAACATGTCAAACCAAGGATCTCTTACCTTGAGTATCCTTCCACACATGGCTTTCAAGACCAGCATTAAACATGCTAAAACATGCTTTTAAAACAGAAATTAAACATGCAATTTATAACCAATGCATCAAACCACTTCTTAGCACAACCGAGGGAGTTTTCCGAAAACTTACTCTTGAGCTTAGCAGAGTGTTTAGACTTAAACTAAGCTCCCAAAACCTCCAAATAATCGTATCAAAGCTGGAAAACCATCTCCACTTACCAATTTCGTTTCGCTAGCTTGCCGAAACGCCAATCAAGCCTCCGGATCAACTCCAAAAGTGTCCAAAGATGTCTCCCTGTTTTAAACACATCAAAGCAGAGGATTAATGCATCATCGTGCATTGAAATCTTCAGCCAACACACCTAAACTCGCTGCTTTACCTAAAACCAACATTTCGGCTGCCAAACACAACCGAAATCACCTCCAAACTCTTCCAAAACTTAACCCAGCCAAGATCCATCACTTCTAACCATTTCTAAACATAAATTAACATCCAAAATAAACTTAAACTCGTCCTTATACCTCCAGCTATAACAGAACACCAAAAACACCTCAAAAATCACCATTTTCATAAGCAAAAACTTAGGAAATACAACCTATTCGGGATTAGATTGATAAAACCTCATTTCAAACATCATTAGACATCCAAAATACATTAAAGAATCATCTCAAAACAGAGCCCAAACAATCACTGATAAGCTCTCAAATGTGACACTTTTTTATTGCTATTTTCCAAGTTTTTAGGATTTCTTGCTACCTGATCGATTTCATTCTGCTATATTTTATGCAAGGGACCTAATTCTGGAAAACAACAGCAAAAGAGGGCATTTCTGCAGTCTTTTTATTATTCTGGTCATGACTGGCATCGTGGGCACGACGCGTCTGACGTGGCGACTTCTAGAAGCTTCTAGAACGTTCTGATAGATCTTATCAGCTTATCCGTTTAGATTTCCTGCATTTAAATTTCAAAACATTTGAATTGTTTTATCTTTACTTTATTATTTTAAATTTTCCTATCTCTTATCCTTGTAATCTAAGCCTATAAATACCAACCTTTGGTGAAGGCTTAACATCATCTTCTAGCTTTGAGTTTTTTTTTATTTTTGTAAACATTTTCAGTTTTAATCCAAGTTCTTTTTCTCCATTTTCTTGTTTCATTTATTTTATGCTATTTAATTATTTTGCTAAAATCAAGTTAAGTATGATAATCAATATCATGCTTAACTAAATCTTTTAAGCCAAGAACCAGCCAAGTCAATTCGATTCGTGAGAATTGAACTTGCTTAAATTCTTTTGGGAAATCATTTTTATCTTTCTGCTTAGATAGTTTGGCAATCGGCCTTACTAAAAGTTTTTAACCGTTTTTCAAATCAAAAAGGGCCTGTTGTCTGAAATCGCTTAAAAACACAGTTGGGAGGAAGGAACGGCCTGTGGCAATTTCGACTTCCTATGAACACTCTTAGCGGCGGTCCGCTAAGGAAAGATAAAATCAGAAGCGATTCTTTTTTTAGACAATTTCTTATTCGGGTTTTTCTTTCTTTTATTCTAAATATTTTAACGACGATAGACGTGGTTGATTTATTTAAGAACCATCTTTTGAAGATAGACTTGGGAGGATTGGTTACTCGAGAGAGAAACAAGTTACGACGGGTTGGGCCTCGTAGACTGTAACCGACATGATACCCGAAATAAAAATCTATTTCAGTGATCGAAAGAATTGACAAGGAGCTGGTTCGAGGCTATTTCACATACTTGGTTTTTCTTAATCTTTTTACCTCTGCATTTAAATCTTGTTATTTCATTTTCAACCAATATCATATCACTTCCCCCCATTTTATTTACTTATTTTGCAGATATCTTGAAGTAATAATTAAAGCAGTCTTCGGTCAATCAGTCTAGCTAATCTCCCTGTGGATCGACCCTCTTTCCCTATATCTATTTAATTTCTTTATATTATTATTTATTGAAAGAGGTTAATTAATTCATTTATTTTTGACCGGTTAAACGACGACTTGTCAAAATTGGCGTCGTTGTCGGGGAGATTTACTTTCGGCATTTTTTTGACTGATTTTGTTTTATTTTTATGACCAGGAAGAACCCGGGTACTTTAGCTCCATACAACCCGGAAATCGAAGCAAGCGCTCGTAAGAACCACGGTGAAACTGTCAGACGAAAGAAAGTACAAAAGCAAAATCAACAACAATCCCATTCGGAATCCATATCTGAACCACCACACGACCAAACCGAAGAAAGCACAAGTCTGATATCTATACCTACACCCAACCTAATGGCTAACCAAACCATTAGACAGCTCAACACCGCCCCCGCTGAACAACAACCCCTTTGTATCTCCTTTCCTCACGGCGATACCTCTTTCCAACTAAAAACGGGCCTAATTCACCTATTACCCACCTTTAATGGCCTCCCAACTGAAAGCCCACATAAACACCTTGCCGAATTTCACATGGTGTGCAGCAGCATGAAACCGCAAGGAGTTTCGGAGGATCAGATAAAACTAAGGGCATTTCCTTTTTCTTTAGCCGGAATGGCTAAAGAATGGTTATTTTATTTACCTCCGAATTCTATTAATACATGGGCTGATCTTTCTCGTGTTTTCCTTGACAGGTATTTTCCTGCAGCAAAAGCGACTAAACTTAGGCGAAGCATTTTGGGTATCCAACAAACGCATGACAAGTCCTTATACGATTATTGGGAATGATTCAAAAAGTTGTGCGCTAGTTGTCCGCAACATAACTTATCCGGGCAAACGCTCCTTCAATATTTCTATGAAGGAATGTTGCCGATGGATAAGAAAATGATAGATGCAACAAGCGGTGGAGCGCTTGTCAACTTGACCCCCGAAAATGCTCGAAATCTGATATCTACGATGGCGGCGAATTCACAGCAATTTAATTTTGCAAGTGAACCCAACCGACGGGTTCACACAGTAAGCGCAATTTCATTAGAGAATAAGATAGACAATTTGACTAATATTGTGTATTATCTTGTTTCAGGGGAGATAGGAGCTGTTAAGGTATGCGGAATATGCATTATGCCAGATCACGCAACCGACTTATGCCCATTGTTGCGGGATACATCTGGTGCCCAAGTTAACGCCATTCACAACTTTCCCGGACCTCCCCAAAGACCCTATAACCCACATAGCAATATGTTCAATCCCGGTTGGAGAGATCACCCAAACTTGAGCTACGGTAATCAGAACCCGAATTACCAACCTAGGCAGCAACCTCCACACCAAAACCAAGCCCCCCAAAAATCCTCGCTTGAGTCTATTGTTGAGAGATTGGCAGTTTCGCAGGAAAAATTCCAAACCCAAACACAATCCCATCTCCAGCAAATCGACAAACAAATAAGCCAACTAGCTCAAGCCGTTAGCCGTATAGAATCCTAGGGAAAGTTACCATCCCAAACCGAAACCAACCCAAGGGAAAATGTTAGTGCGATAACTTTGCGTAGTGCAACAGTGATAACGCCTAAACCGCCCAAGCAAGATGAGCGAAAATCCGACGAACTGGGAAACTCTTCGGAAGACCAGAACGACAAGTCTCCTTCCACCGCAGGTAATGCCAAATCTAAAATTTCTGTTTCTACTTACGAACATGTTCCTCCTTTTCCAGGTAGATTGGTGAAACGAGACAAAAAGGAGGAAGAGAAGGAAATTTTGGATATTTTCAAGAAAGTGGAAATTAATATTCCACTTCTTGATGTTATTCGAAAAGTGCCTAAATACGCAAGGTTTCTGAAGGACTTATGCACAAACCGAAGGCGACTATCCGGAAATGAAAAAGTTAACCTTGGTGAAAATATTTCGGCCATCTTTCAAAAGCCGTTGCCGCCAAAGTACAAGGACCAAGGTATATTTGCGGTTCCCTGTAAAATTGGGAATGTTGGGATAAAAAGAGCGATGTGCAATTTAGGCGCATCTATCAACGTCATGCCGTTAAGCGTTTACAACAAAATTTCGACTGAACCATTGAAAGAAACGCGAGTGACGGTTCAATTAGCCGATCGATCAGTCATCTACCCCGAGGGAGTACTAGAAAACGTGTTGGTACAGGTAAAAAATCTTATTTTCCCTGCTAATTTTTATATTATTGACATGGAAAATGATCGCAACAATAACGGATCCGAAATCTTGCTTGGCTGACCTTTCCTATCAACCGCGCATACAAAGATTGATGTCCGCGACGGCATCTTAACTATGGAATTTGATTAGGAAGTAGTTAAATTTGATATGTATGAAGCTATAAAGTACCCTGATTCGATCGCAAGTTTAAATTTCGTTGATATTATAGATCCATTAGCTGATAATTTGATCGAAACTGATTTGTGTTTTGACTTTTGTAGGGAATTCGCGGATCTCGACGATGAAAATATAGGCGAAATCATTTCAACTCTTTCTTCCCTTTCTAATTTTCGATTAATTCCAACTCGATCTAAAAATTTTCCCTCAATTTTGCAGGAACCAAAGCCGAAGTTAGAACAACTTAATTTTATATTTTAGGCGACAACCAAACTTTGCCAATCATCATTTTGAGTAAGTTGTCGCATCGGGAAGGAGGTAGAAGCATAGTTGTTGTTTTGCGCACAAATAAAAAGATGAAGGAAGGCGTTAAAACGACAAGGGGTGGACATCACCGTTTATTTGAAGACCTTTCTTTTGAAGAACCAAAAATTTAGCAAAGGTTGTCGAGCTTAACGACAATAAACAAAGTGCTAAATGGGAGGCAACACATTGGTTTATTTTATTTTTTTCGTCAATTTTTACTTTTTTAATTTAATTTATGTTTCTTTATTTTTCATTTTCCTTCTTTTTAATTGCCTTAATAAATTTTCCTTTGCAGGATTCTTTTCGCATGCAGCAAGCCGAGCATCACACTCCATCTAAAGTGCACCGTTTCATTAATGAGGTGCATTTTAGCACACTCAATGAACGGAGCACGATAGCCCAAGCCCTTTCCCCTTAGCACCCATCCATTTTCCCCTTTTTCCCCCTTCCTTTCTTTCTTTCTTCCCGAAAACCACCAAATCCCTAAAAATACAACACACCCAGCCGCAAACTCACTCAACCGCAATTCATCATGTCCTACACCTCCTCCACACCGCGGTGGTCGACGACGGCAAGCCCCAAGACCCCGAACGAGAATCCCATCCTTACGGCTTCCACCGCTCCTCCGCCTCCTTCCCCAGCCGTCAGCCGCCGTTCGCAGTTCTCCAACAGCACCGCTGGATCAAGCTCCAGTCGCAGTCCGCCTCCCCAACGGTCACCACCACCATCGTTACAATCAATACCCACGGGGAGTACTCTTTACCCTTCTATGCCTTACACTTTTATGTTTTTCATCTGAATTGGGGCAATTCACTTAAGTGAGGGGGAGGGTAAATTACCATTTGTCATCTTGTTTGATAATATGTTTTGATTTTGATTAAACCTTGAGATGAATTTTTAGTTCTTGCCATTACTTGTTGTCCAGCATGTTGTACTTGTTCTTGTGCTTAAGTATGATTGAATTATAGCATTTTGATAATCAAAGGATATGGGTAATCTACAGTTTGACATCTCTTTTAATTTCTCTTGATTGTGTTAATTAGATTTCTCGCCTAGCTTAATCAAGCTTAGCCTAATTTTGTGAGACTTTGAGCCTTGAGCATGCATCCTATACTTTATGCTCGATTTTCCTTCTTTGAGTGTGTCATCTTGAACTTAGGAATCTAGAACTTGTGGCTTGTATGCGATTTGAGACTACACTAAGAATAAGGTGCTTTAAAATGATTTAGGCATTAGGCTTTAACCTTTTCCATCCCTTTCATTTTAATTTACCCTTTCTCATCGCCTAGTGAGCCTTTGTTAGCCTTATATCCCATTTCTTTGACTTAACCATTTCAATTTATCAAATGCTAGAATCTTTATTAGACATAAAGAAGATACTTTTCAAATAAGGGCAGAATTTTTCCTCTAAAATAAAAAAAGAAGAAAAAAAGAGAAAAACAGAATAAAAGGAAGCAATTGCTTCGAAAAAAAAGAAAAAAAATAGTTTCGAAAAAAGAAAAAAAAAGGAAGGAAAATATGTGTTCGCTTGCCCATTTTTAGCTCCTCTTTTGTCTTCACTGTTTATTGCTTGAAACTTCTTGCATTGATTATCTTCTTTTGTTTTTTTTTCTTTTCATCTTTTTTACCCTTTTCTAAACCCACATTACACCTTGAATAAAAGACCTAATGATTTTTGCACCTCGGTTCTAATAAAGTAGTGGAGAATTGAACTTGTTACAAGCCTATGGAAACTTTTGTTCATGTATGACTTAGAGTGTTCTCGCTTCACTTTTACCTATAAACACTTTGAGTGCTATTGAGTGTATCTTGGTGAGGATTAAGACTAGGTTAGGATTTGATTAATGCTTGATAGATAATTGGAAGAGATAAGGGCTGTTCTTTGCTTGCATCCATTTGGTTTGATTATGTTTCTTTCATGATACTCCTTTTGCGCTAGAACTCTTATGATTATGTTTGATGCTTGTGATGGCTTGAGAAATGCATTCTTGGGTTAATATCTTTTTCGGACATACTTGAGGACAAGTATGAGACAAGTGAGGGGGAATTTGATAAGCTCTCAAATGTGACACTTTTTTATTGCTATTTTCCAAGTTTTTAGGATTTCTTGCTACCTAATCCATTTCATTCTGCTATATTTTATGCAAGGGACCTAATTTTGGAAAACAACAGCAAAAGAGGGCATTTATGTAGTCTTTTTATTATTCTGGTCATGACTGGCATTGTGGGCACGACACTGGGCACGACGCGTCTGACGTGGCAGTTGCGTGGCGACTTCTAGAAGCTTCTGGAACGTTCTGAGAGATCTTATCAGCTTATCCGTTTAGATTTCCTGCATTTAAATTTCAAAACATTTGAATTGTTTTATCTTTACTTTATTATTTTAAATTTTCCTATCTCTTATCCTTGTAATCTAAGCCTATAAATACCAACCTTTGGTGAAGGCTTAACATCATCTTCTAGCTTTGAGTTTTTTTTATCTTTGTAAACATTTTCAGTTTTAATCCAAGTTCTTTTTCTCTATTTTCTTGTTTCATTTATTTTATGCTATTTAATTATTTTGCTAAAATCAAGTTAAGTATGATAATCAATATCATGCTTAACTAAATCTTTTAAGCCAAGAACCAACCAAGTCAATTCGATTCGTGAGAATTGAACTTGCTTAAATTCTTTTGGGAAATCATTTTTATCTTTCTGCTTAGATAGTTTGGCAACCGGCCTTACTAAAAGTTTTTAACCGTTTTTCAAATCAAAAAGGGCCCATTGGTCTGAAATCGCTTAAAAACACAGTTGGGAGGAAGGAACGGCCTGTGGTAATTTCGACTTCCTATGAACACTCTTAGCGGCGGTCCGCTAAGGAAAGATAAAATCAGAAGCGATTCTTTTTTAGACAATTTCTGAGTCGGGTTTTTCCTGCTTTTATTCTAAATATTTTAAGACGTGGTTGATTTATTTAAGAATCATCTTTCGAAGATAGACTTGGGAGGATTGGTTACTCGAGAGAGAAAAAAGCTACGACGAGTTGGGCCTTGTAGACTGTAACCGACATGATACCCGAAATAAAAATCTATTTCAGTGATCGAAAGAATTGACAAGGAGCTGGTTCGAGGCTATTTCACAAACTTAGTTTTTCTTAATCTTTTTACTTCTGCATTTAAATCTTGTTATTTCATTTTCAACCAATATCATATCACTTCCCCCCATTTTATTTACTTATTTTGCAGATATCTAGAAGTAATAATTAAAGCAGTCTTCAGTCAATCAGTCCAGCTAATCTTCCTGCGGATCGACCCTCTTTCCCTATATCTATTTAATTTCTTTATATTATTATTTATTGAAAGAGGTTAATTAATTCATTTATTTTTGACCGGTTAAACGACGACTTGTCAATCACAACGAAATTCTTCAGGATTTCTTCCAAAATCTTGATTTTTAAGCCAAAATCATGTTTCTAACATTAAAACCATTTATAAAACTTAAATTAAGGATTGACAACTTGGGAATTTCAGTAAAGAACTGAGTATTTAGAGGAAAAGAACAATCTTACCTCTAAATGGTGATTTCTCCTTGATTTGGGCCAAATTCCTTGAAAATTCAATATGGAAATCAAAAGGTTTTGTTGCTAGATTGATTATGAAACAATGAGTGATGGAAATCTCATCAAATGAGGTGAAGATCAAAGTCATTTGTGCTGGAGAAAATGTGTTTGGATGATGGGATTTTGAGAGAAAAAAGAATGAAAGAAAATTAGGAAAAGGTAGTTATGAGAATCTAAAAGTAGTTTCCATCTTTATTTTATTTAATTAAAACATTAATTAAATCACCCAAATTAAGGAAAAATCCGGAGAAAAACATTTTGGGTAAAGTAGCTCCTTAAAGATTCAAAGTTTCAATCCTTTACAAAACAGTCACCACTAAACTTTTCAAAAATCGCATTTTAGTCACTACACCGAAATGTAGTATTTCCAAACCTTATTTTGTAAAATTGATTTCACCACTTTCTTATATATATATTAAAAGAGGATTTTTAGATATTTTTCTATATTTTTAAAGCATCCCGAACTAGGCTTTCCCTAAAACCTCCTTTTATATTTGAACCGTTTCTCAGACCGGTCCGACCAAACCCTAAACTTCTAAGCCCAAAATTGGGGTGTTACAACTCTCCCCCTCTTAAGAAATTTCGTCCTCGAAATTTACCTGGAGGAAAAAGGTAAGGAAACTGCTTCTTCATGTCATCCTTTCTTTCCCACGTGGCTTCCTCAACACCACGATGCCTCCACAACACCTTAACCAATTCAATGGTCTTGCCTCGAAGAACTTTACTGTCCGAAACCAGAATTTCAACTGGCTCTTCATCATAGGTCAAGTCTGGATTCAACTCCACTTCCTCCACAAGCATAACATGCTAAGGACCCGATCTATACCTCCGAAGCATAGAGACATGAAACACATCATGAATCTTTTCCAACTCTTGCGGCAACCTCAGCTTGTACGCAACAGGACCCACACGTTCAATCACCTCGTATGGTCCAATATACCTAGGGCTCAACTTACCCTTCCGGCCAAACCTCATCACCTTCTTCCAAGGCGAAACCTTCAAGAACTCACGGTCACCCACCTCAAACTCAATCTCCTTACGCTTCAAATCCGCATAAGACTTCTGTCGATTAGAAGCTGCCTTCAACCGCTCACAAATGAGCTTCACCTTCTCGGTGGTTCCTTTCAACAAAGACAGCATCGAGACCAACTTTTGACCTGTTTCAGCCCAACAAAGAGGAGTTCTGCACTTCCTCCCATACAAAACTTCATAAGGTGCCATTTGAATACTTGCCTGGTAACTATTGTTATAAGCAAACTCCACCAAAGGCAAATGCTTCTCCCAAGAACCTTGAAACTCAATCACACAGCACCTCAACATATCCTCAAGCACTTGGATAACACGCTCAGACTGTCCATCCGATTGTGGATGATAAGAAGTACTGAAATTCAACCGTGTACCCAAAGCTTGATGCAAACATTCCCAAAAATGCGATGTAAACCTCAGATCTCTATCCGACACTATAGACTTTGGTACACCATGCAGTCGCACAATCTCAGCAATGTACAACTCTGCAAGCTTATCCAAGGTATACGTAGTACGCACAGGTAAGAAATGCACACACTTCGTAAGGCGATCCACAATCACCCACACTGAATTCTTCTTCGATGGCGACAAAGGCAAACCAGACACAAAGTCCATGGTAATCCTTTCCCACTTCCACTCAGGAATCCTCAACGGTTGCAACAATCCTGAATGAAACTGATGTTCAGCCTTAACACGCTGACAAACCATGCACTTACTCATGTACTCCGCAATATCTTTCTTCAAACCCACCCAATAGTACTCATCCTTCAGATCACGATACATCTTTGTACTACTAGGGTGCATAGCAAAAGGACTACTATGAGCTTCAGTCAGAATAGTACACCTCAACTCCGCATCATTCGACACTACTATCCGACTTCCAAAACATAAAACTCCATCATCATTAAAACAGAAATCTGATGGTCTATCCTCAGCAATATCCTGAACATGTGGCACCAAAGAATCATCCAGCAACTGCTTATCCTTTATCAACTAAACCAAAGATGGTTTCACTTGCAATTCAGCCACAAGACCTTCATCTTACGAAATACTCAGGCTGGCAAACATAGCCCTCAACTCCACCGCCACCTTCCTACTCAAGGCATCCACTACAACATTAGCTTTTCCCGGATGGTACTCGATCGTCAAATCATAATCTTTAAGCAACTCCACCCAACGTCGTTGCCTAAGATTCAACTCTTTCTGAGACATCAGATACTTCAAACTCTTGTGATCCGTGTACACAGTACACTTCTCACCATACAGATAATGTCTCCAAATCTTCAAAGCAAAAACCACCGCAGCTAACTCAATATCATGCATAGGATAATTGCGCTCATGCACCTTCAACTGGCACGATGCATAAGCCACCACCTTACCCTCTTGCATTAACACACACCCCAAATCAACATAGGATGCGTCGCTGTACACCACAAACTCTTTCCCTGATTCAGGTTGAACCAAGATAGGAGCTTGCGTCAAAGTTGCCTTAAGCTTCTCAAAAGCCTGCTGCCTTGCTTCTGTCCACTCATACTTGACATCCTTTTGCAACAACTTCGTCAAAGGGGCAGCAATCTTCGAAAATCCATCCACAAACCTCCGGTAATTTCCTGCCAACCCAAGGAAACTACGGACTTCATGAATAGACTTAGGAGGCTTCCAATTCATCACCGCCTCAATCTTCTGAGGATCAACACGAATCCCCTCAGCAGAAACCACATGACCAAGGAAAACAACTTCCTTAAGCCAGAATTTGCATTTCCTCAACTTAGCATAAAGCTGATTCTCCAATAGCGCCTGCAACACAATCCTCAAATGCCCCTCATGCTCCTCCTCAGTACGAGAATACACAAGAATATCATCAATGAACACCACAACAAACTTGTCCAGGTATTCATGGAACACTCTATTCATCATGTCCATAAAAGCTGCAGGAGCATTCGTCAAGCCAAATGGCATTACAAGGAACTCATAATGCCCATACCTCGTCCTAAAGGTTGTTTTTGGCACATCCACATCCTTCACCTTAAGCTGGTAGTAACATGACCTTAAGTCAATCTTAGAGAACACAGTCGCTCCACGAAACTGATAAAAAAGATCATCAATCCTCGTCAAAGGATATCGATTCTTGATAGTCAACTTGTTAAGTTGACGATAATCGATGCACATTCTCATAGTGCCATCCTTCTTCTTCACAAACAAGACCAGTGCATCCCAAGGCGACACACTCGGCCGAATGAAACCACGATCAAGCAACTCCTGAAGTTGCGTCTTCAACTCCTTCAACTCCTTAGGTGCCATTCGGTAAGGAGTAATGGACACTGGAGTTGTGTTTTCATACAGCTCAATTCCAAACTCCACCTCACGACTAGGCGGCAATCTAGGTAACTCCTCCGGAAACACTACAGGAAACTCTCGCACAGTCCTGATATCTTGAATTCGCAACTCCTTAGAGCTAGGATTCATCACAACCTTGCCTCAGCATTCGGCTTGCTTCGAACGTAGACACCACATTGGCAAGAAACTTCACATTCTCACCAACCACCACTACTTCGTAATCATCCGCAAGTTTCAACGAAACTCGCTTGTTCTCAAAATCCACTACAGCTCGATGTTCAACAAGCCAATCCATACCAAGGATTACGTCAAAACCATAGAATGGCAATTCCATGAGATCCACAAGAAAAACATGGTTTTGCACTTTCAAGGGACACCTTCTATACAACTTCTGTGTTACGACTGTCTCCCCAAAGGAACTAGTCACACGCATACCAACATCCAAAGACTCAACAGGTAAACCAAGCAATTGAGCATGTTCACGCAATATGTATGAGTGTGTAGATCCATAATCAATCAAAGAAAGTAATGACAAGGATTGCAAAGTAAAAATACCTGTAATTACATTCGTATCATTCCTCCCCTCACGCTGAGCATACACTCGAGCCTGGCCACCACCCTCAGGTTGAACAGCCACAACATGCGCCACATTCCTCCCATCTTCATCTCTACGCTGAAAGTTACCACGGCCGCGCCCACGACCTCTCTGCGGTGCAACTACCCCAGGAGCACGTCCCTAACCACCACCGGCCAACAAAGGACACTTCATCCTCATGTGGTCTGCCGAACCACAATTCCAGCATGAATTACCTGTCACAGCAACAGGAGCCTGAACCTCCCTCACTGCTCGAGGACAATCTCGCCTCAAATGGCCACGAGATCCACACGTCCAGCATGTGTTCTGGTCAGCCCTCATTCTATCTCCCTGAACAGGCGCACCATGTCCTCCATTACCACGCCTAGCAGAAGACTGATATCTCTTATCTCGTCCTCTCTTGTTCCGTCCACTACTAGAACTATGATCAGCAACTCTTTTGCCCGAGCTAGAACTAACGCCTCTGGAAGACAAACCCAAGTTCTGCTCGATGTCCTCCGCTCTACTCACAAGCACATCAAAATCTGTATACTCAGCCGCAAGCATAAAAGTCTTCACGTCTGTTACCAATCCATAACAGAAACGTTCACACCTCTCCCGGTCATCAGGGATTAGCTCAGGTGCATACTGACTAAGGCGGACAAACTGAATCTCATACTCAGCTACCGTCATGCTTCCTTGCATAAGAGACATAAATTCTCTTTTCTTCTCATCCAGGTATTGCACACCCAGATACCTTCGCTTGAACGCATTCAAGAAGAATATCCAAGTCACATCAGTGTCCTTCATTCCAGAGACAGTGGTCGTCCACCACGTATAAGCATCATCATGCAGCAGTGACACCACACAACCCAACTTCAGCACATTGTTGCAGTTCATTTGCCCCAAAATCCTCTTGGTGCTTTCCAACCAAGACTCTGATCCTTCCGGAGATAAACCTCTGAACTCAGTCCCTCCCAGACTGCGAAGACGTTCCAAAGGCAATCTCACATTAGCATCACCCTGATGCGCAGCTCCGTGAGCTCCAGCTACTGCTGCCTGAAAGGCTCCAGCAATAGCCTGAATCAACACAGTCGTGTCAGGTGCAGCTTGCCCCTGCACACCTTCGGGTCCAGCGACCCCAGCACCAGCACCAACACCAGCATTATCACCTCCAGCACCACCACCGCCGGGTGGTCCACCACCAGGGGAGGAGGTAAATCCACAACATTCTCGGCATTCTCCTCATTCTCATTCTGAGCCATAGCTCTTGTATTCATCCTCATCTCCCTACGCGGCCCTATTTACAAGAAAACAATGCACTGACACAAATGCAATAAATATAATTAGGCTCAACAAGGTAAGTAATTCAAGTACTCAAGCTCTTTTTTCGAAAAAAATTCCTTTCATTAGTTTTGATATGGCAATGGGATCCCCTAACACATTCCAACATAGCATATCATCACAATTGAAACCATGCATCACAATTCAGACAACATTCTTTCATCCAAAAGGCATATCATGCAAATGCACATACATCACCCACAAAGCCATTCCCATTTACACGAGAACTAAGCTCTGATACCACCAAATATAACCCCCTTAGCCCGGCCTAGATGGTTGACTCGAACTACGAAGATTACACGGGGAAAACCAAAGTTAACCCGAAAGTCAACCTTGATTAACGACCCTTTTTTCTTTTAATCTTGTCTAGATGCACATTAACCCTAAGTGAGATCCCACAAAACTTATTTGAAAAAGGCACAGCGATTGGATAACAAACAGGGACTCAATTGCACTTATTACAAGAATAGGGACCAAAATGTAAATTCTGTAAATAGGAGGGTCTTTACTGATTTTTATGTTATCATTATGAAATTAGTCGTGTTACATGCTTCTCTGTCAAATTTCATCTTAATTGGACATCTCAAACTCATACAATTGCAAACTCAACTTTCGGGACTAAAACGTAAAGCTTGCAAACTTCAGCACCATTCAAATCAGTGCCCAACGGTCACCTGTTTCATAACGGCATTGATCGTTCCGAAACACGAGTTGGTTCCGAGATTGGTTCCAAAACAGGGCATTCCAGTAGCCAAATCATTTCGGAACAACCTCCAGCCGTTTCGAAACACGAAGGCCATTACAGGCCCCCATTTCGAAACGCCAGAGAGTGTTCCGATACGGTTTGCCCAGAAGCTGCAGATTTTTCTGGTTTTTCATACGTAAATCCATTCAAACTCATCCTAATGACTTTCCAAACATACCAACAAGTCATCAAACCTATAAGGTGCATGTTTAGAACTCCTAAACACATTCATAGCATCAAACATGTAATTTCACATGTCTTGAGGCATGCTTCCTATTATCCAAAACCAAATAAGCAAACAAACTTCAAAACAAGCATTTAAAGGCCATTTACAAATTCAAACCAACAAAGGCAACATGCCTCAACTTAGGGAGTTCAACACATCTCCCAAAAAAAAGTTTAGATTTGGTGTCCAAACTCCTATGTTTGGCTTTCGTGAATGTTACTAGCATATTTTAAATGTTGATACCATGATATGATGAGGCTTGTTATGACTTTGGGTTGATTACCTTGTGTTTTGACTTGTTGGTGTTTTTAAGCTAAAGTGCTCTTATGAGCTTTTGGGTTTGAGATCCCTTTTTGTGTATATGCATGTTTGAAGCTTGTCCTTAGGGTGTTTTGCCTCTAGATTGTTTGTAAAATAAGTTGTCACGTGGTTTGTGATGTTTCTGGGTAAGTTTGAGAACGTTTGGAGATGTTGAAAGGTATTTTCGGGCCAAATTGTGTCCAAGCGTTTCAGAACGTCTGATATGGTTTCGGAACGGCCAAGCTCCACGGGCACCCGTATCGGATCTGGGGTGGTGTCTATTTGGTACAATTTGCCACTGGAGGCTCCTGTTTCGGAACCATGTGGGGCCGTTTCGGTTAGTTTGGCCACTGGAGGCTCCTGTTTTGGAACCATGAGGGACCGTTCCGGAATAGCTTGGTGTTACTTTTTGAATGAAGCCCGCGTTTCGGAATGGGTAGCCCTGTTTCGAAACACGTGTGGTTAAAATGGTTAAGAAGCATCTTTGAAGGTTTCCAAATATTTCGGTTTAGTTCCAAATGCATGTATGCTTCCTAAACGAGTTTATATGTATCCTTTGAGATGGTTTTTCCTCGTGAGCATGGAACTTGACTAATAACTACTTGGTAAGGCTAAGTCACCTTTATGCCTCTGCTCAGTTCGTATCCGTGTTCGATTTCCGTTTTTTGCCTTCACACATAGGATTAAACGTGACATTTAGACAAAATTAAATAAAATGAAAAAATATGGTTGCTAATCGGCGAGGGGCCTTAAGGGTTTCGCTTCGATTTTTCCCGAGTAACTCGTTCGGTTTGGTCTGTTGGCTAGGCCGGGACGAGGGAGTTACATTATTATAGGAAAAATGTACAACACAACCAGGTATAAACTACAAACGATCAACAACCCATATAAAAATACAAAAGTCAAACAAGAGCCAACAACAACCATCGAACTAATTAACAAACCATATTATTAACTCGTTTTAACAAATCCGATTACTATATAATTAATTCATTTAAATTGGACCATCCAAAAATATATTAAGTAACTAATAAAACATACAAATGGTAATATATTGTTGACTTTCGGTGGTTCAACAATGAATTAACTAAATCAATATATATTATCTCATTTGTGGTTATCACATTAATATTTTTAGGCGACAATGAACAATAATTTAGGTTTCTTATTACATAGTTTTGGTGTGTGTTTTTGTATATAAAGTGAGGCTCTTCTCTCATAGAACGCATTAACATTGAATACAAGAATTAAAAGTGGGATAAACCAGATCAATGGCAGCTCATTTGGCTATCCTCTTTCTGGTCTTTACATCTCTTATAGCTTTTCATGAATGTAAGCACACTTTCAATTGTAACCTACACATTGTTTTTTTCGTCATTTTCAATATACCCTTTTTGATATATATTTGTTTGATCTTTCATTTTCATTTCACAGGTAGTAGAGGCAACACCATCGGTGTCTATGGCAATGATCTTGATCGAAACGAAACAGCAAGTGACAAAATAACACTATCGTCATGCAGTCATACATGGTTAACGTATGGTTGGTGTTGTATAACAGTACATCCAACACTCTGCTATAAAACAAGAGAGTATTGTCTAGCCTATTGCCCCTCCATGACTTGATCACTTTGCTTTTGAAATATCTGAATTGTACCAAATGAATCTGTGTAATTTATGTTTTTAATAATTATTAATAAGATATGGACAAATAAATAAAAAGTGGCCAAATATCATGTGTACAATCGAACAAAAATCAGAGCTTCATTTATATATAACAGCACCAAATCAAAGAAACTGAATTTTTTTAGTACTTAAATATCCATTGATCTCTCATTTAGTTTGTAATAGCATTGGTGTTAAAATAGTTTGTGTATGGTATATACAAATGTTAAATAAGTAAAGCTAGGATTTATACTTGTCATCTACCTCTTTCTTATATCAGAAAACCAAATAACAAATTGTTTACAACAAAATTTATAATAATCAAGGCATAAAGGCCAATTCCGAGCTGAAGTTTTGAAAATAAAAGGAAATGTGAGTAAATTTGTGGGGCAAAGAAATGTAAATGCAAAAGATTTTAGAGAGGGTTGTAAATGCAATAGTAACAAAGTAGAAAAGAAAAGTGATATTATGTAAAAATTATAGATTCCATCGATGTAACTCGGCAGATTTCCAAATGTTGTAAGCTTAATGCATTAGATGATTATAAAGAGAGATAAATCAAATGTATCTAGTAACTTTCCAACTTTCCTTCAACTCTCATCTAATGACTAAAACAAACAAATCTACCACAAATTTTGTTGCTGGGAGATATTGCGTGTCCTCGATGTTGGAGTATGCCCAAAGACCAATCATATGATGATTGAATAGACATACTATTTTACTAGATTTATCAAGTAATGTCATTGTCGTTATTATCATTTGGTATATTTCTGTGCATCAAACTAACCATTGGATAATAATGCCCATACAATAATACGATTATTGTTAAATAGGATCCTTAGTCGAATATTATTACGGGTATGGACAGTGATAATATATAAAGACTAATATGTGGTTGATTGATAACAAGTGTTGTTATTGGCATAGAGATGTCAAAATCGACACATAAGTATTTGTTAGAAAACAACATACGGGATTGACCCGCTATGAGCATGTTTCTTGGGTAATTATGTGACAGTCACAACATTGCTCATGATAAACATATGTATAATCCTCAGACTTGTGATCAACATGATTTCAACATAAAGATTTACGTATTTTGACATAGTCAAACGTGTGTCGTAACTGACTACATTATAAAGACTAATGATTGGATACGTGATGACCTATGTAGTGAAATATGGTTGATCAAGAAAGGATTTGTCCCTCCTACATAATGGGAGAAATATCTTCGGCCACTTGATTGAGTGAGATTAGAAAATGCATGGCCATGCTCGAATATTATGATATGAGATATCATAGAGATTCATTTATAATAATCTACTCAAGACATCAAGAAACACTAGATGGACAACGCAAGTGTGACTAACCCATAACTTGTGTTCATCTAAGATATAAAGGACAAAAGGATGAAATACATAAAGGAAGTTTATTCAGGAATTAGGAAAGTCAAACCATGACTTCATGCAGCTTAGGTAGCAATGATGTATTGCTAGATGCCACTCAATGTTTGTAAAATTAGAACAGTTCTAATTTTGCTGCTAATGTTGCATGAGCCTACAAGGGTCACACCCTTCGAATGAAACGAACAAAAACTAGAAACCATACTCCCTATTTTAGGGAGGTTTCCGAAAAACCCCTATGGGATAGGGGAAATCGGCAACTCCCTTAAATGGGAATAATATTAGATAAATATTGTATTTATCAAATATTATTTAGAGTATGGAAAATATTTAGAGACTTAAATATTATAGAATAAGATTCTAGAAATTTAAATATATATTTGGAATTTATATAATGTATATTTAATTCCAAGTTTATGTAGAATTAGATTCCACATAATTAAAAATATATATTTAAATATATTTAAATCCAAGTAAAGATAGAATGAGATTCTATATAATAAAAATATATATACTTGGATTAAATATAATGTATATTTAAATCCATGTTTTATGTGGAATAAGATTCTACATAATTAAATATATATATTTCATTTAATATTATTAAATATAATGTATATTTAATATAAACCAATTTCAAGTAGAATTAGATTCTATGAATTTTGGTTGAACTTGGATTTCACGAATTCAACTAGAATTAAGTCTCTAAATACTATTTAAAGGGACAAGGGCTAGCAACCAAATCATCCCTATTCCTCCTTGCAAATTTTGAACTATCCTTGGGAATTCCCTTCTGGAATTTTCGACAAGTCCCAGATTTCTTCTGAGAAGCTGTTCGATATTTTTCTGGTGTTCTTCTTGCCCCCTGGCAAATTCCTGGCGATTTCCTAGTTCGAATTCAAGTCTCGGTAGAACCCCTGGTCGATTTCAGACTCCCTCAGGAATCCCTGGAGGGATTTCGACTTCTCCCTAGAAGGTTTTCAAACTTGTCAAAATTTATCCCTAAGTGTTAGGGAGGCGGAAACTTTGTTCGTTTTGTTCAGGTGGACTTCGTAGAGGTCGTTGCGAACCTGTGACGATTCCGGTTTTACTTGACGTGGTTATTCCGACATACCGTCGGTTTTCCAGTTTCCAGAGTTTTAAAAGGTAACTCTTCATCTTTTCACCTCAGATTCGTTCATGTACATGGATCCTAGCTGGATTACGTCGGATTAATTTTTCCACTGCGCCACGGGGCGTGCCGACGTGTCCCAACAGTGGTATCAGAGCCACTTGTATCATACGAATTCGGACTTAAATTCTTGGGTGATGTTTATGTATGAGATGCATGCTGTTTGATTCGATTTAGATATTTATCTTTTATCATATCACACCTAATAAAGACTTATTTTGATTATCACTGAATGATTAAGAGTTAATCATAACTATGTTAGGTTGCTTCAATGTTAAATTTTAACATGTTGAGACTAATAGTTAGTCTAGAGAACAAGTAGTTGTTCATAGTTTCATAGATTTATGAAATCTCTGAAAGGGCTTCTAATTTGATAAAAGTTATCAAACTATCTTTCACGGTGAATCCATAAGAGTTATGGTTAGACGTTATGAAAAATGCATGTCTAGGATTGGCATCATCAAAGACCTGGTACTTAAGTGTGCCTAGTACGCCACCTCTCTTTCATGTTGACCTACCTGGTGCATTTGTTCGTTAACGCAAATGGTTTATGAAACCTCGTGATGCTTCTTTGGCCCATTAACCGCAACATAGGGATAATCAGTTTCAAACTCCGTAAACACGCCGTTACTTTATTCGCACGATGTTTGAAATGCATGTTTGATTGCACGGTGTTTGTTTTTCATGGTTATAGCCCATAGCCTTTATAGTTTTGGTTTTTATAAATATGGCCTGCGTGTCGTGCCTTTCTCTATCTTCTATTGTACTTCTCTTCTCATCTCACTCCCTCGCATGTAACGCGAGTTTCTGAAAATTGTAAATACTCATAGAGATAAAGCAAGGACCAAGGTAGCAGCGTGGTGGGCCTTCCCTGGTGGACCGGACGTTTCAGAAGCAGATTCTATCTTCAGTAGAATTGTCCTCCCATTGGCTTGGGACAGGTCGCCTTAGGTTAAGAAGGGCTATAATCATTGCATATTTATTTACCACTTATATTTACCTTGTATGTGATGCAATGGATGTTTTATAAGCATGATTAAACATAGTTCTATTGATAGGATCAATGTTAAAATGATGAGATAATTAAGTAAATCCCTCACTATAATTCTAAGTCTGTTTTAACCATCCAATATTTACCCTCGTTAATGCTTCGATCGATATAATGGGAGCTTTACCAAAGCAATGTCACGTTTATCTATCTTAGGTAAACGCGAAGAATAAGCTAGTGATATTCGCCGGTTGAGATATTGGTATTGACTTAGCTGGGTTGTTCTAATAGGATTAGAAAACCTAGTGGTTAAAAGTTTTGGTTAATCATGAGATGATTTAAAGAACAAGAGTTGTTCGCCAAAAGATGATGAATTACATGAGATGTAATTAGTAAGGTGTTACTTACCTAAATAACCATTTCCTAAAAGACTGGCCAAAGCTGATTTAGGAATGGTGAAATATGGATCCTATTGAGTGGATCGCAAGATCGATATAAACCAAGAGGGGGTGAATTGGAAATTTAAAGGTTTTGTGGTGGAAATTGCAAATTAAAAATAATAGACAAGGGATTTAGAGTGGTTCAAGTTCCAAATGAACTCTACATCCACTACCTTAGCTTCACTAAGGATTTGCAACAATTCCACTAATTGCTCTTCCCCTTTTCTAGGCTAAGGAGGCAACCCTTACAATTTCGGTTGAATTTTCTACCCAAAATTCAACCCAATCCTCACACAAGTGAACAAAGAAATTTGTTGGCTAATAAGGTATCTCTCAATACAAATGATAGCCCAATTACAAGCACTCAACCCAATTGAACAAAATATAAATGAAGATTACAATTGGGGTTTCTAGACAAATAGGAATTTTGGCACAATTGCTTGGATTTTATGAATAGGTGTTTTCTTGAAGATCAATAGTTGTTGCTGATGCTTTTAGATGTGTCTTTTATACCTCCTCGTTGATTTCTAGCTGTTTGGGTGGTTGGGAACATAAATGGAGCCGTTGGAACTCTCTCTTACCACCATAAATGCACTTCTGCAGCTACCAGTATCGGTACGCGGGAAGGTGTATCGGTACCTGTCTCAGAAAAGAAAGAGCCGCTGTGTGCAATAAATAAGGGGTATCGATACGCACGTAAGCGTATCGGTACGGGGTATCGAAACGGTAAGGGCCGTATCGATACCTTTTTCTGAACTTAGCTCACTGTCCAAATCTGTATCGGTACGGGGGTTAGGCGTATCGATACGGGTCAACGACCTTTTAAAGTTTGGTTACCAACCAACTGACACCAACGGTCATATTTTTAAACTGACTTAATATTTAAAAATTTATAAAGCCTGTATCGATACGAGGGTTAGCCGTATCGGTACGCTATTCAAACTCTTTGAATTTTAACACATGGGCGTATCGATACGAGGGTTTAGGGTATCGATACGGGTTCCGACAGTAACCAAGTTTGGCAAAAAGGTATCGATACGCTTGGTAGTGTATCGATACTCCTGGACGATTTTCAATGGTTTTGCCTTGGAACACTTAGAAAATATTTTGAGTTTGAGTTTTATAAATCAGTTTTAAAGTGTTGGTGTTTTAAAACTTATTAAGGGACTTATAAAAACAATTTTAAGTTTTACAAATTGATCCTTAAAGATCTAATTATATCAAAATGAAACATAGGTTTTACAGATCCTCACTCACTAGAAAAACTATCGAAACGTTTTTCCAAAATTAAAACTAGAGGGTTTTTAATTTTGAAGAAAATTGTGGGAGTAAATTTATAGTAAAGACCTATCAATAAATTTTAAAATTTAGTAAAACTTATGTAGCATATTTTCTTTGTTGTAGAATTAGTGGCAAATAATACTCTATCTCTGCGATCTATCCTTGAGAAGGATAAGCTCAATGGCATAAACTTCCTTGACTGGTTCCGCAATTTGAGAATTGTTCTCAAACAGGAAAAGAAGGAATATGTCATTGAAGAACTTGTTCCTGATGAACCGGTTGCCACTGCTTCTAGAGCTGACAAAGACAAGTTTAAGAAACACATGGACGACATGCTGGATGTCGGTTGTCTTATGCTTGCCTCCATGACCCCTGAGCTTCAGAAGCAACATGAGGACATGGTAGCTTATGATATGATTCAAAATCTCAAGGAGATTTATGAAGGGCAAGCTCGTCAAGAGAGGTACGAGACCTCTAAAGCTCTGTTTCAATGCAAGATGAGTGAGGGATCTCCCGTAGGAGCTCACGTCATCAAAATGATGGGCTACATCCAAACATTGGAGAAGCTCGGCTTTCCGCTAAAAGACGAATTAGCTACTGATGTCATCCTGCAATCGTTTCCGGATAGTTTCAATCAGTTCGTCCTTAATTTCAATATGAATGAAATTAACAAGACACTGCCATAGTTGCTCGGCCTGTTGAGAACTGCTGAAATCAACCTAAAGAAGGTAGGACCTAAACTTGTTCTGATGGTCCGCAAGGGCAAGAAGAAAGGTAAATCGGCAGCAAAGTCTAAAGGTGATGGTAAGACCAAAACCGATGGAAATGAGGCATTGAAACCTAAGAAGGGAATCAAGAAGGATGGAAAATGTTTCCATTGCGGCAAGACCGGACATTGGAAGAGAAACTGCCCCACACACCTACAAGAAGTCAAGAAAGCAAAAACGAGTGAGGCATCAACCTCAGAGGCTTCTAAAGAGAAGGCGTCATAATAGACATGGACCTGTGAATGGAAATAAAGCAAGAGTTGCTACATCATCCATTAGGACATGTGTTTTGGCTTAAATAGATTTGTTTTAGTTTTTAAGATTATTATTTTGTGTCTAAGTTTTAGTTATCTTGTAAGGACAAGATATTTTAATTTTGAGATTATTTAAATAAATGTTATTCTTTTAATCTCTTATGGCACAACGAATCAATGATCTTTAAACTAATCAAATCAATAATATTTATAAGATAAATAAAACAAATGACTAATCTCAAACTCGTAAAAAGTATTAAGGTAATTTGATGAGATCAAATTCAAGAATACTTAAAGTTTGATGAACTTTCAAAGAATATGGGATTGTCCCATAGTTAAATCTCACAAGTGGAACAAAAAGTCTTTGAAAGAGAATCAAATATGTTAGACATGTTTTGATTCAGAACAAGTCATTTTCGACTTCTTTACACACTAGAAAAACAACTCTCATACTTAATCGTTTTTTAAACTTGATTCGAAACGCCATATAAGATATGGACTAAGAATTGTTCTAGAATACCTTTGAAGTTTTAAGGTTACTTACATGTTAAAATGTTTACAAAGTTCGAACCTTAAAAACTCCATTTGTTGTTTATCCTAACAAGAACAAAGCTTTTGTTTCTCAAACGAGAGTTTATCCTGAAAGATATTAATTCTCACAAAGGGATATTATTTCTTCAACTTTAACGAGAATAAAATATTTGTTGCTCAAACGATAGTTTATCTCAAAAGAGAATACTTATCACTAAGGGATTTCATTTTTCAAAGAGAACAAAATGTTTGTTGCTCAAACGAGAGTTTCTCTCGAAAGAGATTACCTCTCACAAAAGAAAAAAATGGAATTTGGAATTTGAAGAAATTTTAGACAACAAATTTATGAACCAATGATTGAGAATGTTCCACAAATGATCAAGGAACATTGGAACAAAACACAACCATTGTGTTGATCCTTAAGAGAATACCATCTACTTGAGAAATATGGATTTCTCACTATCCGTACATGGAAACACTCTTCTTTTCGGATCAAGATAAAGACTAGGTCTTATCAGAAAGCAATGGTGAGCCCAAAAATTCGAGAAATGGCTAAGAGCCATGAGAGATGAGATGAAATCCATGTCTAAAACCAAGTATAGACTTTGGTTACCTAAAAGGGTAAAACCTAAGAGGTATGGATGAGTTTTTCAAAAAGGAAAAACCGACATGGATGATAAAACATACAAAGGATGATTCGTCGCTAAAAGTTTTCGACAAACTTCATAGTATAGACTATGATAAAGCATCTTCCTTGTAGCTATGTTTAATCCATCTTAATCTCACTTGCAAGCAGTTACATACCATGATTATGGAATCAAATAAAGGAATGTCAAAACCACTTTCCTAAGGGAAAACTTGAAACAGATGTGTACATGACACATCCAGAAGGTTTTGTCACTCCAGTAAACACTTGGAAGGTATGTAAGCTACAAAGGTCTATCCGTAGACTAAGGCAAGCTTCTCGAAGTTGGGATATTTGTTTCAGAAGATACAATCAAAAGGTTTGGTTTATCTAGAAACAAAGGTGAGTCTTGTTTTCAAAAGAGCTAGTGGGAGCATTGTTACTTTTCAAAGTATTGTATGTAGATGACATACTCATCAAAAGGAACTAAAGATCGCAATCCGTTTTGCATTAATAAAAGATACTGCGAGTTAGCAACAAAAGACAGTATCTAACTCTACAACATAGGCTGAATGTATTACAGTCGACATAGCAATAAAGAAGGATGTTTGGATCTAAAGGATTCACTTCTGAACTAAGGGTTGTTCCCAGCATATTAGATGCTACATAACTCTGTTATGATGGAACCTTTGCGTAAGCAAATAAAACCCAGATCTCATCAATAAATCCAAACATATTCTAAAGTGCTTACATCTTGGAGATGTGAAAGTATGCAACATACGCACAAAGTTGATAACTTTGTCAACTCCCTGACAAAGCTTTTGACACAGCATAAGCATGTCAATTACACTAAGCCATATCGTATTAGATACGAGAATGATTGGTCTTAGTGCTAGTGGGAGATTGTTGGAGTATGCCCAAAGACCAATCATATGATGATTGAATAGACATACTATTTTACTAGATTTATCAAGTAATGGCATTGCCGTTATTATCATTTGGTATGTTTATGTGCATCAAACTAACCATTGGATATAATGTCCATACAATAATACGATTATTGTTAAATAGGATCCTTAGTCGAATATTATTACGGGTATGGACAGTGATAATATATAAATACTAATATGTGGTTGATTGATAACAAGTGTTGTTATTGGCATAGAGATGTCAAAATCGACACATAAGTATTTGTTAGAAAACAACATACTAGATTGACCCGCTATGAGCATGTTTCTTGGGTAATCATGTGACAGTCACAACATTGCTCATGATAAACATATGTATAATCCTCAGACTTGTGATCAACATGATTTCAACATAAAGATTTACGTATTTTGACATAGTCAAACGTGTGTCGTAACTGACTATATTATAAAGACTGGTGATTGGATACGTGATGACCTATGTAGTGAAATATGGTTGATCAAGAAAGTATTTGTCCCTCCTACATAATGGGAGAAATATCTTCGGCCACTTGATTGAGTGAGATTAGAAAATGCATGGCCATGCTCGAATATTATGATATGAGATATCATAGAGATTCGTTTATAATAATCTACTCAAGACATCAAGAAACACTAGATGGACAACGCAAGTGTGACTAACCCATAACTTGTGTTCATCTAAGAAATAAAGGACAAAAGGATGAAATACATAAAGGAAGTTTATTCAGGAATTAGGAAAGTCAAACCATGACTTCGTGCAACTTAGGTAGCAATGATGTATTGCTAGATGCCACTCATTGTTTGTAAAATTAGAACAGTTCTTATTTTGCTGCTAACGTTGCATGAGCCTACAAGGGTCACACCCTTCGAATGAAACGAACAAAAATTGGAAACCATACTCCCTATTTTAGGGAGGTTGCCGAAAAACCCCTATGGGATAGGGGAAATCGGCAACTCCCTTAAATGGGAATAATATTGGATAAATATTGTATTTAACAAATATTATTAGAGTATGGAAAATATTTAGAGACTTAAATATTATAGAATAAGATTCTAGAAAATTAAATATATATTTGGAATTTATATAATGTATATTTAATTCCAAGTTTATGTAGAATTAGATTCCACATAATTAAAAAAATATATTTCAATATATTTAAATCCAAGTAAAGATAGAATGAGATTCTATATAATAAATATATATATATATATATGGATTAAATATAATGTATATTTAAACCCATGTTTTATGTAGAATAAAATTCTACATAATTAAATATATATATATATATTTCATTTAATATTATTAAATATAATGTATATTTAATATAAACCAATTTCAAGTAGAATTAGATTCTATGAATTTTGGTTGAACTTGGATTTAAGGAATTCAACTAGAATTAAGTCTATGAATACTATTTAAAGGGACAAGGGCTAGCAACCAAATCATCCCTATTCCTCCTTGCAAATTTCGACATATCCCTGGGAATTCTCTTCTGGAATTTTCAACAAGTCCCGGATTTCTTCTGAGAAGTTGTTCGATATTTTTCTGGTGTTCCTCTTGCCCCCTGGAAAATTCCTGGCGATTTCCTAATTCGAATCCAAGTCCTGGTAGAACCTCTGGTCGATTTCAGACTCCCTCAGGAATCCCTGAAGGGATTTCGACTTCTCCCTGGAAGGTGTTCAAACCTATCAAAATTATCCCTAAGTGTTAGGGAGGCGGAAACTTTGTTCGTTTTGTTCGGGTGGACTCCGTAGAGGTCGTTGCGAACCTGTGACGATTCCGGTTTTACTTGACGTGGTTATTCCAACATACCGTCGGTTTTCCAGTTTCCAGAGTTTTAAAAGGAAACTCTTCATCTTTTCATCCCGGATTCGTTCCTGTACATGGATCCTGGCTGGATTACGTCGGATTAATTTTTTCGCTACGCCACGGGGCGTGCCGACGTGTCCCAACACTCGAACGAGTGGACCAACTTTCGTTGTGATGCTCATAAAACTTGAAATGTCAATGCATCTCTCGATGTCAATGGCTGCAATAAACACTTTCGTGCAAAATAGCATTCAAACATAAAGGTTGAAACAAGAAAGAAAGCTTCATAAAATAAGTTGAAGTTCACAATCCAAAATAATTATCGTTCTTATGTAAAGAAAACAGTAAATCATCATTCAAGTTTTACAAAACAATTAAGCGAAAATAAATTAAAACATCTATCTCTATCTATCTTGAAGTATTTCTACGAAATTTCCCTTGCTCCAGCACTTGGATCCTCTTTGTCACTAAGAGATCTGTCTTGTCATCACCTCTGTTCACCAAAAAGTTGGCTCAAACTGCCTTGGATGAAGCTTCAAAATGAGGAGAAAATGATCTTCCAAACGATAAAAATTGCTCTTGGAAAAGGAAAGGATAAGATGCCTTCTTTCTTTCCAATAGGGTAAATATAGATGTCTCTTATGGATTTGTAGGTGTAAAAATTCGTACAAGGCAGTTACACCAAATTGTCAGCTATCGTCCTTTGATCTTATCTTTTTGACAGCTTTTAATGTGCTGACAATCCTGGACGCAATTTGGTAATAATCCTATTTCAATGTGGGGACATCTAGTCCGTACAACAGCTGTCGTAACTAACTGTCAACTCGTTGTCTTTTGATCTTATCTAGGCAGCTATCAATGTGGCGACAATTACCATTTCAATGCACCGACATCATGTCCGGACAAAAGTTGTTGTAACTAACTTCCAGCTCATTGTCCTTTTCCACGGATAGATGACTTGCTTGATCAGTTGAGAGGTGCTTTAGTATTTTCGAAGATTGATTTGAGATCGAGTTACTATCAGTTGAAGGTAAAGGATGTGGACATATCGAAGACAGCCTTCCGAACACGTTATGGGCACTATGAGTTCTTGGTAACGCCTTTCAGTTTGACTAATGCTCCAGCTGCATTTATGGATATGATGAATCGAGTGTTCCATGATTTTTGGATAGGTTTGTGGTAGTGTTCATAGATTATATCTTAGTGTACTATAGGACTGTGGAAGAGCATGATGAGCATTTGTGACTAGTGCTTCAGACTTTGCTTGAAAATTAGTTGTATGCCAAGTTAAGTAAATGCGAGTTTTGGATTAAGGATGTGGTCTTCCTAGGTCATGTGATATCAGCCAAAGGAATTAGTGTGAACCCCAAGAAGATAGACGCCATAGTGAATTTGAAGCAACTGAAGTCGGTGACCGAAATCTGTAGTTTCCTAGGCTTAGTGGGGTACTACCGAAGGTTTGTCGAGGGATTTTTGAAAATTTCGGCATTCTTGACTAAATTTCTTCAGAAGAATGTTCCGTATAAGTGGTCAGATGCAAGGCAACAAGCGTTTGAGAAGTTGAAGAAAGCTTTGACCAAAGCTCCTATTTTGATTCGGCTTGAAATGAGGAAAGAGTTTGTGATTTACACTGATGCATCGTATGTAGGTTTACGTTGTGTGCTTATGCAAGAGGGTAAGGTGTTAGCTTATGCTTCGAGACAATTGAAGGTTCACGAGAAGAACTACCCCACTCATGATATAGAGTTAGTCGTAGTAGTGTTTGCTTTGAAGATTTGGAGACACCATCTTTATGGTGAGAAGTACACAGTTTATACCTACCACAAGAGTTTCAAGTACTTGATGACTCAGAGAGAGCTGAACCTTGGACAACGTAGGTGGATAGAGCTTCTTAAGGATTATGACCTTACGATAGAGTACCATCCGAGTAAGGCAAATGTAGTGGACAATACTTTGAGTAGAAAAGTGGCAGTTGAGTTGCGAGCCATGTTTGTGAGATTGAGTGTGTTACGAGATGGCGGTTTGATAGCCGAGCTACAGGTTAAACCTTTGTTGGTTCAGTTGATTCGAGAGAAACAGTTGCAAGATGAATCTTTGGCCCCTCACGTGCAAGATATAGCCAAGGGTAGGCCTACAGATTTCTGCTTTGGCGAGAATGGGATCATATGTTTCAAGGATAGGATAATAGTTTCAGAAGATGCCGAGTTGAGGCGTACTATCTTGAATGAAGCCCATAATAGTCATTTTGCTATGCATCCGGGTAGTACGAAGATGTATCGAGGGTTAAAAGAATAGTACTATTGGATTGAGTTGAAGAGAGATGTGGCCGAGTTTGTGAGTAGTTGTATGGTATGTCAACGAGTTATGGTCAAGCATCAGTTTCCTTCAGGTTTGTTACAGCCGTTGAAGATTCCAGAATGGAAGTGGGAACGTATTACCATAGACTTTGTGCCGGGTTTACCGTTGACTCCTTCGAAGAAGAATTCAGTGTGGGTGATAGTCGACAGATTCACTAAGTGTGCCCATTTCATACATGTTCATACTACCTACACCTTAGATAAGTTGGTCGATCTGTACATCAGTGAGATAGTGAGGTTGCATGGGGTACCGAAGTCGACTATATCAGACCGAGATCCGAGGTTTACAGCAAGATTTTGGGAGTGTTTGCATCGTTCTTTGGGTACTTGGTTGAACTTTAACACTTCGTATCACCCGCAGTCAGATGGTCAATCAGAGAGAGTTATTCAGGTGTTAGAGGACATGTTGAGGTGTTGCATCATCGACTTTCAAGGTTCTTGGGAGAAACACCTACCGTTAGTGGAGTTTGCATACAACAACTGTTATCAGGCCAATATTCAGATGGCACCGTATGAGGCTCTGTATGGTAGGAGGTGTAAAACTCCTATTTGTTGGGCCAAGGCCGGGCAGAAGCTTGTACCTATGCCCGACTTGCTCAAGGGCACCACCGAGAAGATAAAATTGATCTGTGATCGCTTGAAGGTAGCTTCAGACTGACAAAAATCGTATGTCGATTTGAAAAGAAAGGAGATAGAGTATGTCGTGGGCGACACAGTGTTCTTGAAAGTCTCAGCTTGGAAGAAGGTGATAAGGTTTGGTAGGAAATGTAAGTTGAGCCCGAGATTCATTGGTCCTTACGAGGTAATTAAGAGGATTGGTCTCGTTGCTTATAGATTGAGACTACCGACAGAGTTATAGAAGATTCATGATGTGTTCCACGTTTCGATGCTTCGGAAGTATAGATCGGATCCGTCCCATGTCATGCCAGTGGAAGATATCGAGTTGTACCCAGACCTGTCGTATGATGAAGAGCCGGTTGAAATTCTTGCTGCGGATAGGAAAGTGTTGCTTGGGAGATCTATCGAGTTAGTCAAAGTTTTGTGGAGACACTGAGGTTTGGAAGAGGCTACTTGGGAGAGGAAGGAAGACATGGAAAAACAGTTTCCGTACCTTTTTCTGTTAGGTAATTTCGGGGACGAAATTCCTTAAGTGGGCGAGAGTTGTAACGCCTAGGGTTTAGGGCCCGGGAGATAACCGGGTTTGGTTAAACCGGTTCGGGTTAATTTAATTGAAAGAAAACATTTTTAATGGACAAAAGGGGTATTTTATTTAAAAGGGAAAAATGAGAATTTTGAATAAAAGAAATAAAGAAAAAAAATTTGAAAAGCTATCATCTTCTCCAAAATCCCCTTTTTCACATAAAACACCTCTTAAACCCCATTTTCACTATTCCATTGCTCCTAACTCTCCATCCAAGCAACATTTTTTCAAGGTAATTTCTTCCTCACTAAGATTTTTACATATTTGACTTGTCCCCATTGGAAACTTTCCTTTAAACCCATTAAAATGCATTTTTGGTTTGGGTTGGAGAAATGGGTATTTTTCATGTGATTTTCGTTTGGATCTTTTGATGTCAAGTTTAAGGGTGTTTTTAATCTTGTTTTGGTGTCTTAAAAATGCTAAAATAGTGGCTAATAGTAGGAAACCCGAAATGGGTCTAAAAATAGGATTTTTAGGTTGAAAAGGTAGAGTTTTTGGCTTGGTTATGGGTTGAAATTGTGGCTGGTGGTTCCTTTGCTGTTGGGGAATGTTTCTAGACGATATATGGTGTGTTTTGATATTTGGGATTGATGGGTTATTGTTGGGCTTTGCTTAAGAACGGAGTTGATGATATTTTGGTGGATTTCGGCTTTGAATCGTTGAGTGAATGTTGTAGATTTGTGAACTGATGTTTGACAGTGAATTTATGGAAGAGTAGGGGAGTAATACATTGTTTTTTGTTGATTAGAAACAAGGGAAATCAATTTGGGAGTTTCGGACAAGAATCTGGGAAGTTACAGAAGCTTGAAGGAGGATCGTTAGCGTGTTTGGGTTTTAAGCTGGTGAGTGGTAACGTTTGAAGCTTTAAAATGGTTCAAAGAGGCTTTCTTGGGGGTTTGGGTGGAGCCTTAAGGGCTAACCTAAATCAAAGTGTTAGTTTGTCTAATTTGCCTTGTTTCGTTAATTGTTGGTGTATGCGGTTGATCGTGTTGTTGTGTGAAATACAGATTGCTTTTATTCCCCATTTTAATGTTGTTGTGTTGTCGTAGTTGATGTCAAGCCTCACGTGATGGTTAGTCGTTGTGTACGGTGATGTGTAGTCCTACCGGTAGTGACTAGTAGATGAGTACGGTGACGTGTAGTCCCACCGGAAAAATGCTAGTTGTTGTGTACGGTGATGTGTAGTCCCACCGGGGATGGTTCTGCATGTGCAAACCATGTTTCAATTATGCTTCCATTTCATTGTATCTCTTTCTTAAGTGGTTTCGTTTTTAAAACCAAGATATATGTTTTGAACTGCATTGTTGTTGTGTTTTAGAGCTTCGCTCACTAAGCTAGTAAGCTTACACTCTCTTTTTCCAACAATGTATATCGTTAGAGGCTCCGGGAGGCAAGTGGGCAAGAGAGGAGTTCTTGGAGTTCCTTGCTAGCTCAAAGTATGGTTTTATTAGTTGTAATAATACTTATACTATGGGAATGCTAAGCTTGTTGCTAGGTAGTTGGTGTCCAAACTCCTATGTTTGGCTTTTGCGAATGTTACTAGCATGTTTTAAATGTTGATACCATGATATGTCTAGGCTTGTTATGGTTTTGGGTTGATTACCTTCTGCTTTGACTTGTTGGTGTTTTTAAGCTAAAGTGCTCTTATGAGCTTTTGGGTTTGAGATCCCTTTTCGTGTGTATGCATGTTTGAAGCTTGTCCTTAGGGTGTTTTGCCTCTAGATTGTTTGTATAATAAGTTTTCATGTGGTTTGTGATGTTTCGGGGTAAGTTTGGGAACATTTGGAGATGCCAAAATGCATTTTCGGGCCAAATTGTGTGCAGCCGTTTCGGAACGTCTGATATGGTTTCGGAACGGCCAAGCTCCAATGGCACTCGTATCGGAACGGGGGTGGGGTCATTTCGGTACAATTTTCCACTGGAGGCTTCTGTTTTAGAACCATGTGGGGCCGTTTCGGCACGTTTGGCCACTGGAAGCTCCTGTTTCGGAACCATGAGGGACCGTTCCGGAACAGCTTGGTGTTACTTTTTTAATGAAGCCCGTTGTTGAGTGTGTAAAAGTTCTAAAGTTTACCCCTTATTTAACCCATATTCCTACTGCATTCAAGCATAATTCATTGCATTTAGGATAGATTCCACATATACATCACAATTAAATAAAATGGCACAGTTGCTACTGATTTTTGGTTACTTTTGCAGGTTGCTGCTGTAGCAGACGCATGGTAGTGGAGAAGCAGAGCTAGAACACAGGACTGCAGTCGAGAAGAAAGACGCCGCCGTGGTTTCTGCCGTGGCAGCCAATGACGACAGCAATGGTGAAGGGAAAAAGTGAAGTGGAGTTCGACAGATAGAGGAAATTAAGCCGGTCTGTCATGGGCCACTCCTATATTTTTCTGAGCCCTAGATCAGAATGAAGGCCAAGCCCAAAGTTCGAGGAAGAAACCTAAAGCAAGAAAAGATGACGAATTAAAGGCATCTACTCTAAAGATTTAGTCTTTAATAGAGTTGTACTTTAATTTAAATTTGTATTCTTGCCTTATTAGAAAACTTGAACCCAAGGCCTATATAAAGGCATGTAATTCGACCTAAGGAAGGACATCTCATTCTCTAACCGTCTTCCCCAAAACCCTAGTCGCTTTCCCTCTTCTCATTATGTTCTAAACTTCCCCTAGGGCTAAGGGTTGCTTCTGTAAAGTAGTTGCAAGGATTGTACTGTTTTAGGATTTTTTTTCTATTCAATAAAATAGACTTCAAGTTTGCTTATTCTGGTTTTCAACATCTTGCAAGAGTATCGGGAGAGCATTGTGAGATTATTCATTTACTTAATATCGAGAGAGTTAGGTATACGAAAGGAATAAGTACAGGTTCTCCAGTTTATGGTTGAACTATCTCGGACCTAGGGATAGGACGAGGTTAAGTGGCTAAGGAAGAATTCAACAACATCGGTGTTCATCCTTCGATTCACGCCGGGAGGTATAATCTAAGACGTGTTCATCGACAGATTTGGTCCTAGGGATAGGACGATTCACAGCAGGGATTCTTGCCAAGCTTGAAGTACAGAGTTGTGTGATCGTTGCCGCGACAACAATAGACTGCTACCGCCGCAGGTGCTGCCGCGACAGAAGCGACGACAGAACAGGAAGTCTTATACAGTGCAACACCTGCACTACTGAGCAAATCAATACCGGCCTATTTCTTTACCCTGAATCTTTTAATCTTTCATCTTCAGTATTCTTCAATATTTTCCTACAAACAATTAAATTCTCTTCTTTCTCTTTTGTGCAGCAATCCAAGGATAAAGCTATTTCCAGTCCCTGTGGATTCGACATCCGATACTTCGTGTATCACTTTACTACTTGCGTCGTGTACACTTGCACTCTATTGCGATAGACTCTTTTACACGCAACAAGTTTTTGGCGCCGTTGCCGGGTAGGGGTGGGAATTGTCGGGTACCCTGGTTTCGGGTACCCGGTTTTTCGGGTACCCGGTTCATCCGGGTACCTCAAATAAAGGCCCGTGTCCCGGCCCGCCTTTTCCGGGTACCCGAGATTCGGGTACCCGACACACCCGGGTACCCGTCTAATCGGGTACCGGGTACCCGCCAGTTTTTTTTTTTAATTCGAATGATTTAAATATACCTAAAAAAAAGAAAAATTCGAATTATATAATCCAACATAAAGTTTAATATTCGAAATATCAAACCCAAATAACATTAGAGTCAATAATTACAATTTATATTCCAACATAAAATTAAATATATTGTATATACATATACTGTAATATATATAATATTCGAATTATATATATATGGAGTGCGGTGAAATTGAGAGAGAAGACTAGTACGAATTGTGAAGGGAGAACATTTGAGGGATCGAGATTTAAAAATTAGGTTGTTTGATTTGAAAATATAGTGAATATAAGGATATTTTGTTTAAAAAATATAATTATATTTAAAATAAAAAATAAAAAAAATTAGGAACCGGGTACCCGAAATTAACCGGGTACCCGAAATTTTCTACTTTTGTGACCCAGGCCCGACCCGGGAAATGGCGGGCCGGGTACCCGACCCGGGTAAAAAAAAATTTCCGGGTAATTACCCGGTTATTTGTATTCGGGTAGTCGGGTAGGGTAGTTCGGGTCGGGTATTTTCTCCCACCCCTATTGCCGGGGACTGGCAACATATCTTTACCCTACTTTTACTACACATTCTTTTTAATTTTTATGTTTTTATTGGGACTGTTCCCCATGTGCTTTTCACAAGGTTTTTCGTTTGCTTATGCGCAGATCTAGACGAGGCAAAGAACCTGAGTATCAACTAGACCCTGAAATCGAACGCTTGTGCAATCTCAGAAACCGAGTCCGTCTTTTGATAGCCAGAAACGATTATCTTGAGGAACAATTAGAAGCCATGCATAACGGGAGGAACAACCAAGGGAATCTCGAAGATCCTGGAGATCCTATCAGGGATGAAGGAAACAGACAGCCCGCCGCTGCCGTGGCCGCACGACGGTCATGCCGTGATTACATGATAAATGATCATGTGGAACTGGAGACCACCCTGCCAGACGTAGAAGCTGAAAATTTTGAGCTAAAACATGTGATGTTCAGCATGATCAATTACGTTGGCCAATTTAGTGGTGTTGCTACAGAGGATGCCAGAGAACATCTGAAAACGTTCCAAGAAATCTGTGGATCGTTTAGATTACCAGGAGTAAATCTGGAGATACTGAGGCTTATGTTATTTCCTCATTCATTGAGGGACAGAGCGAAAACTTGGTGGAACAAACTAACGTCGGGTTCAATACGAACTTGGGCGGATCTAACTCATGAATTTTTATCTCGTTTTAATCCTTCCCATTTATCTGAGCGATTACGTAACGAAATTGCGACTTTTCAACAGGAAGATGACGAGCCAATGCACGAGGCATGGGACAGGTTTACCACTCTTCTGAGGAATTGCCCGATGCACGGATTCCCTGTTTGGAATCAAGTCATAAAATTTTACAATGCTGCCAACACACATACCCGTATGAGGATAGATTCAGGAGCAAATGGATTGTTGTTGGACAAAGTTTCAGATGAAGCCATGGTAGTATTGAAAAATTTGGCGAAGAATGAAGAACAATTTCCCACAGTGAGGAGAGGTAAACGAGTGCTAGATGTGAAGGAATATGAAGCCAACAATTCCCTAAAGACACAAGTTGCGTATCTCACAAAGGCAGTAGAAAACTTGCTAAAGAAAGACTCACAACCCGTCTACTCTGCAGAAGAGGTATGTGGTACTTACAGTGAGAATCATAGCTCGAAAGACTGCCCACTACAGCTAGAGGAAGGGATGTATGTTGGAAACTATAACAAGCCAAGAAACTACGATTCCAACAATTACAATCCCAACTGGAGGAAAGACCCCAAGTTCTCCTAGAGTAACCCAAACAACGCCCTGAATCCTCAAGTACAGAACACTCAAAATCAGGGGGCACCTAGAATTCTGACACGGCAGCAGCCGTAACAGCAGCCGACAGCCGCACCTAGTATACTGGAGCAGACTTTGGCCACATTCATGTCACAGACAGAAGCTTACATGGCAAACATGGATCACTTCGTCAAAAAGACTGAGTCATTCATGGATAAAACAGAGATGAGAATGACTAACCATGAAGCTACACTGAAATCACTAGAGACACAGATGGATCAGGTTTCCCAGAATGACTAACCACGGAAGATTCCCTAGCGATACTGAGGTCGCTAGACAACCCACACATGAGCAGTGCAAAGCCATCACAACAAGGAGTGGGAAACAACTGCCAGGGCCAGAGAAGAAAGTCGTACCAGTTAAGGAACCAGCCCTAGAATCATCTGTCGCGCACACAGCCCCAGCAGACGATAAACAACCTGCTGCCGCAACACCTGTTACGACAACAGAAGGGACAGAGAAGAAGGATGAAGAACCTAAGCCTCCTCAGATTCGAATACTATGTGAAGGACGAATTGAAGATTATCGTCCTCCACCTCCTTTTCCACAGCAGCTACAGAAGCAGAAACAGGAGTGCCAGCTCAAAAAGATCTATGATATTTTTAAGCAGGTTCACATCAATATTCCGCTGTTAGAGGACATCAAGGAGATGCTCGGTTATGCCAAATTTCTCAAGGATGCTATGTCGAAAAGATCCAGACTTGGGGAATTTGAGACGGTTAAAATGACAGAAGGGTGCATGACTATTCTGCACAGGCATCCACCCTAGAAAAAGAAGGATCTTGGGAGCTTCATCATACCGTGCATAATTGGTGATAAATTCGTGGGTAAGGCACTTTGTGATCTAGGTGCTAGTATTAATTTAATGCCAAAATCTGTATTTCAGAAATTAGGTATTGGACGAGCACGGCCCACGACAGTTATGCTGCTGCTGGCAGACCGCTCTTACGTGCAACCAGAAGGGAATATTGAAGATATTCTGGTAAGAGTGGATAAGTTTATTTTTCCTGCTGACTTCTTGTTTTAGATTGTTAAGCAGATGAGAATGCACCAATCATCCTGGGGCGACCCTTCCTAGCCACAGGCAGATCACTGATTGATGTAGAAAAAGGAGAACTTACAATAAGAGTGAATGATCAAGAGATCAAGCTAAATTTTCTTCATGCAATCAAACATGCTGGTGCAGAAGAAGAATGCAAGGCTATCAATGAAGTAATCTTTGACCAACCCTGTATAAGGTCGTGCTGCCATGACATCAAGTTTGGTCACGGCCACAGCAGCCATCTGGAAGACTGTCACGGCAGCGATGACGACAGCAGCTCCTCAGATTCTAACATATCTGACACTAAAGGTCGTGAGGAAGTAAACTGGATAGGCAATCGTCCAGGTAAGTTATTCGAGCCCTTAAACTATACCTTGAATGAACACATCATCCAAAAGCCCTCAACTGTAGAACCACCTGTTTTAGACCTTAGGCCTCTGCCAGGGCAGCTCAAATATGTTTTCCTTGGATTAAATGATATGTTGCCCGTAATCATCTCTTCCAAGTTATTGTAGGAACAGGGACAACAGCTGATAGGGATGATGCAGCAGCATAAAAAGACTATTGGATGAACGATAGTTGATATCCAAGGCATCAGTCTGGCACTATGCAAGCACAAAATTCTCCTAGAGGATGATCATAAGCCGACCATTGATGCCCAGAGACGTTTAAACGACGCTATGCGAGAAGTGCTTCGAAAAGAAATTATCAAATGGCTTGATGCTGGGATAATTTATGCCATCTCGGATAGTAAGTGGGTGAGCCCGGTGCAATGCGTTTCTAAGAAGGGAGGAATAACCGTGGTGACCAATGAAGAGAACAAATTAATCCCAACCAGGACTGTGACAGGTTGGAGGGTTTGTATGGATTACCGGAAGCTTAACAAAGCTACCCGGAAAGACCATTTTCCCCTACCTTTTATTGATCAAATGCTTGATAGATTAGCGGGAAAACCTTATTATTGTTTTCTTGATGGTTACTCAGGTTATAACCAGATAGCTATCGCACCGGAGGATCAAGAGAAAACGACTTTCACCTGCCCATACGGCACTTATGCTTTTCGGAGAATGCCATTTGGACTCTACAATGCACCAGTAACATTCCAGAGGTGTATGATGGCAATATTCTCTGACATGGTGGAGGACTTCCTAGAAATATTTATGGACGATTTTTCCGTCTTTGGAGACAGTTTTGAAGGATGTTTAGGCAACCTACAGAAGGTGCACGAAAGCAAATTTGGTATTAAACTGGGAAAAATGTCACTTCATGGTAGATGAGGGGATAGTCCTAGGCCATAAGGTAAGCTGTCATGGCATAGAAGTCGACAGAGCCAAAATAGAAGTGATTGAAAAGCTGCCGCCACCGACCACAGTCAAGGGAATTAGGAGTTTCTTAGGGCATGCTAGGTTTTATCGAAGATTTATTGCAAATTTTTCGAAGATTACCAAGCCTCTATGCCACTTACTGGAATAGAATCGTCCCTTTGACTTCAACACTGAATGTACTGAGGCATTTAGAATCCTGAAAGAGAAGCTGGTAACAGCCCCAATTGTACAGCCACCAGACTGGAGTTTGCCATTTGAAATTATGTGTGATGCCAGTGACTATGTTGTAGGGGAAACACTTGGGCAGAGGAAGGACAAGCTATTCCACGTAATTTATTACACCAGCAAAACACTGAACGATGCCCAAGTGAATTACACCACAACAGAAAAGGAACTGCTAGCAGAGGTGTTTTCAATTGACAAGTTCCGTTCATACATACTTGGAACGAAGGTGGTGGTCCATACAGGCCACTTAGCACTGAAGTATCTATTCACAAAAAAAGATGCAAAGCCTAGACTGATACGTTGGATTCTACTGCTGCAAGAGTTCGACATTGAAATCAAGGATAAAAAGGGGACAGAAAACCAAGTTGCAGAGCACTTGTCAAGATTGAAGATGGGAAAGAGTCTGCCAACAGACAAGACACACATACTGGAGACCTTCCCTGACGAGCAGTTGTTTGCTGCCACGAGCATTGCCGCGACAGCCATGGCGGCAGGTAAGTTTTCTGAACTTCCTTGGTATGCTAATTTTGTTAATTACATAGTTAGCAGAATATTACCTCCTGAACTTAATTACTAAGCAAAGAAGAGGTTCCAAAATGATGTTAAACATTATTATTGGGACGAACCTCTTCTATTCAAACATTGTACATATCAGATCATCAGGAGGTGTGTACCACAGGATGAGCAGGAAGCTGTGCTTCACCACTGCCATGCTTCACCATATGGAGGACACTTAGGTGGAAACAAAACCGCTGCCAAGGTTTTGCAGTCTGGATTTTACTGGCCCTCACTGTTCAAGGATGCCCAAGCATTCTACAAAAGCTGTGACAAATGCCAACGGACTGGAAACATCTCAAGAAGACATGAGATGCCACTGCAAAACATCCTAGAAGTCGAAATCTTCGACGTTTGGGGGATTGATTTCATGGGACTATTCCCAGCATCATGTGGGAATCTATATATCCTCCTGGCAGTGGACTATGTGAACAAATGGGTTGAAGCGATCGTCACACAGAAAAATGATGCCAAGACTGTTCAGAGATTTCTACACAAAAATATTTTCTCCAGATTTGGCATACCTAAAGCGATCATCAGTGATGAAGGGAGACATTTCGACAATAGGGTAATTGATGCTGCCTTAAGAAAATATGGCGTAAAGCATCGGATCACAACAGCATATCACCCTCAGACCAACGGGCAGGCCGAAATATCCAACAAAGAGGTAAAGAACATTCTTGAAAAGAAGGTTAAACCGACTCGAAAGGACTGGTCCTTACACCTCAATGATGCACTCTGGGCCTATAGAACAGCATTTAAGACACCATTGGGAATGTCACCCTACCGGCTGAAATATGGAAAAACATGCCATTTACCTATTGAGATAGAGCACAGAGCTTACTGGGTTATCAAGGCAGTAAACATGGACTTAGACAAGGCAGGACAGAAGAGGTTACTTGACTTGAATGAAATTGAAGAAATTCAAGCAATGGCCTACGACAACGCAAGAATTTACAAGGACAAGACAAAGAGGTGGCATGGCAAGAAGTTGTTGCCACGACAGTTCTGCCCAGGGCAGCTTGTGTTGTTATTTAACTCTAGGTTGAAACCATTCCCAGGGAAGCTGAAATCTAGATGGTCTGGCCCATTCCAAGTTGTGCAAGTATTTCCGCATGGTGCCATCAGATCAAATCTTTAAAAGACAGGCACCAATATAAAGTCAACGGATAGAGACTGAAGCCCCAAGGATGCAAGAAGTGGTTACTTTAAGAGATGCCCTTCAAGGCATCCCTAATTTAACTTATTTTTATTTTTATTTTATTATTATTATTATTTATATATTTTTTTATTTATTAGGAAATTAGAATTATGTTATTTTTAAGGACTAAGTTTTTTTAACTATTTTTAGGAAATAAGGGAAACAAGGAGAGGAGAAGAAGTGAACCAGTCCACCATCTCACCAGCAGCCCAAAGGAGGAGTCTGTCGTCACAGCTTGTCAACAGCTGTTGCGACAGACGTGGAAAAGACAGCTTGTCACCACGCTGTCGCGGTAGACACGCAAACGCATAACAAACGCGTAGCAGACACGGAAACGCGTTAGAAATCGAGTAACAGCTGGCCCCGTTATTCGCGCCTGCCGTTACAGCTCCAACGAGAAGCAACCCATTCATCTATATAAACCTCATTTTACTATTCATTTTTCACCTCACTTTTACTCTCTCAACTTGCTTTCTCTCTAGATCTCAATTTTTTTTCATTTTCCACAGCCTTGCAACTATGAGCACCAGACAAACAAGACGAAGTGCTGCCTCCAACTCTGTCGCAGCAGCCAGCACGCACAGCCACGACCGACTCCCTAACTGCTTTGCCACCACCGACTCCATCGACCGATACTACACCTCCTTCCAAAAGAAGGAGATGTAGGAAGAGAGAGGGTTCCTCTACACCAAACGCACGGAAGATTTCGGGCTCGAACCGTTCATAGCTTGGAAGATCAAAGCCCTCAAATGGCAGATGTTTGCTGCCCAGCCAGAGGAGATGAATGTCACGTTGGTCCGAGAATTCTACGCTATCGTCGACAGCAAGGACACGAAGACAGTGACAATGTGAGGTAAGGAAGTTACTTTCGAGCCAGAATACATCAATACCCTCTACGGAAGCTACGTCAGTAAAAGGGAAAACGGACACAAGAGGTTCGTGGAAAGTCTGTTGCCGGCAGACTACGATGCTGTCATGGCAGAATTAACTGAAGAAGGGACATAGTGGAATACTGATCCCCAAGCATCGTTGGACGGTGAAATGCACTCAACTCACTCCAGAGGCAAAACTATGGAACCACTTCGTCAAGAAGAGGATAATGCCTTCTTCCCACAACAGCACGGTCGACCGACCCAGGCTAGCTCTCGTTCACTCCATTTTAAATGAGAGACCTATTAATGTCGACCGATATATACGAGAGGGAATTTTGGAGTGTGCCCTTAAGCCATCGGGACCCCTTTTCTTCCCGTACCTCATCACCGAGATCTGTCGCGGCCACAACGTTCTCGAAATCCCTGAAGATTACAATGTTCCCGAAAGCAGCCACACCCATCTCCTTCTTCAACCCATCTGTCGCGGAAGAGGAGCCAACAGAGCCCACTCAGACAGAACCTGCTGCCATAGAGCAGCAGCAGCCAACAGTAGCAGCTTCTCCAGCAGACTCCTCCACTCAAATCCTAGCCACATTGCAAAAGATGGAGGAACGGCAGCTGGGTCTGATGAGTTTTGTTAGAGACTTCACAGCAGCAACGGTACATTTTATTCAAAACAATTTAAATTTTGCAAATGTACAATTTCCTGCTTTCCCAGAGCATTATTTTGCTGCCCCTGCACCTGCCCATACCCCTACTCCTGCTGCCACACAAAAAACACTCTCTGTTGCATCCACTCCAACCCCAGCCGCGACAGCCGAAGGCGGCAGCCACACCGCCACTGTCTCTGTCAGAGGAGATAAACGAAAGGAGCAACTGGCCGACCTTGATGATTTTATCGATGGGTTCTCTTCCTCCTCCATCTGGGAGGAATCTGATGGAGAGCTCTCTGTCAAAAGAAACCTTTCAAAGGAGTTCACTCCGATGAAAAGGCAGAAGCCCAACACCGGTGAAGGACCATCCGGCCAGGGCAAGTCTGGCAGTAGCAGCAGCAGTGGCAGTAGCAGTAGCAGCAGCAGCTCATCTGAAGAGGTACAAGTGCTAGATAGGCCACCCCAGATCTCACCCACTCGCATCCAGCCCCCAAAGGAAGCTAAGAAGAAGACTACCTCCGCCTCTCCGATCATTCAGCCGGCACCCACAACGAAGGTCACTGCCCGCCGGCAGCTAGAGATCAGCAGCAGCAACGACGATAGCACCTAAATTTAAGTTTCTATCTTATTTTTGATGTTCTGTTGTTTTATTATAATTGTGATGTATTTTGTTTTTATTTACTGTTTCATTTTCCTGTCATCATACATTGAGGGCAATGCAACCCTTGTGTTTGGGGGTGGCATCCCTCTCGTAATATGAAATGTTTTTAGGTTCAAAATTGTGTCTAAGTGTTAATTATTATTTAAGTTTATTTTTGTCAAAAAAATGGCTTAAGTCTTTGAACTGAACTTACCTGCCGTGACAGCCTCTGTCGTGGCAGTGCCTTTAGGATATTTTTAGGAATAGTTTAGAGCCTTACTATAGTTATGATCCTTAAACACCCTTTGTGACTCTTATACTGTCTAGAACTCTACTGGTAAACTAGAATAAGAAAAAGCTTAAACACTTGAGTGTCCCCTAGAGGTGCCTAACATTGGCTCTAGGAAAAGAAGTTAAGAAAAAATAGACTCAATACACCTAGAGGTGCCCGAAACCGACTCTAGGAAGTTATCTAGAGGTGCCCGAAACAGGATCTAGTCAAACTTAAATTAAGAGAAGAAAATCGAGTCTAAGAAAAAAAAACTAAAGGAGCCTAAGAATTGCCTCCAAGAAAATGAAAGTTGGCATAAAAATTCAAGTGAGTGGCTTAGCTATTCTAGTAAACTAAGGGAGTCTAGGCATAAAATTGTTCACAAAACATGCACACACTACACGAGAATTATAGCAAGGATCCGAATGAATACTAGAATGTCCAACAAGGTGTTGTTTGCAATAGGGCATGAAGGGTAGGTAAGGAAAAGTTCACTGTTTTAAGCCAATCAAAATGTTTTATTTCTTTTTATTTTTAGGTCTTAATTGCTTGAGGACAAGCAAGAACTTGAGTTTGGGGGTGTGTTGAGTGTGTAAAAGTTCTATATTTTACCTCTTATTTAACCCATATTCCTGCTGCATTCAAGCATAATTCATTGCATTTAGGATAGATTCCACATATACATCACAATTAAATAAAATGGAACAGTTGCTACTGATTTTTGGTTACTTTTGCAGGTTGCTGCTGTAGCAGACGCAGGGTAGTGGAGAAGCAGAGCTGGAACACAGGACTGCAGTCGAGAAGAAAGACGTTGCCGTGGTCCCTGCCGTGGCAGCCAATGACGACAGCAATGGTGAAGGGAAAAAATGAAGTGGAGTTCGACAGATATAGGAAATTAAGCCGGTCTATCGTGGGCCACTCCTATATTTTTCTGAGCCCTAGATCAGAATGAAGGCCAAGCCCAAAGTTCAAGGAAGAAACCCAAAGCAAGAAAAGATGACGAATTAAAGGCATCTACTCTAAAGATTTAGTCTTTAATAGAGTTGTACTTTAATTTAAACTTGTATTCTTGCCATATTAGAAAACTTGAACCCAAGGCCTATATAAAGGCATGTAATTCGACCTAGGGAAGGACATCTCATTCTCTAGACATCTTCCCCAAAACCCTAGTCGTTTTCCCCCTTCTCATTATGTTCTAAACTTCCCCTAGGGCTAAGGGTTGATTTTGTAAAGTAGTTGCAAGGATTGTACTGTTTTAGGATTTTTTTTTTTTGTTCAATAAAATAGACTTCAAGTTTGCTTATTCTGGTTCTCAACATCTTGCAAGAGTATCGGGAGAGCATTGTGAGATTATTCATTTACTTAATATCAGGAGAGTTAGGTATACGAAAGGAATAAGTACAGGTTCTCCAGTTTATGGTTGAACTATCTAGAACCTAGGGATAGGACGAGGTTAAGTGGCTAAGGAAGAATTCAACAACATCGGTGTTCATCCTTCGATTCACGTCGGGGGGTATCATTTAAGACGTGTTCATCGAGAGACTTGGACCTAGGGATAGAACGAGTCACAGCGGGGATTCTTGCCAAGCTTGAAGTACAGAGTTGTGTGATCGCTGCCGCGACAACAACAGACTGATGTCGCCGCAGGTGCTGTCGCAACAGAAGCGGCGACAAAACAAGAAGTCTTATACAGTGCAACACCTGCACTACTGAGCAAATCAATACCGGCCTATTTCTTTACCCTGAATCTTTTAATCTTTCATCTTCAGTATTCTTCAATATTTTCCTACAAACAATTAAATTCTTTTCATTCTCTTTTGTGCAGCAATCCAATGATAAAGCTATTCCCACTCCATGTGGATTCGACATCCGATACTTCGTGTATCACTTTACTACTTGTGTTGTGTACACTTGCACTCTATTGCAATAGACTCTTTTACACGCGACACTCGCGTTTCGAAATGGGTAGCCCTGTTTCGAAACGAATGTGGTTAAAATGGATAAGAAGCATCGTTGAAGGTTTCCAAATATTTCAGTTTAGTCCCAAATGCATGTATGCTTCCTAAACGAGTTTATATGTATCCTTTGAGATGGTTTTGCCTCGTGAGCATAGAACTTGACTAATAACTACTTGGTAAGGCTAAGTCACCTTTATGCCTCTGTTCAGTTCATATTCGTGTTCGATTTCCGCTGTTTGCCTTCACACATAGGATTAAACGTGACATTTAGACAAAATTAAATAAAATGAAAAAAATAGGTTTGCTAATCGGCGAGGGGCCTTAAGGGTTTCGCTTCGGTTTTCCCCGTATAACACGTTCGGTTTAGTCTGTTGGCTAGGCCGGGACGAGGGGGTTACATTATTAGAGGAAAAATGTACAACACAACCAGGTATAAACTACAAACGATCAACAACCCATATAAAAATACAAAAGTCAAACAAGAGCCAACAACAACCATCGAACTAATTAACAAATCATATTATTAACTCGTTTTAACAAATCCGATTACTATATTATTAATTCGTTTAAATTGGACCTTTCAAAAATCTATTAAGTAACTAATAAAACATACAAATGGTAATATATTGTTGAGTTTCGGTGGTTCAACAATGAATTAACTAAATCAATATATATTATCTCATTTGTGGTTATCACATTGATATTTTTAGGCGACAATGAACAATAATTTAGGTTTCTTATTACATAGTTTTGGTGTGTTTTTTTGTATATAAACTGAGGCTCTTCTCTCATAGAACGCATTAACATTGCATACAAGAATTAAAAGTGGGATAAACCAAATCAATGGCAACTCGTTTGGCTATCCTCTTTCTGGTCTTTACATCTCTTGTAGTTTTTCATGAATGTAAGCACACTTTCAATTGTAACCTACACATTGTTTTTTTCGTCATTTTCAATAAACCCTTTTGATCTATATTTATTTGATCTTTCATTTTCATTTCACAGGTAGTAGAGGCAACACCATCATTGTCTATGGCAATGAGCTTAATCGAAACATAACAGCAAGCGAAAAAATAACACTATCGCCATGCAGTCATACATGGTTAACGTATGGTTGGTGTTGTATAACAGTACATCCAACACTCTGCTATAAAACAAGAGAGTATTGTCTAGCCTATTGCCCCTCCATGACTTGATCACTTTGCTTTTGAAATATCTAGATTGTACCAAATGAATCTGTGTAATTTATGTTTTTAATAATTATTAATAAATCACAAAAAGAGACATAATTTAAAAAACCTTGCGATGAGAGAAAGGGAGGTGTGGACAGTCTTCGTCGGTAATCTCTCAACGTCGATCCATTGGAAGGGGGTTTGGCAGGTTTTCGATCGCCATGGGATAGTGGTGGATGTGTTCGTTCCCCGGAAAGTTGATAGAAACAGCCGCAGATTTGGGTTTGTGAGGATGAACAGCCGCGATGACGCTGAACGGGTGATCGAAAGATTGCACGATAAGTGGATTTATGGATCGAGGATCACGGTTTGTAGAGCGAGATATGGCGAGCGATTTTCTTATTAGAAACGAAAGCAATCTAAAACCGATACGGATCAGCCCGATATGGCAAAGAAAATGGGTTCGCAGCCGCCGGGGACATTGCGATCAGAAGCGGAGGTAAATGATAGTAAGGCCGTCAATTACACAGTGAAGGGATCTGTGGATAGCGCAAAAATGGAGATATTAAAGAATTGCGCAATCGGATGGTGTAAAGAACCATGGAGTATCAAAGAATTGGCGGCGAAATTACAGTTACCTGAGGTAGAAGGACTCTCAATTCTGCGCATAGCAGGGGACGCAATCTTACTCATGTTTAAGGATTCGAATACGCGCGATAGGGTGGTGCAATTGAAGTCGATCACAGACTGCTTTACGCGGATTGAATTATGGACCCCTACAACGATATTGAATTCACGGAGAGTTTGGCTTTCGATACAAGGGATGTCGATCCATACTTGGTCTCACAAATCGTTCGAGAATATTGCGAATGTTTGGGGCAATCTGGTTCGCGTGGCAGATTCTACCACCTCGCCAAAATCCTTCGAGCGTGGCTGGATTCTAATTGAGACATGGACAATGACAAATATTGAGGCAACGATGTGTTTGGAGGTGGAGGGCGAATCTTTCCCTATCCAAGTCCGGGAATGTACATTTGGACCCTGGTTGGAGTGTGAGTGTAACTTGTTAAATTCCGAGGATGAAGATGATGACTCTTCGATGCAGGGGTCGGACGGATCGGATGAGGGACAGCTGGGTGTTAATTATCAAATTGCGGATGTGCCGAAGGAGGATTCTATTGGAAATCAGATTCAACTAGCCGAGTCACGACAGTGGCATACGAACTCGTTATGGGACCATAGGGTGGCGACCAGCCAAGTGGAGGTGACTTCGTCGAAGGATCAGTCGTCGTTGGCACATTTACAGGTTGTTGGGGATACGACTGTTTTGGTGGAGGCACAGGCCATCGGCGAGGAAACCGGCCTGATGGTGGGGCAAGCCGCTGGGAGTTTCACGAGTGAGGGGAAGAAGAGTCCTGGCTACACACCATTAGTTGAGGAATTTCAGTCCAATTCAAATTCTGTTGATTTAAACACAACAATCCAGGATTTAATTAAATCTATCCCAAAGGCAACAGAGGTGGTGGAAAATGTGGAATCTAATATTGAGAAAACAAGAATTTCATCGGGCAACAACACAGGACTTTCAGACATTGGTACTATCATTCGGATTAACGGTAAAAAAACAAAATCTATCAACACTCTTATCGGTGTGGTATCGTCAGTGAAACCTGGGAGGGGCAGGCCGCGCAAGTTCTTCAACCCACAGATTGTTTCGACGCAAGTAGCAAACGCGTCTTTGACAGATTCTGATGTACAAAATCGGCAACGTTTGATTGCTAAAGAGATAGAGGCGACAGTGGCATTGGGTAGCATTGTGGGCGTGCGAACGGTGGGATGTGAAGCGGACATTATAAAAGATCTCCAACAGGTTTTTACTGGGGACAGGCGATAGTTTCTGCCATTATGCGGATCGTGTCTTGGAACGTTAGGGGGTTGGGTTCGAATTTGAAGCGTAGGACAGTAGGTGATGTAATAAAAAAGCAAATGGTGGATATGGCACTATTTCAGGAGTCGAAATTAGAGGAGGTTTCAGCAAGAATGCTCACGTGTATGTGGTTATCGGATGGTTTTGATTTTGTCTTTTCGCCGTCGATAGGTGCATCAGGGGGCTTGATAACGGTTTGGGAAACATCACGTTTCAGTCTCTCTTCTGTAGAGGTGGATAGAAATTTTATTTTCGTTAGAGGTAAATGGCATGCAGATGATTTAAGTTGTTGCATGCTGAATGTATATGCTCCTTGTGACGCGGATGCACGAAATCAGTTGTGGCAAAGACTAGGGGAGATTATTCTGGGCGTTGATGAACCTTGGTGTATCGCAGGGGATTTCAACTCAATACGTTGGCAATCGGAACGTGCAGGATGTAACTCGATATCGACAGGTATGCAAGAATTTTCTGATTTTATTGAACATACTGGGCTTGTTGATTTGCCGCTGATAGGAAAACAGTTTACATGGTTTGGGAGGGGCTTTAGGCGTAGTCGAATTGATAGATTCCTGCTCTCTCCTGCTTGGGTGGATGCTTTTAACAATATTGGTCAACATGTTTTGCCAAGGGGGGTTTCGGACCATACACCTCTCTTGTTGTTGTGCGATGAACAGGATTGGGGACCTCGCCCTTTTCGTTTTATAAATTGTTGGTTGGAAAATAATAAAAGCGTGCTTGAACTCTCTAATGCATGGAGCCGGCTGTCGGATCAGGGGGTTGGTAGTGATAACATTATGGTAAAACTCCGAAGCATGAAGAATTTCTTGCGCGTTTGGAACCGGACAATTTTTGGTGATGTGGAAAAGGACATACAGTCGATGCAAGGGAAATTGGACGATGCTGATGCGGCGGCTTCGAACGATGAACTGAACGAATCGGAAGCTGTTTTGATTGAGAAGAAAAGAGAGTGGTTACAATGTTTATGGCAGGCTATAAGGCGCAAAGAATCGCTTTGGCGACAGAAGTCAAGGGCAAGCTGGTTGCGGTTAGGGGATCGCAACACTGCATTTTTTCACCGTACGGCAGAGCTTAGAGCTGTGCGAAATCAGATTTCTGGTTTAATGATACATGGTCGATGGGAAACGAATGTTAAGCGCCTTCGGAAACATATAGTGGCAGAATTTGCTATGCATTTTAAGGCTGCACAACGTCGGTGCACTTGGACCATTGTGGGCGAGTTTGGACGGGTGGATAGGCACGTCAATGAGATGTTAGTGGCACCGTTTTTTCGTGAGGAAGTGTGGGAGATTATTCGGGGTTGCGATGGAATGAAAGCGCCAGGACCGGATGGGTTTAGCATGGCTTTCTTTAAGGTATGTTGGAACACAGTGAGCGAGGATGTGCTAAGATTTCTTGGTGAGTTTCACGCAACAGGCAGACTACCACCGGGCGTAAATTGTACCTTTCTTGTGTTGATTCCTAAGATTGACTCACCTAAAGTACTCAGCGACTACCGTCCGATAAGTCTTGTTAATTCAGTATACAAAATTCTTGTGAAGGTGTTAGCTACAAGGTTGCAAAGGGTGCTAGGATCGTTGATTAGTGAGCATCAGTCGGCTTTTATTCGTGGCCGACAGATAACAGACGGTATCCTTCTTGCAAATGAGATAATTCATTCTTTACGGAAGAGCTCGAGGGGTGGCTTAGTGCTTAAGCTTGACTTTGCTAAAGCCTATGATTGCGTGCGATGGGATTTTCTCGATCATATGCTGGTTTGTATGGGATTCAGTGAGGTTTGGCGTCATTGGATGCTAGAATGTGTTTCAACGGTTCGTATGTCTGTTTTGCTAAATGGGTGTGCTACGTCTGAATTTACATTGGGGCGTGGTTTGCGACAGGGTTGTCCACTGTCGCCACTGTTATTTGTTATTGTAGTGGAGGCTCTTCATAGCTTATTGGTTCAGGCCGAGTCGGCGGGATTGATAAAGGGCGTTTGTGTTGCACCGGGGGTAGCTATATCGCACTTACAATTTGCAGATGACACCGTTTTGTTTTTTGAGGCTTCCCCTGGCTGTGCCGACTCTATCAGACGGATCCTCAATTGCTTCCAAGTTTGCTCAGGTTTGCAAATAAATTTCAGCAAGTCATCTTTATATGCGGTCGGGGTTGATGAGGAATTTACTGATTTGTGTGCTAAGGCATTGGGGTGTCGACGCGGGTCTTTCCCTTTCACATACTTGGGGATGCCATTAGGCTCTAATCCGCGAAGCTTGGCGGTTTGGGAACCGGTCATTGCAAATGTTCGGCGGAAATTAGCAGGTTGGAAGCGTAACTCGCTGTCATTTGCGGCACGAGTTACTCTGGTTAACGCTGTCCTATCTTCATTGCCGATTTATTATATGGGTGTGTTCCGCATCCCTAAAGGAGTTATCGCAGCACTTGATAAGATCCGCCGTGCTTTCCTTTGGGGTGGTGTAAATCTACATAGAAAAATGAGCAGAGTTAGCTGGAAGTTGGTGTGTAGACCGCGGCACTTGGGAGGTTTGGGAATATCGGATTTACAAGTGCGCAACACGGCTTTATTATCTAAATGGTCGTGGCGATATGCCACGGATGCATCATCGCTATGGAGGGCCATTATAGTGGCTAAATACGGGGAGAATGTTCAATGGTGGAGATTTAATTCCTCCCGTCAGCATGCGATGTCGGTGGTATGGAAACAAATAGTGCAAACTGCTTGTTCGGATGAAGTGCAGCGAAATTTACACGAGAAGTTGGTATGGCAAGTGGGGGAGAGTAATCGAGTACTCTTTTGGTTTGACTCATGGTGCGCGAGCAGGCCATTAAAGGATATTTTTCCAAGGCTATTCTCTTGTGCTGTCAACAAATTGGCGTTGGTTGTGGACTATTCTGTTCAGGGGGGTTTTCACCACTTACGTTGGGCTGAATTTTTCCGTCGTCCGCTTCGTGTTTTTGAGACGGGGCTGTTGCGAGACATGCGGGCAGTGCTAGGCAACACGCATATATACAGAGGAATTTGCGATAAGCTGATTTGGACTCCGGATAGGAGAGGTATGTTCACGGTTAAAGCTGTTTCTCAGGTTTTGATGTTAGATGAAGCTGGGGAGAGCGAGTTTGGGGCATGTTTCACGTGGAAAATTTTAGTCCCACCGAAAGTACAGGCTTTCTTGTGGTTTGTGTGGTTACGTCGCCTGCCGACTTTTGCTTTTTTGAGCCGTAGGGGTGTTGTTTTTGAGGGGCAATGCACGTTGTGCTTCTGGTGTCGGGAATGGGAGGAAGACGTCGATCATCTGTTGTACTTATGCCCGGTTGTTCAGCGTTTATGGGACTGGTTTCGTTGTTGGTGGGGAGTGTGTCTGCCGTTACCACAAACCTTGTCCGAGTTTTTTGTACCTAACTTCCATTGCTCGTTTTCGGGTATGCGTCGTTGTATGTGGGTGTCGTGTGTAGCAGCGATGCTATGGTCGATTTGGTTAGCACGAAATGAGATGGTATTCAACAAGAAACTTTTACCGGTTGAGGAGGTGTGCTTTTTGATTAAATTGCGCTCGTTTTATTGGATGCGGACCTTAAGGACTGATTTGTGCATTGGCGAGGCGTTGTGGTGGGACTGTCCGAGTCTTTTTTCTGAGCCATCACTTTCGTGATCAGCGCGGCTTGGTATTGTTTGGGAACCACCATCGCGGGGGACATTGAAATTCTCGGTGGATGGTTCTGCACGTGGTAAGCCAGGACCGGCAGGCTATGGGGGTGTGTTACGCAATGAGCATGGAAGCATATTGGCGTTATTTTCTGGCCCTCTTGGTTGTATTGACTCAAACGAGGCTGAATTGCGAGCGGTTGCTTTCGCATTGTCATACTTTCGGAAGTCAACATGGGCAATGCTTCTGTTGATAGTGGAGTCGGATTCTATGGTTGCTATTAGTTGGGTATTACATATGGACAAACGGCCATGGCGTTTTTGGGAGGTATTTCGCGAGATTGACAGTTGTTGTTCATCTCTATCTTCGGTGTGCTTTTCTCATATTTTCCGTGAGGCGAATGGTTTAGCGGACGCTTTGGCAAAGGAGGGGGTAACGCGTATTTCGCTGTTTTGTGCTTGTTAGTGATAAGTTCCTTTGGTGTTGGTTCCGTTTGTATTTTCTTTGGACTCTTGTTTCACCACATACGGTTCGTACTCTTTTCCTCCGTTAGGATTTAGGGAGGTTTTTAACGAGGCGACCGTTGTGGCTTTTTGGTTGTATATTGTTTCTTAATATACGACATTATTGAGCAAAAAAAATAATTATTAATAAGATATGGCCAAATAAATAAAAAGTGGCCAAATAGCATGTGTATAATCGAACAAAAATTAGAGCTTCATTTATATATAACCGCACCAAATCAAAGAAACTGAATATTTTTAGTACTTAAATATCCATCGATCTCCCATTTGATTTGTAATATCATTGGTGCTAAAATAGTTTAGTGCCTGGTAGATACAAATGTTAAGCAAGTAAAACTAGGATTTATACTTGTAAGTTGTAAGTTGCATCTTTCTGATACCAGAAAAATAAATAACAAATTGTTCAAAACAAAAATTATAATAATCAAGGCATAAATGCCAATTCCAAGCTGAAGTTTTGAAAATAAAAGGTAATGTGAGTAAAGTTGTGGGGCAAAGAAATGTAAATGCAAACGATTTTAGAGAGGGTTGTAAATGCAATAGTAACAAAGTAGCAAAGGAAAGTGATATTCTGTAAAAATAATAGATTCCATCGGTGTAACTTGGCAGTTTACCGAATGTTGTAAGCTTAAAGCATTAGATGATTATAAAGAGAGATAAATCAAACGTATCCTACTAACTTTCCAACTTTCCTTCAACTCTCAGCTAATGACTTAAGCAAACAAATCTACCACAACTTTCACTGCTGGGAGATATTGAGTGCCCTCGAACGAGTGGACCAACTTTCGTTGTGATGCTCATTAGCTTGAAATGCTGTTGCATCTCTCGATGTCAGTGGCTGCAATAAACACTTTCGTGCAAAATAGAATTCAAACCTAAAAGTTAAAACAAGAAACAAAGCTTCATAAAATAAGTTGAAGTTCGCAATCCAAAATAAATCTCGTTTTAAGGAAAGAAAACAGTAAATCAGCATTCAAGTTTTACAAAACAATTAAGCGAAAATAAATGAAAACCTCTATCTCTATCTATCTTGAAGAATTTCTATGAAATTTCCCTTGCTCCAGCACTTCGATCCTCTTTGTTACTAAGAGATCTATCTTGACTTCACCTCAGTTCACCAAAAAGTAGGCTTAAACTGCCTTGGACGAAGCTTCAAAATGAGAAGAAAATGATCTTCCAAACGATAAAAATTGCTCTTAAAAAAGGTAAGGATGAGATGATATATATATATATATATATATATATTAAGATGTCTTCTTTCTTTCCAATAGGGTAAATTCAGGTGTCCCTTATGGATTTGCAGGTGTAAAAATTCGTACAAGGCAGTTGCACCAGATTGTCAGCACGTCGTCTTTTGATCTAATCTTTTTTATAGCTTTTAATGCGCTGACAATCCTGGACGCAATTCGGTAATAATCCTATTTCAATGTGGGGACATCCAATCCGTACAACAGCTGTCGTAACTAATTGTCAACTCATTGTCCTTTGATCTTATTCGGGCAGCTGTCAATGTGGTGACAATTGCCATTTCTTTGTGCCGACGTCAAGTCTGGAGTGAAGTTGTTGTAACTAACTTCCAGTTCATTGTCCTTTGATCTTATGCTGACAATTGTTGACAGTTGTCAATGTAGTGACAATGACTGGATGCAATCTAAATAACGTTTATGTAGATACATCACAATAAAACGAAAGTCTTGGCTGCAATAATAAAATGCTTTTACAACAACATTAGCAATGTAGTGACAAAAAAACAAAAATTGGCAGAAATAAGGAGAATTCGAGCAAAGTGAACTGAGTTAAAAAATATACAAATAGTAAACTAAAAATGCAAGAATGCATGCATGAGATACCTTAGAGAGGCAGAAATTAAGTTCAATCTTTGTGAGCCAAAATGAGTAAACATTCACCTAGAGAGGTAATTAGTTTACATTGTCAAGACCTCATTGTTGAGGGATAAGTTCTAGTTGATCCTTACAAAAATAAGGGAGAGGGCTCTATCTTAGCCCGTGAAAAGATAGGTTGTAAAGGTTACTCTTGAGCCTGTAAAAAGAAAGAATTTATGGTAGTGAATTGGAAAATCCTTAGTGTGGATGCTAAGGTGATGTAGACCTTGGTTGAGAAGGTTGAACCAATCTAAAATTGATCATGTCAAAATTTTCATTTCTTTCGTCGGATTTTGCTTCTCAACTTCACAAGAGATCTTTACACCTTTCATTGGCTATATTCGGTTGGAGTATATCGAGCCTATCAATTAGTATCAAAGCAATGCTTAAATCGACGATGTAACAACCATTGAGAAGATCCTTGGAGTGTTCGAACCATTTCTACCCAACCAGCCTTGAAGAGCTAACTTTAACAGCATCAAGATCTAGGATTATAGATGAACCTTCAATCCTCCTCTCAATTGCAATAGTGGAATGCTCACACATTAAAGATGGGTAACCTCTAAGCTTAATCTATTCGATTATATAATTTGGTTACTTATTTTTAATGAATTTTTTTGAATGTTTATGCAAAATTAATTGTTAAAACCATTTTTGTGCATAGTATTCTTTGAAGCGTTGTACATATGTGTTTTAAATATATTTTCTAAAAAGTATTTGAGCTAAATTCATAAATGGAATGCACTTATTTAGGGGGATATTTTGTTTTTCAAAAAAATATACTTACTCTCCATTGTTATTTTGAACCTTAAATGATTTGAATTATTTTTGATATAACAAATGGGGGAGATAAGTTTGAAAATTTTAATTTCAAAAAGAAAAAATGGAACTTTAAATATTTTTCTAAAATATTCTCTTTTTCTAAATTTATTTTTCTAGGGGTGTTAAAAATAAATTTTCAAGAGGTTTTGTTATATCAAAAAGAGGGACATTGTTAAGTTATTATTTTGATATAACAAAGTGAAAATGTCTTTGGACTTGAACAAATATTGCAAAAACAATCCAAAGTCCATTTAATTTGAAAAATATGTTTGAATGCTTTTAAAAGTATTTTTGCCTCAAACAAATATTTTGCAAGTGATTTAAAAGTCAAAAACAGGCCTTCGATACCTGTACGATACTCCCAGTACCGATACAAAGTTACTTGTACCAGTACGAAAACTCCTTGTACCGACACGCTTTTGTTTTCCAGATTCCAGAGAGCACTTCGCGTACCAATAGGAAAGCCTCTGATCGGCTATGAAACATCATCGCAATTGTGCAAGCGTACACACGTCGATGCAAGTATAGTTGATAGGTTGATCCTATTGGATATCGATCCTACGAGGAAAGCAATTTTCTGCCTATTAATGTCAGTACAAAAGTTCTAAAAATAAAAGGAAATATGAGAAAAGTTGTGGGTGCAAATAAATGTAAATGCAAAAGATTTTAGAGAGTGTTGTAAATGCAATAGTAACAAAGTAGCAAATGAAAGTGATATTTTGTAAAAAATATTGGATTAACTCGGTGTAACTCAGCGATTTACCAAATGCTGCAAGGTTAAAGCATTAGATGATTGTAAAGCGAGATAAATCAAACTTATCCTACTAACTTCCAACTTTCCTTCAACTATCAGCTAATGACTAAAACAAACAAATCTACCACAACTTTCGTTGTTGGGAGATATTGTGTGTCCTCGAACGAGTGGGCCAACTTTCATTGTGAAATTCATTAACTTGAACTGTCACTGCATCTCTCGGTGTCAGTGGCTGCAATAAACACTTTCGTGTAAAATAGCATTCAAACCCAAAAGTTGAAACAAGAAAGAAGCTTCATAAAATAAGTTGAAGTTCACAATCTAAAAAAAACTCTCGTTCTTAAGAAAAGAAAACAGTAAATCATCATTCAAGTTTTACAAAACAATTAAATGAAAATAAATGGAAACCTCTATCTCTAGCTATCTCGAAGTATTTCCACGAAATTTCCCTTACTCCACCACCTGGATCATCTTTGTCACTTAGAGATCTGCCTTGTGTTCACCCCCGGTTCACCAAAAAGTAGGCTTAAGCTGCCATGGATGAAGCTTCAAAAGGAGGAAAAAATAATCTTCCAAAAGATAATCTTCCAAAAGATATATATATATATATATATATATATATATATATATATATATATATATATCAAGATGCCTCATTTCTTTCCAATAGGGTAAATACAGGTGTCCCTCGTGGATTTGATGCTGTGAAAATTCGTACAAGGCAGTTGCACCAAATTGCCAGCTCATCGTCCTTTGATCTTGTCTTTTTGACAGCTTTCAATGCGCCAACAATCCTGGACGCAATTCGGTAATAATCCTATTTCAATGTGGCGACATCTAGTCTGTACAACAACTGTCTTAACTAACTACCAGCTCATTGTCATTTGATCTTATCCTGAGAGCTATTGACAGCTATCAATATGGCAACAATTACCATTTCAATGCGCCAACATCATGTTCGGACAAAAATATTTGTAACTAACTGTCAGCTCATTGTCCTTTGATCTTATCCTGACAATTGTTGACAGCTGTCAATGCAGCAACCATGACTGGACGCAATCTAAAGAGCGATTATACAGGGGCATCAAAGTACAGCGACAATCTTGGCTGTAATAATAAGATATTTTTGCAGCAACATTTGCAGTGTAGTGACAAAACAACAAAAATGGCAGAAATAAGGAGAATTCGAGCAAAGTAAACTGAGTTAGAAAATATTCAAATAGTAAACTAAAAATGCAAGAATGCATGCATGAGATACCTTAGAGAGGCAGAAATTAAGTTCAATCCTAGTGAGTCTGTAACACCCGGGTTTAGGGGTCGAGAATGAGAATTGGGTTCGAGTCGTTGGACACATTTTGATCAAAATAAACTTTGGCTTTATTTTAAAAGGATTTGAATTTCATTAATGGCAATTTTGTAAATTTTTAGACAAAGGAAATGAGATGAGTAAAAGAGCCTTTTTGACATAAAAAAAAGAGGTCTTCATCTTCTTCCTTGGTTTCATTTCCACGACCTAAAAACTCTCGAAAACCTCAATTACAATTCCATTCATTTTCTTCATCATTTCAAGTGATTTCAACAAGGTAAGATCATTCTTGACTTGTCCTCTTCATTCCTAGCACATTGATGGTTTTAGTTTTTGGAATACATCATTGTTGAGAATTTCAAGTTTTCAAAGCTTTGAAAGAAAAGGATGAAACTTTAATGGATTTTTTATTTGTTTTTGATTTGTAGAGTTAAGATATGATCTAATCTTGCCCTAAGGCACATTATAACTTAAAATGATGGGGTTTTATCAAAAATTCCGAAATGGGTTTTTAGGGTATTTTAGAAGTGTCAAAACTTGGGTTTTTAGTGTGGTTTCATGTTGGAGAGTGGGGCTGATGTTATAGCAATGTTAGAGAGATGTTTTGAAGGTGTTTAATGGTGTTTTGGGTGTTGGAATTAGTAGTTTTCTGTTGGGTTTGGTGGGAGAACGAAAATGGGATTTTTTGTGTTGGCTTTGGTTTGAAATTGTAAGAATTTGGCTTGTGGTTGTAGTTTGGGGTTGTGATAGTGTTTGGTGATGATTTGGTTGAGTAATACATTGTTTTTTATTGGTTAGAATCAAGGAGAAACATTGGAGAAGCTTCGAGCACGATTCTGAAAAGTGTGGAGGCTTGATTCGGCTTTTCTCGGTTTGCTTAAGGAAGTTCAGTGAGTGGAATCATTTAAATTGGTTTTAATTTGTTCAAGTGTATGGTTGTGGAGTTGGATTGTGCTTGGTAGGTCAATCCAAAGTAGAGGTTAAGTTGGTAGCTTAATCTCTTGTGTGTTTTATGAGTTTTGCTTAATACGCATGATGTAGACTTGTAAAGCATGTGTTGATTATATATGTTGTTATATACATTGATGTATGTGGAGTTTGATATGTTGATATGCATCATGGTTTATCATGGTGTGACTTGAGAGTATGATTGGCACTAGTTAATTATCGTGTATAAATGATCGATCATTAGGATGAGTGTGCACACGGTTCAGTCAAATTCGCGCGTGGCCTTGGTGGCATAAAGTCATCAAGGAGGAGTACGGTGATGTAATATTCCACCAGAAATTATATATTATTACGTGATGATGAGTGGAATCTCATCCGTAGAGCATGTGATGATGAGTGTAATCCCATCCGTGCAAGGACCGGTGATGAGTGTAATCCCACCGAAGGTAATGTTATTGTTGAGTAGGTTGGGGGTGAGAAATGCCAATGGAAGTTATCCGCATATCCGAGTAAGCTAATAGTTGCCAATATACTTGTTCATGTGGATTTGTTGTAAAGATAATTCGTATATCTTGTTGAGCATAACATAAGGTAAGATGCCATGTTAATGCATTCATGTTCTGTTAGCTATGATGCTATGTTGATGCTTATGTATACTTGTGAGTTGTCTTAAGAATGGTATGCTTGAACCCTACATTGTCGTTGTTTTTGTTTTAGAGCACCCTCACTAAGCTTCTAGCTTACGCTCTCGTTTTCGACAATGCAGATCATTGGCGTGGAGTTAGCAAGGAGCAAGGAAAAGGGGCATCCAAGCTTTAGTAGTTGCTCAAGTATGGTTTAGTAAATAATGTGGTAGTTTAGCAATGGGGATGCTATGTGTTTTGTATGAGCGTTGTTAGACTCATATGTGTTGGTTTTGATGTCATTGCCTTTGTTGTGGATTGTAAACCATGCTTATGTTGTTGCCTAAATGCTTTGTGTTTTGGAGGATTATGACCATGTTCCATGATTGCTTATGTGCTATGTTTTAAGGCATGTAAACCTTAATATGCAATGTTTATGTAAGTGTTTGCTTCCTATGAATGAAATGGTTTAGTTATGTATGCCTTTATGCAAGTTTCCTATCTAAGTGCTTATCTTGTGTGGGATGCCATGTTTGTTTGGTTAAGTAACACCGTATGTTTAGATTTGATTGCTAAATGTTGTATGAGGGTTTGTTCGTTGCTAGGCAAGTCGTAAATTGCATCTGGAGTTGAGTCTTGGTGCGTTTTACATCTAAAATGCAGTTTGCAGTGCAGGGCGTATCGGTACGCCTAAGGGCCGTATCGATACGGTCCTACACTTTGGACTTCATTTTAGGCTTAGCATATCGATACACGAGGGTGTATCGATACGCCAAAAGCTCTCTGGAAATCTGAGAAATTGACGAGATTTTAGCGTGCCGGTACGGGTCTTAGGTGTATCGATAAGGTCTTTGTTGTTTGACCGTGAGAAGTTGACCGTTGAGGGCGTATCGGTACAGTCAACCAATGTACCGATACAGTCTTCTTAGGTTGACTTTGGGCAGTTGACCAAGTCAAGGCGTATCGATATAGTCTTCTAGCGTATCGATACGGCCTGTTGTAAAGGATAAAACGGGTTGTTTAAATTGCTTGTTTTGTGTGCTTTGTATTGTTTCGTTGCCCTTCCGTTGTCGTATCTTACATAGGATGTATTAAAGCATTTAGACAAGATAACGTTTAAAAGAAATTTTCTAGGGTTGCTAATCGAAGGGGAGCCTTAACGGGTTTCACTTCAGTTTTCCCCGTGTAACCTACTCGGACTGGTCAGTCGTCCAGACCGGGACAAGGGGGTTACATTTGTTGGTATCAGAGCCTGAGGTTTCCGAGACCTCGGGTAGGTAACTGAGGTAAGTTTGAAGTGTTATGTTGTTGCTATGTATCGGTGAATGTTTTGCCATGTATGCTTGTTGTTTGCTTGTTCGCATGGTGTTTGGAAGCATGATTGTGGTGTTGAGGCGTAGTGTCGGGTTCCTATTGCTACTATTACTTATTTGAAAAGATTTTGTAAAGGAATATACTTGAGCACGATTGGACCATTGCCTTTGCTAGCTTAATTCTTATGTGTTTGTTTGTTGTAGTTGTTATCTTGCTAGCTGTGAGATGAGACCTAGAGGGTGGCATAGGATGGTTCATCCGGAACCATGGGCAGCAACTCCGGGAGTTGAGTCAGTTGTTGAGGCGCAGGCTCCTCCACCTTCACCTTCTCCTCCTCGTCAAGAAAGAGATGAGGCGGGAGCCGAGGGTGTGGAACCTCAGGTTGGCCAAGGATCGGCCGGGATAGATTTGGCTCCACTAGTTCAGGCGATAACTGGGGCTTTTCAGGCAGCAGTGGCTGGAGGCCAGACAGTGGCACAACCTCATGGTGAGGGCACCGGTTTGCCACTTGAGAGGCTTCGCAGTTTGTGAGGTGAAGAGTTCAGAGGGTTGGCACCCGAGAGATTTGAGACTTGGTTTGACAAGATTGTTCGTATTTTGTCACATATGGGTTGTACTGGGGCACGCAGGCTAGGGTGCGTAATTTCGTTGCATAAGGGCGATGCCTACACTTGGTGGGTCACCATTACTACGGGCATGCAAGAGGCCAAGATCACTTGGGAGTTCTTTGAGTCAGCTTTCCGCAAGAAGTATCTGGGTCCCCGTTATCTCGATGAGAAGAAGAGGGAGTTTATGGCTTTGCTACAGGGTAACCTGACCATGACTGAGTATGAGAGACGATTCGTCAGGTTGAGTCGGTATGCATCTGAGCTTGTTTCTACTGAGAGGGAAAGTTGTGACCGTTTCCGCTATGGTTTGAGTGAAGAGATCAAGAGGTACACCTTGGCTACTGACTGCACAGATTTTATTGTCTTGGTCGCTAGGGCCAAGGACATAGAGCACAGTTTAGGTTTGACCAAACGTTCTGGTGGTTCTAGTTCCGGAAAGAGGTCTGGAGACTTTGACTTAGGTGATGCCAAGAGGCATCGGGACAATAGGCATCACTTTGACCATAGACGTGGTGGTGGTAACCACGGTAGGGGCTATCAGGGCCAGAGAGCTGGTGGGCGTTTGCCCGAGTGTGCTCGATGCGGGAGAAATCACACGGTGAGTGTTGGGGGAACTATCACTCATGTTGGAAATGTGGATCTAGAGATCACATTAGGCGTGATTGTCCACATCAGGCTGGGTATGCACCAGTTCAGGTTCAGGCTCCTGCTAGATCCGTTGATTTTCAAAGAGGTCGTGGCGCGGTCGAGGTAACTTCTAGCCGAGAAATGATGGCCAGAGGAACATAGCACATGTAGTTGTGGTTCAGCCAGAGGGCAGAGGTCAGGCTAGAGTTTATGCTCAGCGTGAGTGTCAGAACGACATGGATGTGATTGCAGGTAATTTCTCGATACAGTCTCTGAGTTTGCTTTCTTTGATTGACTCCGGGTCTATGCATTCTTACATTTTGAGTGAGCATGCAAAGTTGTTGAATTTACCTTGTGAGGTACTAGAGGTAGGTGTTAGTGTTACTAGTTTCTTCGGGGATACAGTAATGGTTAGGAGAATGTACAGAAGGTGTCCGCTAATGGTTCAGAGGCATGTGTTTCCAGTGGATATGATGGAGTTACCGTTTTATGGCTTTGATGTAATTCTGGGTATGGACTGGCTTACAGAACATAGAGCTATAATAGATTTTGAGACTAAGAGGGTTTTCTTGAAGCTTGCAGATGATTATGAGATTGTGGTAGTAGGTGAGAACGTGAAGTTCTTATCGAATGTTGTTTCAGCTTTATAGGCTAAGAGGTTAGTTGAGATGGGTTGTGAGGCGTACTTGGCCTATGTGATGAATCCGAACATGAGTGAAGTTAGGCCTCAAGATATCAGGACAGTGTGTGATTTTCTGAGTGTGTTTCCGGAAGAATTGTCGGGTCTACCGCCTGATAGAGAGGTAGAGTTTACTATAGAGACTTATTCAGATTCAGCTCTTGTTTCAATTTCTTTGTACCGCATGGCACCGAAGGAATTGAAAGAGTTGAAAACTCGGTTGCAAGAGTTGTCAGATAGAGGTTTTATCCATCCGAGTTCTTCGCCTTGGGGCACACCGGTACTGTTTGTAAAGAAGAAAGACGGTAGTATGAGAATGTGCATAGATTATAGGCAGTTGTATCAGTTGACAGTGAAGAACAAGTATCTCTTTCCGCGTATTGATGACTTGTTCGATCAGTTGAGAGGGGCATTAGTCTTTTCGAAGATTGACTTGAGATCCGGTTACTACCAGTTGAAGGTAAAAGAGGTTGATGTGCCGAAGATAGCTTTTAGGACTAGATATGATCACTATGAGTTCTTAGTTATGCCTTTTGGGTTGACTAACGCACCGGCTGCTTTTATGGACATGATGAATAGGACTTTCCATCAGTACTTAGATCAGTTTGTGGTTGTTTTCATAGATGACATTTTGGTGTATTCGCGTACCAAGGAAGATCATGACCGGCAATTGAGGTTAGTTTTGCGGACTTTGTTAGACAACCAGTTGTACGCAAAATTGAGTAAGTGCGAGTTCTAGATCCGAGAAGTAGTCTTCCTAGGACATGTAGTGCCAGCCGATGGGATTAGAGTTGATCCGAAGAAGATAGAAGCCATTGTTGAGTGGAAGCAACTGAAGTCTGTAACAGAGATTCATAGTTTCCTAGGCTTAGTCAGTTACTATAGGAGGTTTGTATAAGGTTTCTCGAAGATAGTCGCTCCTTTGACAAAGTTACTTTAGAAGAATGTTCAGTTTGAGTGGTCAGATGCGAGACAGCAAGCCTTTGAGAAATTGAAAGAAGCCTTGACCCATGCACCGATTTTGATTCAGCTAGAGTCGGGGAAAGAGTATGTAGTCTATAGTGATGCTTCTTATGTAGGCTAGGTTGTGTTCTCATGAAAAACAGAAGAGTGGTGGCTTAAGTCTCAAGACAGTTGAAGACTCGTGAGCGTAACTATCCGACGCACGACATAGAGTTAGCCGCAGTTGTGTTTACCTTGAAGATTTGGAGACATTATTTGTATGGTGAGAAATGCACAGTGTACACGTATCACAAGAGTCTGAAGTATATCATGACACAGCGAGAGTTGAACCTTAGACAGCGTAGGTGGCTAGAGTTGTTGAAGGACTATAATCTTACGATTGAGTATCATCCGGGTAAGGCCAATGTGGTGGCAGATACTTTGAGTAGAAAGGCAGTCGTTGAGTTGAGAGACATGTTTGCTAGTTTGAGTTTGTCCGGTGATGGTGGTTTAGTGGCCGATCTTCGGGTTAGATCTACCTTAGGCCAGTTGATTAGAGAAAAACAGCTCTTAGATAGATCTTTGGCACCTCACGTGCAAGACATAGCCGAGAGTAGACCATCAAACTACAATTTCAGTGTTGGTGGGATCTTGTGTTTCAAAGATAGAATAGTTGTGCCAGATGATAGTGAATTGAGGTGTACGATCTTGACCGAAGCACACAGTAGCCCGTTTGCTATGCATCTCGGTAATACGAAGATGTATCGTGATTTCAAGAATGAGTACTTTTGGGTTGGCTTGAAGAGAGACGTAGCCGACTTCGTGAGTAAGTGTATGGTATGTCAGAGAGTGAAGGCGGAACATCAGGTTCCCTCAGGTTTGTTGCAACCGTTGAGAATTTCGAAATGGAAGTGGGAAAATATCACCATGGATTTCGTTTCAGGTTTGCCTTTGACTCCTACGAAGAAGAACTCAGTTTGGGTTATAGTTGACCGCTTCACGAAGTGTGCTAACTTCTTAGCTGTTAATACGACATACACCTTAGATAGGTTAGCTGATTTGTACATCGGTGAGATTGTGAGACTGCATGGTGTGCCAAAGTCGATTGTGTCAGATAGAGATCCGAGATTCACAGCCCGATTTTGGGAGTGTCTGCATACAGCTTTGGGTACCCGTTTGAATTTCAGCACATCGTACCATCCTCAGTCAGATGGTCAGTCAGAGAAGGTTATACAGATTTTAGAGGATATGTTGCGTTGTTGCATTATTGATTTTCAGGGTACTTGGGAGAAGCACTTGCCTTTAGTCGAGTTCGCATATAATAACAGTTTTCAATCGAGCATTCAGATGGCTCCGTATGAAGCTTTGTATGGTAGAAAATGTAAGACTCCGATCTGTTGGGCCGAAGCAGGTCAGAAGTTGTTACCGATGCCGAATTTGCTTAAGGGGACTACTGAAAAGGTGAAATTGATTTGCGCGTTTGAAGGCAACTCCGGATAGGCAGAAGTCCTATTCCGGCTTGAAGATGAAGGAAGTTGAGTATTTCGTGAGAGATAGAGTGTTCTTGAAAGTCTCTCCGTGGAAGAAAGTTATGAGATTTGGCAGAAAAGGGAAGTTCAGCCCAAGGTACATTGGACCATATGAGATTGTGAGTTGAGTCGGTCCGGTTGCTTATCAGTTACGTTTGCCATCCGAGCTAGAGAAGATTCACCATGTGTTTCACGTTTCGATGCTCCGTAAGTATAGGTCAGATTTGTTGCATGTTATGCCTATAGAAGAGATTGAATTGAATTCGGATTTGACGTATGATGAGGAACCAGTTGAGATCTTAGCTTCAGATAGCAAAGTGTTGCGCGGTAGATCGAATGAGTTGGTCAAGGTGAGGTGGCAACGTCGAGGGGTGGACGAGGCCACTTGGGAGAGAAAGTAGAATATGGAAAGGCAGTTTCATTATCTCTTTCAGTCAGGTAATTTCGAGGACGAAATTCCTTAAGTGGAGGAGAGTTGTAACACCCGGGTTTAGGGGTCGGGAGTCGAGAGTGAGAATTGGGTTCGATTCATTAGACTCGTTTTGATTAAAATAAACTTTAGCTTTATTTTAAAAGGATTTGAATTTCATTAATGGCAATTTCATAAATTTTTAGACAAAGGAAATAAGATGAGTAAAAGAGCCTTTTGACAACAAAAAAAAGAGGTTTTCATCTACTTCCTTGGTTTCATTTCCACGACCTAAAAACTCTCTAAAACCCCAATTACTATTCCATTCATTTCCTTCATCATTTCAAGTGATTTCAACAAGGTAAGACCATTTTTGACTTGTCCTCTTCATTCCTAGCACATTGATGGTTTTAGTTTTTGGAAAACACCATTGTTGAGAATTTCACGTTTTCAAAGCTTTGAAAGAAAAGGATGAAACTTTAATGGCTTTTTGATTTGTTTTTGATTTGTAGAGTTAAGATATGATCTAATCTTGCCCTAAGGCACATCATAACTTAAAATGGTGGGGTTTTATCAAAAATCCCGAAGTGGGTTTTTAGGGGTATTTTAAAAGTGTCAAAACTTGAGTTTTTAGTGTGGTTTCATGTTGGAGAGTGGGGCTGATGTTATAGCAATGCTAGAGAGATGTTTTGAAGGTGTTTAATGGTTTTTTGGGTGTTGGAATTAGTAGTTTTTTTATGGGTTTGGTGGGAGAACGAAAATGGGATTTTTGGTGTTGGCTTTGGTTTGAAATTGTAAGAATTTGGCTTGTGGTTTTAGTTTGGGGTTGTGACAGTGTTTGGTGATGATTTGATTGAGTAATACATTGTTTTTTATTGGTTAGAATCAAGGGGAAACGTTGGAGAAGTTTCGGGCACGATTCCGGAAAGTGTGGAGGCTTGATTCAGCTTTTCTCAGTTTGCTTAAGGAAGTTCGGTGAGTGGAATCATTTAAATTGGTTTTAATTGGTTCAAGTGTATGGTTGTGGAGTTGGATTGTGCTTGGTAGGCCAATCCAAAGTAGAGGTTAAGTTGGTAGCTTAATCTCTTGTATGTTTTATGAGTTTTGCTTAATACGCATGATGTAGACTTGTAAAGCATGTGTTGATTATGTATGTTGTTATATGCATTGATGTATGTGGAGATTGATATGTTGATATGCATAATGGTTTATCATGGTGTGACTTGAGAGTATGATTGGCCCTAGTTAATTACCGGGTATAAATGATCGATCATTAGGATGAGTGTGCACACGGTTGAGTCAAATTCGCGCGTGGCCTTGGTGGCGTAAAGTCATCAAGGAGGAATACGGTGATGTAATATTCTGTAACCCCCTCGTCCCGGTCTGGTCGGATGACCGGTCCAAGTGGGCCACACGGGGAAAACCGAAGCGAAACCCGTGAAGGTTTCCCCTCGGTTAACGACCCTAAAATTTTCTTTTTATAATATCTTGCCTATAGGCATAATAAAAACCTATGTGAAGCACAGCAGCGGGAAATACAAACATTGAAACATACACCGACCAACGAACACATCAAACAGCTCATTTTAGCCCTTTACAGCAGGCCGTTTCGAAACGCCCTTAGGGTGTTCCGAAACGCCTTGACTAAGTCAACAGGCCAGGGTCAACCATAAGGTGACCGTTCCGAAACAGGGGTGACCCGTATCGGAACGACCTTGACGGTCAATTTCTCGTGGTCAACGAGATTTGACCGTTTCGAAACATCAAAGGCCCGTTTAGGAATGCCTTTATCTCGTCAATTTCTCAAAATTCCAGTAGCAAAAATGTTCCGAAACGACCCTCATCCGTTTCGAAACGGCAGGCCATTTGCAAAGGAACCGTATCGGAACAGGGGGACCCGTTCTGAAACGCCCCCTGTCTGCAGACTCGTTTTGGCTGTTTCAAGGCACAAGGGTGCCCCAAAACACCACCAAAACACCTCACAACACCATACAAATTAAACTCAAGGCATCCCAACTTTACTAGCATGCTTTAACTAGGTTAAGACAATTCTAAACATGAGGGTAGGACCTCACAAGACATACATTCATTCACATCATTCAAGCATAAAGGCAACTTCTAAGGCATATGGCCAACATTCAAAAAGAGCAATTTAGGCATGAGTTAACATTCATCATGGCAATACAAACCATACAAAAGCAAGGTATCCAGGAGTCTAAACATGCTCCTAACAACCTACAACTATCCAACAAAACAATACATGTCCCATTGCTCAACCATTACATGTTCAACTTAAAAACTCTTACTTGAAATACTCAAAGCTAACAACCACACTTGGAGGCCCTCCACTTGCTCGAGCAACCCACGAACTAAGAATCTGCAATGTTGAACAAAGAGAGCGTAAGCAATGAGGCTTAGTGAGGGTAAGCTCTAAAAACAAACCTCAACATTGCAGGGTCCGAGCACGATCTAGCCAAGGCATTTTACAAACATACCAAGGATCCACAAGAGCCACAAGATAAGATGCATGAGCAATATATACAAGTAAATGTCATGATCAACAAGCTCTAAATTCCTCAACGAAAGTAGCCACATCAATCATCCAAATAAGGATCATTTATCACAACACATTGATACAATTATCAATCAACATTGGCACCTAGCTATGACTCAAATACGCGGATAACCGTTGGAACTCACATCCAACAACACAACCATTACCTGACGGTGGGATTACACTCATCACCGGTCTCACGGAGGGGATTCCACTCATCCTCACGCCCCGTCGATGGGATTCCACTCATCACCGACTATATTTAAATACAATTTCCGGGCGTACCCGTACTCCTCCTTGGTGACTCAACGCCACCAAGGCCACGCGCGACTTTTGACTCATGTGTACACACTAACATCCTAATGATCGATCATTTGTATTCAAGTATACTAGTGCCAACATTTACTCATTTCAATCAATTCCGTGCTTAGCACGTACTCACCAACAACCATCATCATGCATGTCTCAAGCATCAATATTCATGTCTCATCTCACTTGTATAACACAATATACATAAGCATTCATATCACATTTCATACGAGACATACACAACCATATAAATGAGTTCATCCAAAGGCTCTAGATCAAGCTTAGGATTAGGCTACCACCCCAATCCTAACTCTAGGTGGGTCTACCAAGCCCAACCTAGTCCATATACTCGAACCAACCATTTTAAATCCATTTAAAACATTTAACCACTCACCTAAGCTTCCAAGCTCCAAGACTAAGCAAGCAACCACTTCAAATTCCCGTATTCACTTCCGATGCTTCACCGATGTCCAAACCCGATTCTAATCATCTCAAACACAAACAAAACATTCGAAATCAATAACTCGTCATCGGAACCAACCCGGATTAACATTAGCAAGCATTCAACACCCAAAATCAACCCCAAAACAGAATTTCCGAGCAGCCCCTAAAACCCACTGAAATCTTCCATTTCAAGCATCCAAACAACCTTCAAATTCACCCAAAGTGACCCTCATATATCATACTACCAACAGCCCCCAAAATCCAACATTAACCAACCCCAAAAACCACTTTAAAACCCTCCAAAAACCCCTTGGAAACCCAACTCCGAAAATTGCTCAAAATCATTTAAAATTCACATATATCATACCATTTGACCTCTATACATCATAACTAAACATATTAAATCAAAACATTTGGTTTTACAACATAAAGCTTTCATCTTTAATCAAAATATTCAAAACTTCCATTTTCTAAAAACTTCATGAAAACGAAAATGAATGGTACTTTTATGAAGGGGAAGATGAGGGGAAGTCCAAAATACTATTACCTTTCAAAACGGAGTTGAAATGAGGAGGAGAGGTGATGGAACAGTGTTCTTCAATGGAGGGGAGGGTTTATCGTGAGTTTTGTGGAGAGAGGGAGAAGATGAGTGAAATTTTGGGTTTTTATTTGTTTTGTTTTATTCCTTTAGAGATCAAAAGACTCCTTTACCCTTAATGAATTTGGCTATTCACAAGGAGGGGTAATCCATGGTTAAATGGAGTTTAATTTTAAAACATGGTCAACCCAAATTAATTAATTTGAAACAAAACCCGAAATATTATTTAAATTATAAAACCGAGCCCAAATAATATTAAAATATTATTTTCACCTAACCCCTAAACCCTGGTGTTACATATTCCACCGGAAATTATATATTATTACGTGATGATGAGTGGAATCTCATCCGTAGGGCATGTGATGATGAGTGTAATCCCATCCATGCAAGGACCGGTGATGAGTGTAATCCCGCCGAAGGTAATGTTATTGTTGAGTACGTTGGGGGTGAGAAATCCCAACGGAAGTTATTCTCATATCCGAGTAAGCTAATAATTGTCAATATACTTGTTCATGTGGATTTTTTGTTAAGATATTTCTTATATCTTGTTGAGCATAACATGAGGTAAGATGTCATGTTAATGCATTCATGTGATGTTAGCTATGATGCTATGTTGATGCTTATGTATGCTTGTGAGTTGTCTTAAGGATGGTATGCTTGAACCCTACATTGTCGTTGTTTTTGTTTTAGAGCACCCTCACTAAGCTTCTAGCTTACGATCTCGTTTTCGACAATGCAGATCATTAGCGTGGAGTTAGCAAGGAGCAAGGAAAGGGGGCATCCAAGCTTTAGTAGTTGCTCAAGTATGGTTTAGTAAATTATGTGGTAGTTTAGCAATGGGGATGCTATGTGTTTTGTATGAGCGTTGTTAGACTCATATGTGTTGGTTTTGATGTTATTGCCTTTGTTGTGGATTGTAAACCATGCTTATGTTGTTGCCTAAATGCTTTGTGTTTTGATGGCTTATTACCATGTTCCATGATTGCTTATGTGCTATGTTTTAAGGCATGTAAACCTTAATATGCAATGTTTATGTAAGTGTTTGCTTCCTATGAATGAAATGGTTTAGTTATGTATGCCTTTATGCAAGTTTCCTATCTAAGTGCTTATCTTGTGTGGGATGTCATGTTTGTTTGGTTAAGTAACACCGTATGTTTAGCTTTGGTTGCTAAATGTTGTGTGAGGGTTTGTTCGTTGCTAGGTGAGTCGTAAATTGCATCTAGAGTTGAGTTTTGGTGCGTTTTGCAGCTAAAATGTTGTTTGCAGTGCAGGGCGTATCGGTACGCCTAAGGGCCGTATCGATACGGTCCTACACTTTGGACTTCATTTTAGGCTTAGCGTACTAATACATGAGGGTGTATCGATACGCCAAAAGCACTCTGGAAATCTGAGAAATTGACGAGATTTTGGCGTACTGGTACGGGTCTTAGGTGTATCGGTACGGTCTTTGTTGTTTGACCCTAAGAAGTTGACCGTTGAGGGCGTATCGGTACGGTCAACCAATGTACCGATACGGTCTTCTTAGGTTGACTTTGGGCAGTTGACCAAGTCAAGGCGTATCGATACGGTCTTCTAGCGTATCGATACGGCCTGTTGTAAAGGATAAAATGGGTTGTTTAAATTGCTTGTTTTGTATGCTTTGTATTGTTTCGTTGTCCTTCCGCTGTCGTATCTTACATAGGATGTATTAAAGCATTTAGACAAGATAATGTTTAAAAGAAATTTTCTAGGATTGTTAATCGAAGGGGAGCCTTAACGGGTTTCACTTCGATTTTCCCCGTGTAACCTACTCGGACTGGTCAGTCGTCCAGACCGGGATGAGGGGGTTACGGAGTCAAAATGCGTAAACACACACCTAGAGAGTTAATTAGTTTACATTGTCAAGATCTCATTGTTAAGGGATAGGTTCTAGTTTATCCTTATATAAACTAGGGAAAGGATTCTATCTTAGCCCGTGAAAAGATAGGTTGTAAAGGTTACTCTTGAGCCTGTAAAAAGAAAGAATCCATGGTATAGAATTGGGAAATCCTTAGTGTGGATGCTATGGTGGTGGATGTAGACCATGGTCGAGATGGTCGAACCACTCTAAAATCGATCGTGTCAAAATTGACATTTCTTTCGTCGGTTTTGCTTCCCAACTTCACAAGAGATCTTTACACCTTTTATCGGCTATATTCTGTTGGAGTACATTGAGCCTATCACTTTCATTTATAGGGAAAGCCAAATAATTCATTGAGAACCCTCCCTATTTTAGGCGATGAATCCTCTCACATAAATGTAATAATTTTTATAGGCCTAACTAATTCTTATATATCCATATTTATCATAGGGATCTATGGTGTATATATATTGAAGACCTCAAGAAAATAACTTCAATTCTATTTCAAATCAACAACAATAGCAACTAAGCTAATGACAGTTTGTTTGACTTTTCTTTTCTTTTTTTGATGTTTATCTCTCTCCTAGTTTTCCATAAATGTAAGAATACATCAACTACAATTTACACAACGTATTCTTCTTATAATTTTACGTATAGACTTTTGATTTTTTTTGAACAGGTAGAAGAGGGAGGCGCATCGAGCTCAATCTAAATGTAATAGCGGGCAGTAAGATAACTTTATCGCCATGTGCTCATAACTAGTTTGATCCGTCGAAATGGTGTTGTGTAAATGTATAAGTCTAGAATCAAGTCCTTGCTTTCTCCCTCAAAACAAGAGTGCCGAGCCAATTGCCCACCCGACGGCCTACCACCTGCAACTCTATATCCTGATCACTTTGCTTTTGAAGTAGCTGAGTTGTTTAAACGAACATATGTCACTTTTTCTAATAATCAACAATAAAGAAGTGACCAAAATAAATTTTGTTATTCTATTGTGTATTGTTCATCATAAGGCTTTGCCTTAGAAACTTACGCGCGAAACTTAAAGATGGAAACTATACATCGAGTGGCCAACAACGTGTTGATAGATACAGAGACAAAGCCAATATATAATTGTACAAGCCCTAATATGCATTGTGTGTCAGTTAAACACCTCTCTAATCCTAATTAGAGGAAAAGGGTACAACATAATCAGGTATAAACTACGAACGATCAACAATCCATATAAAAATACAAAAGTCAAACAAGAGCCAACAACCATCGAACTAATTAACAAACCATATTATTAATTTATTTTAACAAATCTGATTACTATATTATTAATTTGTTTAAATTGGACAGTCCAAAAATCTATCAATTGGTAATATATTGTTAAGTTTCGGGGATTCAACAATGAATTAACTAAATCAATATATATTATCTCATTTGTGATTATCACATTGATATTTTTAGGCGACAATGAACAATAATTTAAGTTTCTTATTACATATTTTGTGTGTGTTTTTGTATATAAACTGAGGCTCATCTCTCATAGAATACATTAACATTGGATACAAAAATTAAAAGTGGTATAAACAAAATCAATGGCAGCTCGTTTGGCTATCCTCTTTCTTGTGTTTGCATCTCTTGTAGCTTTTCATGAATGTAAGCATACTTTCAGTTGTAACCTACATATTGTTTTTCTCATCATTTTCAATATACCCTTTTAATTTTTTTAATTATATTTATTTGATCTTTCATTTTCATTTTACAGGTAGCAGAGGCAGCACCATCAGTATCTATGGCAATGAGTTTGATCGGAACATAACAGCAAGTGATAAAATAACACTATCGCCATGCAGTCATACATGGTTAACGTATGGTTGGTGTTGTATAACAGTACATCCAACACTCTGCTATAAAACAAGAGAGTATTGTCTAGTCTATTGCCCCTCTATGACTTGATCACTTTGCTTTTGAAATATCTGAATTGTACCAAATGAATCTGTGTAATTTATGTTTTTAATAATTATTAATAAGATTTGGTCAAATAAATAAAAAGTGGCCATATATCATGTGTACAATCGAACAAAAATCAGAGCTTTATTTATATATAACCGCACCAAATCAAAGAAACTAAATATTTTTAGTACTTAAATATCCATCGATCTCCCATTTGATTTGTAATATCATTGGTGTTAAAATAGTTTTGTCTTGTAGATACAAATGTTAAGCAAGTAAAACTAGGATTTATACTTGTAAGTCGTAAGCTGCATCTTTCTGATACCAGAAAACTAAATAACAAATTGTTTACAACAAAATTTATAATAATCAAGGCTTAAAGGCCAATTCTGAGCTGAAGTTACAAAGTATTCGAGGGGAAATGAGATATACAGCTACGATCCTAATGTGAAGATCTATACAAACAGTTGGGGATGGAGTTCTTGTGGTAGTATACAAATACTGAGATTCTAAAGAAGTTGAATTTGTGGTTAGAAATGAATGCCTTCAGGGTCAAGAATCCTCAGAAATCCAAGCAAACCATGCAGGTTTTAAACATAAATGCACCAGCACGGTGGGGAAAATCGCTGGCAAAGTCCGACCAGCATTTATAATTCTCGGTTTTGCTTTTGTCTGCTTTTACGATGATCGAGAGAGGTGTCGCTATGAGTCTGAGATGGGTTTGGTTTTGAAGAACTTGGCTACAGCCTGATAGAGATTTTCCTCCTCAAAGGGCTTTGAGACATATCCATCCATCCCGCATTTCAGGCACTCCTCGTAGGTGGCGTGAATTACATCGGCTGTCATGGCTAATATCGGCAAATGCCACTCATCCTTCCTGCCAGACCCTTCGTCTGCTCCTCCGTTCATCTGTTCATTTGCCTGACTCTCCATCATTCGAATTCGACGAGTTGCCTCAAACCTGAAATTATTATAGGACGATATGAATAATCAGAGACTACCATGAGGCAGCAGTTAATTGCACAATGTTAAAGATACGGCATACATACCCGTCCATTTCGGGCATCTGAATGTCCATGAAGCAAGCATCGAAACTATGTGGAAGTTGAAGCAATTTTAGTGCAGTTTTTCCGCTTTCAGCACATTCTACGGCAGCTCCGAACTTCTTCAATGCACCTGCAGCAACTCTCCGATTCACCATATTGTCATCAACTACTAATATCTTCTTTCCACAGAGAAGACTCCCAAGGACGGAAGATCCATTCAGAATGCCTTTCCCCGGCTGCCTCTTCTTCCCTGTCCCGAGCACCTGCTGAAGACATGCAGCAACCATACTTGCCCTCAAAGGTTTCATGATCGTAGTATCTGCAAACCCTGCTGCCTTTGCTCCCTCAAGTTCAGCATTTGTAATATTTGTCGCAAGAAGAATCATCTTGGGCAACTTAAACCCGTTCTGTTTGCAGTCCAACATTCGTAAGCTCAAACTACCATCTTCGCCAGAAAGCCATGAATCCTTCTCGACAAGAACTATATCGGGTTGGATTTTACTTCTGCAATTGCCGATGAAATAATTCAACAAAGTTGAAATTATAAGACAGAAAGTATAAAAGGTCTCTCTTTTTTCTCAATGATCATCACTAAGGCATAAGAAGATGTCCCGAGAAACCGAGAATTGTGTTAAAAAGGAGTAACCGTTGACAAGATCTTGTCGATGTTAAATCATCAAGCAAATAATGGCAATCAGGCAAACTTACCCATATGAAGAACCGTTTTTCCCGCATGCAGAAGCTGCTATCTTGACATTATTTGCAACTTCCACCAGCATACCGAGCCTCTTCAAGTGGTATCGGGTTACAGCAGCTCTAACTGGCTTCCCATCAACTACTATTGCTTTCAATCCTCTGAAACCAGAAGGAAGATCTTCAGCATTGGATTTTTTCGTATCACTAAGTGAAGCTTTCTTACACCTTCCGAAAGCTGTAGTGAATGAGAATGTGCTTCCAACTTGTGGCCTGCTAATAAAGCTTATGTGACCACCCATTAACTCGACCAAACACTTCGTAATGCTCAAGCCTATACCGGTCCCACCATAATTTCTAGAGGTTGAGCTATCTGCCTGCATAAATGGCATGAAAACTCTGTCCTGGGCGATTAAAGGGATCCCAATGCCGGTATCCTCCACAGATACCATCAAAGTGACACTCTGAAAAGCTTCATCAGCATCTGTCATTCTTACCGAGGCATCATTCTGCAATGCCTCAGCAGTAACTAAATGCTGGAAGGAATCCCAACTGTTCTGCTCATCAGCTGCTTCGTAACCACTCAAGGTATTAAACTGGCGACCACCCGATATCAATGCACCTTCATCCAACCCTCCATTCAAACAAGTTTCAGCTTTAGCATCATCTATAGGCTTCGGATTTTCAGCTACATGGACTTTAACAAGTATGTGCCCCCGTTCTGTAAACTGTCAAAACGCTCATTTTTAAGTCACTACCGAGATATAAAAGTAAGTTTTATGGACAACAAACAATTATATAGCAGAAAACAACTCAATAATGCAATCTACCTATAAAGTTCCAAAAAAATGTGAAGGTTGAGCAAACCACTTACTTTAACAGAGTTCCCGACAAGATTCGTAATTATCTGTCTGAATCTCCCTGGATCCCCCATAACCATTTCTGGAACTTTATCAGAAACAAAGACTGCCAGCTTCAGTTCCCAAACAATTACATCGCATTTGAGTCATTGTAAAGTATCGGGAATATCACCATTTATTGATGTCGACAATGCACGGAGATGGGGAAAGAAAAAAGGACAAAAAGAAGGCACCAAATTAGTTCTAGCATAACAAACCATAAAGGTTTCTTTTTTTAAAGTTTTTGGTCATAGGCATTCCCTATAAGCATATATAGCCTGTAAGAACTACATAACATAGAGAAACATAGTTGAAGGATGCATTGGCTTTTCTATTAATGTTATCTCGACTTACCTCGAGACCTTTCTTTCGAGACTTTTCAGAAAATAAAGACAGCACATCATCTAGGATAGATCGAAGGTCAAAGGGGACATTTTCCAGCTCCAACTTTCCGGCTTCAATTTTTGCGCGGTCAAGCACCTCATTTATCAATGCTATCAGTGCCTTTCCACAGGCTTGAGCAGTCTGAGCATAATCCCTTTGAGTTGAACTTAAATCTGTATCTAAAAGCAAAGCAAGCATCCCTGCAACCATTCAAAGAGTCATCAGAATTCAGAACCATGCCGAGTAAATTTCATAGATGTCCTTGAATGCATAGTTCACATAGAAAATCTTAAGGAGCAATCTCGAACTTACCAAGGATGCCATTCATGGGGGTCCTGATTTCATGAGAAACTGTTGCCAAAAACTGCAACAAGAACGCATCATAATTAGTTTTAGATCGGAAGTCGATGGCCAACAATATGTTGATAGATATATCTTGAAATGCATACCTGTGATTTGGCCACATCAGCAGCTTCCGCTCGAACCATCAGCTCTTGCATTTCATGGAAATCATCTTCAACTTTAACAATGTGTATTGCTGCACCATATAAGATATAGCCAACCAATAAGCAGATCACAAAGAATAAGAAGGCGGTTGTCAGCGCAGTCCACGATGTGGGTGCCTTTTGATGATATCTGTCAAAAATTGCCGAATAGTAAGTACTTGCAAAAGCACCTGCAGTCCTTCCATCAACCTCGTGAATAAGTAGCCAGTGTTATACTTACCTACATATCATCTGATGTTTCCTGAATGGATCTCCAAAATCAAGCTTGCTTTCATGCAACAAAGCTAAGTCACCTTCTTGGTTTTGGTTACCATACATGATCAAGTGGTCAGAAGAGTTTGTAATATCGTATACATTCACTAGAATCGCCTGATTTCCAGCAAGTTGCCCAAGTAGATTCTCCACAAGAGACTCCACATCAAAGGCTCCACCGAGGTATCTGCATTTATTTATACATTAGAAAATGGAAGATGCACAAATAAAGAAGTGCAGTAACCGAAGCAATTCGCCTTTTTTTGGAGTGGGGGTTGGGGGCGGGGGGGGGGGGGGGGGCAAATATGCCAGTTATTTCTGACCATCACACAACTGGAAGCCTAGTTAGCCAGAATAGAAAAAAAAATAGTAGTATTTTTTAAAGAAAAAAATGTTATGAATGTCGAACACAAATTTATGGAGAAAATATATATAAGTCCAGTGCTAGAAACAAGTGATGTAAATATGGTAAAGGTGCTTATGATGGAACCAATGGAAGTGCTTGCAACAGTATGTCATGGAGCACCACATTGCTGGTAATGTCATGATTGTAATGAAACAGCAAATGATTTTAGCAGTGGCAGCACAAATGATGTTGTTAGCATAACCATGATAAGGTGTTAAAGCAATGACTACCCTACAAACATGCTGAGGCAGTAATAGGAATCGATTTGGTCCGTTCTGGCATCAATGGTCGGGCTGTCAAACTCTCATAGGAGAAAAGGAGATGTGGAGAAATGCAGAAATCGCATGAAGAAAAGCCTAAACCATTTTTCATTTAAAATATGCATTCTAGTACAACTGAAGTTGCTATATACTGCAAACTCTGATCATCAACACTCTAAGACAATATAGTGTATAACACATCCACTAACTCCAAATAGCAAAAGATTAACCAGGCATACAAAAGTTTCAAACAAAAACTTGCATTTCCAATTAGAAAGACAGGCCGGAGGACTTACCCTGCAGTTGCTTCAATGCGCTCCTCCACAGTCGGATTTGGTGGGAGCTTCGATTTGTACACGGGGAATGTCAACACAACACCAAGATGATGAGAACCCAGTAGCCTGAAGGGGCTGGTTAGGACAGCTTTCCCGGTAGCCCTAGCCCTTAAGATGTTTTCTCGATCCTCCTGCGCATTGCAACGTGGATATTACAACAATCCAACACTCTAAAAGTTATATAAGCAGATTGTAAGTAGTACACGGCATACCTCCCCCGACATCATGTCAAGCGATTCAATGTAAGAAACAGTTTCTTGAGAGAAAATCACAGGAGCATATTCATCTCGAATAGGAGAAGGTTCCCTCTTCATTGTCTTTATCGTCCAGCCATGCTGTCTCTCAAATTTCTCCCTCTCTGAATGCCTTACTCTTTCGGCATAGGCCACCCCACTAAGCAATGGCCTCTCAAAAGCAGTTCTGGCAGTGTACTCAGCAAAAGTCTCCTGCATTTCTTGCAAAAGAAAAAAAAACAGCCCAAAGTGCACAATCAGAACAAAGAAAACATTCCACTTTATGATTTCCAGGAAAATATAAGATCAACCAGACTAAGATTCTCAGACGCAACAAATTTCAGGAACAAGCAGCAGAAACCTGATCAATAGCAGAAGAATCCTTGTAGTAATGAAAAGTGGAGACAAGAATGGCCAGGGCATGAACATGGTTAACACTAACACTGAATTGATCCTGCAACATCCTTGCCCTTTGCTCACACATGGTACTCAGAACCTCCTTCCTCCTTACTTTGTTGTCAGCATCCATTTTCTTGTAGATCCATGTGCTGAGAAAAGCCATCACCATCACCCAAAGCAACAGAAATTTGGGCAACCAAGCCCTGTTAGATTGAATAAATGTGTACCCTCTTTTGGTCCCCATTTGTTCATTCACTTTCACAGCCACTGCTGAGTGGTGGTAGCTCTGTTTCAACTTAAGACCCATCAGCAAAGGAACAACAACAAGATCTCAACTTGTTTTTCCATATCTGAGCTAGGAAAAAAAGAGCTACAAGCAATTTCAAAAAATACCCTTTTTTCTGCAATAGAACATGATGAGCTTAAACTCCAGATTTATGTATCATCCTAGCATTGTATTGCTTGACCAAAGCAACAAATTTTCACATCACAGCAAGAGAAGAGAAAGAGGAAAGAGACTGAGAACTAAAGAAAGAGAAAAACTTTTCGATTCTCAGAGACAAAGCATGGCTCTCAAAAGATGCAAAACAGCTCAAATTCCAAAGATTTAAAAAAATGGGTTCTTTGCCTCTATTTTTTTCTCTTAGAACATTTAAAAAAGATGGAACTTTCACAGAGAAGAAACACTAATCATGTTCCTCTCCCCCAAGCGTGAAAGTTTGGTTTTAGAACAGCACGTTCACTGTTTTTCCTTGAATATTAAAATCAAATTCTGCAGATTGACCAACAAACAAACACTCAAGCGACACGCAGAACTCTCACAGCAAAGCACAACAAGGCAAAAACCAAAAAAAGAAAAGAAAAATTAAAACAAGTGGAAGATGTTTGGAGAGAGAAATGGGGTTATTTTAGAGAGAACAAGTTCTAGCTATACACCAAGTATGCTCGTTTGGTATAGTACATTGAATCATTATCTCACTTTTTTTTCTTAAAAAAATCCTTCTTTGATCTGTGCTCTCTCTTTTTTTAATGTATTCAACTTTCTTCTTTGCTTTCTAAAGCAAAACTGAATCGAATTTTATGGATTTTGGCAGATACGCTCTTGTCTCCCTCTACACAAAACCCACATAAACTAACCCTTCCTCTCTCAAAACCCACCCCCTTCTTTTTGTGTTGTTTGTCTTGGTGTGTTATTTTTTTAAGGGTAAATATCATTTTTCACTAAATTATTCGTGTTTTTGTCTGTTTTAGTCTTTAAACTATTATTTAATGTATAATTATTATTAATGTTACGTTTTTTTTATTTTGGTCATTAATATTGTTTTTGTTCCTGTTTTTGTCGTTAATCTATTACTTTTTCTATTTTGTCACTAAATTATTTCTTTTTTTTTTGTTTTTCAGTGATTTTTTTAATAACGGGTGACCAAAATAGGGAGGGAAAAGATAACATTAGTAACTATTTTACCAAAAATAATAAGTGGCGACCAAAGGTGATATTTACCTTTTCTAATTTCATTGTAGCATCTATAAGTTTGATTTTACAATATTTTAAATATTATTATTTTTACATTCGGCTGGTCTGGTAGGATGAATTATCGATCACTCAAACAATGTTAAATATTAGAGTCCTAATGTTATTAATAGAATAAACCACTCATAATAATTTATTATATTACCTAATTTGAATAAGTTAACTAATAGATAAAAAATATTTGTAGACATTCATATTATGAATTCAATAATATTTTAAATCAAATACTAAATTATTTTTATGACAGTTTTAAAGTGAATGGTAGTTATTGGCAATGACAGTTATTAGAATTAATTATTATTTATTATAAATTACCTAATTAATTCAATAATTAAGTTAACTTAAATTAAAAATATAAATGACTATAAAATGTGTACGTGATTTGTGTAAAATGATACTTAAATCTGATGGAGAAATTAAGAATTTTTCTTGCAGGATTACAAGTAAATTATAATTTTTTGAAATTGTTTAAATATAATTTTTAATTGTTTTAACTTATAACTTTCTAATAGTTTAAATTTTTTAAAATAATCATAAATACTAACATTCCAAAAATCTCAAAAACTTTAAAATTTCCTTGCATCTTAATTAATGTATTATAAGAAAATATCTATGTTCAATTTCAAATTCAAATAAATTCACGCACACATCTAAAATACACAACTAGAATCTAAATTATCTAAAAAAATATATCATCTTTTATCACCAAAAATGGAACCACTTATTAAAAGGGAAGTCCAAAGGGGATTTCATTAACTTGTGATATGGTTAATGGTAGAGATGGGCACGGGTCGGGCCGGGTTTTTGGCCCACCCGAACCCGACCCGAAAATATTAACCCTAAACTCGAACCCGACCTGACCCGACCCGACCATACCTTTTAAAAAACCCGACCCGACCCGACCCGAAAATAAATACCTAAAACCCGACTCCGACCCGACCCGACCCGACCTATATAAAAAAATCAATTTTAGGGACTAAATTGTAAAAAAAATAATTTTAAGAGACTTAATTGTAAAAAATAATAAATTTAAGGACTAAATTGTAAATAAAAAATCAATTTTAAGGACCTAATTATAAAAAATATATAAAAAAGGGGTATTATTACAAATATCCCTAAAAAATTTAGGGGAAAATTACACTATTAGTCTCGGGTCGAGTCGGGTAGGATTTTTTCACCCTAAAACCCGAACCCGATTTTTTTTATAAAAATACCCGACCCGATCAGGCCGGGTCGGGTCCGGGTTCCATGCCCATCCCTAGTTAATGGGTTTTTTTCTCTTTTTTTTTTATTGTGTGTGGCGAAATAACATGAAATAAATAATAATTAGAAATATTAATGGGACGGGATTTTACAGAGATCTGTTTCACTTCGGACCCAATTGAGTGGAGATGGATACAATTTTTACGGGTGGTGGGGTGGGAATGTGGATAAAAATTAGATTTATTGTGGATATTGGGGGAAGGCATGAGTATAATATTGAATGTTAGTTGTTGGATTTTTTATTTTTGTTATTGTTTTCTCTAATTGAATCTTGTTTTGTGCTTATTTTATTTTGTTCAAAAGAGTGGCAATTGGAATAATACATATGTGATGTGAGTCTGAAGGATAAATGTTTCATACTTTTTTCATTAAAAAATTATTTATATTTATTTAACATACTTGTAAATATAACAAAAATTAGGTGGGTCTCAGGATCCATGTGGGAGATGAAGCGGGAACGATTTTACTCTTGTGGGTGGCGCCGCGGCGCAAGGATGATTTTGAGTTTTGCACCAGGAAAGGATCGCGGATGGAGATAAATATGAAAATTCTTGAGGATAGGTGCGGAGAAAACACCTTCCGCACCTTCAGTGACGAATCTAAAAAAATATCATCAACTGGACCAATATATATAACAAAAAATATATAATATAACGCATATATAATTTTAAAATTTTAAATTTCATTGTCCGATCATTTGGAAATTTCTTTTACAAACTAAATTTTTATTTAAGTAAAATTAAAGTAGTTTTTAAAATAAGATTTAAATTTTTATGTATGGTTTAATTGATTTTACTAAAAAATAAGTCATAAAATGTAAACTTAAATTTATTTATTTAAATGTTAAATTCTCTAGTAAGTTTTAACTAAAATAGTTGAAATATATATTATATTTTTATCCTTTTTGAAGTTATATTTTTCTAAAGGCAATAGAGAGGTAATAGATTTTTACTAAAATATTTATATTTATGTTTTAATTCTTTTTTGTTTGTATTTTATCATCTATATATACTATATATAGTAAAACCTCAGCTATGCCTATGTTTAGAAACTTCTATTCTCTTTTTAAAAAATATTTAATTAATTAGTAGTAAACAATATATTATTATATTTTCTTTTTTTACCTTTTAGTTTGTTCGGATTTTATTTTTTGAACTAATTCAAGGCTTAACAATTAAATCATATTTCTACGATAGATTATCTATTTTTTCATACTTACCCAAAACTCAACATATATATAAAATAAAAATAATAAAAAATACATATGTTTGTTTGCATAACACATCGTCATGCCCAATTGGCATCCTTAATAATAATTATAAAATACTAAAAATAATATTAAAATTGATCTAAATATGTAATATTTTAAACTACTACAACGGAAAATGATATTAGTATAAATATATGGATGATACATGTATATATTTCTGTTTGGTAAATCATATATTAAGAAATCAAATATTCAAATAAGTTTTTAGTAATACAAAATAATAATAAAAAAAAACAAAACAAAACAAAAGAGTAGGGGGGAGGGGGTCCAAAAATCAGTCACATATCTTAGAGACAAGGACATGGCGACAAGGCAAGGATCTCATTCCTTTTTTCATTCACACCTAATAGAGATGGCAATTGCTCTGGAATTCTTACAATGTAAATGGGGATGCCCGTCTATCTCTCACCAAATTTATCTTTCCTATTTTTTCTTAACTTTTTAATAAAATACACCCAAAGAACTATTGGATACCCTTGTAACTTCTAGATTATTGCTCTTCACTTCCATCCACAAAAACCTAACCTCTAATATTCACGGTAATAATAAAAAAAGTTTTCACAAGTGTTTTAGTTTAAAGGGTCTATAGATCTAGTTTAGGGTCTAAAATTTAGGAGTTTAGGTGTATAAGTTTAGAATTTGGGGTTGTGGTTAGAATTTAGGGTTTAGGGTTAAAATTTAGGGCTTATATATTAAAATCTAATTCCCCAGCCATATTACCCTAAAACTAAATTGTAACCTCTAAACCTTAAATTCTAAACTTCTACATCTAAACTCATGAACTCTAAACCCTAAATTAGACTTTTAAAACCCTAAATTAAAACGACTGTAAAAACCTTTTATTTTCCCAACTAGAAATATAAATCCTTTGAAATATGCTATTTGCAACAATATAATAGATTTTTTTTCTCTAGATTTGATTATATCTAAATTTAAATATCATTTGAATTTATAATATTCAGTATAAAATAAACAAATTCAATATATGTAGATATCAAATATGCAGTTTCAATGAATTGGTCATCCTAGACGCAGACCCATCAATTTAAGGGAGGAATCTTCTGGTGTGGGTTCGGTTTTGTATTTCCTACTTTGTTTCTAATATTTATGGTTACGATTTCGAGAATCCTTATTAAATGTTTCGAAGATTTTTTCGTCCTCATATTCTCACCGCGTGGACCCTCGTAGTTTTTGAGAATCTTCATCTAAAAAAATTAAAACAAAATTATTATTTTATTGACCAAAATAAATAGACGGTCCACTTTAAATATAAAGTTTGGGTACTTCGATTAAAAGCAGTTACGAGATAATGAAGATTGAAAGGGCATTATGTATTTATGTTGGGGAAGATTAGCTTATATCTAAAAACTAAAATAGAAACAGTTTGAAAAACATGAGTGTGGCTAGGTTTGAGAGAAGGTTGAAGTGATAATAATATAGTTAGTCTTTTTATTAAGATATATATTAGGGATATATAGATGAACAAGTATATATTTTTTTTAAATCTTGTAAACTATTGGGGATACTTGAGGATATTTTGTTGGGATCCCCACGGTTCGGATATAACAATTCCCATCACCACCCCATTTGAGCTTTAGTAATAAAATTTTCTCGTCTTCGTCTCCGTGAGTGGATATTTCGGTTATTTCTCATCTTGTCAGTTCAGATCCCTACAATTTCTGAATATTCTCCGTCCAATTCCAACCCTACCCACCATCTTTCTTACTCCATTCACCAATATTTTACATTTAAAAAATAAAATTATACGAAATTTTTAAATAAAAAATATATGAAATTGACATGTGATACTTTATTTTATTTTCTATAATTAAAATTTTATTATTCGAAAGATTACTTTATTTCGTTAGCTGTACCTAAACTCCATTTCAAAGGAATCAAACATATATATCCTAAGCTGGCTTTCATTTCACATGTGTATAACAAAATTTGATTTTTAATCATGGTCATATTTGTGACAAAATTCTTAATAAATATCATTGTGTTGATGCTTCTCACATAGCATGTTTATTGAAAAATTAAATAAAAATAATTATAATTAAAATCTATTATATGGATGGGACTTTCTTTTACTTTTAATTATGTGAGGATGTATTTTTTTTATTAAGCAGAGAATTCTAATGTAAATATTAATATTTAAATTCATACAAAATAAGTTAATATGAATATTTTTAGTCATTCGACCAATTAGTAAATCTCATGCGGTGATAGATTTTGATATCTCGAGCTTTTTTTAATATCAAATAAGTTTACACATACATGTATACATATATAGGCATAAGTGAAATTCAAGTGAAATTGTTTGAAATGTTATTTTTTTATAGATAACTAAATAAACCTAAACTATATAAAATTTAAAACAGTTATTTAATATAATGACAGTAAAATTTTGAATATCACAAATAAAATTAATAATTAGTCGTATATCTTAAATTGATCTTTAAAAATGAATAAGTCACGACGAATTTTTAATTAGACTTAAATGAAAAATCAGCCCTTAAATTATTTATTTTGTTTGCTTTCAGTCTTTAAACTATTTTTTTTTGTTAAAACAAGAACATAAAGTATTATTTCTGATTATTTTGCATCCTTAAACTATTTTTGATCAAAATAAGTACTTAAACTACATAACTTTTTGCTTTTTAGTCTTTAAAGTATCTATTGGTCAAAAAATTTTATGACATGTCAACATTTTATTGGTCGAAATATTTTTTTTGACTTAGATAACTATTGGACTTAAAGTGACCAAAAATAATAGTTCAGATACTTATTTTGAACAACAATTAGTTTAATGGCTAAAAGCAAATAAAGTGTATAGTTTAGAGGTTAATTTTTTATTTAAGCCTTTTTATTACTAAAATATTAAATAATAATCGAACTTGTATAAAATTAAGAAATTATAGTTGATAGACCAACAAACAATTAGTTTAGCAGAGTGTAACTCCCTCGTCCCGGTCCGGACGCTTGACCAATCCGAGTGGGCCACACGGGGAAAACCGAAGCGAAACCCGTTAAGGTTCCCCCTCGGTTAACAACCCTAGAAAATTTTCATTTGTTTATCTTGTCTATATGCATTACTATTGTCCTATGTGAGTCACGTCAGCGGAACACAAGCATTCATAAAACGATCATTCTAACAGCACATGCAAACAGTCCATTTTAGATTATTAGGCATGCCGTTTCGAAACACCCTCAAGGTGTATCGAAACGCCTTGACTTGGTCAACGGCCCCAAGCCCACATGGGGAGGCCGTATCGGAACGGAGGTCAACCGTTCCGAAACACCCTTAACGGTCAACTTCTCGTGGTCAACGAGATATTGACCGTTCCGAAACACTTAGACCCGTTTCGAAACCCCATCATCTCGGCAAATTCTCAGATTTCCAGTAGCCAAAGTGTTCTGATACCCGTTTCGGAACAGGGGTTCACAGTGGCCAAACCGTATCGAAACGAGTTCCGATACGGGGTCCTTGAAGCCAAACACATTCTGAAACGGCCCAGCCCGTTTCGAAACATTGGCTGTCTATAAAATCTCAAAATCTGTTTTAGACAACTCCTAGAGGTTCCAAACGGCCGAAACAACTACACGAGGCATACAAATCATACAAATACATTCTAGAGGCATGCTCCCTAGCAACCATACACAAGATATACAAGAAGACATCCACACCAAGGACCATACATGGCATTACAAATAGCATACTTTAACATAGTCAACACTTAGACAAATTTAGGGTAAGCAAAGTACCAACATAGTTACAAGCATGACATACATCCCAAAAGTCAATTTAACAAACACATACGAGGAGTCTAACATGCTCCTAAACAACAACATCATACTTCAAAAGCATCATAGCACGAATACATGTCCTATTGCTTGACCATTACATCATAATTGTAACCCCCTCGTCCCGGTCTGGTCGGATGACCGATCCGAGTGGGCCACACGGGGAAAACCGAAGCGAAACCCGTTAAGGTCCCTCCTCGGTTAACGACCCAAAAAATTTCTTTTAAATTTTATCTTCTCTAAGGTCCCGTTAAGGTCCCTATGTGATCACAGCAACGGAAGACAAGCATACGCGAAGCAATAACTCGAACAACCTAAGCAAAACAACCCATTTTTATGTGATTTAACAGGCCGTTTCGAAACACCCTCAAGGTGTATCGAAACGCCTTGACCTGGTCAACATTTCAAAGCCCACACGAGGATGCCGTTTCGGAACGGGGGTCAACCGTTCCGAAACACCCTCCCTGGTCAACTTCTCGTGGTCAACGAGAATTGACCGTTTCGAAACACCATAGACCCGTTTCGAAACACCTCCATCTCGTCAATTTCTCAAAATTCTAGTAGCAAAAGTGTACCGAAACAGCCCCTATCCGTTTCGAAACGCTCAGCCAAAAGCAAAGGGACCGTATCGAAACAGGGTGACCCGTTTTGAAACGCCCCCTGTCTGCAGACTGGTTTTGGCTGGTTTAAGGCACAAGAGTGCCCCTAAACCCCACCAAACCTCCAACAACACACTAAAAAATAATCCTAAGGCAATCCAACATACAAGCATGCTTGAACATCATCATAACAAGACTAACACTAAGGCACAACATCACAAAACCATTCATCCATGCATATCATTAAAGGTGTTAAGCTTCACATAGCCAACACTTAGACAATTCTAGGTAGCAAAATACTAACATGGTTTCAAGCATAGCATACATCCCAAAAGCTAATTTAACATGCACACACGAGGAGTCTAACATGCTCCTAAACAACAACCATAGCAACATGATCCAAAAACATCTTAACATGATTACATGTCCCATTGCTTGACCATTACATCTTAATTTAAAAGTTCATACTTGGTAGCTAAACAAGCACCACAAGCACACTTGGAGGCCCCCTTCTTGCTCCTAGCAACCCACGAACTACGGATCTGCATTGTCGAACAAAGAGAGGGCGTAAGCAATAAAGCTTAGTGAGGGTAAGCTCTTTAAAAACAAACATCGACAATGCAGGGTCCAAGCACGATCTTAGCCAAGGTAAAAGCATAATTACCAAGAATCCTCAAGAGCCACAAGTTAAAGATGCATGAACAATACTCAATTATATGCCATGCTCAACAAGCTCTAATTCACAACATATGTAAACACATATAAGCATCCAAGTAGAAATCACATTCTACAACACATTGATATACATATCAATCAATATTGGCACCTAGCTATGACCCGAATACGCGGATAAACCCGTTGGAACTCACATCCAACAACCACTTTACCTCACAGTGGGATTACACTCATCATCGGTCTCACGGAGGGGATTCCACTCATCCTCACGCCCCGTCGATGGGATTCCACTCATCATCGACTATATATAAATACAATTTCCGGGCGAACCCGTACTCCTCCTTGGTGACTCAACGCCACCAAGGCCACGTGCGAATTTAGACTCATATGTGCACACTAACATCCTAATGATCGATCATTTGTACTCAAGCATACTAGTGCCAACATTTAACTCATTCCTCATTATTCATTTCAATCAATTCCGTGCTTAGCACGTACTCACCATGATCACAATCATGAACCATTTCCATGCATGCCATAAACATTACAAATCATGCCTCATCTCACATGTATAACACATTATACATAAGCAATCATATCACAATTCATACAAGGCATAAACATCCAAATATAAGTTCATCCAATGGCTCTAGATCAAGTTTAGGATTAGGCTACCACCCTAATCCTAACTCTAGGTGGGTCTACCAAGCTCGACCTAGTCCACATACTCGAACCAACCATTTAAAAACCACTTAAAACGTTTAACCACTCACCTAAGCTTCCAAGCTCCAAGCTCCAAGCCAAGCAAGCAACCACCCTCAAGTTTCCGAATTTCCTCTCGATGCTTCACCAACACAAGTTCCCGCTTCTAAACAACCTCAATCACAATTCAAATAACCTCAAATCAGCCCAACATTAAAACATCAACCCGAAACACAATTTAAACACAAATTACAATGTTGCAAGCCATGAACAAACCTCATAATTAGCAATCTCGGACAACCCCAATACCTTTCCAAAATCCATGTTTCCAACACCCATTGCATCCACAAATGATCCTAAATCGACCCCCAACCATAGTACTACCAATAGCCTATCAATTCACACCTAAAACAACCCCCAAAACTCACCCAAAACCCTCCAAAAACCCCATTTATACCCAAATTCGGGAATTTGCTTAAAACCATTCAAAATTCACATATGTGGTACCATTTGACTCATATACTTCATAACTAACCATATTAAATCAAAATATTAAGTTTAGCTACACAAAGGCACCATTTTTAATCAAATCTTTTGAAATCCCCATTTTCAAAACTTCAATGAAAATAAAAACTAATGGTACTTTTAAAGAGAGGGAGTTGAGGAGAAGTCAAAAAAGATGTTACCTTTCAAAAATGAGTTGAAATGGATGAGCTTTTTGATGGAATAGTGACTTGTAGGGAGAGAGCTCTTTTCACGTTGGGTATGAAGAAGAAGAGAGTGAATAGTGAAAAGATGATAGGAAGGGGGGTTTAAAATTAAAAGATGGGTAAATTACCAAAAGACCATTAATGAATGGCTAACTTCTTTCTTCTTTAAAAACTCTTCAATTTGCAATTTATTCGATTTGGTCTAATTTCAAATATTTATTTCTGAAACCTGAAACTTAAAGGATTATTTTAATTATATACTCGAGCCCAAATAATATTAAAATATTATTTTCACCTAACCCCTAAACCCGGGTGTTACAATAATTAAAAGTTCATACTTGGTAGCTAAACAAGCACCACGAAGCACACTTGGAGGCCCCCTTCTTGAACTTAGCAACCCCCGAACTAAGGATCTACATTGTCGAACAAAGAGATAGCGTAAGCAATAAAGCTTAGTGAGGGTAAGCTCTTTAAAAACAAACCTCGACAATGCAGGGTCCAAGCACGTACTCTGTTGGGTTTTTAGGCACGCTCGAATCGATCACCGAAACCGTCAAGGAGGGTTGTAATTGCTTGGTGGTTGAATTGGCTAAAACCGAAAGAAAGGTAGAAAATTTGCACGAGAATTTTAGAGTGGTTCGACTACTCAACCGAGTCTACATCCACTACCTTAGCACACCACTAAGGATTTCCCAATTCACTCAACAATGAATTCGTCCCCTTTTCCAGGCTCAGGAGGAAACCGTTACAACCCTATCTTTTGGACTTGGCTAAGATAGAACCAACTCTAGTTTTTCTCTCAAGGCTAAACTAGAACCTCTCCTTTTACAAGGGTAAAAAGATGTAAACAAATAAACCTCACAAGGTGGGTGTTTACAAGAATTAAGCTCACACGAAAGAGTGAAGGATAAAAAACAATAAAATCACTCTCTACAAATATTTACAAGAGAAATGAAGAAAATAAAGACTTAAACTCGATTTCTCTTGAACATTAAGCTTGGATGTTATCTCTTGCATTCTTCAAGTGTTCCAGCCTTCAATTTATAGTCCCAAATGAGTTTGTAGCCGTTTATAGCCGTTGGGAATATTGCCGTTTATAGCCGTTGGGAATATAGCCGTTTATAGCCGTTGGAATAGTACCATTTATAGCCGTTGAGAATAGTACCATTTATAGCCGTTGGAAATAGTTCCATTTATGGCCGTTGGGAATAGTACCATTTATGGCCGTTGGGATATTTCAAAATACACCGTATCGATACGGTTAGGCGTATCGGTACGGGTTTTGGCTACTGGAATTTTGGTAGTTTAAAAAATCTTTAAATACATTTTAAAACCATTCCAAAGCCTTTAAAACCCTTAAACATATTTTCAAGTTGTTTTTGACTAAAAACATATTTTAAATTCTTTTCAATTTAGTCCAAAACATTTTTCAAATATTATATCAAAACCTTAGTTCTACAATCTCCCCCTTTTTGATATAATAAAACCAACTTGAAAAATTTGTTTGGGATTCTCCCCCTTTAGCTTTAAAATTGTGAATAAGAGATTAAGATATGAAATCATATAAAGCTCCCCCTTATTCATTTGAAAATTCAATTTTTCAAACCATTTCTCCCCCTTTTTGTTATATCAAAAAGAATTTAAAATGACATTTAAGTTCAAGATAACATAGGAGGCAAAAAAAAATTTGACACACTTAAAATTTTGGTTTAAAAAAAATGGCTCCCCCTTACTCATTGCATCATATTAGGCTTAACAGATAATCCAAGACTTTAAACAAAAATTAGATAACCAAATGTATAAAATGAAGTAATTAAGCTTAGAGGTTACCCAATCTTCTTCTCATGTGTGATTTGAGCATTCTTTGATTTTGCTTTGCTTGCCATTGCTCCAACACACCTACAAAAGACATTCACTTGATTTTTGGTATCCAAATTGCTTTGGATCCATTTACGTTAGTCACAATGTCTTTAGTTCCCTTGGGAACCCATACTTGTCTAATCCTATAAGACTTTCTATTCCTAATAGGACAAGTATGTAAGGAATGACCATGATAATGGCAATGTGAGCATTTTGCCATTATGTGACAAGATGAATTATTGAAAACAATTTCTTTTTCTTTTATTAAGCTTTCAAGCTTAACTTTCAAATCAAGATTTTCTTTTTGTAAAACATCTTTACTTGTTTTTGAAAACTCTAAATCATTTTTCAAAATTTCATTTTGGTTTTCAAAATCCACTTTTGTTTTTAAAAGAAAATCATTTTCAATTTCAAGTTTTGAAATCATTTTCTTAAATTTGGAATTCATGGTCTCAAATTCCAAAAATAATTCATCAAAAGCATCTTGTAACTCATCAAAAGAATATGAATTTAATTCATTTGAGTTAGAAGATACCTTAGGCTCCTCGAGAGCCAAAACACCATCCACCTTTGGATTGGAGAGAAGGTTTGCACATGATTGATCATCATCTTTCTTTTCTCCATTCTTGTTGCCATAAAGCTTCTCAAGTTTCTCCCATAATTCTTTGGCACTTTTGCATGTGGAGATTTTCTTGGAAACTTCTTCGTTAAGGCCACAATAGAAAATGTGCATCGCCTTGGTGTTTAGCTTTGCCTTCGTGTCGTTGGCACTCCTTTGCTTTTTCTTCTTCTTTGGAGCTTCCAAATACCCATCTTCAACGATGTCCCAAACCTCATAGTCTTGAGACTTGATGAATAATTTCATGATATTTGCCCATTGGAAGTATGCTTCTCCTTTGAAGAGTGGAGGACACGAGATAGAGCGGCCTTCTTCAAATCTTGCCATTTTCTTGAACGGTTGGACTTCGAGCAATAGATCTTTACTCCCGGATGTTAGTCCTTCGATGGAGACGAGGCTCTGATACCAATTGTTGGGTTTTTAGGCACGCTCGAATCGATCACCGAAACCGTCAAGGAGGGTTGTAATTGCTTGGTGGTTGAATTGGCTAAAACCGAAAGAAAGGTAGAAAATTTGCACGAGAATTTTAGAGTGGTTCGACTACTCAACCGAGTCTACATCCACTACCTTAGCACACCACTAAGGATTTCCCAATTCACTCAACAATGAATTCGTCCCCTTTTCCAGGCTCAGGAGGAAACCGTTACAACCCTATCTTTTGGACTTGGCTAAGATAGAACCAACTCTAGTTTTTCTCTCAAGGCTAAACTAGAACCTCTCCTTTTACAAGGGTAAAAAGATGTAAACAAATAAACCTCACAAGGTGGGTGTTTACAAGAATTAAGCTCACACGAAAGAGTGAAGGATAAAAAACAATAAAATCACTCTCTACAAATATTTACAAGAGAAATGAAGAAAATAAAGACTTAAACTCGATTTCTCTTGAACATTAAGCTTGGATGTTATCTCTTGCATTCTTCAAGTGTTCCAGCCTTCAATTTATAGTCCCAAATGAGTTTGTAGCCGTTTATAGCCGTTGGGAATATTGCCGTTTATAGCCGTTGGGAATATAGCCGTTTATAGCCGTTGGAATAGTACCATTTATAGCCGTTGAGAATAGTACCATTTATAGCCGTTGGAAATAGTTCCATTTATGGCCGTTGGGAATAGTACCATTTATGGCCGTTGGGCTATTTCAAAATACACCGTATCGATACGGTTAGGCGTATCGGTACGGGTTTTGGCTACTGGAATTTTGGTAGTTTAAAAAATCTTTAAATACATTTTAAAACCATTCCAAAGCCTTTAAAACCCTTAAACATATTTTCAAGTTGTTTTTGACTAAAAACATATTTTAAATTCTTTTCAATTTAGTCCAAAACATTTTTCAAATATTATATCAAAACCTTAGTTCTACATACTCAACCAAGGTAAATGTATGATTATACCTTCGATCCTCAAGAGCCAAAATGTTAATGATGCATGAACAATATTCAATTTTATGTCATGATTAACAAGCTCATCTCCACAACATATGTAAGCACATATAAACATCCAAGTAGAAATCACATTCCACATCACATTGATACACATATCAATCAATATTGGCACTTACCTATGACTCGAATACGCGGATAAACACGTTGGAACTCACATCCAACAACCACTTTACCTCACGGTGGGATTACACTCATCACCGGTCTCGCGGAGGGGATTCCACTCATCCTCACGCCCCGTCGATGGGATTCCACTCATCATCGACTAATATATATAACAATTTCCGGGCGAACCCGTACTCCTCCTTGGTGACTCAACGCCACCAAGGCCACGCGCGAATTTGACTCATGTGTGCACACTAACATCCTAATGATCGATCATTTGTGCTCAAGCATACTAGTGCCAACATTTAACTCATTCTACATTATCAAGTACAAACAATTCCGTGCCTAGCACGTACTCAACATAATCACAATCATGAACCGTTCACATGCATTTCATAATGCATCACAAATCATGCCTCATCTCACATGTATAACACAATATACAATAATCATCTTATCACAAATATTACGAGGCATAAACATCAATTACAAGTTCAACCAATGTCTCTAGTTTGAGTTTAGGATTAGGCTACCACCCTAATCCTAACTCTAGGTGGGTCTACCAAGCCAGACCTAGTCCACATGCTCGAACCAAACACTTAGAAAACCACTTTGAAAACATTAACCACTCACCTATACTTCCAAGCTCAAATGCCAAGCTAACAACCACCTTCAAGATCCCGGATTTCCTCCTGATGCTTCACCAACACAAGTTCTCGATTCTAAACCACCTTAACACAAACCAAACAACTTCCAATCAGCCCAAGCATCAAGGTAATTAACCCGGAAAACATTTCAAACATCAAACTCAACATTTCAAGGCATGAACAAACCCCAATTTTTATCCAATTCGAGCAGCCCACAAACCTTGATCAAAACCCAAGTTTCCAACACATTTTATACCCACAATTGACCCCAAAGCAACCCTAACCATAGTACTAACATTAGCCCACCAATTCCAACCTAAAACAACCCCCAAAACTCACCCAAAACCCTTCAAAAACCCCTTTAAACCCAATTTCGGGAATGTGCTCAAAACCAAGTAAAATTCATATATGTTGAACCATTTAGCTCCTAGACTTCATAACTAACAACATTAAATAGAAATATTAAGTTTAACAACATAAAGTTATCATTTTTAATCAAAACTCTTAAAAACTCAATTTCCAACACCTTAATGAAAATAAAAAACTATTTGTACTTTTGAAGAGAGGAGGTTGAGGACAAGTCAAAAATGGTATTACCTTTCAAAAACGAATTGAAATGGAGAAGAAATGAGATGGAATAGTGGAGAGGATGAGAGAGCTCTATTTCACGTTAGTTTTGATTTGGAGAAGAGGATGAATAGTGAAATGTTGTAAAAAAGGGATTTAAAATTGAAAGTTGTATTATTTACAAGTTTGCCATTAATGAATGGCGGCTATCTTCTTCATTCTTTAAAATCCTCCAAAATTGTATTTCATTCATTTTAGTCCAACAGAAAAATATTTGTTTTTGAAACCTGAGGCCCAAAAGATTATTTTAATTATAGAACTGAACCCCAAATAATATTAAAATATTATTTTCACCCAACCCTTAAACCCGGGTGTTACAACTCTCCCCCGCTTAAGGAATTTCGTCCCCGAAATTACCTGACAGAAACAAATACGGAAACTGCTCAAGCATATCAACTTTCCTCTCCCACATGGCCTCTTCCATACCTCTATGTCTCCACAACACCTTGACCAACTCTATGGTCTTACCACGCAACACCTTGCTATCAGAAGCAAGTATCTCAACAGTCTCTTCATTGTAAGACAAATCCGGATTCAACTCTATCTCCTCAACGGGCATAACATGAGAAGGATCTGATCTATATCTCCTAAGCATAGACACATGAAAGACATCATGGATCTTCTCTAACTTAGAAGGTAACCTCAAACGGTAAGCTACAGGCCCAATCCGCTCAACTATCTCATACGGACCAATGAACCTCGGACTCAACTTGCCCTTCCGGCCAAATCTCATTACCGTCTTCCACGGAGATACTTTCAGAAACACTTTCTCACCCACGGAGAACTCAATCTCTTTCCTCTTCAAATCTGCATAAGACTTCTGACGATCGGAAGCTGCTTTCAAACGGTCACAAATCAACTTCACCTTGTCGGTAGTCCCCTTAAGCAAATCCGGCATAGGTAACAATCTCTGACCTGTTTCTGCCCAACAAATCAGAGTCCTACATCGTCTACCATAAAAAGCCTCATAGGGAGCCATCTGAATACTAGACTAGTAATTGTTGTTGTAAGCAAACTCAACTAAAGGTAAGTGCTTCTCCTAAGAGCCCTGGAAGTCAATCACACAACAACGAAGCATATCCTCTAAAATCTGTATCACTCACTGCCCATCGGACTGCGGATGATAAGAAGTACTAAAATGCAAACGGCTACCTAGAGCACTATGCAAGCAACCCCAGAACCTCGAAGTAAATCTAGGATCCCTATCTGAAACAATAGACTTCGGAACTCCATGAAGTCTCACAATCTCACGGATGTACAAGTTTGCCAGCTTGTCTAAAGAATCCGTAGTGTTTACTGCTAAGAAGTGAGCACACTTAGTGAACCTATCAACAATCACCCAAACATAATTCTTCTTCGAAGGAGACAAAGGTAACCCCGACACAAAGTCCATGGTGATCATCTCCCATTTCCATTCCGGAATCTTCAAAGGCTGTAACAAACCCGAAGGAACCTGATGTTCTGCCTTCACTCTCTGATAAACCATACAATGGCTCACATACTCGGCTACATCCCTCTTCAAACCAACCCAGAAGTAATCATTCTTCAAGTCATGGTACATCTTGGTACTACCCGGATGCATGGAAAAAGGACTCGAATGTGCTTCACTCGGAATCTGACGTCTCAACTCAAAATCTTCTGGTACAACAATTCTATCTCTAAAGCACAACAAGTTCTCACCACTGAAACTATACTCGGTCGGTCTTCCTTCGGCTATGTCCTGAACATGAGGAACTAGAGTTACATCTTGCAACTACTTCTCTCTAATCAACTGAATCAAAGTAGGCTTCACTTGCAACTCGGTGATCAAACCACCATCATCAGACACACTCAATCTAGCAAACATAGTTCTCAACTCGACTGCAACCTTTCTACTCAAAGCATCGGCTACTACATTTGCTTTACCCGGATGGTACTCGATGGTCAAATCATAATCTTTTAGCAACTCAAGCCATCTTCTTTGTCTCAAGTTCAACTCTTTCTGTGTCATCAAGTACTTCAAACTCTTGTAATCGGTGTAAACTATACATTTCTCACCATACAAGTAATGACGCCAAATCTTCAATGCAAAAACAACTGCGACTAACTCTATATCATGAGTAGGATAGTTCTTCTCATGAACCTTCAACTGTCTAGAAGCATAAGAAACAACTCTTCTTTCTTGCATCAAAACACATCCTAAACCTATGTAGGAGGCATCACTATAAATCACAAATTCTTTACCGGAAACAGGTTGTACTAACACTAGAGCATTTGTCAACGCTTCTTTCAATTTCTCAAAGATGTTCTGTCTCGCATCTGACCACTCGAACTCAACTCCTTTTTGCAACAATTTAGTTAAAGGAGCAGCTACCCTAGAGAAACCATCAACAAATCTCCTATAGTAACCGGCTAATCCTAGGAAACTCCTAATCTCAGTCACAGACTTAGGTTGTTTCCACTCAACAATAGCCTCAATCTTCGATGGGTCAATACGAATACCTTCGGACGAAACAACATGGCCAAGAAATACAACCTCTCGAATCCAGAACTCACATTTACTAAGCTTCGCATACAACTGATTGCTCAACAATCTCTGTAAAACAAATCTCAAGTGCTCATCATGCTCTTCTTCTGTCTTCGAGTACACAAGTATATCATCAATAAAAACAACTACAAAACGGTCTAGATAATCTCTAAAAATTCTGTTCATCATATCCATGAATGCTGCAGGTGCGTTCGTGAGCCCAAACGGCATCACAAGGAACTCATAGTGACCATATCTAGTCTTAAAAGCTATCTTCGGGACATCACACTCTTTCACTTTCAACTGGTAGTACCCGGATCTCAAATCTATCTTCGAGAACACCGAAGCACCTCTCAACTGATTAAACAAATCATCTATGCGAGGCAACGAATACTTGTTCTTCACCGTCAACTGGTTCAACTGTCTGTAGTCAATGCACATACGCATAATACCATCTTTCTTTTTCACAAACAACACAGGAGCACCCCAAGGAGAACTACTAGGCCTAATGAAACCATGGTCTAATAATTCTTGCAACCGACTCTTCAATTCTTTCAGCTCTTTAGAAGCCATACGATACGGAGCTATCGAAACTGGATTAGACCCTGAAACAGTCTCAATCACAAACTCAACATCTCTATCAGGAGGCAAACCCGGAAACTCTTCAGGAAACACATCCGGAAAGTCACAAACTGTTCTAATATCTTTCGGTCTAGCCTCACTCATATTCGGGTTCATAACATAAGCTAAGTAAGCCCCACATCCGGAATCCATCAACCTATGAGCCTCTAAAGCTGACATAACATTAGACAAGAACTTAATATTCTCGCCTACTACTACTACCTCGTAGTCATCAGAAAGTTTCAAAGAAATCCTCTTCGTCTCAAAGTCCACACTAGCCCGGTGCTCAACTAACCAGTCCATACCCAGAATAATGTCAAAACCATAAAAAGGAAGTTACATCATATCAACAGAGAACACGTGGCCCTGAATCTTCAGTGGACATCTCATATACATACGTCTAACCACAACTGTCTCACCAAAAGAACTAGTCACATGCATACCTACATCTAAGATCTCAATAGGTATATCTAACTTCCGTGCATGCTCACTCAAAATATAGGAATGTGTAGAACCCGAATCAACCAAAGAAAGCAAAGACATAGACTGTAACTCGAAATTACCTGCTATCACATCAGTGTCGTTCCCGGCCTCTCTCCTTAGCATAAACTCTCGTTGGTCCTCCTGCCTCTGGCTGCACTGCCACAACATGAGCAAGGTTCCTCTGAGCATCTACCCTAGGTGCATCAGCCCTAGGCTTGAAGTAGCCACGACCGCGCCCACGGCCTCTCTGAAAATCATTCGCTCTCGCAGGAGCCTGAGCAACGTTCGGTGCCTGTGCCGCCTGATGCGGAAAATCCCTCCTAAAGTGGTCCCTCGAACAACAGTTCCAACAAGCATGGAAGTTACCCCAACACTCGCCAGTGTGTTGTCTCCCACAACGTGGACACTCGGGCAAACGCCCTCCTTCTCTATGACCTTGATGGCCCCTACCATGGTGGCCACCGCCACGCCTATGGTCAAACTGCTGTCCGCCACCTCTATGCCTCTTGGCATCTCTACTATCAAAGTTGTTATGCCTCTTACCAGAACTAGATCCTCCAGAACGCTTGGCCAGCCTCAAGCTGTGCTCAATGTCCTTGGCTCTAGCAACCAAGACATCAAAGTCAGTGTAATCTGAAGCTAAGGTATACCTCTTAACTTCCTCATGAAGCCCATATCTGAAACGATCACATCGGGCCCTCTCAGTAGGCACTAACTCTAAAGCATACTGACTCAGACAAACAAAGCGGATCTCGTAGTCAGTCACAGTAGCATCTCCCTGAACAATAGCCATAAACTCTCGCTTCTTCTCATCTAGATACCTCGGTCCCAAGTACCTCTTTCTGAAAGCAGACTCAAAGAAATCCCAATCAACCTCTGCCTCTGGAACTCCAGTAGTAATGGTGACCCACCAGGTGTAGGCATCACCCTGAAGCAAGGAGATCACACAGCACAATCTACGTGCGCCCACGCAACCCATCTGAGCTAAGATGCGAACGGTCTTCTCCAACCACAACTCAGACCTCTCCGGTGTAGATCCTCTGAACTCCTCAGTCCCCAAGCTACGGAGCCTCTCCAAAGGTAGACTAGCATCGTCACCCCTAGGCTGAGCTGCAGCCTGAGCTCCCGCAACTACGGCCTGGAATGCTCCCACTATAGCTTGCACAAGCGGAGTCATATCAATTCCGGCCGGACCTTGGCCACCTTGAGGTCCTACTCCTTCAACTCCATCCTCGCCTCCAACTCCAGGCGGAGAAGGTGGTGGTGGAGGTGGTGGAGGAGCTCCAACTCCAGCAGCTGCAGGCCCTTCTTTATGAGCCTCCACTCCAACCACCGGCTCAACAGGAGCCGCAATCCGTGGTTCCTGACGAACCACCCTCGGCCTACCTCTCGGCCTAGACATCGCTCACAAACGATAACTACAACCACAACAAACAAAATATACAAGATTGGGTTAGCAAGGCAAGGCTTTCAAGTGCTCAAGTACGTTTCCCTCACTTAAAAATTCTTTTCCGATGTAATAGTAGCAATGGGACTCTTAAACAACATGCTTTTAAACAAAACAATCAGCATACTTGTCACACAAGCAATCATGTTTACAATGCAAACAAACACCGTACATATCAATACAAAACCTAAACTTACCTCACTTACCTGCCCAAGGTCTCGGTAACCTTAGGCTCTGATACCAACATGTGTAACCCCCTCGTCCCGGTCCGGACGTTTGACCGGTTCGAGTGGGCCACACGTGGAAAACCGAAGTGAAACCCGTTAAGGTTCCCCATCGGTTAACAACCCTAGAAAATTTTCTTTTGTTTATCTTGTCTATATGCATTACTATTGTCCTATGTGAGTCACGTCAGCGGAACACAAGCATTCATAAAACGATCATTCGAACATCACATGCAAACAGTCCATTTTAGAATATTAGGCAGGCCGTTTCGAAACACCATCAAGGTGTATCGAAACGCCTTGACTTGGTCAACAGCCCCAAGCCCATACGGGGAGGCCATATCGGAACGGAGGTCAACCGTTCCGAAACACCCTCAACGGTCAACTTCTCGTGGTCAGCGAGATATTGACTGTTCCGAAATACTTAGACCCGTTTCGAAACCCCATCATCTCGGCAAATTCTCAGATTTCCAGTAGCCAAAGTGTTCTGATACCCGTTTCGGAACAGGGGTTCACAGTGGCCAAACCGTATCGAAACGAGTTCCGATACGGGGTCCCTGAAGCCAAACTCGTTCCGAAACGGCCCAGCCCGTTTCGAAACACTGGCTGTCTATAAAATCCCAAAATCTGTTTTAGACAACTCCTAGAGGTTCCAAACGCCCGAAACAACTACACGAGGCATACAAATCATACAAATACATTCTGGAGGCATGCTCCCTAGCAACCATACACAAGATATACAAGAAGACATCCACACCAAGGACCTTACATGGCATTACAATTAGCATACTTTAACATAGTCAACACTTAGACAAATTTAGGGTAAGCAAAGTACCAACATGGTTACAAGCATGACATACATCCCAAAAGTCAATTTAACAAAGACATACGAGGAGTGTAACATGCTCCTAAACAACAACATCATACTTCAAAAGCATCATAGCACGAATACATGTCTCATTGCTTGACCATTACATCATAATTAAAAGTTCATTCTTGGTAGCTAAACAAGCACCACGAAGCACACTTGGAGGCCCCCTTCTTGCACTTAGCAACCCCCGAACTAAGGATATGCATTGTCGAACAAAGAGAGAGCGTAAGCAATAAAGCTTAGTGAGGGTAAGCTCTTTAAAAACAAATCTCGACAATGCAGGGTCCAAGCACGTACTCAACCAAGGTAAATGCATAATTATACCTTCGATCCTCAAGAGCCAAAATGTTAATGATGCATGAACAATATTCAATTTTATGTCATGCTTAACAAGCTCATCTCCACAACATATGTAAGCACATATAAACATCCAAGTAGAAATCACATTCCACATCACATTGATGCACATATCAATCAATATTGGCACCTACCTATGACTCGAATACGCGGATAAACACGTTGGAACTCACATCCAACAACCACTTTACCTCACGGTGGGATTACACTCATCACCGGTCTCGCGGAGGGGATTCCACTCATCCTCACGCCCCGTCGATGGGATTCCACTCATCATTGACTAATATATATAACAATTTCCGGGCGAACCCGTACTCCTCCTTGGTGACTCAACGCCACCAAGGCCACGCGCGAATTTGACTCATGTGTGCACACTAACATCCTAATGATCGATCATTTGTACTCAAGCATACTAGTGCCAACATTTAACTCATTCTACATTATCAAGTACAAACAATTACGTGCCTAGCACGTACTCACCATGATCACAATCATGAACCGTTCACATGCATTTCATAATGCATCACAAATCATGCCTCATCACATGTATAGCACAATATACAATAATTATCTTATCACAAATATTACGAGGCATAAACATCAATTACAAGTTCAACCAATGTCTCTAGTTTAAGTTTAGGATTAGGCTACCACCCTAATCCTAACTCTAGGTGGGTCTACCAAGCCCGACCTAGTCCACATGCTCGAACCAAACACTTAGAAAACCACTTTGAAAACATTAACCACTCACCTATACTTCCAAGCTCAAATGTCAAGCTAACAACCACCTTCAAGCTCCCGGATTTCCTCCTGATGCTTCACCAACACAAGTTCTCGCTTCTAAACCACCTCAACACAAATCAAACAACTTCCAACCAACCCAAGCATCAAGGTAATTAACCCGGAAAACATTTCAAACATCAAACTCAACATTTCAAGGCATGAACAAACCCCAATTTTTATCCAATTCGAGCAGCCCACAAACCTTGATCAAAACCCAAGTTTCCAACACATTTTATACCCACAATTGACCCCAAAGCAACCCCTAACCATAATACTAACATTAGCCCACCAATTCCAACCTAAAACAACCCCCAAAACTCACCCAAAACCCTTCAAAAACCCCATTTAAACTCAATTTCGGGAATATGCTCAAAACCAAGTAAAATTCATATATGTTGAACCATTTAGCTCCTAGACTTCATAACTAACAACATTAAATCGAAATATTAAGTTTAACAACATAAAGTTATCATTTTTAATCAAAACTCTTAAAAACTCAATTTCCAACACCTTAATGAAAATAAAAACTATTTGTACTTTTGAAGAGAGTAGGTTGAGGACAAGTCAAAAATGGTATTACCTTTCAAAAACGAGTTGAAATGGAGAAGAAATGAGATGGAATAGTGGAGAGGATGAGAGAGCTCTATTTCACGTTAGTTTTGATTTGGAGAAGAGGATGAATAGTGAAATGTTGTAAAAAGGGGATTTAAAATTGAAACTTGTATTATTTACAAGTTTGCCATTAATGAATGGCTATCTCCCTCATTCTTTAAAATCCTCCAAAATTGTATTTCATTCATTTTAGTCCAACACAAAAATATTTGTTTTTGAAACCCGAGGCCCAAAAGATTATTTTAATTATATAACCGAACCCCAAATAATATTAAAATATTATTTTCACCTAACCCCTAAACTCGGGTGTTATACAGAATGAGGTGTTAGATCCTTTAAGCAAAATCATGAGTTCAAATCCTGGCATTGTGAATGAAAAAAATTGAGTTGAAAGAATTGCCTCCATAACAAACCGCTACAAAACTCAATATAAATTAATTGACATAGATCAAAAACAGGTGGTTAAAGAAAAAAAAACGTGGTTGGTAATATCATTTCCGATTATGAGATGATAAATTAATCAATAAAAGGAAAAAATAATTGGCCTCACAAATATTTCAGGAATATTCCATGTAATATAGTACATATATAAATGTATATAGTTTAAAGTTTATTTTTGAAAAGTATTCATCAATGTCCTGTCCATGTGCTCATCGATAAAGCCTAGAAATGAAATTACCAAAAATTAAAAAAGCTCAGCCAATTATTGCACCAATTAGTTTGACGGCCTATATCATCTCCTATTAGCAGAAACAAATCATTGATCTAATAAGATGAGATATTAACTTTTTAATACTATTTATAATTTAAAATTATGATATTATGAATTAAATTAATAGAGTTATCTTGCAATATGTCTATATAATAGTCATGTTTGGCAATTAGCGGATAGCGGATAGCGAATTACATTAGCTGATAGTTGATAGCTGATTGCATTAGCTGACTTAACTAGCGGATTGTATTAGCTGATTGTATAAAAGTGTTTGATAAAATTAACTGATAGCTTATAGTTGTTAGATTATTTAAACAAGCAAAATGACATACAAGGACATGATTATATTCAATACTTCTTTGAATAGTTTATTAGTTATCAATATTTTGTATATAATTATTATTAATTAGATCTATAAAATTATTTTTAATATAACCTTTCTAAACATATTCGAATGACTTATACATTAATTTATTATTTATATAATTATTTTAATATAATTTAATTAATTAATAAATTTAAATACACATAAATATGTGATAATAAAAAAGAAGAAGTAAATATGATTAGCTTATAAATAGGATGAGAAAATATTTAATTTATGTTACTTTTGAGATTTTTGGTAATTGGTAAGGGTAAAAGAGTCTTTACAACTCTAATATCAAACCTATAATCTCAAAAAGCTCCTATTATGAGCTTTTTCAAAATTAGCGGTTTAACCCCAATCTGATGTTTACCAAACAACAATATTAGCATATTTGACTGGTCAAACCTCTAATTATGCCTCAAACCTCTAATATTTACTCAAATCTCTCTTTACCAAATAATATCTGATATAAATTAATTAATTTACCATTTTTTAAACAATATTAATAATCTAGGAGAAGAAAAGGAGAAAATACCCATATTAGACAATGAATTCAATACTTAAAGAGAAGAGGGGATATCAACAAAAACTTGACCGTTTGCTCCAACAATTATTGGCATCAACTTACCAATTGAATACTAGTGATGGTAGAAATTTTTCATGATCTTAATTTCATGAGGAAAAATTAGTTCGGTTTTTCTTTTTCAAAAGCCTTAGATTATTGTATATGTTAATTAATATTTATATGCTTTAGAAATTATTATTTCCGTCCTTTTGGTTGGTTCCCCAGAGCTTTGCCTTAACTAATATGGACCGACTCACGTCGCACACTAGTTTTTGTGGGTGAGTCTCTTAGCAGAGATTTATTGCATACACAAGGCCTTGAACTCGAGACATGCTTAAGTGATAACAAACTACTTACCACTTGGGTCAACCTCGTTTGTTACCTGAGAAATTATTTAATCATTATCTAACTATATATTATTTTAAATTATATATTCTTGCATATTACCTAAATTAATATTTTTATGGTCTAGTGACATTTTCCCCTCAAACTTAAAAAGAAAAGGATAATAGGGTATTTTTGCTCTCGAATTCGACTTAAAAAATTAATTTACCCCTTGCCAAAAAACGTGCCCAATTAGGCCTTTTATTTCGCAAATTGCATCAAATTAACCATTTGATCGACATTGACCGTTACATTGCTGATGTGGAAGTACATGATGCTGACATGGCGGTCAACGATGATGACGTGGTAGTACACCGTGGGATGATGACATGACAAAGGGACTGAATTGATTTTTTAACCAAATTCGAGGACATAATTGATTTTTTACGAGTTTGGGACATAATTGATTTTAATTGAAAGTTCGATAATTTATTTAATATTTAAGTTGAAAAATAAGAATTTAGCAAATTACTAAAATTTTAAAAATATTAAAACTTGATAAATAATTTGTTTAAATTTCAAATTGATTTAATCGATTTATTTAATTTTTGAATAAAATATGATAAATAATTTAGTTTTTCGAGCTAAACTTTTACAAATGAAATATGTAAAAAGTCGATTAACAAATTTGGGTAAATATCCTTTAGGTCCCTGATAATTTTAAAAAATAAGTAATGTGAAAACCCTCAAAAAATTAAAATATTCTTTAATTTTTTTTATAAAAATCCATAAACTTAATAAAAATAATATATTAAAAAAACATTGAAAATAAAAACTAATATGAAAAATTAAAATGTATTAGAAATTATAAAATGATAAAAAAATAAATACAAAAATTAAAAAAAAATGTTTATATAGTATTAAAAAATTGAACACATTCATCGAAAAAGTCTTAGCATTCTTCAGCATGAGTATTACCATTCGTTAAACAGATTTTCAGTGAAATCAACCTTGTATTAAAGTAACAATAAAACTAAAATTTTCTTTCGCTTTTCTACATCAAATTGATGCTCATTAATATTCGATGTAGAAAAATGAAGGTAAATTTTGAATTTATTATTACTCTAATACAATGATGATTCCATTGAAAATATGTTCAAAAAATATTAGTACGCTTAGCATAACCATAAATAATAAAATATTTTTTCGATGGTTTATAAATATTTTTAAGTTTTGATTTTTTTATATTTATAACTTTTGATATTTTTAATTTTATTTTTTAACTTATTTTTTTAAAAATTTATTATAGTGTTTTTATTATTAATATTTTATGATTATTTAAATATTTTTAAATTTTTAATAATTTTTATTTTTTAGCTTAAAGATTAAGTAAGTTATCAAACTTTCAATTAAAATTAGCTATGTCCTTGAACTCGACAAAAAAATCAATTATGCCCTCGAATTCGATTAAAATAATCAATTCAGCCCATCTGCCATGTAATCATCACACGTGTACTACCACATCAGCACCGTTAACTACCACATCAGCGTTGTAACGGTCAACGTCAGTCAAAGAGCCAAATTGATGCAATTTACGAACTAAAGTACCTAATTGGGCGTGTTTTTTGGGAAAGGAGTGAATTGATTTTTTTGGGTCGAACTCAAGGACAAAAATAGCCTTTAGTTAAAAGAAAATTACTTTAATAGTTGAACTTGTTTTGTAGTTTACTTTGATATGGAACTTCTAATTTTTGTCAAAGTGAACCACTAGGTGCAAAAATAACACATCTTAATATTTTTAATATTTTTTTCGATTATAAAATATTTTTTTTATCATTTTAAACATTTTTATTATTTTAAATATTTTGTTATTATATTATTACATAAAATGGTAAAAATAACTTACATCAACATAGAAAAAAATACAAAATAATTAACATTTGCTTAAAAAGTCCCTTAATTTTTTTACATTAATTGATTTAATTTGGAAAAAAAATGTTTAAGGACTAAAAGAAGTGGAAAAAAATTAAATGCTAAAATTAAGGGCTAAATGAAGGGTGGCAAAATTAAATATATTTCTCGATTTAATTGAATTACAAAATGTGAAAGTTTTCAATAGTTAAAGGTTAATTAAATTTTAAAAATCTTGAGCAATTACATTTGGCCAGTTGACCTAGCTACTCATCTTTGTTCCCTCATATTCTCTTAGAATTGTGTTCTAAACATACTAGGAGCACCCTCATTCTTTCCTCTAGAGTCTCACATTCCCCTCTCTTATAGGTAAGATTAAGTCTAAAAATTAAAATTTGTCAAAAAAAATTACACTTAACTATTAGATGATGTATTTGCATACTTCGTACAATATGGTATTAGCTCCGGTCAAATAACCATTGATTGTCATGCATAGCATAGAGTGTGAACTTTTAGAAAATTATATTAAAATGGAATGAGTGTGTAATTATAAAATTTTGGGTATATTATATAAATGGCCACTTAATTATGAGAATGTTTTAATTTGACTAATAATATTTTAATTTTGTTAATCAGACCATTTAATTATTTAAATAATATCAATTCAGTCATCTGTCTTTAAAACCTAACGGTGGGGTGACGTGGATGCTAACAAAATTTTGTATGATTACACATTTGGTACATTAACAGCCATATCACCCCTTCCATTAGGTTTTAACGACATGTGACTTAATTGATATTATTTAAATAGTTAATAGTCCAATTGACAAAAATGAATGATCAATGGTCAAATCATAACATCCCCATAGTTAAGTGGCAATTCGTATAATTTACCCAAATATTAGTAGTAAGAAATTAAATATCTAGACTAAAAACATAAAAACTACCTTAATTATATAATAATTTGAAATTTTCAAAAAAATGAGACGGTAACATGATCCATGCACATGACCATTAAACCCCTAATTTTTTTTTACCTTATTAACTCAACCGAGCTAACCATGGATTTAATATGATTTCAACCACTAAAACACTATTAATTGTTTACCTTATCTTTCATCAATAAGTAAATTTTCTGCATATATAAAGACTCAAACTTAATACTTATTTAAACGATATCAAGCTGTTTATCACCCGGATAATTTCGTTATATTACATTGTCTTTCAATTTTATTTATTTTTTATTTTGAGTCAAAAAAAAATACTGCCCACTAAAAGTGTGTGGGTGGGGACTGAGGAGTGAGGAGTGATAAGATAACCAATAGTTTCCCTAAAAGAAAGTGTACATATTTTGGTTGAATAAATGATGGAAATGTCGTCTCTCTCCTCCTCACATGGGGCAGGTGGTTGGTCTGTGCCTGATTGGTTGAGTTGGGATTTGTATTGCCATTGGCCCTTCCTCCCTGCCCCTACCTACCTATATTTTATGCTCTCTGCTGTGGTCCCTCTTTAGTCTTTGCTCTGCATTTCATTGTGCCATGTGATGCTCTCTCCTGCCCAAACATTTCCCTTTCATTCCTCCCATAATTAATTAATTTTCTCTTCATTTTAGTTCATACATAAATTTATATGGTATAATATCAACAAATATTTCTATGACCGGTTTGTCTATGCTCTTTGCTCTTGTTCATTTTTAACTGTGTGATGTCTTTGTATCCTCTGCCTTGTTATTGTTAATGCCAAGCGACTTTATTTTTAAAAGGCATAATGCTAAAAAAATATTCATAACGTTTGATTGAATAATCATTTTAGTTTTTATTCTTTTTAAGCAATTTAACCACCAACGTTTCATTTTAGGTCAAAATGACCCCTATACGGATGAAAACTATTAGTCAACTAATGCTAAATGACTTGAAATGACATGTCAAACTTACATGACACTGCACGCCGCGATAGCAGTGTCATATAGACAAATATACTGACTTTATAAAATGACTCATCAATCAAAAAAAGATTTTATAAATTGTATAAAATATAGAATATTTTTCTTTTAACGTGTCACTCTGTCAAGTCATTTCAAGTTGTTTATCGTCAGTTGACTAATAGTTTTCATTCATGGACGGGCCATTTTTGACCCAAAATGAAACATTGAGGGATAAATTGCTTCAAAAAAAGAATATGGGCCAAAGTGATTATTCAGTTAAACGTCAGGGGCATTTTTTTGTCATTATACCTTTTCAAAAATGTCTCTAACGTTTGGTTGAATAGTCACTTTGGCTCCTATTATTTTTGAAGCACTTTAACCCTCAATGTTCATTTTTAAGTCAAAATGTCCCTTCATAGATGAAAACTGTTAGCCAACTAATGATAAATGACGTGACAAATTTACATGACAGTGCACGCTAACATAGCAAGGCCATATAGACAAAGGTACAAGCTCGGCATAATGACACATCAGTTAAAAAATAGTTTTATAAAATTATATAAAATATAACATTTTTCTGCTGATGTGTCGTGCTGTCAAGTCATTTCAAAATTTTATCGTTAGTTAACTAATAGTTTTTATCTATGAAGTGACCATTTTGACCTAAAATGAAATGTTGAGGGTTAAACTGCTTCAAAATAAAGAATACGAGACAAATGGCTATCCAGTTAAACATTACACTATTTTTGACATCATGCTAATTTGTTTTGAATAGTTTTAAAGTGATTATAAGGTAGCATTTATTCATATTTGTTCTTAACCCTTCAATAAGGTACGTACACCTTGTAGGAAAAAATTTTATTAAACTCGAATTTTTAAGATGAACATCATTTTTTTTATAAATAAACTTTGATTTGGTGTAATTGTATAAACGATATTTTCATATTTAGTTCAAACGATGATATGATAAAATTGTTCTTTAAATTTCTATGAATATTTTTAATTTAATTTAGTCTTTCTAGTATTAATTTTTTTATTTTAACTTTTAAATTTAAGATTTACGGCTTTGTCTCTGATTAATATATTATGAAATGCCATTGTTTATGTTTGATTATTACGTGCACTAGTAATTATGTTCATCTAAAATGAAAAGAACTAGAGTTATTGTTTTTCTTTTTTGAATTGAAGAGTTATTGTTTTTAAATATGTACAACTGGAATAAAGTTATAGTTTTATTTGTTTACTTGAATCGATTTTAAAGTTTCATTGGACTAACTATATTAAATCGAAATTTATATATTATATTACACATTTAATCTAAATGAGTTACAATCAATTTACACCGTATAAAATTATTTAATTTTACATTCTTTTAGACCGATGATAAATAGATTACTGATATTAATTTTTCTTGTTCTTCTTTTTAACTCTTTGAAAATGTGTATACACCTTGTAGATAAAGTGGTTCCAGCCCGTGTTTCTTAGAATGAACATCATCAGTTTTTCCACCGGGGCACTTATTGGATTCATCCTATATTATTTTTAATTATTTTAAATATATTTATAATATATAATATATGAAATCAAATCCAAACTAACCCACAACATTATTTTTCACACCACAACCCATAATTTGATTAATTAAACTAAACTATGGAACATATCAAAATTTATTGGTTCAATTAGGTTAATTTTAATAAAAATAAGATAATCAATTCGATTTTTAAGATTAAAATCGAGCAAGTCAATTGACGTACCCCTACTGAGTATCGAGTAATGCCTTAGCAACCTTTTAATTAAGGATGTTAATGGGTCGAGTTAAGTCAGGTTTTTAGTTGACCCGCATCCGACATTTTATGATCTTTTACCTAGTCCAAATTTAACCTGAATTTTAAAGTAAAAATTCGAACCCGATTTCAATCTAGCATGAAATAATTAAAATATTTTTTATTTATTTTTATTCGATAAAATAAGGAGTTCATTGAAAAATACAAACAAAGATGATGCATTATAATAATTATCTCATTCTTATTAGACAAAATAGAGAGATAGTTGAAAATATATATAAAGAGAGGGGCATTATAGTAACTACACCTTAACATTTAGAATAAAATTAAACAATTAACTCGAATCCAATCTTGATCTGGCTTGACATAAAAAAAATTTAATTCGATAAAATAGGGAGTTAATTGAAAAAAAATATACAAATAAGGATGATGCATTATAATAATTATTCCATTCTTATTAGACATAATAGTGAGATAATTGATATATATATATATATATAAAGAGAGGGGCATTATAGTTACCATACCTTAATATTTAGAATAAAATTAAACTATTATTTTGGGTTGGTTATTTTTTTTACCTTAAACCTAACCCGACATCATCTTCAAAAACTCGACCCTATATAGGGTCGGGTTGAAACCCGTCAAATTTGGATTAAATAGTCATCCCTACTTTTAACAAAATGAGGGATAAAAGGATGGTAAAAATTAAAAAAACTCATATTTAGCGAGTTTTGATCCAACCCAATCTGATAGGGTCAATTTTTTTTTGAATTTTTAATTTTCGAGATCAGGTAAAAAACCCGCCCGACCCGTCCATTGGCATCCATAATAATCGGGAATCTCACCTTGTAGTGTTGGAATTGGGTGAAAAATCATGTGATCAACATGTCTTAAAAGTTGCCACATGATATAAGGTACACATGTTATGGATATTGTCCGAAGTGGGAACACTTTTTCCTTGTTTTTCAAGTCCTTGATAGTCTCGAAAATGTGGAAACAATCCTAATCAAATCTTGGGTGTAATCTCAAGTATCTTAACGTATATCTAACATATCTAATTTGTTTGGCGTAATGCTCAGCTTTATCCTACATGTATGCCAAAACGTATTTACGTTGGGAAAAAAAACATGTCCGAATTTTCACTTACCAATGAAAAGGAATCATGTCTCTGTCATACTCATATAGGCTGTTCCATTTCTTAATGAATACGACAACTTCCACCCTCCTCCACTTGCATATACATATCATTACTTTTTTAGATCTTTAAATTTTCATGGAATGAAGATTTTATCAGCAGATCTAACTTATATTATCCTGAATTAATTATTCTTAAGAGTGAAGATTGTGTGATTTAAAAGTAATTAAACATAAGAAGATATATAAACATGCAAATAAGGGTTTAATTCTGTTGATTCATTCAATCGTGTTTAAAACTTTGATTTTTCTCAAATAAAATCTTATGTATGGTGTAAATAATTTTAAAAGATCAACTCGACTCGACAATAAATATAATCAGAACTTAATACAACTACCCATCACTAGAATGTCCCGGACTCGAAAAAATGTAAAAAAAAAAAGTTGTCTAAATAAAAAATATAGCATTGTACCAAAAGGGAATGGGTCCAAGCCCAAAAATGACAAGTTTTTTTTTCTTCCACTCATTAGAAACCCTTTTCCTTTGTTTTCTTATGGACTATTTCTTTCACTTACAAGCATCCTTTTCTCTTGGTTTAAACCGATTTAGGAATTGAAATATATATTACTACTTTTTTATGTAATCATCTGTATTTAATTTATTTAATGATCAATTTAAATATGATATTGTAAAATATTTATTATATAAATGATATTTTTTAATTTAATTTAATTCATTCATAATATTAGAATTCAAATTTATAATATCATCTAAGTAATTTAGTGACACATTATACTAAACCAACTAGTTGTCGGTAATATACATATATTACTACTTTAATATTACAACTTGAAAACTTAATCATGAATGGTGAGACTTGTAATTGATTGCATTGGACCATTACCACTTACCAAGATTCCCTAGACGGCTAATCGTTGCCCATACATTTTTTTTCCACTTTTTTAGGTGTAAAAAAAGTAATTATTCCATGAACATGCGGTGGTAACAAAAATATTTTCACAAATGTTTTAGTTTTAAAAATTTTGTTTAGGGTTTAAGGGTAAGAGTGTTGAATTTAGGGATGTAGTTAAAATTTAAAGTTTATAAATTAAAACTCAAATCTCTAACTATATTATTCTAAAACCTAAACCCTAACTTTTAAATACTAAATTTCAACCATACATATTAAATTCTAAAACCCCTACCCTTATAGAAACTTTTCCTTTCTATCGTCATCCCAAAAAAACCAAACCAATTTTAATTCGGGTAAAGTCAAACAAACATATTCAGAAATGTGGGGTTAAGGTTTGTATTGTAAGTGAGTTGGTAAAAACAAAAGCATGTGGTTGGAGCTTGGAGGGCATGCAATTCCCAAACTGCAGAAGGTGACAATGTGGACAGCCCTGAAATATCATGTAACCAACCAGACACCAAGTTGCTAGAAAGTAGAAACAATCATAAGAGATTTGAACCCATATGCTTTGTACTTTAGCACAATAACCTGCTTTAATGAAATAGAGGCAGAGGAGGACACGACAGAGATTGAGAAGATATGTGTTCCATTCCATTTGGACAATATCTGCTAATCTATCTACCTAAATACATGTCTGAAAAGGGATAGAAACCCAAGCAATGCAACCGGATCCATGGACCATATAATGGGCTATTTCTGGAACACATACACCTTCTGTTTCAAAGGATTTACATGAAAATAAAATATCCTTGGTGATGTGAAAATAAAAATTTTAGGAGGGGGTTCAATTAAAATTACTTAAAAAAATTTAAAGGGGCCAAATTAGATTTTTTAAAAAATTTAAAGGACTAAATGTGAAAATTTTAAACCGGGGGCAAGGCCCCCACTGGCTCAATTAAAATTTTGTGACAAACAAGGGCTTGGTATAATAACATTTTTAGTCCCCAAAACTTACACATTATATTAATGTGGTCATAGTTCGAAATAATTTAATAAAATTAACTCATCATGTCTAAAAATTGTATTAGTGAAGTGATTGTGACTACTAGAATGCTACATTAAGATCATAATGAGTCTATTTTATTGGTCTGTCAAATGTCCAGTAGTGAAGTGAGTGTGTCTGTCTATCTATCACATATGTTGATTATCAGACTGATGCATAATGACATGGAGTGTGGTAAGTGGTTGGAGGGTGTGTCAGTGTTAAAATTTTAAATATGAAAGATTAAGTTTATTGAATTATTTCGAATTAGGGCCAAATTAATATAATGCATAATTTTTAGGGACAAAAATTGTTATTATAATAAGTCGTTTCAATTTTATTGACGGAATGACGTGTTTGTCACAAAATTTTAATTGAGTGACTTGATTATTCCTAAACCCATAATTGAGCAAGTGAATTGTTACTTTTAGAATAAAAGTGACATGTTTGTTCCTAAACCTATAACATATAATTGAGCGATTAAATTATTACTTTTTAGAGAAAAAAACATGTTTGTTCTTACATCTATAATGGAACCTCTAATGAATTTTACTCTATGATAAATAACATTATAAATTCTAGAAAATAAAAATATTCTAACAATTGAAGCCACACATGGACATTACCACAAAAGTATGGCCCAACTTACCACTTGTTTTGCATCATGGTCCTTGTCCCCCACTGCTGAATAGTAACATCAAGCAAGCTTACAATATTATCTGAATCATATTAAATCATTTACATACATTTTCTTTTATCTATAAAAGTTGAAGCATAAAGGCAAAATGCATGGGCTAGATTAGTATGATAGGTTGATATCCATGCAAATCCCATAAGTGAGCATGGAAATGAATCTGACAGATGTTGTTTAGTAGTAATGGAAACAAGAATCTGACCACTAATAAAACTGCAGATGGAACTCAAATTCATTCAAACTGACAAGCCATGTTTTTTTTTTCTAAATACAGGTGTAATTAAGTAATAGTATCTACTCATATTTTTTATTAACTCTTTAACAAGAGACATACACATTCGACGTACATGTGTTCGAATTTGAATTTATTAAGATAAACTTTTTGTTCTTGAACTATTTGTTGGATTTAACTGAGCAGTCATATTAAATGAACAGTGTGAGGAGCAATGAGAGGGTAGTTATGCGAAACAACATCCTAATTCAAGACTAAAAAAAACGCAAGTTTCGAAACTTGTTCAAACAAATTAAAAAATTATCAAAGAAATATAACACTTTAGTTTGTTTAAAATTTATTGTTTTATAATCTTAAATTAAGTTGTCATTCTCTAAATTTGTTTGTAATGGGACAAACAAAACATTGTATAGTAATCTTTTAATCCTTTTTGTGGGGATTACAGTAAGTAAGTACTATTTCGCTTGCCTCATTGTGTGTTGTTAATGGTATATATCTCACTTTCTCTCTCCACTCATTGAATTGCAGCTATTGGAACACTGGAAGAGCCCAAATTTCAACAAACACTTGTTAGTGTGGGATTATCTTTTTTATCTTTCTTTTTTGGATTTGTGAATTCTCTGACTTTGCTCCCTCATACCCATCTCTATAAACCTCTGCTTTCCCATAAGTGTACACCTCTCTCTCTCTCTCCTGCTTGGAAATCTTATCCCCATTTATTAACTTTCCTTTTCATCTTGAACAATCACTGTACTATCTGTTGTAGAAACTAGAAGAAGAAGAAGAAGAAAACACCCATAGGTTACAAAGTATTATATCATTCCAAGTAAGAATCTTTTTCACCAGCTCATAGGTTATGAATTTGATTTTTCTTTTCTTATCACCCCCTATGGGTTAGTTGTTTTGTTGTGTTACAGCTTTTAAGCTCCAGATTTTGCAGTGTTATTTATTTATTTTTTTGATTTGCTGCTGTTTTCAGCTTGGGATTTTAGTGTAATTCAGTTTGATAGATGTTGCTGTTGATTTTGGTTTCATCTATTTGGTCTTTGGATTCTTTGTGTAATTTTGGTTGCATTTTCCTTGTTCATCTTAGCTGCTAATCATCAGTTGCTTGGTTTTAATCTTTTTTATGACTTCCTTAGGCAGTTCTGAATATCTTTCATCAGTTTCATGCCATAATCATTAACTAAACTGAGTATGTATGTATGTATGTATGTATGTATGTATGTATGTATGTCGGTTCTGAGATTAGCCTAGTTAGAATCCCGGGTTTAGTACTATAAATGAGTTACAGCACTTAATCACCTAGTTTTAGTACCATGAATGAATATAAGCACTCAATTTAGTGAGTAAATCAAGTTTCATTCAATTGTCATGTTTGCTGTTTAGTTTGTGTTTGTTTCTCTTTCGATTTCATTAACTTGAAGACCATCGAATTTGTTGCTCATTTATCTGTTAGAGGATAATCGGATCCTTTCCGCCCTCAACGGTACGGTTTGCTCGATTCCGATGGGAAAACTCAGATAAAACTTAGATATGTTTGCTTGTTGAGCTTTACCATCTTAGTAGAATGTGATAATCGTACTTGTGTTCCTGGATTGGTTATGGTCTTATATTCATGTTCGGTCTCTTCAGCTATTTCCAACGATTGATTTTAGGATTAATGCTTAACATACAGTACGTGCATCTATCTTTTTCACTTGTGAACTTTGGTAAATGATCCAATTTTTTGGTATGTGCAGGTGTTGAAGAGCTAACTTATTACTAGTGTAGCAATCCCGTACCGGATATCGAACGGAACAGGCACAAAACTTGCTGATTTACCTGAGAATGACACTGCCAAATCCTGGGTTAGAATTCGAAAACGATTCCGAAGCAAGTAGCCAAGTGGCTTCCTACATATCTGCATCTTCTGATCCCTTGAAGGATACACCGGATGCAGGGTCGGTCTCCCTCGACCTGACTCTGCACTTCAGCGCCACCAATGCCGAGATGAAGAGTGTCACAGGCGAGACTACAGAGAGCAATACCTTGTCAGCCACAACGCCGAGGGTTTTCTCTTGTAATTTCTGCAGGCGCAAGTTCTATAGCTCCCAAGCATTGGGAGGACACCAGAATGCCCATAAGAGGGAGCGGACAATGGCAAAGCGTGCCATGCGGATGGGGATATTATCCGATAGGTATACAAGCTTAGCATCTTTACCCCTTCACGGGTCGATCAAAGCTCATTCCGCCATGCACCAAGGAATCATGCCATCATCCCATAGGCCGTTAGATATGAGAAGCGGAGCACGGTTTGATCAAGGGCATTTCGGAATGCCGATATTCGTGGAAGATGATGATGCAGACTTGATATGGCCCGGGAGTTTCAGGCAGGTGAACGAAGATCAAAATGCCGACACTAACCAGGCTTCGGACTTGGCTCAAAGTTCGAATTTAGGATTTATAGCAATGGCATCACCACCAAGAACAGATACATCCGCACTCGATCTTACTTTGAAGCTCTAATATATATTTTTTTTCTTTCAAGTTTCGTTTTCGGATTCATCTAAACGAAGTACTGATAATGTTATAGCTCACTCTGTACAGTGAGGTGCTTTAGGCAATTGCTTACTTTAAATCCTTTAGTTCTTTAAAGGTATTTATGAAATTTATCCCTTTTCTATGAATATTGAGAAGTTGATTTAGTTATAAGGTAAACATATAAACTTAAACGTTTGATTTTTTTATAGGTTTGGTGACAAAAAAGTCAAATTTTAAGTAATAATTTATACATTCAATTAAAGTTTTGTGACAATCAGGTCACTCTGCTGTTAAAATTAAAACAAACGGTTTGGTATAATAATAATTTTAGTCATGAAAATATATACATTCTATTAATTTGGTAGTGATTTATTTATTATTAAACTAAACTTTATAAGTGTTCTAGTGGAAAAACGGATGATGTTTATCTTAGAAACACGAATTCAAATTATTTTATTTACAAGATGTATGTGCATAAATACTACTTTATAATCACCTTTATATTATTAAAAAAATCATTAACTAAATGACACGTGATGTGATTTTGTGTGCCCTTCACAAAAGAATTTTAGATCTCAATATACTTAATGCCAAATAGTTGTTAAGAAACACAAGTTAGAAAACACAATATATGCTTAGGCCGCACCTTCATAACTTCAAATACGGACAATTATAAGGAAATGCGGACTAATATAAGGTTAAGAAACGACGTTACCGGAAACGTTATAAAATAAATAACAAAATAGGTAAAGCGCTACCGGATATATTGATATAATATAATGTATCCGGTAGAAAATATGAAAAAAATTATAAAAAATTGGTAACCGACAAACTTAAGTTATCGGTAGGTAAAAAAACATAACAAAATCGGTAAAATTACTTAGGTTGTTGATAAGAGTATAAACATATTCGGTAGCACCTAATTTGTTATTAAAGTTTAGCTGATGGGGCCTTGGAAAATCCCATGATAACAAAATCGGTAAAATTACCTATTTTGTTGATAAGAGTATCAACATATTCGGCAGCGCCTAATTTGTTGATAGTTTTGAGCTGATGGGGCATTGGAACATCCCACGATAACAAAATCGGTAAAATTACCTATTTTGTTGATATGAGTATCAACATATTTGGTAGCGCCTAATTTGTTATTAAAGTTTAGCTGATAGGGCCTTGGAAAATCCCACGATAACAAAATCGGCAAAATTACCTATTTTGTTGATAAAAGTATCAACATATTCGGTAGCGCCTAATTTGTTATTATTTTATCGTTTACATTAATATTATAACTTTAAACAAACCAGTTACTAGTGTAACGTAATAGGTAGCGAATAAGTATTGATACATTATTACAAAAGTATCGATATTTTATTAAAAACATTAGAACTGGTTGAAATGTGGCTCGAAAGTATCCATACTTATATAAAAAGTATCGATACTTTCTAGCCATGTGTCAACCGGTTCCATAAAAAGTTTCGATACTTAAATTAAAAGTATGGATACGTAAATTAAAAGTATGGATACTTATATTAAAAGTATCAGTAATTACTTTAATATTATCGATATTTTACTATAATTTATTGCACAACTAACTTTGTCCTAATAAGAAATAAATGTTGTAGCCAGACCGGTTACATTGTTTTTATAAAAGTATGTGTACTTCTATAAAAAGTTTCAATACTTAAATTAAAAGTATGAGTAATAATACTAAAAGTATGAATACTTATATTAAAAGTATCAGTACAATTTTATTTAATCGATTGTATCAATTATATTTATGAAAATAAAAAGTTTCTATGAAAAGTTTCGATACTTAAGGATGAAGTATATTTATGAAAAAAAACTGAAGTCCCAAGTGCTTCAATTACAATTACATATTGAAATAAAAAAATAAAACTAAAAGAATAAAGCCTCCTCAAGTCCTCAATCCTCATCCCTGGCCAGAAAAACGACCTCCATGCCCTCTGCCACCCATGGCACTTGTTCCAGCCTCTCGTTGTGAACTGTGCTGACCAACCATCTTTGCATATGGTCGCATCTCAAACTTGACCCTATAGTTGCCTAATGAACAAAACATGTATGCATAAGTATGAGCAGAAGTGCATCTTGTATAAAAGAAGAAAATGATAGAGAAAACCTTGAGTATGGCGATTGAAGTTGTCGATGTCTTCTTTGGCAGCCATATAACCATAAAGTTGGCGCTGTCTGGCTGGACCATACAAGAAGCCCTGACAACGTTGCCAAGCCTCTCTATCGAAACCTTGGGCAGCAAACTGGGTATGCAGACGTTGAGCATCGAAATAACCTCTTGTCGTGCTCTAAAAAATTAGAAGGCTCATCCCACGATGGCCTTGAGGACCGTATGAATGGCGAGCCTTAACAACAGTATCATAGGACCTGAAATAGTCAAGAAGCTCTTGGTTTCCCATACCAAGCCACTAAAGCAGAAAAATTCAAGACATTAGAAGTTAAGGAATTGTAATATTCATGAAAACATAATTCAAAAGTTATATAACTACCTTCCCATTTGCATCTTGATGAAGCCTTGTGTTCATTATCATCACCATAAGTGGCCAGAGTATTTGTTGATTCGCTTCCTCATTGTTTGAAGGCGGGGGGCAGACAATAGCAGCATCATCTCTCAAACCACTCCATTCCCCATAAGCTTGACCTTGAGGAACAACCGAAGTACCCCTTCTACGCAATTCCTCGTCCAATAGCTGACCAAATTGGCGATGGAGTTTGAGCTTTGGTCCGCCTTTGGTTTTGGCATGTGTCACTAGGGACTGATGGCCACGAAACCTGTGAGTGGTACCAGGACCTCCTTGACATGCTGGACACTGCCATTGAGTAAAAGGGTCATTGATTGTGTTCATTCTATCGAAGGTCTCGAAAAAATTATTGAACCATCTGTTGATTTTCATTGTCTCATGGCTTTGTTCCTCCTCTTCATCAGAATTAAAATAGACATCATCATCGCTGTTTGATGATGTCTCGAAATCAAGTTTCCTCTTTTCCAATGGCTGAGGATTGTGACTAGAACCTCTGCTCGAACTCATTCTATATGAAGATATTGAATAGAAGATGGTGAAGGTGAAGGAGAACTGATTATAGAAATAAACGAAGGATTGAGTATATTAAGTTGAAGATGTTGTAAAGAGTAAAGAGAATCGTTGTTAATTTATAGAGAATCTCAGTTGGGAGGAAAAGTGAGAAGGCACAATGCCTGTTTATGAAGGTACATGAACATGAAATGGTGCATGTGATACAAGTGAAAATACACGAAACTGAAAAGGCAGATTCGTTTTTGGGGGGTATCGAAACCAGCTTTATACAGGATGAGCAGTAAACAGTGCATGTGATACAAGTGAAAAGACATAACATTGCAATGCAAAATTGATGTAGTCAATAATGAAAACGGTAACAATCAACCGGAAACATTGATGTACTCAATAATGAAAACGGTAACAATGCAACCGGAAACATTGATTTTTTTGCAAAAGTATTGATAAATTTAATCATAGCGGGAAAAAAGTATCGACACTTTGTTTCTAGTAAGCTATGACAATCCTTTTTTTTGAAAAGTATCGATAATTTTGTTCGTAGAGGGAAGAAAGTATCAATATTTTCGAGCAAATTTGCTACCGGAAACATTGATTTTTTTTACAAAAGTATCGATAATTTTAATCATAGTGGGAAAAAGTATCGACACTTTGTTTCCAATAAGCTATGGCAATCCTTTTGTTTTGAAAAGTATCGATAATTTTGTTCGTAGAGGGAAGAAAGTATCGATATTTCCGAGCAAATTTGCTACCGGAAACATTGATTTTTTTCAAAAGTATCGGTAATTTTATTCATAGCGTGAAAACAATATCGACACTTTGTTTCTAGTAAGCTATGGTAATCCTTTTTAAAAAAAAAGTATAGTGGGAAGAAAATATCGATATTTTCGAGCAGATTTTCTACCAGAAACATTGATTTTTAAAAAAATATCGATAATTTTACTCATAGTGGGAAAAAAGTATCGAAACTTTGTTTCTAGTAAGCTATGACAATCTTTTTTTTGAAAAGTATCAATACTTTTGTTCATAGAGGGAATATAGTATCGATATTTTACTATCATTTATTGCACAACTAACTTTGTCCTAAGAAATAAATGTTGTAGCCAGACATCAACCACTATCAACCACCACCACCTAATGAAATTGAAAGCAACACACAACTCCTGTTTGGACCACTTCCACCGATCGTGTTTACCAAAATAGACGATACTCCATCCAACGATGTTCATTCAAGCGGGGAGGGGCATGCAATATTGACCGTTGATGATTCAGAACGGTTGCTCGGTCAGCTCTTTTCTTCACGTGAGGAAGCTTGGGATTTTTTACAAGGAATACGCTAGGAAACATGGTTTTAGTGCACATCGAGGAACAACACGACTGGATACGGAAGGGAATGTGAAGACACAAGAATTTTGTTGTTCAAAAGAAGGGTTTCGGTCATCCAAAGTCCATACTGTTTATCGTCAACGTGCTCATATGCCAGTCACACGAACAAGATGCAAGGCGAAAATCGTTGTCACAACAACAAATACAAATGATCAGTGGGTTCTAAGTAAGTCTTTTCAGGAACATAATCATGCATTGTGCACACATGTTATGACACCATTTATGCGTTCAAATAGAGCTGTGAGTGAGGCTGATGTGGCTGAGGCAACAACATTGAAAGATGTTGGTGTTGGGACATCACAAGTAATGAATTATTTCATGAATCAAGCAGAGGGTTATCAGAATGTTGGATTTACAAGTAAAGACATCTACAATGCACTTGAAAGAGGTAAAGCAAAGGAAATCGTCAATGGGGATGTGAATGCACTAATTTCTTACTTTGATTATAAGAAAGAAGATGATCCGGGGTTTTTTATGACATACTCAACAGATGAATTAGGGGCATTGCATAATCTTATTTGGGCTGATTCAACATCGAGATCAGATTACACTTGCTTCGGTGATGTAATTGCGTTCGACACAACGTAAAAAGGTAATTTCTATGGACGACCAATTATGCCTATTGTCGGTGTCAATCATCACCATAGCACAATAGTATTTGCTACTGTAATCATCGCTGACGAAACGACTCAATCATTCGAGTGGGTGCTACGTAATTTTTTACAAGCCATGATGAATAAATCGCCTCTTTCAGTTGTCACCGATGGGGATATGGCAATGCAGAGGGCTATCAAATGTGTTATCCCTTTTGCTAAGCACATATTATGTTCTTGGCATCTTTCTCGCAATGCACAAGCTAACATTGGTGACAGCAAATTTAGCACAACATTTTCTAGATGTTTGGGTTCCTGGTGGACAATAGAAGAATTTTATCTTGAATGGTCTGCAATGATTTTAGAATTCAATGTCGGAAAGCATCCATGGGTGATTAAGAAGGGAAATACTCGAAACTTATGGGCTCAAGCATATCAAATCGGTCATTTCTTTGGGAATATTCGATCCACACAAAGGAGTAAGTCCTTGAATGCTTCACTAGCACTTGCACTAAAAAAGAAGAAGACACATGTAGACGTTGTTCGTGCAATTGAACAAGGTATTAGTAAAATGCGTGTCAACGAGTTGAAAGCGAATTACTTAAGTTCCCAGACAAAGCCCTTCCAGATCACTAAACTGATTGACCTAGAAAGCCATGCTTGTGAAATTTATACGCGGGAATCATTTCGGCTCTTCTAAGACAAACTGCAAGAGGAGACCTTGTACCGGATTGAGGAACAAATTTAGTCCTTATCAGATGAATGTCAAAATTTTGTTTTGTCAAAGTACAAGGAAAAGATCAAGAGATTTCACATATGTTTTGACGTCGTTTCGGAAATCGTCACATACTCGTGTAGGAAATTCGAGACCGTAGGAATTCCATGTTGCCTTCAACTACATGTTTTGAAGCACTTGGATTACACATCTCTTCCTAAGTCTTTGATTATAAGTAGGTGGACTAAGGATGCGAAGGCTTCTGCACCAAGTTTCCTTGACTTCAATGTACCACCAGAAGTTATGCAAATGGCACGGTTCGCTTCCCTACGTGCAACGCCAAGTCGTTTATGCTACATTGCCGCAAGAGATGAGATGAAAAGACTAACTGCCGAATTTGAACACTCTTTTGGTTTGAAAGATTCAAGCAACCGAAGCAATTTTGTAAATGGCGTTCGCGACCCTAAACGAAGACAAGGAAAGCGAAAAGAAGTCCAGAAGAAGAAGGTCCAGAAGAAAAGTAGGCACTGGAGGTTCTGCAACGTTGAGGGACATAACAAAGTAACATGTCCTAAATTAAAGCTCAGTTTGGAATCGTTTACACAACCTACACCAACAGAATTTTTTGATAACGTAACGGAATGGTCGTACGAGCTCGCAAATAATGATTATAATGTGAGTTACTATGTCTATTCTACAATTATGTTTTAAATTATTAATGATTATTTATAATTTCAATCTCTCCATTACGTCTCAGGGCAACGAGGACATTTGGAATACTGCAAGTACCGATCAACAGACATTGTAACTATCATAACATCTGGTATGTATCCGACATACATTGTAACAAAATATCTATAATTACTATATATTATCGGTGAGACTTGAATGTATCCGATACATATAACAAAATTTTTGCTAACATTGGTAATAACATACACCAATATATAAATCAAGAATGTTAAATATATAAATCAAATAAAATTCAAATTTGTAAAGGGTTATTTTTGACAAAGTCCCGAACATTAGGCTCCTTCGCCAACTTTTCCAAATATTCTCGGATGCTTCCGCTTTTTTCTGAGGATATATATAAATAAGTCAAATTAGCAAACTGTCAACCTGTTCAATATATTAATAAACCAATCGAATAAGTCACATATGTAACTATCATACCTAAAGCATTGTCGTTCAAAGATGAACCGTCATAGGGATGCGGACATATGTAACTGTATTGCTATACATAAAATGTCAATTAACAAATGTATGAACATATACCTTAAAAAATATGCATGGCAAAAATATATATAACTCACTGGATTATAAATCATTTTTTTCTGTAGAATCATCCACCAACATTGTATTTTCCGAGTGGAATTGAGGAAACTCATTCCAAACGCCATGCAAATATTTGCAGAAGGTGAATTCCTCTTTCCGTTTGCACTTTGCTTGATCCCGTTTATAGAAAATTGTGAAACATCAATTTGTAAGAATCATAAACAAATACAATTATCGAACGCAAAGAAGATGCATCTTACCCAGATGAATATATATTGGGCATACGATACATGTAGTTGGTTAAGAGCAAGATCAATGTTATGCCTGAAATTGTTAACAATTACCACGAGAAACATCAAATTGGTTAAGAGCAAGATCAAATTGTTAACAATTAAAATCTTAACGGTGCTTACATCAACTTCGATGACCAAATGACAACAACAAAGTTCTCTAAACAAAAATGGATAAATTCTAATACACCTGGCCTCATTATAACATCTACAACATAAACAAAAATTCAACCACAATTGTATGTTTATAGGTTAAAACATCTGTAAACAAATTTGAAACCATTTTATTACCTCTGGGAGTTTGTTTTGTATAATAGGCAAGGACTCCATTGGCATAAAAAATGACAAGTTTTTTGGCAGTCGGTGTTGCAGAAATTATATACCTGTCCGAGTCTTCATGATCATCATCTGAACTGTCAATCTCTTCATCATTCACCTCTTCATTCACCACTGGATTCTCCACTTCTATTATAAGCATGTCAATAGTTAATTAACCACATGTAAATAATCAATTTAAAGCATTGCCATACCTAAAGCTTTGTCTTTTCTTTGAAGGCATTGATTACGAAAGTTGGAGAAGTCATCACGTAGTGATGAAATATCTGCTCGCATTTGCCCGATTTGGTCATTAATCACGCCTACAAGAGAATCAAAATGCTGGCGGAAATTAACTATGTAAGCCATCACTGACTTCATCGTAATCACCCCTTCGATCTTATCTTCTTCCATCGGCTCGTGGATTTCTTCTTCAACGTTTTCCATTTGGTCGTTGTCTTGTTCCACTCGAATGCCAGATTTGTTTATCCAACCGACATTTTCAATAAATTTGTATCCCGCTTTAGTCAAGGATAACATGTCGATCTTCCGGATAATCGAAGAGGGTAGTCAAGATTGAATTCCACTCCTTGCTTCCTCAATATATGGCTAATTACACATCCATATGGTAGTGAAGTTGTAATGGAAGCACCCTTTTTGACTATATTAAGAATTGTCTCATAAATCAGTTTTGCAATGTTTAGAGCGGTTTTTGATGCAAACTTAGACAACCACCAATAATCACTATCTCGAATTTGTGAAAAATTTCAACCGGAAGGCTGAAGAAACCAAGTCACAAGAAGGTGGAACAATCTGCCCTCCACACCAAGATTAATGAGGCTATTCCGATCCACACGTTGAATGGTAGGATCTAAAACATGTTCATCGGAATCTCCTATATTCTTAACACCTATACCATCAGCAATAGATTTCAGATCTATATATATCTCTTTCCCCATGACATAAGTCCTAATTCCTAATATTTCGTCTGTAGTAGGCTAGCAGTGTAATGTAGCATTGCTGTAGAAAACTCTAACAAGATTAAGGTAATATTTTGGTTCTACACCAAGCAATTCAAGCCATCCCTAATTTGTAAATTTGTAAATGTCTGTTTAAAACCAAATTTGTTTTTCTCATCGAAGAAGAAGTCCATGTCAATAACACGTTCTGGACGAATCTTTCTTGTTTTGAAAATGCGATCATATTTCAGTTTCTCTTCCTTGCTTCTAAAGTTTTGCGTATCAAACGACATACTTGCTTCAGAAGAACTTACTTGAGCAGCATACCTTGAATTAGAAGAATAAGACTTTAACTGAGAAGAACTACGTCTCGGACGTTTGGGCGCCATTTTTTTGCTTGAGAAGAACTGTTATATGCAAAAGAAGAATGGTTACTCCCAAATTGTTCAAATCCTTAACCCTAAATTACGCAAAAATACCATTAAGTTACCTGCAAATCTGATCGTAGTAATCGTCGGAGTTGATTTTATAAGCAGCTTGAACGGTGCAATTTATCTAAACGGTGGTAATCATCGTTGGAGTGGAAGAGATCTCTGGTATAATATCGATAAAATTAGGAAAATGAGGATTTAAGTTTAGGGCTGGGTTAAAGAGAAATCACGCCTAAAATTCAAAGTCAGAGCGCTACCTAATACTTTGACAAGTATACCGGTAACATTGATGTAGTCAATATTGAAAACGGTAACGTTGCAACCGAAAACATTGATTTTTTTTCAAAAGTATCGATAATTTTGTTCATAGAGGGAAAAAAGTATCGACACTTTGTTTCTAGTAAGCTATGACAATCATTTTTTTTCAAAAGTATTGATAATTTTGTTCATAGAGGGAAGAAAGTATCGATATTTTCGAGCAAACTTGCTACCGGAAACATTGATTCTGATAAAAAGTATCGATGATTTTAATCATAGCAGAAAAAAAGTATCGATACTTTGATTCCAGTAAGCTATGTCAATCCTTATTTTCAAAAGTATCGATAATTTTGTTCATAGAGGGAAACAAGTATCGACACTTTGTTTCCAGTAAGCTATGACAATCCTTTTTTTCAAAAGTATCGATAATTTTGTTCATAGAGGGAAAAAAGTACCGATATTTTCGAGCAAACTTGCTACCAGAAACATTGATTCTGTTAAAAAGTATCGATAATTTTAATCATATCGGGAATAAAGTATCGACACTTTGATTCCGGTAAGCTATGTCAATCCTTATTTTCAAAAGTATCGATATTTTTTTTATCATAGTGGGAAGAAAGAATCGATATTATCGAGCGAAATTGCAACCGGAAACATTGATTTTTAACAAAGTATCGATAATTTGTTTTTATATCGGGACAAAAGTTTCGACACTTTGTTTCACGTAAGCTATGTCAATCCATTTGCTTTCAAAAGTATCGATAATTTGATGCTAACATTTATAGTTTCATAACATATAAACTTTGTTAAATATGTACATAATTTACAACAACCTAACTGTACATACAACCTACATTCACATTACAACATAATTTACAACAACCTAACTGTGATAAATAACTACATACAAAATTATCTTAATTCAACAATTATGGAATTTATAGTTTCATAAGAATTACTTTTTCATATGTTTCAGGCAACCATTTGTGAACTGGTCTCTCCTTTTATTACCTTCGTGACTTTTGAGATCGTTTAAAATTCTCATACGATCCCATTCCTCAACAACCTACATTCACATTAGAACATTTTGTTACCACATCATTCAATGTAAGAGTACCCAAATTTTATTTTAAAAGTCCTTTTCAGGCCACTTACCAAATCATCCGTTGATCTCCCATCAGCAATAGCTTCCATCCACATAATCACATACATTCTGCAATCATCTCTGTTATAACAGTTGATTGCCGCAAATGTCAAATAGTTAACCATGATAAATATTTGACTTATTAAATACTCAAATTTCATACCCGTTCGTTTGTTCCTTCGTCTTACGGTCCACTAATTTTAAATCCATCACTGGGACCTTCATCTTCTCAAATGCATCAACAAAGCTCGCGTCCTTATTATATTTATCTAAACATCTCATCTGCGTCAAAAAATTATTAAATTAGATTACAAAGAAATTATGCATTATAAATTACAAAATTTATCGACACATACCAATTGCATGTAATTTTGCACTCTTGTCTTGTGCCGGTAAGATGAATTTAGACTATCAAGAACCGCTGCTACACGCTCAACCATATCCAACACCAAGAGATACCAATGACTCTTGCTATCATTTATTGCAAAGAAGATCTACAATAAATGTCACACCCAAGACAAGAAATTAGAACATTTATTGTAATTATTTACATACAAAACAACATGTACGCAAAAATATCTTACCGTGTCACAATCGTTCATTTTATTATAGTCTACCAATATGCTACTCCAAAAGCTTACAACAGTCGACGCATCTTGATTATCCTCTAACAACGATGACTGCATTTCCAAATAAATCACTATTAATTGACCAGCCATAGGCATAACACAACTTTTCAACATGTATAATTTTAACTTACCACAAAGTTGTATGGAAAATAGCAAATCTTATGGTTCCCTAATCTCTTCTTCATCGACTCGTCAGCCAACAACCATCCGACCAAATCAATAACCTGACCGAAAACCTATTTACTAGGTTTTAACGACGCAACGTCGCCTACTGTGGCGTGTTGGTTTCCGAAATCTATGACAACATCCCTATATAAACAATTTTTTGGATTAATTTTTTCACATAAATATTTAAATATCACTCACAAAGCAATATATATTACTTACCTATCATCTAATAACCCACTATTCCATACATACTCACACATTGCACCCTCCATTGAACCAATTCCTTTTGGTATTCTGACATTTTCAACCTACGATATTGATTATAGATATTAGCCACAACACGATAATCAAAATGGAAGTCAATTTCTTTTATTCATTTTACCTTCTGCTTTTTCTTCGGTGCACGACACTCTGAATCCAGATATGCATCTATGACATTATCCGGTGTTCTCATATTTGGATCGTGGACTTCTATATTTTCCTTCCTCATACTCAATTCTTTCACATTTTCTTCATCATATTTTTTAAGTTCATCATATTTTTCCTCAACATAACTCCTCATTTGTTTCATTTCAGAACTTAAAATTTTCCCCTCATCCATTTTTTTTCTACCACTCCAATCACCCCCTCCAACTCACCCCTCAATTACACCACTTCTTTCACCACTCCATCAACCTTTTCCCCTAATTCCCCCTTAATGTTCTCAATTGCCTCTTCGATTCTGGATTGTCTTTGTAAACAATCAGAAACGGCTTTTTTAAGCTCCGCTAACTCAGACATCAAAATGTCATATTTACTTCCCCCTTCTTCCTTCTGTTTCACCTTCTCTTCTACCTTCTCCTCTTCCTCCTCGCCAATAACCTTCAAAAATAAATTACAATATTAGAACATCTTTTTAAGTCCTTACTAATATATAAATACTTTTATTACCCTTATTTTCTTTTTCGGTCTTTCTAACTTTAACTTTGCCATCACTCGGGCGACTTCTTTCTTGCCCCATGCAATGATGCGTGCCACTCCGGTTCTTTGGAAGGTCGGCACACTTGAAGAATCAGACCAAAAATCAAACAATGCAACCTGCATTTATAATAAACTTTATCATTTTCTATAATAACTATACTTACAAAGTTTTCTAAACCAACACATCCTTCAACTCATTTACCTCTAAGACAGCTATGCACCCTTTGAGGTATGTGGGGATTTCAGCCTTCTGAAAGCTCTTGATTGCATCAAATAATTTCTCATTGACAAATGAGGCCCAATTTAATTCACCTTTCAACCCAGACTCGCAAATCAACTTCATATATTCCTTGCTCGGGGATGTATCACCCGTTGGACAAAGAAATACTCCGACAAGGTACAATAGTACCCGAGCCTTCAGATGATCCCCATCATACTTGTCGCTTTTAATATCATCCTCGAGTGTAGCATATGTCATCTTAGACTTTAAGCCATACTTGTTCACAAGTTTTTTCCAGTCCTCCCTCTTAATTACTTCTTGCACACTCTTCCCTTTATTTTCTAGCCCCAATACAGCTTCAACACATCGGACACCAAAATGAAAAGAATATTTACCGTATCGAACTTCACACTTTTGCAAATCAAATTCTCCCATCAACAATCGACACAATTCCTTCCGAATTGGTCGGTCCTTCAATCCAATCAGAGATCCAGACCCCATTTCTTCCAACACTTTGACTTTATCCTTCACTTTCAAGTCTTCTATTATGTGGTGAACTCGTTTTATGCTACACCTTGTCGACACTTCCTAAATTATTTACATATAATGTTAGAGTTTTTATATATCATTTATCAAAGTATTTACAAGTTTAACGAATACCTTCTTCTCAATGTTTTCATGTGCTTTCCTCGAAGCCGAATATTTTGCTCTCGCCTTTGTGGACAACTTCATAAATGGTTCCTTCTCAGTATCACCCATCGAGTGTCATTTCTTCACCACCTCTTCTATCACCTGAAACTTATGCATAAATGTTTCTTAATCAAAATATTAAAGCTACATAATACTCATTATAAATTCAGTTTACATACCGAACTGCTTTTGTAAGTACCACATTCCTTCATCCTTTGCACTTCATTCATACTGTCATGATAGGAAATTTTAAATGTTCTTAAATACTTTAATCCAATTACCATTTCAAGAACAAGTACACAAATACATTGATACTTACTAGAAGTACATATATTGACCCATTGGTTGCTTTCTATTTTCATCAGTTTCAATACTCTCCGGCTCCATTTCAATGTCATCTTCACGAACAACATTTTCATGATCCATTTCAATGTCATCTTCACGAACAACATTTTCATGATCCTTTGCACTCATCTTATAGTAACCGCTTGAGTTCTCTGAAAAAAATATCGATATTCATTTTCTACCGACAATATCAATTTCTACCTATAAGTTCTCTGAACAAAGTACCGATATTTATTTTCTACCTATAATTACAATTTCGACCTATAATCGATCCGAAATCCTATTTTACTTCAAAATCCCTAAACCCAAAACCTTAACCCCAATTTCCGAATACTACATTACTAAAAAACTAGGGTTTCGACAACATACATTTCCTTTCGATTCTGATACACAACGACTTCAAAAACGCCTCCCTTCTATTTCGCAGCAACCAAAATCGGTTCGATTTCAAATACTCTCTTAGGTTTTCTGTAAATGCAATGCAATACAAGGATTGTATTAGAGTAGATACTTTTTAACTGGTTATATCAATTATATTTAATCGATACAATTCCCCAAGTGTCGATACTTTTTTTGAATTGTGTCGATTCTTTCGACCCCTTTTCGGTTTCAAAATCCTTTTAAATTACTAATGTACTGATTCTTTCGTACATGTTCTTACAATAGTATTGACACCAAACAAACAATCCGGTAACGATTTGCCGGTTACATTATATGAATTAATAATGTAACCGGTTATGTCAAATTTGCTTCTATTTTACCGATTCTTTTGTACATGTTCTTACAAAAGTATCGACACCAAACAAATAATCCGGTAACGATATACCGGTTACATTATATGTATTAATAATGTAATCGATTATGTCAAATTTGTTTCTATTGTACCGATTCTTTTGTACATGTTCTTACAAAAGTATCGACACCAAACAAACAATCCGGTAACAATTTACCAGTTACATTATATGTATTAATAATGTAACCGGTTTGGCCTTTTTTTTACCGGTTATGTCAAATTTGCTTCTAAAGGATATATACTTTTTATTAGTACTGTGGAAACAGAATCGATACTTTCGAGCCCTTTGTATCGATAAAATTGTATAAATAGTTACAAAAGTATATGTTTTTTCGATACTTTTTTCAATTAATTACAAAATACTGTGCACAAAGTATCGATATTTTCGATACTTTTTTCAACCGGTTACATTGCTTTTAAAAAAATATCAATACTTTTAAAAAAGTATAGATACTTTCGAAATTATCAACAAAATAAGTAATTTACTCAAAATTATCAAGAAATTAGGCGCTACCGAATATGTTGATACTCATATCAACAAAATATGTAATTTTACCGATTTTGTTATCGTGGGATTTTCCAAGGTCCCATCAGCTCAAAATTATCAACAAATTAGGCGCTACCGAATATGTTGATACTCTTATCAACAAAATAGGTAATTTTACCAATTTTGTTATCGTGAGATTTTCCAAGGCCCCATCAGCTCAAAATTATCAACAAATTAGGCGCTACCGAATATGTTGATACTCTTATCAACAAAATAAGTAATTTTACCGATTTTGTTATCTTTAACTGGTCACGCCGTATATTAGCCGTATATTAATCGTCTTACAGCAGAACTACCCCTTCAAATACCCATATTTATTAGAATCAAAATCTATTTTTTCATTTTATGGGTCGATAATCTACTTCAAATCTTTTTCTAGTTAATTTTGTATATCAGAAAAAATCATATATCTCAATTTTTAGGCAATAAAAATTATTAGATGGACCAAACTCATCTCGTCATCCGTGATTTCAGCTAATAAAGTTCATTCATGTCATTTTTACCCAATGTGAATCTTTATCTTTTTCCTACATACAAAAAAAGAATAGATAATTGTTTAATTTTTTTTCTTTTTATATGAATGGACTTTATTGGCTGAGACCACAAATAATATAGTGAGCCGTCGATCTAATAATTTCTCCTGGGCAATGGCTTACTTTAAATCCATCGGTTTTTTTAAAGGTATTTATGAATTTTATCCCTTTGTCTGTGAAAGTTGAAAAGATAATTTAGTTATCATTAAACATATAAACTTAAACGGTTGTTTGTTTTTTGAAAAATTAAAATTTATTAATTTTATTAAATGAAGATATAGTCGAAATTACAATGAAAGTTCACAACTTAATAAACAAAACATTTAAATCCAGACATAATCTTAATAAACAAAATTAGCGTCTCGAGATCAAAAGAAGACCATACAAGGAAAATGTAAGAACATAACTCAAAGACTCGAAATAAAATAAGGATACAAACATCACCAAAATCGACGATGATAGGTAAACCCATCAACAAACAATATAAAAATGCATATTACAATGAAGGTACGTTGACAATAAGGTCATTACCACAACTCAATCGCGAATAAGGAACATTAGATGTAATCGCATATCCAAATCTAGTTCGAGGGTCCGAGACAGGGAGATCAACATCATAATGAAAGGAGTGCCATCATAATCAGTCGTGACGTCGTCAGATCCAACCCTAATAGAAAATTAAAAAGAAAAAAGAAAAAGTGTGCTAAAAGATAGAGAAAAAATGTACTAAAAGGTAGAGTAAAATCGTGCGACAAGAACAAAATAATTTATTGAAAACTGAAAAATAAAATAAACGAAACGATAGATCCCGGCAGTCGGCGACTAATATTAAAATTGATGTCATCGTCGGTATTTAAAGAAAAAGAGGAATAAGAGTGAGCGATTCTATAGTTGAAATAAAAAAAAAATAGTGAGCGGTTCACATCTATTGTTTTTTAAGATATTAAAACGGTTGGTTTTTGTTTTGTATAAATTATTGAAGTGTTGATTTTTGTTAACTTGTTGTACATAGATTGTCAGTTATCAATTTTCGGTCACAAATTTATTGACAAGGTTTAACCGCGTGACTTAATTGAATTACTTTGTCAATTTTCATAAAATATGAGGACTAAATTTCAACAAATTAAAGTAGTAAAATACAATATATGTCACTTAATTTTAGATTTAGTAATAAATATATCAATTCTTTTTTCTAAAAGTAATAATTAATCACTTAATTATAGGTTTGATAACAAGTACATCACTTTTCTTTTAAAAACAACAATTTCGTCACTCAATTGAAATTTTGTGAGAAACATATCACTTAAGTACATGTCATTTAATTATAGATTTGGTAACAAACAAGTTATTTTTCTTCTAAAAGTAACAACTTAGACATTCAATTAAAATTTTGTGACAATTAGGTCACTCTGTTGTTAAAATTAAAATAGAAGGCTTGATATAATAATAATTTTAGTCCTCAAAACATATAAATTATATTAGTTTGGTCCTAGTTCGAAATAATTCAATAAATTTAATTCTTCATATTTAAAAATTCTATTAGTGAAGTGATTATATCTGTTAACAGATGACATTAAGGTCACGATGGGTATGTTTCATTAGTCTGTTAGTTGTCTATTAGTGAAGTGCTTGTGCATGTCGAGCTATCATATCTGTCGATTATCGAGCTAAAAGACAGTAGCATGAAGTGCAGAAAGTGGTCGAAGAGTGTGTCAGGAGGGTGCAATGTCAAAAATTTTGTATATAAATGAAAGGTAAAAAAATTGGGTGGGTGGCTGTAACACCCGGGTTTGGGGGTCGGGTGAATTAAAATAATAAAATATTATTTTAGGCCTCGTGTTTTCAAAAAAAAAGATTTTATGTTGGACTTGTTTTGATTTAAAGCTGAATTCCATGGATTTTAGGATTTTTGAGATAGCCATCTCATTAATGGCAAAGTGGTAAATATTTTGACTTGTAAAATAAAAACACCCTTATTTCACGTGTTTGATATAACATAAAAAGTTAAGGACCAATTTGCAAAACAAATAAATTTTTAAGAACTCTTTCAAGTTTCAAAAATTAACAAAATGTTTTTACAAAATAATGTTTGAAGATTGGATCTCAAAACATTAAGTTTCTCAAACCTTTTTCACGTGTTTCAGAAACAAAATATGCAAAATTGCCCATGCGTATCGATACACTCAGAGTATCGATACACTTGAAACTCACTGTAATTCTTTGTGAACATAGCGTATCGATACGCCTTTCATACGTATCGATACATTGTTCATCTGGGCAAACGTACCGATACGCTTCATCACCGTATCGATACGCTAAGCATAATTTTTGAAAAACAGATTTGACCGTTATAACGTACCGATACGCTTGGTCACCGTATCGATACGCTTTGATGCAACAAATTAAATGGGATTTATAGAGAGTTTGGACCGTATCGATACGCCTACCGTATCGATACACTCTGTTTTCAGGCACAACAGCTAGTTGTTATTTAAACTAGCGTATCGATACAGCCTTGTCGTGTATCGATACGCTGTGCTGGGGAGCTGCCTTAATAGCTGGAAAAATGTTCCCAACGGCTCCTTCAATGATTCAAATGATCCAAACGGCTAGAAACTGATTCAAGGGTATAAATACAAGCTTCATTTCACCAGGAAGGATAACAATACACATTCAAGCATCATCAAAGCAAAAATCCAAACCCTAGAGCTATTCAAAGCTATATTCTTATACCCAACTCTTTGTATTTCAATTTGTCATATTGTATTGAGAGTTTTGGGTTGCTGTAATTTTAAGTGGGTAGACAATCATCCTTTGAGAGGAAATATTTGAGTTTACCAAAATCTTCTTTGTATTTGAGTGGATTAAGCTTGGGGTTGAAAAGCTTAATCGACATTGTAAGGTTTCCTCCTCATCCAAGAAAAGGGGACGAATTCAAGTAGTGAATTGTTTTGGAAAATCCTTAGTGGGAGCTAAGGTAGTGGATGTAGAGTTCGGTTGTTGAACTTGAACCACTATAACCCCTTGTGTCATTTTTATTTTCCAACATTCTCTTCGCAAAATTTTTAATTGCCAATTCACCCCCCTCTTGGCCATTTGCAATTGTTTGATCAACTCAACAATTGGCATCAGAGCTACACTCATTGGAAGGATTACAACCCTCTTGAGTCGATCCTTGGAAAGTTGAAAGTTTGATCAACAACAAGTCAAGCAATGGCATCCACCTCCAACTATGAGTCTCAATCTACCACCAAGCCACCATTCTTCAATGGGGATAACTATCCTTATTGGAAGAATAAGATGAAGCTATTCATCAAGTCTACCGACTATATGGTGTGGGATGTAGTTGAAGAAGGTCCATACATTCCCATGAGAAGAGATGGAGAAAGGCTTGTCCCAAAAATCAAAGCCGAAATGACCGATGATGAAAGAAGAAGGATGCAAGTGAATGACAAAGCTCTTCATGTAATATTTTGTGCACTTGGTCCGGATATCTACTCTAAGGTGTCTTCAATTGAAAATGCCAAGGAGGTTTGGGACACTCTCGAGACAACATATGAAGGGACTAGCGATGTCAAGGAGACAAAGATTGGACTACTCAATCTAAACTATGAAAACTTCAAGATGGATCCCGATGAAAGTGTTTCTCAAATGTTTGATCGATTCTCGGTCATTGTGAACGGTTTGAAGGGTTTCGGCGAAATCGTTCCCGAAGACAAGCTAGTGAGAAAGTTGCTATACTCTCTTCCGGAATCATGAGATAGCAAGAGAACGGCCATTATTGAAGCAAGAGATTTGAAAACTCTCAAACTAGATGCTCTTGTTGGATCTCTACTCACGCACGAGATTATGAGAAAGGGAAGAGAACAAGAAAAGAAAATAATGGAGAAGAAGGAAATTGAAAAGAAGAAAGTTGGAATCGCACTAAAAGCTTCACAACAAGAAAGCGATTCTAGTGAGTATGAAGATGAAGAAATGGCTATGTTGGCCAAACACTTTACTCGATTTATGAAGTCAAATCGTGGAAGAAAATTCATTAGAAAGGGAGACTTCAAGAGTAAAAGCAAGGAAGAAGAGATAGACCAAATTACTTGCTATGAATGCAAGAAATCGGGTCACATTCGTTCCGAGTGTCCTCAATTGAAAAAGAAAAGCTTTGGGAGGAAGAACAAGCTCAAAGCACAAATTGCAACTTGGAGTGATGATGAGTCTTCCGAGGAAGAGGAAGAAGTGGCCAACCTATGTCTCATGGCCATCGATGATGAATCAAAGGTAACCTCTAATTCATCCAATTTAGATTTTTCTATTGAGGAACTTCAAGATGCTTATGATGAACTACAAGAAGTGTATGATGAGTTAGTAGAAAAATACAAGGAGTCCATTTTGAAAAATAAGAAAATAATCTCTGATTTAAAAATTCAAAATGAGACATTTTTAAAAAATAACTCCGAATTGGAAAAGAAAGTTTTGTTTTTAGTTAATCTTTCAAATGATCTTAAAACTAAAAATCTTGAACTTGAAAAACTTCTTTCCGATTTTCAAGATTATCACTCAAAGGAAGTGGATAATCTTAAAACATCTTTTGATATTGGGAAAAAGAATTTTGAGAAAGAAAATCATTTTAAACCCCAATATACAAAAAGAAAATATTTTATACCTAAACAAAGAAATTTTTATAAGCAAACTAAAAGTCATAAAACTAGAAATGTTTGGGTTCCTAAAGAACTTATTATTTCTAATGACTTAAATGCTATTGCTTCTTGGATTCCCAAGGGAACCAAATTGTTAAAGGCTAACACTTATGGACCCAAAATGATTTGGGTACCAAAAACCAAGACCTAAATTCTTTGTTTGTAGGGGGAGCATTGCTTCAAGGCTAAAGCTTCAAGCAAAAATTCTTGGTACCTTGATAGTGGATGCTCAAGACACATGACCGGTGACAAGAGTAGATTTGTGGAAATAACGCCTAAGAGTGGTGGAGTAGTAACCTTCGGTGACAACTCAAAAGGACTCATTGAAGGAATAGACTCTATTGGTAATCACTCTTCTATCTACATTAAAAATGTTTTGTATGTCAACGGTCTTAAACATAACTTGTTGAGCATTAGTCAATTATGTGATAAAGGTTTTAATGTTTTATTTGATAAAAGTGGTTGTAAAATTGTAAACATTAAAACAAATCAAATAATGCTCATAGGACATAGAATAGGCAATATTTACATGGTGCATTTAGATGACATCAATTCATCCTATGCATGCTTAGTTGCACATGATGAACATGACTCATGGCTATGGCATAGAAAGTTAGGACATGCAAGCATGAGTGTCTTAGAAAAATTAAATTCCCTTAATCTAGTTAGAGGTTTACCCAAATTTAAATTTTCAAATGATAAAAATTGTGATGCATGTTCAAAGGGTAAACAACATAGAAGTTCTTTTAAATCCATAAATGATGTCTCTACTAGTAGATGTTTACAATTGATTCATAGGGATCTTTTTGGGCCAATTAGAACAATGAGCTTGGGTGGAAAATCATATGCATTTGTACTTGTAGATGACTATTCTAGATATACTTGGGTTCTATTCTTAAGTACAAAGGATGAGGCTTTAAAAAAATTCATCACATTTTCTAAAATAACTCAAAATGATCTTGAACTTAAAATTTCTCATATTAGAAGTGATCATGGAACTGAATTTCAAAATTTGGGTTTTGATGAATTTTTAAATGAAAATGGGATTAGCCACAATTTTTCCGCACCTCGCACTCCTCAACAAAATGGGGTAGTTGAGAGGAAAAATCGAACTTTAGAAGAAATGGCTAGAACCATGCTTTGCGAAAATAATTTACCTAAATATTTTTGGGCAGAAGCCACAAATACCGCTTGCTATATTATAAATCGAGTAATGATTAGGCCAATTTTAAAGAAAACATCTTATGAGATTTTAAAATCTAAGAAGCCTAACATTAGCTATTTTCACCCTTTTGGTTGCAAGTGTTTTGTTTTAAATAATGGTAAAGAAAATCTAGGTAAATTTGATGCTAAAAGTGATGAAGCTATTTTCTTAGGGTATTCTTTAAACTCTAAAGCCTATCGTGTATTTAATAAAAGAACTCTAGTTGTTGAAGAATCGATACATGTTGTTTTCGATGATAACCTCCTTTCGAGAAAGGAATCTTGTGATGATGATGATGTAGGAATCATTGATACTATTGATGGAGGACAAACATCAAAAGAGGATAAGATTCCAACTAAAGAAGAAGAATCACAAGAAACACCTCTTGAAGGCTTAAAAGACTTAGCCCGTGAAGAAAAAGAGGTATCTTACCCAAGGGAGTTAAACTATGTCAAAGATGGTGAAATCTTGGGTGATCCATCCAAGGGGGTAACTACTAGATCCTCTCTCAAATTAATGAATCATGTTGCATTTCTTTCATGCATTGAGCCTAAAAACATTAAAGAAGCTTTAAAAGATGATTTTTGGATTTTGGCCATGCAAGAGGAATTAAACCAATTTGAGAGAAGTAAAGTTTGGACATTAGTTGAAAGGCCGAATAATCAATCTACTGTAGGTAGAAAATGGGTTTTTAGGAATAAATTAGATGAAAGTGGTAATATAGTGAGAAACAAGGCTAGGCTTGTTGCTCAAGGCTATACACAAGAAGAGGGAATTGATTTTGATGAGACTTATGCACCCGTAGCAAGAATGGAAGCTATTAGAATGTTACTTGCATTTGCATGTTATCATGATTTCAAGCTTTTTCAAATGGATGTGAAAAGTGCCTTTTTAAATGGTTTTATAAATGAAGAGGTATATGTTGAACAACCACCAGGTTTTGAGGATTCAAAATTTCCAAACCATGTGTTTAAACTTACAAAAGCTCTCTATGGTTTAAAACAAGCTCCAAGAGCTTGGTATGAGAGACTTTCAACTTTCTTAATTGAAAAGGGTTTTGAAAAAGGAAAGGTGAATACAACACTCTTCATAAAAAGATATAACAATGACATCTTAGTAGTTCAAATTTATGTTGATGATATCATTTTTGGATCTACTAATGTGTGTTATTGTAAGGATTTTTCTAAGCTAATGCAAGGAGAGTTCGAGATGAGCATGATGGGGGAGCTCTCATTCTTTTTGGGACTCCAAATCAAACAAATGAATGATGGCACCTTCATAAATCAAGCTAAATACGTAAGTGATATGCTCAAAAAGTTTGGCTTAGAGAATGCAAAACCTCAAGCCACACCTATGAGTTCTTCCATAAAGCTTGACAAAGATGAAGGAGGTAAATGTGTTGATTCTAAGCTTTATAGATCCATGATAGGTTCTTTGCTTTACCTTACCGCAAGTAGACCGGATATTATGTTTAGTGTTTGCTTGTGTGCTAGGTTTCAAGATAGTCCTAGAGAATCACACCTTGTTGCCATTAAGAGAATTTTTAGATACCTAATAGACACACCGACTTTAGGTCTTTGGTATCCTAAGGATTCAACCTTTAGCCTTCATGCTTTTTCGGATGCGGATTATGGGGGATGTAAGATAGATAGGAAAAGTACTTCCGGTACATGCCAATTCTTAGGTAGTATGCTCGTATCTTGGTTCTCTAAGAAACAAAATAGCGTAGCCTTATCTACCACCGAAGCGGAGTATATATCCTTAGGGAGTTGTTGTGCTCAAGTCCTTTGGATGAAGCAACAACTCTTAGACTATGGTGTTAAAATGGAAACCATACCCCTTAGGTGTGACAACACTAGTGCCATTTGTCTCACTAAGAATCCCATTCAACACTCTAGAACAAAACACATAGAAATTAGACATCATTTTATTAGAGATCATGTTTCGAAAAATGATGTTGTTATAGAATTTGTTAACACCTTGAACCAATTAGCGGATATATTTACTAAACCTTTAGATAAAGAGCGCTTTTGGACTCTTAGAAGAGAGTTAGGTTTAACTTGTCTTTCTTGATACCTTTTTGGTCCCAAAAATGACAAAAATTGCTTGAAATTGTTTGTGATTCATGCTTTTGTTAATTTTGTTCTTTTTGCTTCTATGCATGTTGCTAGGGGGAGTACATATCAAGTTTAGTCATTAAAACTTGTTCATATAACATATACATGCATATAGGGGCGTTTCAAATTGGATTTTTGCACTTAAAAATACCAAAATTGCAGAAACAGGCAAGGGTGTATCGATACTGCATATTAGAGTATCGATACGATATTCAAATCTGGAATTTTGCAGATGAATACGTATCGATACAACATAGTGTATCGATACGGTAAGAGTCAAGGGAAAAAGTCAAAGCCTACGCGTATCGATACAGTCAACTGTATCGATACACAGATAATGACAAAGTTGATATTAGGTTAATGTGTATCGATACGCGTGTATAGCGTATCGATACTGTGTGGACGGAGAGCCTATTTAGGGCTGTTTTAATCAAAAACTTAAATTTTATAAAACCCCTTCTTTTTCTCTCAAAACCCTAACCGAAAACCCCTATAAAAACCCTCTCAATCCTTCAATTTTTACCACAAAACTTCAAAATTTCTTGAGGGATTTTACTCCTTACATCAAGGCTATCCTTGGGCATCAATTCTTGTGCACTAACACCTCCTCTTTCATCCATTCTAAGAAATCAAGGTAATTTTTTTTTTACTATTTCTTTTAATTTTTCGTCAATATTTTGATTGATTTCAATTGATTTTTATACAACCTATTGTGGGTATAATGTTGTTCATAAAAGTTTTTCAAAAATTAAAATTTTTTTATTCGAATATATTTTATATTCGATAAAATTTTTGTTTATTTTTTTTTAAACTATGATTTGTTGTATATACTCTTTATTTTTAAAAAATTGTTTTTAAACAAAATACCTTGAATTATTAGAATCTATTGGATTAAATTGGATGTTAATTGCATACATATTCGAATCGTTTTTGATGTATTTTCAGGATTATGGCACCTAAAAAGGGAAATAAGAGAAGTCGCACCGCTTCCGACCCTAATGAGAATGTTGAGGGTAATCCTATTCCTAACCTTCCTCACATTATCCAAATTAGTTTTCCCACACCCTTAGCTAGAGAACATTACAAACTTTGTATGGACATGAGTCTTAGGGAAGAACGGGTTGTGTCAATTCCATTTTTAAACTCTGCTCGTTTCAAGTTTAAATATCTACCCTTGTTTAGGCAGTGGAAATTCTTCACCTTTTTAAATATTCCACCTGTCCTATATAGGAATCTTGTCATTGTCTTCTTTTCAAATGCCTATTGTGTCAATGATGAAGCCAATGAACATGTTATTGCCATTGAATCCTCGGTTATGGGAAAACCTATTCGAATTGATCAAAAGGTTTTGTGCACTGTTTTTGGTTTTGAAGATATTGGGATTGATGATGAACACTCTTTGGGTTCAGGTTACTTAGGTCCCGCAAAAGTTTTAGATGCACATGATCGTATCCTTCACCTTATTATTTCTTGGTTTCTTCGTCCATCGGGTGGTAGATATTCAACCATTCGTCAAATGGATGATTTTTGGCTTACATGTTTTAGGGAAGGTAAACGCCCAAATCTATGTCAAATTATGTTTGCCGATCTTGTGTTTTTGGTTCAAAAACGTCACACCAAAAATGTCCAATCCTTTTTCTATTCTACGGCTTTAAGTTGTCTATTCCATTCCCTTGGTATTGACTGCACACATGACTCTCCCGAAACCCTTGGCCAACCCATAGATGAGCATTCCCTTTCACGCTCTGGTTTCTCTTTAGTTGGTAATGAATGGGTTCGCGACCCTCAAGGTGCTCCTCCCGCTGCCCCTGTCGATGCCTCTCGCGCATCCTCAAGCTCTCACCGTGCTTCTCATGATTCCTCCTCCATGGCAAATCTCATGACCTTCCTCAATGAGAAGTTCAATGCTATGGATGGTCGCTTCACCGCTATAGATAATCGGTTTACATCGATGGAAGAACGACTCCAAGGCATGGACAAGAAAATAGATACCTTGAGTGCTCGCCAAGACTCTATGGATCTTTCTCTTACCGCTTTCCATGGTGCTTGGATCAACCAAAACCGAAGGAACCAACCACCTCGAGAAGACGAAGACGAGGAAGAAGATGATGAGGATGACCATGATGATGATGGTGGAGACGCATAGATGATGCATTTCATGTTAGGACATTTAGGATTTCATTGCATTTTTATTAGAACTTGAATTATGCCTATTTTCTATGTTTTAGGATTTTTAAAGGTTTGGATTATTATGCTTACTATGCTTGCTTTGTTTATGAATTTGAAGCTTTAAGTTTATTCTTATATTCCTATGCTTGAAATATTATGCTTGCCTTATCCTTGTGTTTCATTTTTGATCTAACAAAAAGGGGGAGAAGGATCATTGAAAGTTTTTGAAAGTCAAGGTCAAATTTTAAGAAAAAGTCTATCTTCAAGAAAGGGGGAGAAACAATTTTGTTTTTGAAACATTTATCTTAAAGTAAGGGGGAGAAAAGCTTTTTCAAAGTTTTCAAAAACTTAAAAATTTATTTATGGTTTTGTTATATCAAAAAGGGGGAGATTGTAAAACTAAAATTGATTTTGATATAACATAAAAAGTTAAGGACCAATTTGCAAAACAAATAAATTTTTAAGAACTCTTTCAAGTTTCAAAAATTAACAAAATGTTTTTACAAAATAATGTTTGAAGATTGGATCTCAAAACATTAAGTTTCTCAAACCTTTTTCACGTATTTCAGAAACAAAATATGCAAAATTGCCCATGCGTATCGATACACTCAGAGTATCGATACACTTGAAACTCACTGTAATTCTTTGTGAACATAGCGTATCGATACGCCTTTCATACGTATCGATACAGTGTTCATCTGGGCAAACGTACCGATACGCTTCATCACCGTATCGATACGCTAAGAATAATTTTTGAAAAACAGATTTGACCGTTATAACGTACCGATACGCTTGGTCACCGTATCGATACGCTTTGATGCAACAAATTAAATGGGATTTACAGAGAGTTTGGACCGTATCGATACGCCTACTGTATCGATACACTCTGTTTTCAGGCACAACGGCTAGTTGTTATTTAAACTAGCGTATCGATACAGCCTTGTCGTGTATCGATACGCTGTGCTGGGGAGCTGCCTTAATAGCTGGAAAAATGTTCCCAACGGCTCCTTCAATGATTCAAATGATCCAAACGGCTAGAAACTGATTCAAGGGTATAAATACAAGCTTCATTTCACCAGGAAGGATAACAATACACATTCAAGCATCATCAAAGCAAAAATCCAAACCCTAGAGCTATTCAAAGCTATATTCTTATACCCAACTCTTTGTATTTCAATTTGTCATATTGTATTGAGAGTTTTGGGTTGCTGTAATTTTAAGTGGGTAGACAATCATCCTTTGAGAGGAAATATTTGAGTTTACCAAAATCTTCTTTGTATTTGAGTGGATTAAGCTTGGGGTTGAAAAGCTTAATCGATATTGTAAGGTTTCCTCCTCATCCAAGAAAAGGGGACGAATTCAAGTAGTGAATTGTTTTGGAAAATCCTTAGTGGGAGCTAAGGTAGTGGATGTAGAGTTCGGTTGTTGAACTTGAACCACTATAACCCCTTGTGTCATTTTTATTTTCCAACATTCTCTTCGCAAAATTTTTAATTGCCAATTCACCCCCCTCTTGGCCATTTGCAATTGTTTGATCAACTCAACAATTGGCATCAGAGCTACACTCATTGGAAGGATTACAACCCTCTTGAGTCGATCCTTGGAAAGTTGAAAGTTTGATCAACAACAAGTCAAGCAATGGCATCCACCTCCAACTATGAGTCTCAATCTACAACCAAGCCACCATTCGTCAATGGGGATAACTATCCTTATTGGAAGAATAAGATGAAGCTATTCATCAAGTCTACCGACTATATGGTGTGGGATGTAGTTGAAGAAGGTCCATACATTCCCATGAGAAGAGATGGAGAAAGGCTTGTCCCAAAAATCAAAGCCGAAATGACCGATGATGAAAGAAGAAGGATGCAAGTGAATGACAAAGCTCTTCATGTAATATTTTGTGCACTTGGTCCGGATATCTACTCTAAGGTGTCTTCAATTGAAAATGCCAAGGAGGTTTGGGACACTCTCGAGACAACATATGAAGGGACTAGCGATGTCAAGGAGACAAAGATTGGACTACTCAATCTAAACTATGAAAACTTCAAGATGGATCCCGATGAAAGTGTTTCTCAAATGTTTGATCGATTCTCGGTCATTGTGAACGGTTTGAAGGGTTTCGGCGAAATCGTTCCCGAAGACAAGCTAGTGAGAAAGTTGCTATACTCTCTTCCGGAATCATGAGATAGCAAGAGAACGGCCATTATTGAAGCAAGAGATTTGAAAACTCTCAAACTAGATGCTCTTGTTGGATCTCTACTCACGCACGAGATTATGAGAAAGGGAAGAGAACAAGAAAAGAAAATAATGGAGAAGAAGGAAATTGAAAAGAAGAAAGTTGGAATCGCACTAAAAGCTTCACAACAAGAAAGCGATTCTAGTGAGGATGAAGATGAAGAAATGGCTATGTTGGCCAAACGCTTTACTCGATTTATGAAGTCAAATCGTGGAAGAAAATTCATTAGAAAGGGAGACTTCAAGAGTAAAAGCAAGGAAGAAGAGATAGACCAAATTACTTGCTATGAATGCAAGAAATCGGGTCACATTCGTTCCGAGTGTCCTCAATTGAAAAAGAAAAGCTTTGGGAGGAAGAACAAGCTCAAAGCACAAATTGCAACTTGGAGTGATGATGAGTCTTCCGAGGAAGAGGAAGAAGTGGCCAACCTATGTCTCATGGCCATCGATGATGAATCAAAGGTAACCTCTAATTCATCCAATTTAGATTTTTCTATTGAGGAACTTCAAGATGCTTATGATGAACTACAAGAAGTGTATGATGAGTTAGTAGAAAAATACAAGGAGTCCATTTTGAAAAATAAGAAAATAATCTCTGATTTAAAAATTCAAAATGAGACATTTTTAAAAAATAACTCCGAATTGGAAAAGAAAGTTTTGTTTTTAGTTAATCTTTCAAATGATCTTAAAACTAAAAATCTTGAACTTGAAAAACTTCTTTCCGATTTTCAAGATTATCACTCAAAGGAAGTGGATAATCTTAAAACATCTTTTGATATTGGGAAAAAGAATTTTGAGAAAGAAAATCATTTTAAACCCCAATATACAAAAAGAAAATATTTTATACCTAAACAAAGAAATTTTTATAAGCAAACTAAAAGTCATAAAACTAGAAATGTTTGGGTTCCTAAAGAACTTATTATTTCTAATGACTTAAATGCTATTGCTTCTTGGATTCCCAAGGGAACCAAATTGTTAAAGGCTAACACTTATGGACCCAAAATGATTTGGGTACCAAAAACCAAGACCTAAATTCTTTGTTTGTAGGGGGAGCATTGCTTCAAGGCTAAAGCTTCAAGCAAAAATTCTTGGTACCTTGATAGTGGATGCTCAAGACACATGACCGGTGACAAGAGTAGATTTGTGGAAATAACGCCTAAGAGTGGTGGAGTAGTAACCTTCGGTGACAACTCAAAAGGACTCATTGAAGGAATAGGCTCTATTGGTAATCACTCTTCTATCTACATTAAAAATGTTTTGTATGTCAACGGTCTTAAACATAACTTGTTGAGCATTAGTCAATTATGTGATAAAGGTTTTAATGTTTTATTTGATAAAAGTGGTTGTAAAATTGTAAACATTAAAACAAATCAAATAATGCTCATAGGACATAGAATAGGCAATATTTACATGGTGCATTTAGATGACATCAATTCATCCTATGCATGCTTAGTTGCACATGATGAACATGACTCATGGCTATGGCATAGAAAGTTAGGACATGCAAGCATGAGTGTCTTAGAAAAATTAAATTCCCTTAATCTAGTTAGAGGTTTACCCAAACTTAAATTTTCAAATGATAAAAATTGTGATGCATGTTCAAAGGGTAAACAACATAGAAGTTCTTTTAAATCCATAAATGATGTCTCTACTAGTAGATGTTTACATTTGATTCATATGGATCTTTTTGGGCCAATTAGAACAATGAGCTTGGGTGGAAAATCATATGCATTTGTACTTGTAGATGACTATTCTAGATATACTTGGGTTCTATTCTTAAGTACAAAGGATGAGGCTTTAAAAAAATTCATCACATTTTCTAAAATAACTCAAAATGATCTTGAACTTAAAATTTCTCATATTAGAAGTGATCATGGAACTGAATTTCAAAATTTGGGTTTTGATGAATTTTTAAATGAAAATGGGATTAGCCACAATTTTTCCGCACCTCGCACTCCTCAACAAAATGGGGTAGTTGAGAGGAAAAATCGAACTTTAGAAGAAATGGCTAGAACCATGCTTTGCGAAAATAATTTACCTAAATATTTTTGGGCAGAAGCCACAAATACCGCTTGCTATATTATAAATCGAGTAATGATTAGGCCAATTTTAAAGAAAACATCTTATGAGATTTTAAAATCTAAGAAGCCTAACATTAGCTATTTTCACCCTTTTGGTTGCAAGTGTTTTGTTTTAAATAATGGTAATGAAAATCTAGGTAAATTTGATGCTAAAAGTGATGAAGCTATTTTCTTAGGGTATTCTTTAAACTCTAAAGCCTATCGTGTATTTAATAAAAGAACTCTAGTTGTTGAAGAATCGATACATGTTGTTTTCGATGATAACCTCCTTTCGAGAAAGGAATCTTGTGATGATGATGATGTAGGAATCATTGATACTATTGATGGAGGACAAACATCAAAAGAGGATAAGATTCCAACTAAAGAAGAAGAATCACAAGAAACACCTCTTGAAGGCTTAAAAGACTTAGCCCGTGAAGAAAAAGAGGTATCTTACCCAAGGGAGTTAAACTATGTCAAAGATGGTGAAATCTTGGGTGATCCATCCAAGGGGGTAACTACTAGATCCTCTCTCAAATTAATGAATCATGTTGCATTTCTTTCATGCATTGAGCCTAAAAACATTAAAGAAGCTTTAAAAGATGATTTTTGGATTTTGGCCATGCAAGAGGAATTAAACCAATTTGAGAGAAGTAAAGTTTGGACATTAGTTGAAAGGCCGAATAATCAATCTACTGTAGGTAGAAAATGGGTTTTTAGGAATAAATTAGATGAAAGTGGTAATATAGTGAGAAACAAGGCTAGGCTTGTTGCTCAAGGCTATACACAAGAAGAGGGAATTGATTTTGATGAGACTTATGCACCCGTAGCAAGAATGGAAGCTATTAGAATGTTACTTGCATTTGCATGTTATCATGATTTCAAGCTTTTTCAAATGGATGTGAAAAGTGCCTTTTTAAATGGTTTTATAAATGAAGAGGTATATGTTGAACAACCACCAGGTTTTGAGGATTCAAAATTTCCAAACCATGTGTTTAAACTTACAAAAGCTCTCTATGGTTTAAAACAAGCTCCAAGAGCTTGGTATGAGAGACTTTCAACTTTCTTAATTGAAAAAGGGTTTTGAAAAAGGAAAGGTGGATACAACACTCTTCATAAAAAGATATAACAATGACATCTTAGTAGTTCAAATTTATGTTGATGATATCATTTTTGGATCTACTAATGTGTGTTATTGTAAGGATTTTTCTAAGCTAATGCAAGGAGAGTTCGAGATGAGCATGATGGGGGAGCTCTCATTCTTTTTGGGACTCCAAATCAAACAAATGAATGATGGCACCTTCATAAATCAAGCTAAATACGTAAGTGATATGCTCAAAAAGTTTGGCTTAGAGAATGCAAAACCTCAAGCCACACCTATGAGTTCTTCCATAAAGCTTGACAAAGATGAAGGAGGTAAATGTGTTGATTCTAAGCTTTATAGATCCATGATAGGTTCTTTGCTTTACCTTACCGCAAGTAGACCGGATATTATGTTTAGTGTTTGCTTGTGTGCTAGGTTTCAAGATAGTCCTAGAGAATCACACCTTGTTGCCATTAAGAGAATTTTTAGATACCTAATAGACACACCGACTTTAGGTCTTTGGTATCCTAAGGATTCAACCTTTAGCCTTCATGCTTTTTCGGATGCGGATTATGGGGGATGTAAGATAGATAGGAAAAGTACTTCCGGTACATGCCAATTCTTAGGTAGTATGCTCGTATCTTGGTTCTCTAAGAAACAAAATAGCGTAGCCTTATCTACCACCGAAGCGGAGTATATATCCTTAGGGAGTTGTTGTGCTCAAGTCCTTTGGATGAAGCAACAACTCTTAGACTATGGTGTTAAAATGGAAACCATACCCCTTAGGTGTGACAACACTAGTGCCATTTGTCTCACTAAGAATCCCATTCAACACTCTAGAACAAAACACATAGAAATTAGACATCATTTTATTAGAGATCATGTTTCGAAAAATGATGTTGTTATAGAATTTGTTGACACCTTGAACCAATTAGCGGATATATTTACTAAACCTTTAGATAAAGAGCGCTTTTGGACTCTTAGAAGAGAGTTAGGTTTAACTTGTCTTTCTTGATACCTTTTTGGTCCCAAAAATGACAAAAATTGCTTGAAATTGTTTGTGATTCATGCTTTTGTTAATTTTGTTCTTTTTGCTTCTATGCATGTTGCTAGGGGGAGTACATATCAAGTTTAGTCATTAAAACTTGTTCATATAACATATACATGCATATAGGGGCGTTTCAAATTGGATTTTTGCACTTAAAAATACCAAAATTGCAGAAACAGGCAAGGGTGTATCGATACTGCATATTAGAGTATCGATACGATATTCAAATCTGGAATTTTGCAGATGAATACGTATCGATACAGCATAGTGTATCGATACGGTAAGAGTCAAGGGAAAAAGTCAAAGCCTACGCGTATCGATACGGTCAACTGTATCGATACACAGATAATGACAAAGTTGATATTAGGTTAATGTGTATCGATACGCGTGTATAGCGTATCGATACTGTGTGGACGGAGAGCCTATTTAGGGCTGTTTTAATCAAAAACTTAAATTTTATAAAACCCCTTCTTTTTCTCTCAAAACCCTAACCGAAAACCCCTATAAAAACCCTCTCAATCCTTCAATTTTTACCACAAAACTTCAAAATTTCTTGAGGGATTTTACTCCTTACATCAAGGCTATCCTTGGGCATCAATTCTTGTGCACTAACACCTCCTCTTTCATCCATTCTAAGAAATCAAGGTAATTTTTTTTTACTATTTCTTTTAATTTTTCGTCAATATTTTGATTGATTTCAATTGATTTTTATACAACCTATTGTGGGTATAATGTTGTTCATAAAAGTTTTTCAAAAATTAAAATTTTTTTATTCGAATATATTTTATATTCGATAAAATTTTTGTTTATTTTTTTTAAACTATGATTTGTTGTATATACTCTTTATTTTTAAAAAATTGTTTTTAAACAAAATACCTTGAATTATTAGAATCTATTGGATTAAATTGGATGTTAATTGCATACATATTCGAATCGTTTTTGATGTATTTTCAGGATTATGGCACCTAAAAAGGGAAATAAGAGAAGTCGCACCGCTTCCGACCCTAATGAGAATGTTGAGGGTAATCCTATTCCTAACCTTCCTCACATTATCCAAATTAGTTTTCCCACACCCTTAGCTAGAGAACATTACAAACTTTGTATGGACATGAGTCTTAGGGAAGAACGGGTTGTGTCAATTCCATTTTTAAACTCTGCTCGTTTCAAGTTTAAATATCTACCCTTGTTTAGGTAGTGGAAATTCTTCACCTTTTTAAATATTCCACCTGTCCTATATAGGAATCTTGTCATTGTCTTCTTTTCAAATGCCTATTGTGTCAATGATGAAGCCAATGAACATGTTATTGCCATTGAATCCTCGGTTATGGGAAAACCTATTCGAATTGATCAAAAGGTTTTGTGCACTGTTTTTGGTTTTGAAGATATTGGGATTGATGATGAACACTCTTTGGGTTCAGGTTACTTAGGTCCCGCAAAAGTTTTAGATGCACATGATCGTATCCTTCACCTTATTATTTCTTGGTTTCTTCGTCCATCGGGTGGTAGATATTCAACCATTCGTCAAATGGATGATTTTTGGCTTACATGTTTTAGGGAAGGTAAACGCCCAAATCTATGTCAAATTATGTTTGCCGATCTTGTGTTTTTGGTTCAAAAACGTCACACCAAAAATGTCCAATCCTTTTTCTATTCTACGGCTTTAAGTTGTCTATTCCATTCCCTTGGTATTGACTGCACACATGACTCTCCCGAAACCCTTGGCCAACCCATAGATGAGCATTCCCTTTCACGCTCTGGTTTCTCTTTAGTTGGTAATGAATGGGTTCGCGACCCTCAAGGTGCTCCTCCCGCTGCCCCTGTCGATGCCTCTCACGTATCCTCAAGCTCTCACCGTGCTTCTCATGATTCCTCCTCCATGGCAAATCTCATGACCTTCCTCAATGAGAAGTTCAATGCTATGGATGGTCGCTTCACCGCTATAGATAATCGGTTTACATCGATGGAAGAACGACTCCAAGGCATGGACAAGAAAATAGATACCTTGAGTGCTCGCCAAGACTCTATGGATCTTTCTCTTACCGCTTTCCATGGTGCTTGGATCAACCAAAACCGAAGGAACCAACCACCTCGAGAAGACGAAGACGAGGAAGAAGATGATGAGGATGACCATGATGATGATGGTGGAGACGCATAGATGATGTATTTCATGTTAGGACATTTAGGATTTCATTGCATTTTTATTAGAACTTGAATTATGCCTATTTTCTATGTTTTAGGATTTTTAAAGGTTTGGATTATTATGCTTACTATGCTTGCTTTGTTTATGAATTTGAAGCTTTAAGTTTATTCTTATATTCCTATGCTTGAAATATTATGCTTTCCTTATCCTTGTGTTTCATTTTTGATCTAACAAAAAGGGGGAGAAGGATCATTGAAAGTTTTTGAAAGTCAAGGTCAAATTTTAAGAAAAAGTCTATCTTCAAGAAAGGGGGAGAAACAATTTTGTTTTTGAAACATTTATCTTAAAGTAAGGGGGAGAAAAGCATTTTCAAAGTTTTCAAAAACTTAAAAATTTATTTATGGTTTTGTTATATCAAAAAGGGGGAGATTGTAAAACTAAAATTGATTTTGATATAACATAAAAAGTTAAGGACCAATTTACAAAACAAATAAATTTTTAAGAACTCTTTCAAGTTTCAAAAATTAACAAAATGTTTTTACAAAATAATGTTTGAAGACTGGATCTCAAAACATTAAGTTTCTCAAACCTTTTTCACGTGTTTCAGAAACAAAATATGCAAAATTGCCCATGCGTATCGATACACTCAGAGTATCGATACACTTGAAACTCACTGTAATTTTTTGTGAACATAGCGTATCGATACGCCTTTCATACGTATCGATACAGTGTTCATCTGGGCAAACGTACCGATACGCTTCATCACCGTATCGATACGCTAAGCATAATTTTTGAAAAACAGATTTGACCGTTATAACGTACCGATACGCTTGGTCACCGTATCGATACGCTTTGATGCAACAAATTAAATGGGATTTACAGAGAGTTTGGACCGTATCGATACGCCTACCGTATCGATACACTCTGTTTTCAGGCACAACGGCTAGTTGTTATTTAAACTAGCGTATCGATACAGCCTTGTCGTGTATCGATACGCTGTGCTGGGGAGCTGCCTTAATAGCTGGAAAAATGTTCCCAACGGCTCCTTCAATGATTCAAATGATCCAAACGGCTAGAAACTGATTCAAGGGTATAAATACAAGCTTCATTTCACCAGGAAGGATAACAATACACATTCAAGCATCATCAAAGCAAAAATCCAAACCCTAGAGCTATTCAAAGCTATATTCTTATACCCAACTCTTTGTATTTCAATTTGTCATATTGTATTGAGAGTTTTGGGTTGCTGTAATTTTAAGTGGGTAGACAATCATCCTTTGAGAGGAAATATTTGAGTTTACCAAAATCTTCTTTGTATTTGAGTGGATTAAGCTTGGGGTTGAAAAGCTTAATCGATATTGTAAGGTTTCCTCCTCATCCAAGAAAAGGGGACGAATTCAAGTAGTGAATTGTTTTGGAAAATCCTTAGTGGGAGCTAAGGTAGTGGATGTAGAGTTCGGTTGTTGAACTTGAACCACTATAACCCCTTGTGTCATTTTTATTTTCCAACATTCTCTTCGCAAAATTTTTAATTGCCAATTCACCCCCCTCTTGGCCATTTGCAATTGTTTGATCAACTCAACAGAAAGGTCTTCGTAGCGTTGACCACGAGAAATTGACCGATGAGAGCGTATCGATATGGTTGACCAATGTTTCGGTACGGTCTCCTCGAGTTGACTTTGGCCAGTTGACCTAGTCAAGGCGTATCGATACACCCTCTGGGCGTTTCGATACGGCCTGCAATTTAAGCTAAAATGGACTTTTTTTGGTATGTTGTTTGGGTTGATCGCCTCGTTTGTTGCTTCCGTTGTTGTCTTTTCACATAGGATTAATTTAATCCATCTAGACATGATAATAATTAAAGAATTTTTTCTAGGGTTGCTAACCGAAGGGGAGCCTAGCGGGTTTCACTTTGATTTTCCCCGTGTAGCCTACTCGTACCAGTCAGTCGTCCAGACCGGGAAAAGGGGGTTACATTTGGTGGTATCAGAGCCTGAGGTTTCCGAGACCTCGGGTAGGTAAGTGAGGTAAGTTTGGGTTATTACGTGTTTGCTATACCTCGATGAGTGTTTTTACCATGTATTGCATGAAGTTTGCTTGCTAGTACGGTGTTTGAAAGCATGTTTCAGTGGCTTTTTCTGGTTGGGTTAAGGGCTAGTCAAAAGTCCCCATTGTTAGGTGTTGTTGTCAAAAAGGAAAATTGTTTTGGTTTAACGAGTTTGAGAACCGGAGTCCTTGCCCTTTTGCTAACCTAACGTTTTCTTGTTTGTTGTGTGTTTGCTGTTTTAGATCCTATTTTGCTATGGTGAGACCAAGGGTGCGACCTAGAGCGGGTGACCAGACACCCAGAGGTGAGCCTTCTGTCCCTCATGCTCCTGGTGGTAATGGAGTGGGTGGTGAAGGTGACGTGCCTCAGGCTGGTGCGCAAGTCGGAGGTGATGGTAATGTGCCTCAGGCCGGTGCTAATGTTGGAGGTGTTGGGGCTCAGGCGGGTCAGGGTCCAACGGGCGCAAACATGACCCATCTAATTCAGACTATAGCTGGGGTTTTTCAGATAGCTTTGGCCGGTGCACAAGCTGCAGCACCATCTCAGGGTGCGGGGATAGGATTACCCCTAGAGAGGCTTCGTAACTTGGGAGTAGTTGAGTTTCGTGGGTTGACTCCCGAGGGTTCGGAGAGGTGGCTTGAGAGTACTACTCGCATCTTGGGTCAGATGGAGTGTTCAGACGCCCGTAAGTTGGGTTGCATTGTCTCCTTGCTTCAGGGGGGCACTTATACTTGGTGGACCACTGTTACTTCGGGGATGGCCGAAGCAGATATCACGTGAGAGTTCTTCCGAAATGCCTTCAAGAGGAAGTATCTTAGAGTTCGGTACTTGGACGAAAAGAAAGGGCGTTTATGGCCTTGGTACAAGGTAACAGGACCGTGACTGAGTACGAGGTCCAGTTTGTGAGATTGAGCCAGTATGCGCCTGAGTTGGTCCCTAATGAGAGGGAGCGGTGTGAGCGCTTTCGGTATGGGTTGACTAGAGATGTTAAGACCTACATGCTTGCCTCTGACTACACTGAGTTCGATGATTTGGTCTCTAGGGCCAAGGATATTGAGCATAACTTAGGCTCTAGTGCACGTGCTAGTAGGTCCGATTCCGGAAAGAGACATGCGAACTGGGATAGAGATCATGCCAAGAGGCATAGATATAGGAGGTACCAGCCTGATTCGAGACATAAGGGTGGTAACTATGGTCAGGTCCATCAGGGCCAAGGAGCTGTTATGCACACACCAGAGTGCAATAGATGCAAGAGACGCCATCAGGGCGAGTGTACGGGTACGTTTGGGCCGTGTTGGAACTGTGGATCTTGAGACCACATGAGGCGTAACTGTCCACACCCGGCTAGGGGCGGACCGACTCCAGCTAGGGGTTTTGAGCATCAGAGAGGCCGTGGGCGCGGTCGTGGAAACTTTCAGCCAAGGAATGAGGGTTAGAGGAACTTGGCTCATGTAGTAGCAATCTAGCCCGAGGGAGGAGGACCGGCTAGGGTGTATGCTCAGCGGGAGGCTGGGAATGACACGGATGTCATTGCAGGTAATTTCTCATTACAGTCTTTGAGTTTGCTTTCTTTGATAGATTCGGGGTCAACACATTCATATATTTTGGGTGAGCACGCAAGGTCATTAGGGTTACCATGTGAATGGCTAGGGATAGGTGTAAATGTTACTAGCTCTTTTGGTGATACAGTGGTGGTTAGGAAGGTGTATAGGAGGTGTCCCTTGATGGTTCAGGGCCACGTATTTCCGGTCGATATGATGGAGTTACCCTTCTACGATTTTGACGTGATTTTGGGCATGGATTGGCTCGTAGAGCATAGGGCTAGGGTTGACTTCGAGACCAAGAGAGTCTCCTTGAGGCTTACCGATGACTTTGAGGTTGTGGTAGTTGGTGAGAACATTAGGTTCTTGTCTAATATGGTTTCGGCTTTGGAAGCTCAGAAGTTGTTGAGTTCGGGGTGTCATGCTTACTTGGCTTATGTAATGAATCCGAACATGAGTGAGGTGAGACCTCAAGACATCAAAACAGTATGTGATTTTCCGAGTGTTTTTCCGGAAGTGTTACCGGGTTTGCCTCCAGACAGAGCAGTTGAGTTTGCTATTGAGACGTATTCTGATTTTGCACCAGTGTCGATTGCTCCGTATAGAATGGCACCGAAAGAGTTAAAAGAGTTGAAGACACAACTTCAGGAGTTGACCGATAGAGGTTTCATTAGGCCTAGTATTTCTCCGTAGGGTGCTCCGGTCTTGTTTGTGAAGAAGAAAGATGGTAGCATGAGGATGTGTATAGATTATAGGCAGTTGAATAAGGTGACAGTGAAGAACAAATACCCTTTGCCTAGGATAGATGACTTGCTAGACCAGTTGAGAGGTGCTTCTGTGTTTTCAAAGATTAACTTGAGGTCTGGGTACTATCAATTGAAGGTAAAGGAAGTGGACATACCGAAGATAACCTTTCGTACACGTTATGGGCATTATGAGTTTTTGGTGATGCCTTTTGGGTTGACTAACGCTCCAGCAGCTTTCATGGATATGATGAACCGTGTGTTTCATGAGTTCTTGGACATGTTTGTGGTAGTGTTCATAGACGACATCTTAGTATACTCTAGGACCGAAGATATGTTGAGATGTTGTAACATTGATTTTCAGGGGTCGTGGGAGAAACATCTACCGTTAGTAGAGTTTGCGTATAACAAAATTTTTCAGTCGATTATTCAGATGGCTCCGTATGAGGCCTTGTATGGTAGGAAGTGTAGAACTCTGATTTGTTGGGCCGAAGCCGGACAGAAACTTGTACCGATGCATGATTTGCTTAAGGGCACCACCGAGAAGGTAAAGTCGATATGTGATCGTTTGAAGGCAGCTTCAGATCGACAGAAGTCCTATGCCGACTTAAAGAGGAAAGAGGTAGAGTATTCCGTGGGAGATAAAGTGTTTTTGAAGGTCTCACCTTAGAAGAAAGTGATGAGGTTTGGTAGGAAGGGTAAGTTAAGCCCAAGATTCATTGGACCATATGAGGTAGTTGAGAGGATTGGTCCCGTTGCATATAGATTGAGACTCCCGACCGAACTATAGAAGATTCATGATGTGTTTTACGTGTCGATGCTCCGAAAGTATAGATCGGATCCGTCCCATGTAATGCTCGTTGAAGAGATAGAGTTGAATCCGGATTTGTCTTACAATTAATAACCAGTTGAGATACTTGCTTCTGATAACAAGGTGTTGCGTGGCAAGACCATAGAGTTGGTCAAGGTGTTGTGGAGACATAGAGGTGTGGAAGAATCCACGTGGGAGAGGAAAGCTGATATGCTTGAGCAGTTTCCGTACTTGTTTCCGTCAGGTAATTTCGGGGACGAAATTCCTTAAGTGGGGGAGAGTTGTAACACCTGGGTTTGGGGGTCGGGTGAATTAAAATAATAAAATATTATTTTGGGCCTCGTGTTTTCAAAACAAAAGATTTTATGTTGGACTTGTTTTGATTTAAAGCCCAATTCCATGGATTTTAGGATTTTTGAGATATCCATCTCATTAATGGCAAAGTGGTAAATATTTTGACTTGTAAAATAAAAACACCCTTATTTCAAAACACGCAAACTATTCATCATCTTCTTCTCTCCTCTTCCATTTCATTTCAACGAAAAAAGAACTCCCCTTCCCCAAGTCTACTATTCCATCATATATCTTGCTTGTTGTTGGAGATTTTTCAAAGGTAAAATCATTTTTGACTTGTCCTCTCTTTCCTCTACAAGCTCATACCTTTATTTTCATGAAAGCTCATAGTTTTTAGATTTTGATTTTTTAAGTTTTGAAGATAAAAATCCAAACTCTGATAACCTTTAGATGAGTTTTTGATTTAATGTTGTTAGATAAGTTAAAAGCATCTTATAAGGTCCAACATATTCGATTTTTACAAGGTTTTATGGTGTTTCCCGAAATTGGGTTTTAGGGAGGTTTTTGAAGGGTTTTAGGTTGAGTTTTTGGGGTGTTTAATGTGGAAATTTGTTGGCTGATTGTTAGGATATATATAAAGGTTGTTTTGGAAGCTTTTAGGAGTGTTATATGTGTTGGAATTAATGGTTTTGGGCTGTGCTTTAGGGCTGCTCGGGAATGAGGATTTTGGGGTTGTCTTTAGCTTGAAATTATGTATGTTGTGCTTGGTTTATGTCCGGGGTTTTCTACATTGAATCGTGGACTGAATTATGATTGTTTTGATTGTGTTGGGATGATTAGAAGCAATGAATTTTGTTGGTGAAGCCTCGGGAACGAATTCGGAGAATTTGGAGACTTGAGCTTGGTATTCGGCTTCCGTTTGGGTAGCAACGGCGAGTAGAAATATCAAACTTTGTTTTGCTTTCGAAATGGGACTCTTGGGGGTTTGGGTGGGACCTAGAGGGTTCACCTAAACCCAAGTGTAAGTTACTACCTCTACCTTTTTGTTATGTGTTGATGAGTGGCTATATGTTGTGGTATCATGTGCATCTTGAGTTGTTTTACACCGTTGTTGTTGTGTAGTCGTGTTGAAGTCGAGCCTCACGTGATGGTTGTCATAACTACGGTGATGAGTGGTCCTACCGGTAGTAACTAGTAGTAGAGTAAGGTGACGAGTGGTCCCATCGAAAAACTACTAGTCAAACGGTGATGTGTGGTCCCACCGTGTGTGTTGGTTGTGCATGTGCAAACCATGTGTAGTCTCATTGTGATATCATTCGTGCATCCTTTGATTTATTTTTCAATTGTGAAATGTGTTTTGAAAACTGCATGCTTGTTGAGTTTTAGAGCTTCACTCACTAAGCTAGCTAGCTTACGCTCTCCTTTATTTCCAACATGCAGATCGTTAGAGTTTGGGAGGCAAGTGGGCAAGGGAGGAGCTTTTGGAGTTCTCAAATAGCTCAAGTATGATTTACGTGTTTGTAATAGTGCCTAGACGATGGGGTTGTAGACTTGTTGGAGTTGGTGTCAAACTCCTTAGTTTGGTTTTGGGTTTGGATGAGCATGTTAAATTGTTGATTTTATGTTGGCCATGTTTATGCCTTTAAGTCATGGATTGTAGACCATGTTTACTAGATGCATATTTGCCTTGTGTTTGAGGACTTATACCCTTCCCATGAATGCTATGTGTGTTTGTCTAAGGTATGTTATCTTAAATGCTATGTATGAATCCTTGTTGAATTGATGCTTCTCTTTGAATGGCTTTTATATGTATGATGAGTGCTAAGCATGTTGTTTTAGGGTGCCTAGCATCTAGAGTTGTTGTGTGTTTGGTTGTGGGAAGTTTTAGTTGGAGTTTGGGGCTGCCTTGTGCCATAAACTAGCTAAAACCTGTCTGTTCGCAGCGGGTGTATCGAAATGATTGGTCCCGTTTCGATACGGCCTCTTGTTTCAGGCCAGGCGTTTCGATACACAGAGCGGACGTTTCGATACGATTTTGCTACTGGAAATCTGAGATTTTGACGAGAAATTCAGAGTATCGAAACGGTCCTAGGCGTTTCGGAATGGTCTTTGTAGCGTTGACCATGAGAAATTGACCGATGAGAGCTTATCGATACGGTTGACCATCGTTTCGATACAGTCTCCTCGAGTTGACTTTGGCCAGTTGACCTAGTCAAGGCGTATCATTACACCCTCTGGGCGTTTCGATACGGCCTGCAATTTAAGCTAAAATGGACTGTTTTTGGTATGCTGTTTGGGTTGATCGCCTCGTCTGTTGCTTCCGTTGTTGTCTTTTCACATAGGATTAATTTAATCCATCTAGACAAGATAATAATTAAAGAAATTTTTCTAGGGTTAGCAACCGAAGGGGAGCCTTAGCAGGTTTCACTTCGATTTTCCCCGTGTAGCCTACTCGGACCGGTTAGTCGTCCAGACCGGGACGAGGGGATTACAGTGGCTACCATAAACATATATCCGTCACTAATTGATTGAGTTTTTAAAATAACTCTTTTTTAAGTTATTTTATTGATGAAAAATCGCATACGACTCGAGCCTCGTTAAAAAACCTCCCTAAACCTTTTCGGGTGAAAAAGAGTGCAACAAGTTGACGTTTGAGGCAAAGACAATTATACATCACAAACACCCCTTCATCGAAATCTTACAACCAATACCCGGTGATACACCTAACACAAAGGCACTATCCAATACCCCTAGTCCAACTCAACCAAGACTCAACCCCTTTCTTGCCAACTTATGAGCCTCTCCATTAGCTTCCTTGTATGTAAAAACCAGTTTACATCCTAAGTGTAGAAATAATGTTTTGATATAATAATTGAAAAATGTTTTGGACTAAGTTCAAAAGAATTCAAAACTATTTCTAAAGTCCAAACAACTAGAAACTATGTTTAGGGGATATTTTAAAAGGTTTTCACATGTTTTCAAAGTCAAATTAAACAAAACCTTCCATGCGTTTCGAAACACCCCTAGGTGTTTCGATACGAGGTCTTACAGTGTCAAAACATTTCGAAACGAGTCTTTTCTGGATAAGGATTTTGCCAAGCATTTCGATACGGGCTATGCCATTTCGATACACCTATGTGGCATTGACCACAACGATCATTAACCCCAACGGCTATTTCCCAACTAACATTTAAATGCAGATCGTTTCGATACGGGCGTTTCGATATGGCCAACAACATTTCGATACAGGTGCTGCATCAGACTGCAACGTCTCTTTCTACTTGAAGGGTGTTTCGAAACGGGTTCAAGCGTTTCGATACGGAGAGCTGCAGAACTGCATTTATGGTGGGAAATTAAGTCTCAGCGGCTCCAATTCAACCCCAACGGCTAGTAACGGCTACAAACTCATTAAGGAGTATAAAAGGGACCTCCAAGCATCAAGCAATGGTTAATGCTTCAATTGTCAATCAACAAATGATCAAGAATTTGTCTTAGGGCTTTATTGTTCAATTTATTGTTAGACAACACATGTGAGCTTAATTTGTCAAATTTGCTCAAGTGTTTAGGTTTTGGGTGAGAGCTTTAATTGTGCAAACATATACCTTCTAGAGGGATTTCTAGTTTGCTAAGTCTTTCTTGTGTAAGAGAGTGTTTGATCAAGCTTTGGGTAGAAAGCTTGATCGTTGTAACGGTTTCCTCCTAAACCGAGAAAAGGGGACGAAATTCTTAGTAAATTTGTTTGGAAATTCTTAGTGGGAAGCTAAGGTAGTGGATGTAGACCTTGGTTAGAAGGTTGGACCACTATAAATCATTGTGTCACTTATCTTTTTAGCTTCCACACCACTATCACCCAAATTCCACTTCTCCACCACTTGGCAAGCAAGAACGGTCGAAGGAATCGAGCACCGTAAATCCCAACAATTGGTATCAGAGCTTGGCTCAATTGAAGAAGATTAACATCTTATTGAGAAGATCCGGCAAGCTCTATCATCATTTCAAACAACCGACTCATGGTGCAATCCATCGACAAACTGCCCTTCTTCGACGGAACACACTATGCCCATTGGAAGACAAAGATGAAGTTCTTCATAAAGTCAAGGGACTACAAGCTATGAGATATAGTTGAAGATGGTCTGTTCTTGCCTCAACGAAGCAAAGCGAAATGGAGTGTCGAAGATCGCAAGAAGATTAAGCTTAATTGCAAAGCCTTGCACATCCTATTTTTTGCTTTTGGCCCAACCATCTATGAGAAGATGTCTTCTTGTGAGAGTGCCAAGGAGGTATGAGACAAGCTTGAAGTCACATACGAGTGAACCAATGAAGTAAAGGAGACTAAGATCGGGCTCCTCACCTTAGAGTATGAAAACTTCAAGATGGATCCGGAAGAGAACATCAAGAAGATGTTTGATAGGTTCTCCACCAATGGTCTTAAAGGTTATGGCGAAGCCATCCCGGAAGAGAAGCTTGTCCGAAATTTCATCTACTCACTTCCTGAGTCATGGGACTCAAAGAGGACCGCCATCATCGAAGCAAAAAATCTCAAGACCTTGAAGCTTAATGAACTCATGGGGTCACTTCTAACTCATCAAATCATGAAGAAAAAAAAGAAGAGGGAAGAAATTAGAGCTATGGGGAAGAAGAAAATCATGGAGCTAGGCATCAACGCAAGTGTCGTTGCTCTCAAATCCTCCGCATGTCATCATGTAGATTCCAGTGAGGAGGAAAGTGAAGATGAAGAGATGACCTATCTCTTCAACAATTTTGCCCGGTTCATGAAGAGCAAAATGGAAAAAATCTAAGCATGAATCGAGGAAGAAGATGAAGGAATCCCACAAGTCCAACAAGAAGGGATCATCTTCAAAGCAAGCATATGTGGCCACATGGAGTGATGAAGACTCCACCGATGATGAGGTAGCCCACCTATGCTTGATGGCTCTCAATGAGGGGGAGGTAACTTCTAACTCATCTAGTTCAAATTTATATTCTTTTGATGAGTTACAAGAAGCCTATGATGAATTGGTTTTTGAATTCAAGACTTCATTTTCGAAAAACAAGAAATTGATTTTAAAGTTAAAAACCGAAAATGATTTGCTTTCTAAAACCAATTTAGAGTTTGAAGCAAAACTTAAAGATTTTGAGCTTAAAGTTTTGGATTTACAAAAATTGTTTCAAACAATGGAAAAAGATCATCAAAAAGGGGTTGATGATCTCAAGAAAGAAAAAGATTTGATTTTCAATGAACTTCAAAAGAAAAATAATTTAGGAAAATCAAATTTTTATGTAAGACAATCTAGTGCCCCTAGATTTGTAAATGGTAAAGTTTTTAGAAGTATTTGGGTCCCAAAAGGACTAAGTACTTCAACTAAAAAGGATGAAATTGAAAAATGAATTCCTAAGGGGACTAAATTTTGTGCAACTAATGTTTATGGATCCAAAGCAATTTGGATACCAAAATTTGTATGATTGTCTTGAGTAGGTGTGATGGAGATGTTCAACAAGTCCAATCAATGAGGGGGAGCTCCATGCATACAAGGAAGAACACTTGAAGAAGGAAGGCTTCACATCCTCCCTTGGGTTCAAGTGTGGTAAAATCTAGTTGTTTTTTGCTTTTATTTGATTTATTTTTCATTTATTTCAACTAGATGATCATATATGTTGGACTAACATTTTGATGATGCTTTGAGTAAGGGGGAGCCATTTTTAAAACCAAAATTCTTAATTTTGTCAATTTTTTTTACCTCTATTGTTATTTTGAACTTAAAAGTGTTTTTAATTCTTTTTGATATAACAAAAAAGGTGAGAGATGGTTTGAAAAATTGAATTTTCAAATGAATAGGGGGAGCTCAAATTGATTTCAAAGTTTTCATCTCTTATTCGCATTTTTAAACTTAAAGGGGGAGAATCCCAAACAATTTTTCAAGTTGGTTTTATTATATCAAAAAAGGGGAGATTGTAGAAATAATGTTTTGATATAATAATTGAAAAATATTTTGGACTAAGTTCAAAAGAATTCAAAACTATTTCTAAAGTCTAAACAACTTGAAACTATGTTTAGGGGATGTTTTAAAAGGTTTTCACATGTTTTCAAAGCCAAATTAAACAAAACCTTCCAGGCGTTTCGAAACACCCTTAAGTGTTTTGATACGGGGTCTTACAGTGTCAAAACGTTCCGAAACAGGTTTCGAAATGTGTCTTTTCTGGATGAGGATTTTGCCAAGCGTTTCGATACGGGCTATGCCGTTTCGATACGCCTACGTGGCATCGACCACAACGGTCATTAACCCCCAACGGCTATTTCCCAACTAACATTTAAATGTAGATCGTTTCGATACGGGTCTAGGCATTTCGATACGGCCAACAGCGTTTCGATACGGGTGCTGCATCAGACTGCAACGACTCTTTCTACTTGAAGGGTGTTTCGAAACGGGTTCGAGCGTTTCGATACAAAGAGCTGCAGAACTGCATTTATGGTGGGAAATTAAGTCTCCAACGGCTCCAATTCAACCCCAACGGCTAGTAACGGCTACGAACTCATTAAGGAGTATAAAAGGGACCTCCAAGCATCAAGCAATGGTTAATGCTTCAATTGTCAATCAACAAATGATTAAGAATTTGTCTTAGAGCTTTATTGTTCAATTTATTGTATAGACAACACATGTGAGCTTAATTTGTCAAATTTGCTCAAGTGTTTAGGTTTTGGGTGAGAGCTTTAATTGTGCAAACATATACCTTCTAGAGGGATTTCTAGTTTGCTAAGTCTTTCTTGTGTAAGAGAGTGTTTGATCAAGCTTTGGGTAGAAAGCTTGATCGTTGTAACGGTTTCCTCCTAAACCGAGAAAAGGGGACGAAATTCTTAGTGAATTTGTTTGGAAATCCTTAGTGGGAAGCTAAGGTAGTGGATGTAGACCTTGGTTAGAAGGTTGAACCACTATAAATTATTGTGTCACTTATCTTTTTAGCTTCCACATCACTATCACCCAAATTCCATTTCTCCACCACTTGGCAAGCAAGAACGGTTGAAGGAATCGAGAACCGTAAATCCCAACACTAAGCGACCCAACAACTCCCTGCATACATCGATCTCCTTCTTGAACACAGAAGGAACAGACTCGAACCCTGCAATCCAGTTAACCGCAAGCCTACTATCAGACTCAATGGTTATCGTTGATGGTTCTATCGAATGGAGATTACTGACTAAAAGTAGAGCTTCAGTAATGGCTCTAATTTCAGCCCTTGTAACATCTGCAGATCCAATTGACATACTAAATTCGTCAAACACTACTCCCTTATAATCCCGTAAACAGCCCTTGATGCTCTCCATCCCAAAGCTCCCAAGCAAAACTGCGTCTACATTCAACTTATAACAACCCACTTCCGGAGCCACCCAAGCCAAACCTGAAGGACGGGAATGATTCTCCATACCAACAACAACCAGTTCTAGGTGTCTCAAAAAGTCCAGAGTTGAGTACCCCAAATCAGGCTACATACCCTTGACCCAAGCTCCTAACCGAAACGAGACCAGGACATTGAGGTGCTCTTCATCCCAACGCTTATTATTAAAACAACACTCATTTCTGATTAACCAAATCGACCAAATCATCGCAAAAAAGACATCATCCACACAGGTTTAGAACATGGACTAACAACCTAGTTATCCCAAATCAATAAAAGGTCCCTAGGACTTTTCGGCATTATCAATTGAAACCCCAATCTCCCAATCCACCGTTGCCACACTTTCCAGACCCTCTCGCAATTACAAAAAACATGATTTATGGTCTCAGGATGCAGGGAACAGAAAGAACATACCTGCTCTGATGGAATTGAAACTCCTCTTTTTAACAGTTCAATAGCAATGGGAATTCTGCCTAGAACAAGTCTCCAAACGAATGCTTCCACTTTTGGTGGGGCGTTGTTCGACCATGCTAACTTCCGCACCATATCCGAGTTCTGGTTACCATGTGCCTTCATATTACAATAAGCTTTCGGGGTATAATGGCCACTAGAGTCCCCACACCAAACTACACGATCCCTGGAACTAGACTTGAAGCTAGCAACATTCAAAGAAGCCATAAAACAGACCCATTCTTCCCATTCACTTTCAACCAAAATTCTTGTAAGTTCAACCCTCCAACTCCATCCATTGGTGCATTTAGAGCCAAATTCACAGATTTTCCAACCTTATTTATTGCCAAGCTAAACACCCTAGGAAAAGCGAGCTTTAGATACCTATGTCCCGTTCAAAAATCCTCCCAGAAATTAATAATTTTACCATCTCCAAGCACCATTCTAATGTTTTCTTGGAATAAATCATTTTGCTGGGATAGGGGCTTGATCACATTCCACCAGATTTTCGAGCAGCAAGCTCTATGGACAGTTTGGGGAAGAAAGATTGATATTGATGTAATTGTACTTGCCATCAACAACACTCCTCCATAAAAGGTCTGGTTCGTTACAATAACGACATAACCACTTGTTCAACAATGCTCTATTTTTAGTTCCAAAGTCGCACAATCCAATACCACCATCAGACTTAGGCTTGCAAAGATCCTCCCATTTAACCCAATAAATGGGTCGAGATGATTGATTACCCCAAATAAACTTCGATACCTTGCTCCTCAAATGATTAACAACCGAGTTAGGCATTAAAAAGGACATATAATAAACCGGCAAGCTGCATAACACTGATTTTACCAAAGTAATTCTGCCCGCGAACGATAATAATTTCCCATGCCAACCATCCAAACACTTATCGAAATTATCGATAATCGGCTTCCAAAGGCTCACTGAATTTCGGCTACTCCCAAGCGGACAACCCAAATACATTGTAGGAAGCAATCCTTTGCTAAAGTTAATATCATCGGTCCAACTAGCTAACCCATTCTCATCAACGTTAACCTCGAACACACTGGTCTTCTTACTATTTAATTTAAGCCCCGAAACCACTTGAAAAATCCTCAATACTCGCTTGATGGTCTTTAAACTCTCTTGATTTGCCTCGACAAATATTAAAAGGTCATCCGCGAATTGAGTATGCGTGACAATCACCCCATTCAGTCCAATCCTGATACCTCAGAAACAACCCACCTCCGCAGCCCTTTTAATTAACACACTCAACGCTTCACCAACGACATTGAACAATAAGGGTGACAACGAACATCCTTGTCTCAAACCTCTCTTAATCGAGAAAGAATTAGTGGGAATTCCGTTGATTAGCACCGCTATTGAAGCCGATGATACACAATGGCGAATTCATTCTCTCCACTTTCCTGAAAACCCCATTGCTTGTAGAATAAAATTCAGGAAATCCCAATCCATTGTATCGTATGCTTTCATGAAATCAGCCTTAATCAAGACCACCTTTTCCTTTTTCTTCTTCACATAATCCACCACCTCATTAGCTATTAACACACAATCTATAATTTGTTTTCCAGGCGTAAAAGCGAATTGCGTATTACCCACCACCTCATTCAGGCACCCCGATAGTCTTCTAGATAGCACTTTTTCCAATATCTTATAAAGGCTACTTACCAATGAAATCGGTCTGTAATCATATATACAGGCTGGATTTGTTTTTTTCGGAATTAACACGATGAAAGATTGATTTACGTTCACATTCATTCCATATCCTTTGTAGAAGTCGAAAAAAAACCCATCACTTTAGACTTAAGAACGGACCAGAATCTCTTATAGAAATCAATGTTGAAACCGTCGGGTCCACGTGCTCTACTCCCATCTATCGACTCAATTGTTCGCCAGACTTCCTTTTCCGAGAAAGGCCTCTCCAGAGCTTTCACCAATTTGACACTTAATTTCCTAAAGAATCCCGGGAAAGACTTACATGGGATTGTGGGACAATTATTATAACACTTACGAAAATAATCTGCACATGCCTTAGAGATCTCCCCACTCTTGAAATATACTTTATCACCCGACTTTATCGAAGTGATCTTGTTCCTTTTTTTCCTCAAAGAAGCAGCTAGATGGAAATACTTGGTATTTCTGTCGCCCTCGTTAAACCAACGCACTCTTGACTTCCTTCTATAAGCCGCCCATAATTTGGATTTAAGCGACATCAGATCCTCACCCAACTCAGATGAAAAACTTCAGATAGCATCTTCTCTTCTACTTCCTTTATCAATCTCTCCAACCCTTCGGTAGACTCCTGGTTCCTCGCCTTGAAATCCTTGACCCACCTTTTAGTAGCTACTTTAGCTTCTCTGAGAACACTCCCAACATCGGACTCTTTTGATGCGGTGATCACTGATTTCATTATCTCCACGTAATCAGGCTCGTTACACCAATGAAAGAACCACTTGAACGACCTTCCTCCTTCAACAACACTAGGTTATGATCCGACAAACTCCGAGGAAGGGAAGACTGAACTAGATCCTTAAATCTTTCGAAGAACTCAGGTGAAATCAAAAACCTGTCCAACCTACAAGCTATCATCCATGTAAAAGGATTCCCAGACATCGGTAGATCAGTAAGCTGGTTTGTCTGAATGAAATTCTCAAAGATCCAAGATTGATATCAGCCCCCACTTTTTCTTCTGAATATCTAATTGTATTAAAATCACCCCTATTATGACTGGAATATTCAGTGAAGACAAGTAATAAGACAAAGACTCGAAAAGAACTTTCCTCTCTGATGATCCATTTGGGGCATAAACGTTCACCATCCCACACTTGAAATCTTTCAATAAGAATTTCCCCACCACCATTAGCGCTCTTTCCAACTTAACCACCTTCTCCATCTTGAAATACGACTCATCCAATAGCGAAATCAATCCACCTGATGCCCCATTTGAAGGAATCTGTTCGAAACCCCCCAAAACATTCCCCTTCAGTCTATTACTGATACTCAATGCAGCTAAATTTAACTTGGGTTTTTGCAAGAAAATGATCCTTGTGTTGTTATTTAAAATCAACCTTGAAATTGCCCTTCTCTTCTCTTCTCTGCTCGACCGAGACCCCGGACATTCCAAGACAAAATCGAAAACGGGACCGTCATTACTAGAAATCTGCTGAAAGACACGCGAGAAAAAGAGCAAAGACTGACCTGGTTCAGATGCACCCACTCCCCCTTTCCAATTCCTCTAAATGGGCCACCACTGCCTGCTCTGCTACCTCGAACTCGAACCCAAGCCTCTTGCCTAATTCGAATGTTTCCACAGCTTCATAGTGCGCCGTCCTCTCCCCGACTATTTTCGGTGAACCCATTCCGTTTATACAAAACCCTGTCCTCTAAGTCTAACTACCACGATTTATTTGGTTGATAAATTGTACTTCAAAATAATTAAGTAGAATCCACTAACTAAAATTTATAGCCATTATCTATTCTTATATAGGCTAGTAGAATGCAAAAAAATTAATCAATATTGGACTTGTTTTAGTGGATAAAATATAAATTTAAGAAGTTGGACCATTAATAAGATGAATTACTTCGTACTTCTCTTAAGCTATGCTTTTTTTGATCAAAACAGAACTTTCATTAAACCAGGGAAAGATACAAATGGAAGGGGCCCATGGGTCCCACCAATGAAAGAAATATACACCAGATAGTCAAAACAAACCGAAAAGCCAGGCAAGGCCTTTCACCAAACAGAGAAAACACAAGTAAAGACCTAACAGCCAGCACCCAGGCCACCGACAGCAAACGCAAACAAAGGTCAGCAGAAAACCACGCAGTAACCCAACAATACCAGATCGGAGAATAAACTGTATCTCCCTTATATACACTTCCATCGGTAAAATCGTGGATTGTGTTTCCTAAGACTATAAAGCCAGAACGATGCTAGAAAAAGCCAGAAAACGAACACCATAATTTCTTCTCAGAATGAAAGACAGTAGTCGTGCCTGAGAGCTCTATCCAGAGGCAGGCTTCCAACTCGATGCCGTTGGTCCTTGTCAAGGCATCATCTACTGTACCCCGGATATGCGGAGAGTATGAGTTCACCGATCCTCCTCCCAATTCTGGTTCATCGAGAACGTTGTTACCAAACAACACTAAAACGGAAATTCGATAAAGATTGGGCCACTGTTCAAACATTGACAAATAGGAAACTGCTATAAGGTTTTGATGGGATCTGGGCAGCTCTTTTTCGCCTTCTCTTAAGCTATGCTTGGTACAACAGAAAACTGGAAGAGGTGAAGAAAAATGAAAAGAAAATGAAATTCAGTGATGCTTGGTACGGAAGAAAGTAAGAAGGAAAGAAAAATGAAGGGGACTATGTTTTCTTAGTTGATGAACAAAAAGGAATCTGCCCAATTTGGACGGAAGAGAGCAAGGAAAGATGAAAAAGATCTGATTTTAAAATAAAATTTGGTCCATTTTGGAAAGAAATTAACCAATAATATTCTAATTTTTTTAGTATTATAAAAATTTAAAATTAATTATAAATTTAGAAAAAACTAATTTGATTTGGAAATTCCATGTTTAAGAGGTACAATTATGAGCGGACAAAACTCGTTTTGACTCGAAAAAATTGAATTATTCGACTCAATGAGAAAAAAATTGACTTAAAATTAATTTATTATTTTTATACACTTTTTATTTTTTTTATTTTTATAAATTTATTGTACAAAGATTTTAAAAAATAAAATAAGCTTAATAAAAATTATTAATATAAGAGAGAGTAATCTAATATATATATATATATTCTTTTCTTCCACATTTTTATTGTACTAAACAATAGAGAAGAAAGAAACATATTTTCCTTTTAATTTTTCATCCTCCCAACCAAGTATACCAAAGGAAAGAAAAAATATGTTTCCATCCTTTTACTTTTCTATCACTCTAAACTTCTATCTTTCTAATTTTCTTTCCTCTCTACCAAGCAAAGCCTTAGTTCTTAATCTCCACTATATTCAATTGAACGGAACTTTCTCATGATTACGAAAAATTATTAGATGAATCCGGCTCACTACGACATATGTGGTCCCAACCAATAAGGTACATACATCTCACAATAATTTCTAAATAATCACCCACTCTTTATTTACATGTAGGAGAGGGGTGAAGATTCACCTTAAAAAATGATATGAATAAACCGTATTGGCTGAGACCACGGATAACGTAGGGATCATCTAATAATTTTTCATTGATTACACTTAATTAAGTGAAATTAATTGATTGACCTTGTTGAAAAGTCAAATCGAATAGCTTAACAAGGAATATTTGTTGACCATTGAATGGTTCAAATTTCAAATTAGATTGATTCTCTTCTGATCTTTTATCTAATGAAATTCAAGTCTACAAATTCAACGTATATGACAATAAACATCAAACATTCTTAAAGCACCAACGTTGGATTTATGATGATTTGGTCGGGGTGTAAAATTTTCAGATTACCTCTAAAATATGGAATGGATGGATGGATGGACCACTCCTATGTAGAATATTGAGTTCTTATTACATATATATAATATCAATAACTTTAAGTAATTAAGATAGATTATAATCATTAATTTCATAATCAAAATATAAACTGTAAATATAATCTAACAAATATATCGGTCCAAAGAATTGTTTATAGTAGATGAATCAAATCTAATTTGGAATGTTTATTTGGTTGTTGTGATACGCGTCCTTACTACTTAATCAAAAGTTTCATTTAGTCACTACACGTTTATAACCAGATTTTAACGGCGAATATCATTTATCATGCGAACAACCTTCCTTAATTTGAAACAAAGGGAGATTTTTTTTTTTTTGCGAAAAAGAATCATACAACTCTATATAAAATGAGAAAATTATCTCTTAAATCACGACACATAATTTTATTGATAGAGTCAAACATATATATATTAATTTCGAAAAAAGAAAAATAATGAATGAAAGAAAGCAACTTATAGCAGCAATGTAATAAAAAACACCGTGTTGACTTTGATGTCTTCGACCAAGCCATTTGTTCATACTATTGTCGACGAGTAAGTGGTTAGACAAACACAAGAATTCATAGCATAGCCAACTTTGTAACCATGTAATAGGAGAAAACATTAAAACATTTAACCCATTATATTTAAGATTATCACATAATACAATGTGATTAGTTTTCTTCTTCTAAAAGTAGGATACATGTAGTATAAGAAAACATGAAATCATATATGCTTAAACATTTAATATCATCATATTCAGGGATGGACCTAGAGGGGATATCATCATATTCAGAGATGAACCTAGAGGGGGTTGGAGGGGTGGTCGCCCCCCTAAAAATTTGAAATTTCTATATGGTTTTGAAAAGTTTTAGAAATTTTCTATGCATTTCATATTGAAAATCTATTCCCCAAAATTTTATAAGTTCACACCCTCTAGAATTTTATAGGTTTGCCCCCTAACATAAAGTTCTGCGTCCGTCCCTGATTATACTTATGAATGAAAATGGGTCTGAGTAATATAAGTATTATACACTGAATATTATATCACTCTCCGTATTGCTGCCATGAAAGGGCCTCGACAAGGGCCGATTGATGATTTGATGGGGTGGAAGGGGTCGAAGGATATGCGCTTCTTGGTGAAATCAGCTTATGTCGCGCGATGTGGGCAAATTAGTGGTACGTTTCATGGTGTGTGGAAGGTCATTCATCAGTTTAAGGGCTTGACGAGGGTACGTTGCTTCTTGTGGTTAGCATGCCATGGGCGATTGATGACGAATGAAGAACGTGTGAGGCGTCACTTGGCTTCGGATAGTGGTTGCGTTGTTTGTGGGGCTGCAGTTGAAAGTATTGATCACATCCTTCAACGGTGTCCTTCGGCCATGCTTGTGTGGAAAGAATTAATTAAACCTTGTTATCTTGAGGATTTTTTGCGACGGGATTTGTGTGATTGGGTTGTAGCTAATCTTTCGGCAGATTGCAATTACCCGGTGTGTGATACGAAATGGGCTATGTTGTTCGGGAATATCCTTTGGAACTTATGGTTGGATTGTAACTCTATAGTTTTTTATGCCTCTCTTGAGGATTGTCGTGGCGTCTTAGTGCGTAGCCGACACTTGGTCGATTTGGTATTGCGTGCGCAATAGGACAGTCGTGTGGGGAAAGGTCGTCCGGTTGAATCCCAGGTGGGGCCATTGTATTAGACGGTGCCGATGGATCCTTGGATTAACTTAAACACTGACGGGGCTCGGCGGAGTGTGGATGGTCATGCTTCGTGTGAGGGTGTGGTGAGAGACTGTAATGGTCAATGGTGCTTTGGTTTTGCGAAGTTCATTGACACTTGTTCCGTGGTAGATGCGGATGTATGGAGTGCTTACATTGGTTTGGTTTGTGCTTGGAAGAGGGGTTATCACATATTATGCTTGAGTTTGATAGTCTTAAGGCTATCTCAATCATCCGTCGGGACTATACCAGGTTGCATGGTCTACGTGGATGTTTGTTGGAGCTTTGGGATCGACCATGGACGATACGTGTTGGGCATATTCGTCGTGAGGGTAACCGGATTGCGGATGCTTGTGCGAAACTTGCGAACATGGCGAGCCTTGAGATTTTATTTCTTGATTCCCCTCCGGAGTCCATTGTTCCTTTGGTTCAGGCCGAGAGGTTGATTGATGTTACGTCTCTTTACTTTTGCTACTTTGAGTCGCCTTGTTTCCGTTTGCTTTTAGTTGTCATCTTTGTGTTATCACTTGTACCCTTTCCCTCCATTTAGGCTTAGGGAGATTTTTAATGAGGCTTGTGATAACACTCCATATATGATTCCGAGTTAATGAAATCATACTTTTCACCCAAAAAAAATTAACTTTCTAATAGTAGTTTTTTTTAACTTTATACCCGCAAGAATTTGAGTGGCCTGTTTCTAACCTAAATTTAATATTGTGCAATTGGTTTTGGACTGGCCAACATAATAAATAATTACTACATAAATTACCACCTAACTATGGGGTTGATGTCAATATGACCACTATACTTTAAGTCATAAAATTACATTTTCTTCCTTTTTTTAGGCATTAATAACCATAGAAGACATATACTAAACATTGTACTTTAAGTCATAGAAACATACTTGGCTTAGTGGTAAGCACACACCACTTGTGCTCTAAGGACCTTGGTTTGAATTCGCCCATGGCCATTTTATTTCCTTTCATTTTTCTGGGCATTAACAACCATATAAGTCGTATATTAAAAGTCGTACTACATATTGTTGAGTGTGTAAAAGTTCTATTATTTACACCCTTTTTAACCCATATTTCTGCTGCATTCAAGCATCATTGCATTGCATTTAGGTTAGTTTTCAATAAAACATCACAATTATATAAAAGGCACGGATTCTACTAAAAGATGGCTATTTTTGCAGGTATCTGTCATAGTAGAAGATGAAGGCAGGCGCAGGGCAGAGAAGCAGGAGAGCGGAACTGGACAAGCAGCCAAAGAAGACGAACCTGTCATGGACCTGTCGTGACAGCATGGTGACAGCAGATTTATGAAGAGGAAAAGTCAAGTGGACCTCGATAGATAGAGAAAAATCTGCTCGTCTGTCGTGTGAAAGCCAAATATTTTTCCAAACCCCGGATCAAAAGATATGTCAAGCCAAAGCTCAAGGAGGAGAATTTCCATGAAACAAGGAGGCGGCTGGAAAGTAGGAGACTTTAGAGATTTAGTCTTTATTAGAATCTTACTTTTAATTAAAGTTGTAATCCTTGTTACCTTAGAATACTTGAGCCCAAAGCTTATATAAGGGCATAGTTTTGACCTAGGAGACATCATCCCTCATTCTACTCCATAACCGAAACCAAAAACCCCCTGTCGTCCACCCGTCACCGACATGTTCTAATTTCCCCCTAGGGCTACGGGTTGTTTTGTAAAGTAGTTGCAAGGGTTGCTTTGTTTTAGGATTTTTCAAGTTCAATAAAATAAACTTCAAGTTCTTTTATCTTGGTTTTAATATCTTGCAAGAGCATCGGGAGAGCATTGTGAGGTTATCCATTTACTTAGCATCGGGAGAGTTAAGTATACGAAAGAGATAAGAGCGCGTTCTCTAGTTTATAGTTGAACCATCTCGTGCCTAGGGATAGGGCGAGGTTAAGTGGCTAAGGAAGAATTCATACACATCGGTGTTCATCCTTCGATTCACGCCGGGAGGTATCATCAAAGACGTGATCATCGACAGACTTGTGCCTAGGGATAGGGCAAGGCAGATCTGGGATTCTTGCCAAGCTTGAAGTACGGAGTTGGTGTGTCTGCTGCCGCGACTGCCAACGGACAGACGCCGCGACAGGTGCTGTCGGCGACGGGAGCGACGACAGAACTGGAGATCCTAAGCAATTCAATACCTACACTACCGAGCAATTCAATACCAGCCCATTCTCTCTATCTTAATTTCTCAATCCTTTATTTTACGTTTTTACCTTATTATTCTCGTGACAACTCTTAATTATTTCCTTTACTTTCGTGCAGTAAACAAGGTGAAGTCATTAGCCCAATCCCTGTGGAGACGATATCCGATACTTCGTATCACTTTACTACTTGCGTCGTGTACACTTGCACTACAATTGCGATAGACTATTTTACACGCAACAAGTTTTTGGCGCCGTTGCCGGGGATTGGCAACATAACTACATCTTTCTTTTATTGCACTTTTTACTTTTATTCTTATTTTCGTTTTTTTTTTCTTTAATTTTTCTTTTGTGTTTTCAACTCTTGCTTTTCACGAGGTTTTCTTGTTTATGCGCAGATCCAAAAGAGGTGAAGATCCTGAGTATAAATTAGATCCAGAGATCGAACGTTCCTTCAATCTCAAGAAACAACTTCGCCGACTTTTAGACAGAAACGAATATCTCGAAGAACAGCTAGAGAAGATGGCCCATAACCAACCTGCTGGTGGATTCATACCACCCCTTGGCAATAATAACCCACTTGTCGCCGATCCGCCCGCAGCAGGTGGACGACGGTCATGTCGTGACTACATGCTGAATGATCATGTAGAGCTGGAGACCACGCTGCCGGATATTGATGTTGATAACTTCGAGCTTAAACCTGTCATGTTTAGTATGATCAACAACGCCGGACAGTTTAGTGGTTCTGCAACAGAAGATGCTAGGGAGCATCTCAAAACGTTCCAGGAGATCTGTGGTTCGTTTAGACTGCCAGGAGTTAGTCCGGAGATACTGAGGCTTCGGTTATTCCCTCACTCCTTGAGGGACAGAGCTAAAACTTGGTGGAATAAACTAACACCGGGTTCTATTATGACTTGGGCAGATCTAACTCGTGAATTCTTATCTCGTTTTAATCCTTCGCATTTATCTGAGCGATTACGTAATGAAATTGCTACTTTTCAACAGGAAGATGACGAGCCAATGCACGAGGCCTGGGACAGGTTTACTACTCTTCTTCGAAACTGCCCTATGCATGGATTCCCCGTCTGGAATCAGGTTACAAAGTTCTATAATGCTGCCAATCTACAAACTCGCATCCGAATTGATTCTGCAGCAAATGGATTACTATTGGATAAAGATCCGGACGAGGCATTACAAGTTCTGAAAAATTTAGCTAAGAATGAAGAACAGTTTCCGACAGCTAGAAGAGGGGGTAAACGGGTACTTGCTGTCAAGGACTATGAGGCCGACAGCACTATGAAATCACAGGTAGCATTCCTTACTAAAGCCATGAAACACTTATTGAATGAAGAGGACTTACGAGGATTTGCTGTCGAGGAAGTTTGTACTACTTGTGAGGGAAATCATAGTAGGGATGAATGCCCTATAAATATAGAAGAAGGAAAATATGTTGGAAATTACAAGCCAAACTACAATTCCAACAACTACAATCCTAATTGGAGGAAAGATCCCAAATTTTCTTGGAGTAACCCTAACAATGCTCTGAATCCGCAAGTGCATAATCAGAATCAGGGGGGTCCTAGATTGTTGACGCGACAGCAACAGCAGCCGCAGAACCTGCCGCAGAACCTGTCGCCGCAACAGCAACAGCAGCCACCACCTGCCACGAGTAGTGTATTGGAGCAGACTCTGGCCACTTTTATGTCTCAGACTGGTACGTATATGGAGAATATTAATCAGTTTGTCAAGAAGACGGAAAACTTTATGGATGAAACCAAGATGAGAATGACAAATCATGAGGCTACCTTGAAATCTCTAGAGACACAAATGGGTCAGGTGTCCCAGCATATTAAGCCAAGGCAGAATGGAGGTTTCCCTAGTAATACTGAAAATGCTAGACCGCCCCCACATGAGCAATGCAAGGCGATTACTACTAGGAGTGGGAAAAAGTTACCAGGGCCGGAAAAAGAAGCTGAAACAGAAAAGGAACCTGCCTTGGATAAACCTGCCGAGGAAGCTGCCCCGACAGGTGACAAACAGACTGCTGCCGATAAGCCTGTCACGACAGCAGAAGCGACAGAGGAGAAAAATGAAGAACATCGTCCTCAGATTCGTATGCAGTGGGAAGGACGTGTTGCTGATTACCGTCCCCCACCACCCTTTCCTCAACGGATAAAGCAAGCTAAGCAAGAATCTCAACTTAAAAAGATTTATGATATTTTTAAGCAGGTTCAGATTAATATTCTGCTGTTAGATGCCGTTAGGGAGATGCCCGGTTATGCTAAATTTCTCAAGGATGTCATGTCAAAGAAATATAAACTTGGGGAGTTTGAAACGGTAAGGATGGCAGATGGTTGCATGAGTATTCTTCATCGGCAGCCACCCCAGAAGAAGAAGGATCCAGGGAGCTTCCTCATACCTTGTGTAATCGGTGACAAATTTGTGGGTAAGGCACTTTGTGATCTTGGAGCTAGTGTTAATCTAATGCCCAAATCTGTTTTTCAGAAATTAGGTATTGGGAAGGCGCGGCCCACGACAGTTACCCTACAGCTAGCCGACCGCTCTTACGTTCACCCCGAAGGAAAGATTGAAGACATTTTGGTAAGAGTGGATAAGTTTATTTTTCCTGCTGACTTTCTTATTTTAGATTGCGAGGCAGATGAGAACGCACCAGTCATCCTTGGGCGACCCTTTTTAGCCACGGGAAGATCACTGATTGATGTGGAGAGAGGAGAACTCACCATGCGAGTAAACGATCAAGAGATTAAGTTGAATGTTCTCCAATCAATGAAACGAGCTGATTTGGACGAGGAATGCAAGGCCATCATTGAGGTGACCTTTGATTACCCCTGCTTCAGGTCGGGCTGCCGTGATATAAAACTTGGTCACTGCTGCGACAGCCATTTAAAGACCTGTCACGACAGTGATGACGACAACAACAACGACAGTGACTCCTCTACATCCGATACATCTGACACTGCAGGTCAAGAGGAGGTCGACTGGTTAGACCATCGTCCAGGTAAGTTATTCGAACCCTTGAATTACACTTCGGATAACCATTTAATCCAAAAGCCCTCTACTGTTGAACCACCTGTCTTAGAACTTAAGCCCCTGCCAGGGCAGCTTAAATATGTTTATCTTGGTTGTGATAACACAATGCCCGTAATCATCTCTGCTAAGCTGCCGCAGGAACAGGAACGACAGCTGGTCGACATGTTAAGACAGCACAAAAAGGCAATTGGATGGACGATAGCAGACATTCAGGGCATTAGTCCGGCAATCTGTATGCACAAAATCCTCCTAGAGGAAGACCATAAGCCGACTATTGATGCCCAGAGGCGGTTAAACCTTGCGATGAAGGAGGTAGTGCGTAAAGAGATAATTAAATGGTTAGATGCTGGTATTATTTACGCCATCTCCGACAGCAAATGGGTGAGCCCGGTGCAATGTGTTCCAAAGAAAGGAGGCATGACCGTGATAACCAACGAAAACAATGAACTAATCCCAACCAGGACTGTGACCGGTTGGAGGGTTTGTATGGACTATCGGAAGCTTAACAAAGCTACCCGAAAGGACCACTTCCCTTTACCCTTTATTGATCAAATGCTTGATAGATTAGCGGGTAAATCTTATTATTGTTTTCTTGATGGTTATTCAGGTTATAACCAAATTGCTATTGCACCGGAGGATCAAGAGAAAACAACTTTCACATGCCCCTACGGAACATATGCCTTTAGGAGGATGCCGTTCGGCCTTTGTAACGCACCTGCCACCTTCCAAAGGTGCATGATGGCAATATTCTCCGACATGGTAGAAGACTTCCTTGAGATTTTCATGGATGATTTTTCCGTCTTTGGAGACGATTTTGAGAGCTGCCTCAGCAACCTCCAAAAGGTACTTGAAAGATGTGAAAAAACTAACCTTGTTCTCAATTGGGAAAAATGCCATTTTATGGTAGATGAAGGGATAGTTTTAGGCCATAAGATTAGCTGCCGTGGGATAGAAGTCGACAGGGCAAAAATAGAGGTCATTGAGAAGCTGCCGCCGCCAACAACTGTCAAGGGCATTAGGAGTTTTTTAGGGCATGCTGGTTTTTATAGAAGATTCATTGCAAATTTCTCAAAAATCACCAAGCCTCTATGCCATCTCCTAGAACAGAACCGACCATTTGACTTTAACGAAGAATGTACTGAAGCATTTAAGGTTCTGAAGGAAAAATTAGTGACAGCCCCCATAGTACAGCCACCAGACTGGACACAACCGTTTGAGATCATGTGTGATGCTAGTGACTATGCTGTCGGGGCAGCACTTGGGCAGCGCAGAGACAGGCTGTTTCACGTCATATATTATGCTAGCAAAATATTAAATGAAGCCCAAGTGAACTATACCACCACAGAAAAGGAGCTGTTAGCTGTGGTGTTCTCCATCGACAAGTTTCGTTCTTACATACTTGGAACGAAGGTAATAATACACACCGACCACTCTGCCCTCAAGTATTTGTTCGCAAAGAAGGATGCGAAGCCTAGGTTGATACGATGGATCTTGCTATTACAAGAGTTCGACCTTGAGATCAAAGATAAAAAGGGGACAGAAAATCAAGTGGCAGACCACTTGTCGAGGTTGGAGACGGGACAGAGTCTACCGTTAGATGAGACACACATACTGGAGACCTTCCCAGATGAGCAGCTCTTTGCTGCTGCAGTCGCTGTCGCGACAGCCATGGCGGCAGGTAAGTCTTCTAACCTTCCCTGGTATGCTGATTTCGTTAATTATATAGTTAGCGGAATATTACCTACTGATCTTAATTATCAAGCAAGGAAGAGGTTCCAAAATGATGTTAAACATTATTATTGGGACGAACCTCTTCTTTTCAAAATGTGTGCAGATCAGGTTATAAGAAGGTGTGTACCACAAGAAGAACAAGAAGACATTCTCCATCACTGTCATGCTTCACAATATGGAGGTCACTTAGGAGGCAATAAAACTACTGCCAAGGTGCTGCAGTCAGGGTTCTACTGGCCGACACTTTATAAAGATGCACAGGAATTTTACAAGAGCTGTGACAGGTGCCAGAGGACAGGTAACATCTCGAGGAGAAACGAGATGCCACTGCAGAATATTTTAGAAGTAGAGATCTTTGATGTTTGGGGGATTGATTTTATGGGACCTTTTCCATCTTCGTGTGGAAACCTTTACATCCTCCTAGCAGTGGACTATGTCTCCAAGTGGGTAGAAGCAATCGCAACGCAAAAGAATGATGCCAAAACGGTCCAAAAGTTTCTGCACAAAAACATTTTTTCTAGATTTGGCATCCCTAGAGCGATTATCAGTGATGAAGGGAGACATTTCGATAATAAGGTAATTGCTGCCGCTTTGAAGAAATATGGTGTCAAGCACAGGATCGCGACAGCATACCACCTACAGACCAATGGATAGGCTGAGATATCCAATAGGGAAGTGAAGAACATACTTGAAAAAATGGTTAAACCAACTAGGAAAGATTGGTCTTTACTTCTGAATGATGCATTATGGGCATACAGGACAGCTTTCAAGACTCCATTGGGCATGTCTCCATTCCGACTGATTTACGGGAAAACCTGTCACTTGCCTGTCGAGATCGAGCACAAGGCATATTGGGCAATTAAGGCAGTGAACATGGACTTGGATAAGGCCGGCCAGAAAAGGTTATTAGATCTGAACGAAATTGAAGAATTACGGACAATGGCCTACGATAATGCAAGGATTTACAAGGAAAAGACTAAGAAGTGGCATGACAAGAAGTTGCTGCCACGACAGTTCTGCCCAGGGCAGCTTGTGTTGTTGTTTAATTCTAGGTTGAAACTCTTTCCAGGGAAGCTTAAATCTAGATGGTTTGGCCCGTTCCAAGTGGTTCAAGTTTTTCCCCATGGTGCCATTACAATTCAATCATTAAAGGATGGGCACCAATTCAAAGTTAATGGACAACGCCTCAAGCACTATCAGGGGACTGAAGCCCCAGGACTACAGGAAGTGGTTACTTTAGATGATGCCCCACAAGGCATCACTAATTTAACCTAATTTTTATTTTTACTTATTTTATTATTATTAGGAAATTAGGTTTATTTTATTCGAATAATGTTTTGTTTTATAATTTCAGTTTTTAGGAAATAAAGGAGTCAAGAAGAAAAGAAGAAGTGAGCCTAGCCCACCGCCCATCCATCAGCCCACTAAAGCCCATTTACTGAAGCCTGCCGTTTCGGCTGCCGTCGCAGACGGATACGACAGGCTGTCAACAGACTGACACGGCAGACGCAGAAGCGTGCGGCAGACGCACAGCAGACGCATTAATACGTGTCAGACGCGCTATATTCAATCTGCCGCCCCGTTATTCTCGCCTGCCGTTGCGGCATTAAATGGGCAGCTACTCGACCGCTATATAAACCCCTTCCCCTCTTCATTTTTCATCACTTCTGTTTTTTCTCTCTTGTTATTCTCTTCTAGTTTTATCTATTTTTCTTTCTTTGTCAGCCCTTGCAACCAAAAATGTCTTCACGACAAACCCGTCAGAACGCTGCTGCCGCTTCTTCTTCAGCAGCAGCAGCCCCGTTCGCTAACAAGGAACTATGGGAGGAGCGGAGCTTCATCTATAACAGAGATGCCCCCCATATGGGACTCCGGCCGTTCATAATGAAGGCCATAACAGCACAACTTTGGGAGGACTTTGCCGAACAGCCGGCAGAGCTTAATGACACTCTGGTCAGGAAATTTTATGCGGCGATCGACAGCAAGACGGCGACATCTGTCACCGTCCGAGGAGTGACAGTTCCTTTCACCGCCAGCAGCATCAACCATGTATTCGGCCTTTTCTTTGGCCCCAATGATGATGCTCATCAACAATTTTGGGACACCCTCGACGCTGCCGGACATGATGCTGTCATGAGGGAGTTGACAGAAGCGGGAACGACATGGAGCACCAGTAAGAAGAACCCTCACTCTGTCAACAGAGGGCAGCTACTCCCTGAGGCAAAACTATGGAACGCGTTTATCAAAAAGCGTATCCTGCCCTCATCCCACCATACGACAGTCAACAGGCAGCGGTTGGCCCTCATCCACTCTATCATGCATGACAGGCCCATCAATGTGGGCAGATACATGAGGGACAGCATCCTCGATTGTGCTTTCCGCTCGGACTCACGACTATGCCTACCATCAACCATCACTGCCCTCTGCCGCTGTGCTGCCGTACCAGAGGAGCCATCCGAAAAAATCAAGAAGGGCAGCGGCTGGACAGACAACAACATCTCCAGCCTCATGGAGGTCGTAGCTGCAACTCCCATCAACGCCTTCGACCCAGACGCCCCTCCTGCTAATTCCGATGATGAACCGGCAACCGAACCTGCCCCAGAAGCTGCCACCAACACCGCTCCGACATATCAGAACGCCCATATCCTTGCTGCCATCTTGAGGATAGAGGAGCGCCAGATGGGTTTAATGACTTTCATCCGTGACTTCTCCAATGCTACGGTAAATTTCATTACCAATACTTTAAATTTTACGGATGTCATTTTCCCCACCTTCCCCGCCCATTATTTCAATATCCTCTCCCCCACTCCTACACCACCTGTCTCTCCCCACGGAGAATCTGCCTCCTCCACACCATCCCCGACGGAAGCCGGCAGCCCATCGGCAGACACCTCCCCTCGAGGAACAAAGCGAGCTGCCACTGATGACAGCCCTCTTGTCCGGAGGAATTTGGACAGCGCCTTCACACGAGTGAAACGTATTAAGCATGTGGCCGACAAAAGAAGGCTGTCCAAAGCCATCACGAGTGACAGCTGGGACAGCAGCAGCAGTTCCGATGTCCGACTAGTGGAGCAACCTGCCCTTCAACCTGCTGAAGAACCTACCCCTCAACAGGCCGATGAACCTGTTGAGCAACCTGCTGTTGAACCTGTCCAGCTCCCTCCTCAGCGCAGGCGCCGCCATCAGATCCGCGTCAGCAGCAGCAGTGAGAGCAGCGCGTGAAAATTTAAGTCTTTATTTTCTCTTATTGCTGCCTGCCTTTATATTTTGTGATGTATTTTTTTTTTCTATCTTTCTTTTATTATTCATGTCATTTTGCATTGAGGGCAATGCAACCCTCGAGTTTGGGGGTGGCAACCCTCCATCATTAATGGAGTCTTAAGTACATCTTTTTATTATTTGTTGTGTCTTTTATTTTAAGTTCTTTAAAAAAAAAATCAGAAAAGATTAAACTGTTGGCTTAAAACTGTGAAGTTAACTTACCTGTCATGACAGCTCTGTCGTGGCAGCATCTTTAGGACAGGTTAAGGAGAAGTTTAGAGCCTTTCTATAGTTCTGAAAACTTAAACACCATTGTGACTGTTATACTGCTTAGATTTCTTTTAGCCAAACTAGAATAGGAAAACTTAGCACTTAGAGTAGAAAAGAGACTAGAATCTCAGGAAACCTAGAGGTGCCTACCACCGGCTCTAGGCAGATAACCAGAGAAAAACTTCTAGAGGTGCCTATCACCGGCTCTAGACAGTTAACTAGAGGTGCCTGAAATACTGGCTCTAGTAAAAGAAAAGAAGTTTGAAAAAAGGAAATAACTAGAGGTGCCCAATTCTGGCTCTAGTAAGAAAAATAAAGAAAACAGTCTCGTAGGAAAAACTCTAAACAAGCTAAAGTCGAATATTCTAGTGAAACTAAGAGAGTCTTGGCATATAACTGTTCACAAGCATGCACACACTGCACGAGAGCTATAGGGAGATTCCGGACAGATCCTAACCTATCCGATAGGTTGCTGCCGCCAAAGAGAATGAGCGACGGGTAAGGGACAGTTCACTGTTTGAAGGCCAACAAAAAAAATATATATATATATTCATTTTTCTTTCTTCATTGCTTGAGGGCAAGCAAAAACTTGAGTTTGGGGGTGTGTTGAGTGTGTAAAAGTTCTATTATTTACACCCTTTTTAACCCATATTTCTGCTGCATTCAAGCATCATTGCATTGCATTTAGGTTAGTTTTCAATAAAACATCACAATTATATAAAAGGCACGGATTCTACTAAAAGATGGCTATTTTTGCAGGTATCTGTCATAGTAGAAGATGAAGGCAGGCGCAGGGCAGAGAAGCAGGAGAGCGGAACTGGACAAGCAGCCAAAGAAGACGAACCTGTCATGGACCTGTCGTGACAGCATGGTGACAGCAGATTTATGAAGAGGAAAAGTCAAGTGGACCTCGATAGATAGAGAAAAATCTGCTCGTCTGTCGTGTGAAAGCCAAATATTTTTCCAAACCCCGGATCAAAAGATATGTCAAGCCAAAGCTCAAGGAGGAGAATTTCCATGAAACAAGGAGGCGGCTGGAAAGTATGAGACTTTAGAGATTTAGTCTTTATTAGAATCTTACTTTTAATTAAAGTTGTAATCCTTGTTACCTTAGAATACTTGAGCCCAAAGCTTATATAAGGGCATAGTTTTGACCTAGGAGACATCATCCCTCATTCTACTCCATAACCGAAACCAAAAACCCCCTGTCGTCCACCCGTCACCGACATGTTCTAATTTCCCCCTAGGGCTACGGGTTGTTTTGTAAAGTAGTTGCAAGGGTTGCTTTGTTTTAGGATTTTTCAAGTTCAATAAAATAAACTTCAAGTTCTTTTATCTTGGTTTTAATATCTTGCAAGAGCATCGGGAGAGCATTGTGAGGTTATCCATTTACTTAGCATCGGGAGAGTTAAGTATACGAAAGAGATAAGAGCGCGTTCTCTAGTTTATAGTTGAACCATCTCGTGCCTAGGGATAGGGCGAGGTTAAGTGGCTAAGGAAGAATTCATACACATCGGTGTTCATCCTTCGATTCACGCCGGGAGGTATCATCAAAGACTTGATCATCGACAGACTTGTGCCTAGGGATAGGGCAAGGCAGATCTGGGATTCTTGCCAAGCTTGAAGTACGGAGTTGGTGTGTCTGCTGCCGCGACTGCCAACGGACAGACGCCGCGACAGGTGCTGTCGGCGACGGGAGCGACGACAGAACTGGAGATCCTAAGCAATTCAATACCTACACTACCGAGCAATTCAATACCAGCCCATTCTCTCTATCTTAATTTCTCAATCCTTTATTTTACGTTTTTACCTTATTATTCTCGTGACAACTCTTAATTATTTCCTTTACTTTCGTGCAGTAAACAAGGTGAAGTCATTAGCCCAATCCCTGTGGAGACGATATCCGATACTTCGTATCACTTTACTACTTGCGTCGTGTACACTTGCACTACAATTGCGATAGACTATTTTACACGCAACACATATCACAAAAACATGCTTGACCTAGTGGTAAGCACGCCCTACTTGCTCTCCAAAAATCCATGTTTGAGTCTCCATAGGTGCATCTCTTTACTTTCGATTTTTCTTTCCCCCAATCAGGTGACATGTGTCATCATGGAGGGGAAAAATTAATTAATTAATTAAATTAAAATAATTAAAGTCCTCCAATAATGTGGTGACACGTGTCACCACTGAATATAATAATTAATTTATTTTATTAAATTAAAATTAGGACCAAATTGATAAATTGTGTAAATAACGGGGATCAAATGTGTAATTATACTAATTTATTTAACAACCACGTCAGTGCCTCCGTTACTTTTTAACGGTTGGTGGTCATATTGGAACCAATTAAATAGTTTAATTGTATATTTGCCAAAATTAAAAATATAGTGATCATATTGACACCAACCCAATAATTAGGTGGTCATTTATGTAGTTTACCATTTAATAAAATATAGTACTAGCATCTTTCTTAATCCCAATAGTCAATCAACGTATTAACAATTAAATAATAATTTAAAAGTATTTCAGGCAGGTAAAGAGGACAGCCAAGTTCATTAGAAATTATAAAATTTTATAAAAATATCTTATTAGGTAATGGTCCGACCATGTCCGAAACCAATGTCTTTAGCCGTCCTTACCTCTCCTTTTCCTTTTAATATGCATGTTCGTATTACGGACTATATTTGAGGTGTAAGATTATATCTCTTAACAATATCGTTTTCAAGGTTCAAACTTGCGCCCTCTGCTTAGGAGTGCAATGTGCCTTATTAATGCACCCAACACCCGGCCTTACCTCTCCTTAATACATGCATTTAAATACATAGTTTTTATTTATTAAAGTTAAAAGTAATTGATGTACAATCACCATTTAAATAAACGTTTACAATCATTATTTTTGTTCACGATTGAGTTGTGGTAATAACTATGTTGTTAACTTGCCTTATTATCATATGCATTTTTATGTTGTTTGTTGATGACTTTACCTTTGTTTCGAGTCTTTGGGTTGGACTTTTACCCTTTTCTTGTATAGTCATGTTATGATCTCGATACGCTAATTTCTTATTTCAATCGTTATAGGAATATGTTCGGATTAGGTGTTTTTGTTTGCTAGAATGTAAACTTTCAATGTAATTTTAGATATATCTCGTTAAATAAAATTAGTGGATTTCAATTCAAAAAAATTGATGTACAATTCTATAGAGAATTGTGACAAATTTTATCGAGAAAAATAACATATGTTAAAAATTATGGATTTATATTCAGTACATTAGTGGTGGGAACTAAAAGTTTTTACAAACTTCTTATTCTTAGGGTTTATAGATTCAATTTAGTGTTTAGAGTTTAGGGGTTTAAGTCTAGAGGTTTAAAATTTAGGGATAATGGTTAGAAGTTAGAGTTTAGTGTTAAGGTTTATGTTTTAGGGTAATATGGTGAGAGATTTAGGTTTAAGCATATAAACCCTAATTCTAATTACAACCCCTAAACTTAAACTCATAAATTTTACCCCTAAATTTAATCCTTAAACCTAAAATTAAAATACTCATCAAATTGATTCAAAAAGCATAATGAAAGGAAAATATTGATAAATGGCAAGTTTGAATCATTTTTCTAAGTTAATTCGATAAATGTTTGGATATGAATTTTATTGGATTTTGTGGCATTGGGTGAAAGTGTATCACGCGTGAATCTAAACAATTCGTCGTGCTTTTCCAATTTTAAAGGAAACAAAAAAAAAAAACTGGGGAAGTTTATTGGACCTACATGCAAATTGTCAAGTAGACTAGTAGAGTGCAACTTGGCATGTAATAACATGTGAATGGATTAGGGTATAATTTATGGGTAAACTACTGCAGGGGTCACTTACGTTTAGCGTCTGTACATGGTTAGTCACCACTTTTGAAAAGTGCCAATTAGTAGTCCTCTACGTTTTCGATGTGTATATACTTGGTCACTCCGACGTTATACTCCGTTAGTCCCCTAACGGATTGCTGATGTGGCAAAATTAAAATAAGGATAAATTACTGCAATAGCCATTAAAATTTATATCATGTACATTTTTTCTCCTCAATTTAAAAAAGTAAACATTATAGTCACTAATAAAAATGTTTCTTTATAATTTCACCCTTAAATTTTTAAAAATTCATTTTTCAATCCTAAAACTTTACAATCAATTAACACAATAATATTATAAATGCTTAGATGAAAAATAGGTGCCCAAAGTATACCCTTTGAAACTTAGGTGCCCAAATTGCTCCTATTTAATAACTCAAACTTAAAATTTTAGTCCACTAACTACTAAAAAATTCGAGTTATTGGAATTTCTATTTTATAATTCAAACTTTATTTTGAATTTTTGAGTCGAGTTTATGAAATTATGAGTCGAGTATTTTCACATCAAACCAAAAAATTTAATTTTTTCGAGTCAAGTCGAGTTATTGGAATTTTTATTTTATAATTCAAACTTTATTTTGAATTTTTGAGTCGAGTTTATGAAATTATGAGTCGAGTATTTTCACATCAAACCTAAAATTTTAATTTTTTCGAATCAAGTCGAGTGTTGCAGTTCCCTACATATAATTTTTAATTTTAATCCGTGTTTGTCCCAAGAAAAATTTCGAATCAAGTCAAGTCTACTGTTGCTTGTTCACCTTCCCGTTCGGCCGTCGTCGATCTTCGTCACCGTCGGGCGGTGGTGGTCACCGCCTACATCGCTAGAGGCGCCACGTCGTCGCGATCTCATCCATGGCCACCACGCGCGTCGTCGGGCCGCCTTCCGCCAGCAAATCTCGATTGAAGCTCTGGCAAGAAACCAATCGACGCCACTGTTTCTCGCATTTTCCGGCATCGGTTGCCGTCCATTCGCGAGACGGACACCAGATCCAGGCTCCTGACGTGGCGGCGAGCAAAACCCCTAAGGTTCCGAGTCAAACCGACGTCGGCGGAGCCTCTATCGGAGCTACGTAAGTTCCGACGACGACGACGACGGCCGAAGATTTTCTTGGGACAAACACGGATTAAAATTAAAAATTATATGTAGGGAAGTGCAACACTTGACTTGATTCGAAAAAATTAAATTTTTAGGTTTGATGTGAAAATACTCGACTCATAATTTCATAAACTCGACTCAAAAATTCAAAATAAAGTTTGAATTATAAAATAGAAATTCCAATAACTCGACTTGACTCGAAAAAATTAAATTTTTTGGTTTGATGTGAAAATACTCGACTCATAATTTCATAAACTCGACTCAAAAATTCAAAATAAAGTTTGACAGAGGGGAAGATTGAGCCAAGATCATGTTGACAGCTAGCAATAGGAGGGGTTTCCAAAAGCGCCAAGTTCTTATGTTTCGAATTGCCTCTCACTTTCTCGAAAAGGAGAGAAGAGTTGACTTTGGGTGATTTTAAAGTGACACATCCTAGGATTAAGGATTTCAATGTCTTATTCGAGGTGACTAAACTAAAGTCTTGGTGCAGCTTCGTATACTGGACCCATTTGTCGTTTTCGGAGTCGATCGGAGCCTTATCCTTTGGTTTGGCTTTTGCCGGGGCCTGGCTTGGAGGTGGAGTGTGTTGTCGCCTGGTGGTAGCTCTCAGCCATGGGCCATAACGGTCAGTCGTCCGGAACATGGAAATATCGAACCAACAATCTTTTTCATTATGGCCTAATCTCCCGCATTTAAAACAAAACAATGGCAGCCTCTCGTATTTAAACTTTACCTCAATCGGAGATGCATTCCGTCGATTAAGAATAAAGCCATATTTGAGGGGGTCTTCAACCCGCAAAGCAACTCTAATGTTGACAACACCGTTCCATTAAACTTTACCGTCTTCATTCAGAGTTGACCCAAAGAAAGCTGGGAAGAGATTTCTAATTTTTCTGATATTATCGTGTGTAATAAGAGCAATGGGGATATCATGGACTTGAACCCATAACTCCTCCAATTTGAAATCCACTTCTTCAAAAGTTTTTTCCGGTAACCATTCCTTGAGGATGAGCAGGCGATCTTGTATGGACCAAGGTCTTTATCCCAGGATTCTGAGTCGATCTTCGGGATTCGAAAACACGAACAAGAACATATTCTTGCCGAGATCGTGGCATTCTATATCAGGGTACATCCATGCCTTCTTGACAATGGCATTAACAGTGAGAACTTTAAAAGGAGAGGCAGAAAGAATCTTACCCACTAAGGTTTGGTTATTAATGGTGAAGTTGACTTCACTGTCTTCATTAAGGTCAAGTTCTTCAATGTCCTCCTTTGGCAGGTTTTCCGGGTCATTATAGTTCAGGGGAGGGGTATTAAAAGCATTAAAACTTAACTTGCAGGAGGGAATGTTGGAATTCATGGGAGGGTGGATTAAATGCGCAGAAGCAGTTGACAGTGGGGTTGAAAAGGAGAAGGAAGCAGGGTAGCCTAAATAGATAAGAGGAACTAAGGAGACTTGGAGATCTTAGGGAAAATGGTACAGAGAAAGTAGAGTGTCATAAAAACTAAGAGCAGAAAGAGATAGACAGAAAATGAAGACTGAAGAAAATGAAGAATGGAATGAAAGAAAGGAGAGGACTAAAAGGCAGTGACTTAAGCCAATCGTTTACCTTTGATGCTAACCAACCCTTGGACCATGTAAACCACCGTCATCTTAGACCAAGAGGAAAGGGTTTTCATGAGATCGAAAGGATAGAGCAAATCAGTGAGGAAAGGAAGAAGTTTGCCTGAAGGGACCTTGAGTGATATGTTTCACTTAGCTAATTTAAGTTCAAACAACTTAATATGTAGTTGTGTACAAATTTATCCATATTAGGCTTTAATCATAAATTATGTTATAAAATCAACGATGAAAAGAAAAGAAATCATGTTACTAATTGTAAAAATTAATCTTTATAACCTATATAAAGAAGATAGTAAAACTGTACTATATAAAAAATTAGGGAAAATATCTCATATACTGGTAGTGAAAATAAATTTTTTTACAAATGTATTAATTTTAAGATTTAGAAATATATTTTAAAATTTAAGGATTTAAATGTATAAATTTAAAATTCATGGCTTATAGTTAAAATTTAGAATTTAGAATTTAAAATTAAAGTATTACTATTAAATATTTAAGTTTTACCTTGTGAAAATAACAGTTGTGCATGAAAACTTATACTAGAAAATAAAAGTATAATGAGAACTTAAACCATTTTATAGTCAATGGTGTAAACGCTGTGAAGTTTCCAAGCATTGTTGCAGAGTCTCATGGCGTGCTGAATCAAAAAGCATCCCTCACATTCTTTTCAAAAGTTGCCATTTTGACCCTCCATTCCCATTTCTCTCTTCTCTATTCCCTCCTCGATCTCTGGCAAATTAAGCTTCTCCTTTGTTTCTGGGTTTGGTTGTGATAAGGCCATGTTTGGAGAGAAAATTCCCTCAAGCAATCACCCTTGTGTAAGAGATGAAAGCTCTCAAAGCAAGCTTTCACGTTTGTTTCAAAACAAGGAGAGTCCGGTTGAAAAGATGAGATTTTTACAAAAGGGTATTGATTTTCTCAGAGAACCAAAGTCTGGATCTTCCCAAGAACTCACCCTTAGCTACCTTTGTGAGAACCCTAAACTGGGTTTTGTTTCCGAGAAATCTCACAAAGGGAAAGAAGTTGTTGATTCCGAGAATTCGAATCAAGATGAGAAATGGGTAGAAAGGGATTTCCTGAGTTTGAGCGGAGGCAAAGGGGTTTCTTCCAAAAGAGATGGGGATGAAGATTTTCAAGAAAGGGAGAAAAGACCAAAGCTTGAGACTTTGAATCTTTCTCTAGCTTTACCTGATGTCTCTCTCTCTTTGACTGCTTCAAATGCTTTGCAAAATGGTGATCTTTCGGCACAGCATAGGTCTTTGGCACCATCAACCACCAATAATACGCAGACCACTTGTTCGAATGATTTCCCGGCTGCTTCTTTGTCCTACTCTTATTCGGTGCCGTTTTCGCATAATCCTAGCTGCTCGTTGACACGGAATTCGACCGAGAATTACGAGTGTTCCGTTGGGAAAGATGATCAAATTTGGTGTGGTGGTGAGGGTACTAATGGTTCTGTGCATAGTCGGTTTAGGCCGATTGGTGATGGAGTTGCTTTGGCTGGTGCTATGATGCAGGCTAACCGTCATGTGAATAAGGATTCGTGCAATAGTCTTCATAGAACTTCGAGTTCGGATAATCATTCCTTTTTCCCATCGGAGTTGCTAGCTAAGCCGTGCGTAGATAATCATTCAGGGGATTCGAGGAGGAGGGATTCGGAGAATTGGAGAGTTTTGGACAGTATGGATGGAGGGAGATCCAGGAAGATTTCCAGACCGGAAAGAGTTCTACTGGAGATCGTCTCCGAGTCCATTCCTGCGGTGGCTCTTATGATGCAGGAGCTGCCTGATGAAACGCTGGAATTGACGAAAGAATACTTGATGAACCTTATAGCAACAACAGGGAGGAAGGAAGAATTAGTGGGACTTCAAAGCCGACTCGAGAGGAGATCTGATCTTACCAAGGAGACACTCTCAAAGTGCTATAAGGATCAGCTAGAAATCTTAGTTGCAGTGAAAATGGGACTGAAAAGCTTCTTGTCCGGAAAAGTAGGACTTCCTGTGACCGAGCTGGTGGACATATTCTTGTTTATGAAATGTAGGAACCTGAATTGCAAGAGTGTACTCCCTGTCGATGATTGTGATTGCAAGATATGCTCTGGAAATAAAGGGTTTTGCAGTTCGTGTATGTGTCCGATCTGCTTGACTTTTGATTGTGCTAGCAATACTTGCAGTTGGGTCGGTTGCGACGTCTGTTCCCATTGGTGCCATGTCGCCTGTGGCATTCAGAGGAACCTTATAAAACCAGGTCCCAGCTTGAAGGGACCGTCTGGAACTACTGAGGTGCAATTTCATTGCATCGGATGCGGTCATGCTTCGGAAATGTTCGGGTTCGTTAAGGATGTGTTTTTATATTGTGCTAAGGACTGGGTTCATGAAACACTTATAAAGGAGCTTGACTGCGTGCGGAAGATTTTCAGGGGCAGTGATGATTCAAAGGGCAAGGAGCTGCACATCAAAGCCGATGAGCTGTGCAAACGGCTCCAGAACAAAGTGATGTCTGCGTCTGATGCTTGCGGCATCATTCTTCAGTTCTTCAACCGTATGTATCATTTGCTCTGTCTGTATTTTCTCTGCTAACTTCTTGTCCTTATAAGCACCGAATTCAAATTTCATGAATTCTTGATAACTAATCGAACCCGATAGGTAAGTGATTCTGATGATTGGTAGAACTGATTAGCAAAACAAAGTTCGTATGTCATGAGGCGGATACCTGTCTTTTGTCTAAATTTATCTTTGATTGTGGCTCCCTGCAAGTTGAAATGCCATGCGCTTTGATTAGGGACCATTCCTGAATTATATCTAAATTCTAATCCTCGTTTATGGTTTGCTGATAATTCGAGTGTACTGCCTGTCGATGAACTTATTCTTTCTCGAAACATCAATCTTAGTAGACAACCGTGCTGTGCTTTTCCATTATGTAGTTAGTTATATTGCTGGTAATTCGAGTCATTTTATTTTCATGCATCTTTCCATTTATATATTCAAATTTCAAGTCTTTAACTATTCTTCCTCATTTTTCTTTTTGGGCTGCACAAAATAGACACCGATGTTTTGTCGGACTTTCCTACCTCCGGTGCATGTTCGAAAGAGTTAACAACTCAAGTTGACCTTCGACAAGATGAATCATCTGTGACACCGGGCGCTTCTCGTCCTCAGAAGCTCGTGTTTTACAGCACAAGCTCTTCAAGTGGGCATGGTTTACTTCTGAATGACCTCCGTCAGAAAGATCTCAAACCTTCTCTCATGAATGACATAAAGAACGAAGACGAATACCGATTCAGAAGGTCATCAAACACTGATGAATTTGACAGCATAGAAAGCATGGTAAGGATCAAGGAAGCAGAAGCAATATTGTTCCAGAGCAAAGCAGACGAAGCACAGAGAGAAGTCGAGAGTTACATGAGAATGATCCAGGCAAAGTCGGAAAAGTTGGAAGAAGAGTACGCCGAGAAGCTATCCAAACTTTGTTTACAAGAGACCGAGGAAAGACGGCGGAACAAAATGGAAGAACTAAAGGTTTTGGAACATTCACACTGTGATTACTACAAAATGAAACTAAGAATGCAAGCAGAGATTGCCAGTTTGTTGGAGAGAATGGAAGCTACAAAGCAACAATGGGCTTAACCCCTTTTTTGTTTTCCCTTTAATTTTTCTTCTAATTTATTGCCTAACAATTAATTAAACCCAAAACGTGTGTAGTTTGTTTAAGGTTTTCTTTAACCCTATGGATTCTGATATGTTCCTCAAATTGTTGTGGATGGAGAGTTGAAAGGGTATCAAAATTTTAAGGGTAAACTACACCGGTAGTCACCGAACTTTTAGGGCGCTTTCAATAAGTTCACTGAACTTTTAAAACTTTTATTACAGTCACTCAACTTTTAATTCGCTTTCAATAAGGTCATTACCGTCAACCACCGTTAAAAAGCTAACATGACATGTTAAATTTAAGGGTAAAATACAATGTTAGTCACTGAACTTTTAAGAGGCTTTCAATATGGTCACCGAACTTTTAAAACTTTCATTACCATCACTCAACTTTTAATTCGCTTTTATTACCGTTAAAAAAAGTTGATGTGACACGTTAAGTTTAAAAATAAACTTTTTCCCACCCTATTTTATCTCCATGTCTTATTTTCTTCCATCCAAACATGTCTATCTTTTACATACATTAATATTTTCCTTTGAACTCCTCATTATCCTGTGCATGACTCAGTAAATGTCGGGCCTGAAGCATAAAGATGATTTTTATGAGCAAAATTTTAGTTATTTCTTTATCATTCCATCATCGGATGTCTCCCAATATTTTTCTTGTTCTCACACATGTCGCATGCATGTCTAGATACATTAATATTTTCCTTGATGTGTTACTAGAGAAGTAACGACCTTCATCAAAAAATTACAATTTGATTCATATGGAAGAAAGATACGTGTTTGGATGGAAGAAAATAAGAGGGGGAGAAAATATGGTGAAAAAACGTTTATTTTTAAACTTAACGTGTCACATCAGCTTTTTTTAACGGTAATGAAAGTGAATTAAAAGTTGAGTGATAGTAGTGAAATTTTTAAAAGTTCGGTGACCATATTGAAAGCCTCTTAAAAGTTCAGTGACTATAGTGTATTTTACCCTTACATTTAACATGCCACGTCAGCTTTTTTAACGGTGGTTGACGGCAGTGACCTTATTGAAAGCGAATTAAAAGTTGGGTGACTATAATGAAAGTTTTAGAAGTTCGGTGACTTTATTGAAAGCGCCCTAAAAGTTCAGTGACTACCAATGTAGTTTACCCAAATTTTAATGATCGTTGCTTTCATATAGGACAATATCCATTTTCAGATAACTATCATCAGAATTAATCATTACAAAGTATGATCGGACTGATTAATGTAGGTATACAAGGATGGTTTTGGACATGTATAATATGGGTTATGATCTACTTACATTGTGTAAAATTATTTAAGTTTTACACGTCCTTTGGATAGTTAGATTGGAGAAATGGATGGATGAGATTAACTCATTTTTTCCAAGCGATAATCTTCACATATTCTACTGTTAACCTCAGTCATCCGTTTTACCAATCCAACGATACTAAAAATGTGTAAAACTATATATATTAAGTTTTACACGTTTTTTGGATCATTGGACGAGTAAAATGAATGACTGAGATTAACTGTAGGAGGTGAAGATTATCACTTAAAAAAAGAGTAAGGAGTCAATCTGAGCATTCATTTCATTCATCCAACAATCCAAAAAACGTGTAAAATTATGAGTTTTACATTGTGTGTAAGTAGGAATGACAAAATAAACTCAGATTTGATAGCTTCCGACCTGACCCGATCTGGTAGGGACAAATTTTGTTTTGTTTTGTTTTGAATTTTCGGTTGTCAGGTTTATGGTAAAAATTTCTCGGTCCGCCTGACCCTATTTATTTATAATTATATATATTATTATATATATTTAATATTTTTATTAATTTTTTCGAGGCGGGTCGGATTTAGTCGTATGTTTTTTTTATTAAACTTTTAATGTCGGGTTATGTTTTTGTTATATTGGATCGGGATAAAAATATGCTACACTTGGGTTGGGTCGAAATTTCAAAAAATATATATATGTATATAATATTCTAAAATATAGTATAATATATATAAAAACAATTTTCTTAAAAATGATAGTAATCTTTTAGAATTGAAAGCGATATAGATGATTTTATTTCAAAACATGCAAGAAGAACAACATTTTTTAAGTGAAAATTTTAAATTTTTAGATGTTTGCAAGTCACTTTTATGTTTCTCAATAAAGTAATTTAACATTCTTTTATTAAGAGAACTTTATTTAAAAAAATCTTGGGTAATCTTCACTCGTGGTCCTTTTTGTTTTGGGTTTGTTCTATTTTGGTCACCCGAATTCAAAAAAGACTATTTTGGTCACTTACGTTCGAAATTGTTTCTGTTTTGGTCACTAGACCGTTAACCTCCGTTAATTAAAAATAATAATTTCTAATTTAACCCCAAAATTTTTAAAATTTTATTTTTCACCATCTTCCCCAAAACCTAGCCCTAATATTAACGGAGGTTAATATTACCCAAACTAAAAACACTACACGAACACCTTAATTTTCACTTCTACAAATCCAAATAAAAGAAGGATCAGAAGTTAAAAAAAGGGGGGAAAGAAGCTATTTGCAAATCGCATCTCATTTATTCTTCAATCTTCAAATTCTACTTCAAAAGGTTTCCCATAAAGGAAGAATTCAGGTAAGATTTCCGTTTGAAATTTATAATCATTTTCAAAACACTTGTTTGTTTCAGTTCCAATAATCATCGAATGATTTTATTAGGGTTTCATAAATAAATAAAAAATTAAAGGAGACAAAAACAACAAAGAAACTATGTCGCTCACTCCAGATCTGTTTAGAAAAACTGCGATGGGGGATTAATATCATCTCCATCTCCTTTCCTCGTTCCCCGACTTGAACGGCGTCGTGCTGACTCTCGAGGACCTGATTGAAAACTGAGAAAATGAAAGAAGGTATGAAAAACGCTTACAATCTTAGAGTCTTTGATTGATACAAAAATACAATGTAGATTCTTATTCATGTAAACCAAAATTGATCCAGATATTCGAGCAGTTAGGGACAATAACGGTGTTTACGTTCCCCATAAAAGATTTCTCCAAGAGGAAGCCGAAAAGAAGATAATTTGTTGTTGTTGCATATTCTAAATAGGTAGTTTCCTCCCATTAGAAAGAAAACCAAGAAAGTTTTTAAAATGGTTACCTTTTTTTATGCTACATTGGTTTTGATTTTGAACCCAAGAAAGCAATAACTTTGTGGTTTGTCATTGGTTCGGTTCCTTGTAACGAAAACTTTGTGATGTGTGGAGCATGGAAGTTTGGGATTGTTTTCATAGGGTAAAATACAATATTGTTACTTTGGGGAAGATGGTGAAAAATGAAGTTTTGAAAATTTGGGGGTCAAATTAAAAATTATTATTTTTAATTAACGGAGGTTAACGGTCCAGTGACCAAAACAGAAACGATTTCGAACGTAAGTGACCAGAATAATTTTTTTGAATTCGGGTGACCAAAATAGAACAAACCCAAAACAAAAGGGACCACGGGTGAAGATTACCTAAAAATCTTATACATCTTTTGGGTCTCATTTTAAAAAATTATACATGATCTTTTAAATCTTTGAACCATTCTTGTATGTATTATGTATACAGGGGATTTAGCTTTTTCCCAAGCACCAAGAGGGAAAGAAGAGGGGGTGATTGGTTGCCTAGAAAATGCATTGATGGGTGGAATGGAGAATAAAGATAGAATGCGGCATCAACGGGTGACGCCCACAAATTAAGAAGCTTGGGACCATTCAAACAAAGATAACACACCATTTGTTTATAGTTTGTGGAACTGGTTTTCTTGTCTGGAGTTGAGTTTCTCTTTGAAATTTGAGCTTGTGGAGCCACCCGTGATTCCTCATAGTTTACAACGGAAATTCCCCCATAAAAAACAATTGGCTTAAATTAAAATTAGGTGCTTAAATTATACTACTTTTGAACTGTAGGTGCCTAAAGTTTTTTTTATTATAAAAATATGTGTCTAAAGTTTCAACCGTTATAATTTTAGGTGCTTAAAGTTTCTACCGTTATAATTTTAGACGTCTTGTGCTAACTACCGTTAGTTTTTTTAATTATGTTTTATTATTTTTTAAACTTATTTTTTAAAACCCCCTAAATTTTCAAAATTCACAAAATAGCCCCAAATTCGAAATCTCTAACTCCCAAAAACTCAAATCGCGATTCGAGTTGATTTCATCGCAGATGGCCACATCGCCGCCCACCACATCTGTCGTCGGACCACAAAGATCATTAGCGATTGAAACAATGCAAAACGCTGGACGAAGGTCGAAATCTTTAAAAAAAATTACTCGAATGATTCGCAACGAGAGGCGGCCGTACGTCGGTGAACATTGTGTGGGTGTTTCGACGAAAGAAGGACACTCCATTCCGTCGCCGGCAACGTGACCAACAACGGAGGGAGTCACCGGATTGGGGGATTTAGGTATTTGGGTTTTTTTAGAATTTTTGGAATTTGGGGGATTTTCTGAAAATTTTAGTTTTTAATTTTTTTAAAATTAATTAAAAAAATTAGAAATTAAAACTTGCAAAGTGTCACATTATAATTGGCTAAAAAAATTTAACGGCAATTAATAACGAGGCACCTAAAATTGTAACGGTTGAAACTTTAGAAACTTATTTTTACAAAAAAATACTTTAGGCACCTAAAGTTCAAAAAAGTATAGTTTAGACACTTATTTTTTATTTAAGCTAAAATAAATTCATGTTTGGTGACTGTTGAGTGTGTAAAAGTTCTATTATTTACACCATTTTTAACCCATATTTCTGCTGCATTCAAGCATTATTCATTACATTTAGGTCAGTTTACAGCAAAACATCACAAATATATTAAAGGCACAGATTCTACTAAAAATGGCTGTTTTTGCAGGTATCTGCCATAGCTGACGGAGAAGGCAGGCGCTGGGCAGAGAAGCAGAAGAGTTGAACTGGACAAGCAGACAAAGAGAACGATGCTGCTATGGTGCCGCCGTGACAGCATGGTGACAGCAGTTCTGTGGAGAGAAAAAGCGAAATGGACCTCGATAGATAGAGAAAATTCTGCTCGTCTGTCGTGTGAAAACCATATATTTTTCCAAGCCCCGGATCAAAAGATATGTCAAGCCCAAAGTTCAAGGAGAGAAAATCCCAAGAAATAAGGAGGACGGCTGGAAAGTAGATTCCTTGAAGCAGCACTGCGGCGAGTTCTTCTAGAAGACATGTTAGTTGCAAGGGGTGTCGAAAGTAAAAGAAAGCAAATGAAAACTAAAGGGGGAGAGCAAGTAAGAAAAGCAGAAGTGGATGAAAATGAAAATGAAACGGGGTTTTATAGAAGAAGAGTTGCTGCCCGTTTAATGCTGTAACGGCAGGCGTGAATAACGGAGCGACTGTTGAGCTTTAGCGTGTCTGACGCGTCTGACACGCATTTATGCGTCTGTTACGCGGCTATCACACGTTTCTGCGTCTACCGTGACAGTCTGATGACAGCCTGTCTTATCAGTGTCTGCGGCGGCAGTTGGAACGACATGCTTCAATATTGGGCTTTGTTGGGCTGATGGATGGATGGTGGGCTTGGGTCACTTCTCCTATTCTTATTGACTCCTTTATTTCCAAAAAACAGAAAACATAAAAACATTATTCGAATAAAATAAACCTAATTTCCTAATAAATAATAAATAAGAGAAATAAATAAAATTAAAATTTAGGTTAAATTAGGGATGCCTTGTGGGGCATCTCCTAAGGTAACCACTTCCTATATTCCTGGGGCTTCAGTCCCCTGATAATGCTTGAGGCGCTGTCCGTTGACTTTGAATTGGTGCCCGTCTTTTAATGATCGGATTGTGATGGCACCATGGGGAAAAACTTGTACGACTTTGAATGGGCCAGACCATCTAGATTTTAGCTTTCTTGGGAAGAGTTTCAGTCTAGAATTGAACAACAATACAAGCTGCCCTGGGCAGAACTGTCGTGGCAGCAACTTCCTATCATGCCACTTCTTAGTTTTCTCCTTGTAAATTCTTGCATTGTCGTAGGCCATTGTTCTTATTTCGTCAATCTCGTTCAGATCTAACAGCCTTTTCTGGCATGCCTTGTCCAAGTCCATATTCACTGCCTTGATTGCCCAGTATACCCTGTGCTCTATCTCGACAGGAAGATGACAGGTTTTCCCATAAATCAATCGGTATGGAGACATGCCCAATGGAGTCTTAAAAGCTGTCCTACATGCCCATAATGCATCATTGAGGAGTAAAGACCAGTCTTTCCTAGTTGGCTTAACCATCTTCTCAAGAATGTTCTTAACTTCCCTATTGGATATCTCAGCTTGTCCATTGGTCTGTGGGTGGTATGCTGTCGCGATTCGATGCTTGACACCATATTTCTTCAGGGCAGCAGCAATAACCCTATTGTCAAAATGTCTCCCTTCATCACTGATTATCGCCTTAGGGATGCCGAACCTAGAAAAGATGTTTTTGTGTAGAAATTTTTGTACTGTCTTGGCATCATTCCTTTGTGTAGCGATAGCTTCAACCCACTTAGAGACATAATCCACTGCTAGGAGGATGTATAGATTTCCACATAAAGATGGAAAAGGTCCCATAAAATCAATCCCCAAAACGTCAAAGATCTCGACTTCTAGAATGTTCTGCAGTGGCATCTCGTTTCTCCTTGAGATGTTACCTGTCCGCTGGCACCTGTCACAGTTCTTGTAGAAGTCCTGTGCATCTTTATACAATGTCGGCCAGTAGAACCCTGACTGCAGCACCTTGGCAGCAGTTTTGTTGCCTCCTAAGTGACCTCCATATTGTGAAGCATGGCAGTGATGGAGAATGTCTTCTTGTTCTTCTTGTGGTACACACCTCCTTATAACTTGATCTGCACATAGTTTGAAAATAAGAGGTTCGTCCCAATAATAATGCCTAACATCATTTTGGAACCTCTTCCTGGCTTGATAATTAAGATCAGAAGGAAGTATTCCGCTAACTATAAAATTAATGAAATCAGCATACCAGGGAAGTTCAGAAGACTTACCTGCTGCCATGGCTGTTGCGGCAGCGACTGCGGCAGCAAAGAGCTGCTCATCTGGGAAGGTTTCCAATATGTTTGTCTCATCTATTGGCAGACTCTGTCCCTTCTCCAATCTTGACAAGTGATCTGCCACCTGATTTTCTGTCCCTTTTTTGTCTTTGATTTCAAGGTCGAACTCTTGCAATAGCAGGATCCACCGTATCAATCTAGGCTTTGCATCCTTCTTTGCGAACAAATATTTCAGGGCAGAATGGTCTGTGTGCACTATTACTTTCGTCCCAAGGATGTAAGAACAAAACTTGTCGATGGAGAACACCACAGCTAATAACTCCTTTTCTGTGGTGGTGTAGTTCACTTGGGCGTCATTCAGTGTCTTGCTAGCATAGAATATGACATGAAATAGCTTATCTCTGCGCTGCCCGAGTGCTGCCCCGACAACATAGTCACTAGCATCACACATAATCTCAAATGGTTGTGTCCAGTCTGGTGGCTGTACTATTGGGGCTGTTACCAGCTTTTCCTTCAGAACCTTGAATGCTTCAGTACATTCATCATTAAAGTCAAAGGGTCGGTTCTGCTCCAAAAGATGACATAAGGGCTTGGTGATTTTTGAGAAATTTGCAATGAATCTTCTATAAAAACCAGCATGCCCTAAGAAACTTCTAATACCCTTGACTGTGGTCGGCGGCGACAGTTTTTCAATCACTTCTATTTTGGCCCTGTCGACTTCTATGCCACGGCAGCTAATCTTATGGCCAAGGACTATCCCTTCATCCACCATAAAGTGACATTTTTCCCAATTCAATACGAGGTTTGCTTTTTCACATCTTTCAAGTACCTTTTGTAGATTGCCGAGGCAGCTCTCAAAATCGTCTCCAAAGACTGAAAAATCATCCATAAATATCTCAAGGAAGTCCTCCACCATATCGGAGAATATGGCCATCATGCACCTTTGGAAGGTGGCGGGTGCATTGCATAGTCCAAACGGCATCCTCCTAAAAGCATACGTTCCGTAGGGGCATGTGAAGGTCGTTTTTTCTTGATCCTCCAGTGCGATAGCAATTTGATTATAACCTGAATAACCATCAAGAAAATAATAGTAAGGTTTACCCACTAATCTATCAAGCATTTGATCAATAAAGGGTAAAGGAAAGTGGTCCTTTCGGGTAGCTTTGTTAAGCTTCCGATAGTCCATACAAACCCTCCAACCGGTCACAGTCCTGGTTGGGATTAACTCGTTGTTTTCATTGGTCTCCACGGTCATTCCTCCTTTCTTGGGAACGCATTGCACCGGGCTCACCCATTTGCTGTCATAGATAGCGTAAATAATACCAGCATCTAACCATTTGATTATCTCTTTACGGACCACCTCTTTCATCGCATGGTTTAGCCGCCTTTGGGCATCAATAGTCGGCTTATGATCTTCCTCTAGAAGGATTTTGTGCATGCATAACGCCGGACTAATGCCTTGAATGTCAGCAATCGTCCATCCAATTGCCTTCTTGTGCTGCCGCAGCATGCCTACTAGCTGCCATTCCTGTTCCTGTGGCAGCTTAGAAGAGATGATTACGGGCAACGTTTCATTTGAACCAAGAAAAGCATATTTTAGCTGCCCTGGCAGGGGCTTTAGTTCTAAGGCAAGTGGTTCAACAGTAGATGGCTTTTGGATTAAATGGTTATCCGAAGTATAATTCAGAGGTTCGAATAACTTACATGGACGGTTGCCTAACCAGTTTACCTCCTCATGATCTTCAGTATCAGATGTATCGGAGTCAGAGGAGTTGCTGTCGTCAGTGCTGTCGTGACAGCCCGACCATATGCAGGATTGATCAAGGATAACTTCAGTGATAGCCTTGCATTCCTCGTCTGCATCAGCATGCTTCATTGCTTGGAGAACATTCAACTTAATCTCTTGGTCATTCACTCTCATGGTGAGTTCTCCTTTTTCCACATCAATCAGTGATCTTCCCGTGGCTAAGAAGGCTCGCCCAAGGATGATTGGTGCGTTTTCGTCTGCTTCACAATCTAAAACAAGAAAGTCGGCAGGAAAAATAAATTTATCCACTCTTACCAGAATATCTTCGATTTTTCCTTCTAGATGAACGTAAGAGCGGTCTGCAAGCTGCAGGATTACTGTCGTGGGCCGCGCCTTTCCAATACCTAATTTCTGAAAAACAGATTTTGGCATTAATTTAATACTAGCACCAAGATCACAAAGTGCCTTACCCACGTATTTATCTCCGATTACACAAGGTATGATGAAGCTCCCCGGATCCTTCTTTTTCTGGGGTGGCTGCCGATGAAGAATACTCATGCAACCATCTGCCATCCTTACCGTTTCAAATTCCCCCAGTTTATATTTCTTTGACATGACATCCTTGAGAAATTTGGCGTAACCAGGCATTTCCCTAACAGCATCTAACATCGGAATATTAATATGAACCTGCTTAAAAATATCATAAATCTTTTTAAGTTGAGATTCTTGCTTAGCTTGCTGTATCCGTTGAGGAAAAGGAGGTGGGGGACGATAATCAGCAATACGTCCTTCTCACTGCATACGAATCTGAGGAGGTTTGGGTTCATCATTTTTCTCCTCTATCGCTTCTGCTGTCGTGACAGGCTCATCGGTAGCAGTCTGTTTGTTACCTGTCGTGGCAGCTTCCTCGACAGGTCCATCCAAGGCTGGTTCCTTTACTGTTTCAGCTTCCTTTTCCGGCCCTGGTAGTTTCTTCCCACTCCTAGTAGTTATGGCCTTACATTGCTCATGTGTGGGCTGCCTAGCATTTTCAGTATTACTAGGGAATCCTCCAGTCTGCCTCGGCTTAATATGTTGGGAAACCTGACCCATTTGTGTCTCCAAAGATTTCAGAGTAGCTTCATGATTTGTCATCCGCATCTCTGTTTTGTCCATGAAATTCTCTATCTTCTTGACAAACTGATTCATATTCTCAATATAAGTACCTGTCTGAGACATAAAGGTGGCCAGAGTTTGTTCCAGTATACTGCTCGTGGCAGCTGGTGGCTGCTGTTGCTGCTGCGGTGGCAGTTGCTGTCGCGTCAGCAATCTAGGTCCTCTTTGATTCTGATTGTGTGATTGAGGATTCAGGGCATTGTTAGGATTGCTCCAAGAAAATTTAGGATCCTTTCTCCAGTTGGGATTATAGTTGTTGGAGTTGTAATTCGGCTTGTTGTAATTTCCAACATACTTTCCCTCTTCTAACTGTATTGGACATTCCTCCGAACTATGATTTCCCTCACAGATGTCACATACCTCCTCGACAACAAATCCATGTTGTGTATCATCATTCAATAACCTTTTCATTGCTTTAGTAAGGAATGCTACATGTGATTTCATCGTGCTGTCGGCCTCATAGTCCTTGACAGCTAGTACCCGTTTACCCCCTCTTCTTGCTGTCGGAAACTGCTCCTCATTCTTAGCCAGATTTTTCAAAACTTGCATTGCCTCGTCTGGATCTTTATCCAATAATAGTCAATTTGCTGCTGAATCAATTCGAATACGAGTTTGTAAGTTGGCAGCATTATAAAACTTTGTTACCTGATTCCAGACGGGGAATCCATGCATAGGGCAGTTCCGTAGAAGAGTAGTAAATCTGTCCCAGGCCTCGTGCATTGGCTCGTCGTCTTCCTATTGAAAAGTAGCAATTTCATTACGTAATCGCTCAGATAAATGCAAAGGATTAAAACGAGATAAAAATTCACGAGATAAATCTGCCCAAGTTCTAATTGAACCCGGTGTAAGTTTATTCCACCAAGTTTTTGCTCTGTCCCTCAATGAATGGGGAAATAACCGAAGCCTCAGTATCTCCGGATTGACTCATGGCAGTCTAAACGAACCACAAATCTCCTGGAACGTTTTTAGATGCTCCCTAGCATCATCTGTAACAGCACCACTAAACTGCCCGACATTGTTGATCATACTAAACATGACAAGTTTCAGCTCGAAGTTATCAACATCTATGTCCGGCAGCGTGGTTTCCAGCTCTACATGATCGTTCAACATGTAGTCACGACAGGACCGTCGGCCAGCAGCGGCGGGCGGGTCGCCGACAGGCGGGTCGTTCCCATTGTAGGCCATCTTTTCTAGCTGTTCCTCAAGGTACTCGTTCCTGGCTAGCACGTAACGAAGTCGGTTCCTAAGATTGAATGAGCGTTCGATTTCTGGGTCTAATGGATACTCAGGATCTTCACCTCGTTTCGATCTGCGCATAAACAAGGAACCTTGTGAAAAGCAAGAGTTGAATGCACCAAAGAAAAACAGAAAAATAAAATAAAAATAAAAATAAAAACGAAAAGTGCAATAAAAGAAAAGGTAGAGTTATATTGCCAATCCCCGGCAACAGCGCCAAATCCGTGTCAGCAGCAGCAGTGAAGACAATGCTTAAAATATAAGTCTTTTATTTTCTTCTTATTGATGCCTGCTTTATCTATATTTTGTGATGTACTGCCTTCATTTTCTTTTTTTGTCATTTGCATTGAGGGCAATGCAACCCTTGAGTTTGGGGGTGGCAACCCTCCATTTTAATGGAGTCTAAGTACATCTTTTTAATTAATTGTTGTGTCTTTTACTTAGTTTATTTTTACTCTTAAAAAAAGATGAAAATATTGGAAATTTTGGCTGAAAACTGTGAATTGAACTTACCTGTCGTGACAGCTCTGTCGTGGCAGAAACTTTAGGACAGTTTAAGGAGAAGTTTAGAGCCTTTCTATAGTTCTGAAAACTTAAACACCATTGTGACTGTTATACTGCTTAGACTTCTTTTAGCCAAACTAGAATAGGAAGCTTAGCACTTGAATAGCCCCTAGAGGTGCCTAACACTGGCTCTAGGAAAGAAGTTTAGCAAAAGAAACTCAATAGCCCTAGAGGTGCCCGAAACCGGCTCTAGGAAGTTAGCTAGAGGTGCCCGAAACCGGCTCTAGTGAAACTTTAGCTTGAAAAATAGAGAAATCAAGTCAAAACAAAAAATCAAAGAAGCATGAAAATGTGTCTTCAAGAAGATAAACTTTGGCATAAAAATTCAAGTTAAAAGTTGAATATTCTAGTGAAACTAAGAGAGTCTTGGCATATAACTGTTCACAAGCCTGCACACACTACACGAGGACTATAGGGAGATTTCGGACAGATTCTAAATTATCCGACAGGTTGCTGCCGCCATAGGGAAAGAACGACGGGTAAGGGAAAATCCACTGTTTGAAAGCCAAAACAAAAATATTTCATTTTTTCTTTTAGGTCTTAGTTGCTTGAGGGCAAGCAAAAACTTGAGTTTGGGGGTGTGTTGAGTGTGTAAAAGTTCTATTATTTACACCCTTTTTAACCCATATTTCTGTTGCATTCAAGCATTATTCATTACATTTAGGTTAGTTTACAGCAAAACATCACAAATATATTAAAGGCACAGATTCTACTAAAAATGGCTGTTTTTGCAGGTATCCGCCATAGCTGACGGAGAAGGCAGGCGCTGGGCAGAGAAGCAGAAGAGCTGAACTGGACAAGCAGACAAAGAGAACGATGCTGCCATGGTGCCGCCGTGACAGCATGGTGACAGCAGTTCTGTGGAGAGAAAAAGCGAAATGGACCTCGATAGATAGAGAAAATTATGCTCGTCTGTCGTGTGAAAACCATATATTTTTCCAAGCCCCGGATCAAAAGATATGTCAAGCCCAAAGTTCAAGGAGAGAAAATCCCAAGAAACAAGGAGGACGGCTGGAAAGTAGATTCCTTGAAGATTAAGTCTTTATTAGAATCATACTTTTAATTAAAGTTGTAATCCTTGTTAACTTAGAATACTTGAGCCCAAAGCTTATATAAGGGCATGTATTTTAACCTAGGAGGGAGATATCATATCCCATAGCCGATTACCCCATAACCGACAACCAAAAACCCCTCCACCGTTTACCCGCCGTCGATATGTTCTAAAACCCCCTAGGGCCACGAGTTGATTTGTAAAGTAGTTGCAAGGGTTGCTTTTGTTTTAGGAATTTTCAGTTCAATAAAATAAACTTCAAGTTCTCTTATTTTTGTTATTAATATCTTGCAAGAGCATCGGGAGAGCATTGTGAGGTTATCTATTTACTTAGCATCGGGAGAGTTAAGTATACGAAAGAAATAAGAGCAAGTTCTCTAGTTTATAGTTGAACTATCTCGTGCCTAGGGATAGGGCGAGGTTAAGTGGCTAAAGAAGAATTCATACACATCGGTGTTCATCCTTCGATTCACGCCGGGAGGTATCATCAAGACGTGATCATCGACAGACTTGGACCTAGGGATAGGCCAAGGCAGATCTGGGATTCTTGCCAAACTTGAAGTACTGAGTTGGTGTGTTTGCTTCCGCAACGATCAACGGACTACTGCCGCGACAGGTGCTGCCCGCGACAGGCGCGACGACAGAACTGGATTTCCTAAACTCTGCAATACCTACACTATTGAGCAATTCAATACCAGCTCATTCTCTCTATCTTGATATCTTTACTCTTTTATTTACGTTTTCTTTATTATTTTCGTGACAACTCTCAAATATTTCCTTTGCTTTCGTGCAGTAAACTAAGGTGAAGCTATTAGCCCAATCCCTGTGGAGACGATATCCGATACTTCGTATCACTTTACTACTTGCGTCGTGTACACTTGCACTACCATTGCGATAGACTATTTTACACGCAACAGTGACAAAAAAAGTTTTTATAGGTGAGTTTTAGGGATTTAGTTTAAGAACCGTGAATACTAAATTTTAGACCCTTAAGCCTAAACATCTAAACTCTAAAACATAAACTAAATTTCAAGCCCCTGAAATTAACTCGCTCATAAAAACTTTTCTTCCACGCATATACATGGAATAATTAATCTAAAATAATACCTTAAAACTATTAGGCAAAAAGACAAAAGATACCCCCCAATGTTTGCATGTTTTGTCATTTGGCCCTCCATTCTTTTTTTTTGGAGCAAACAACCCCAACGTTTTAATTTGGTCCAAATATGTCCAGTTGGATAAAATCTGCCAGTCAACTGACGGTCAACTGCTGATGTTGACTAGACTTGCATGTGTTGAGATCTGCTGATGTGTCAGCATCATATTTACCACGTGTCAACATCATATTCGCCATGTGTCAGCATGATAGTCAGCCACGTGTCACCATAAAGAAGGGTATAACAAAATAATTTTAAAAAAAATCTGTCGTGGCATATGCCACGTCAACCGATCTTAACGCGTGGCAAGTCCAGTCAGAATCAACCATTGACCGTTAGTTGATTGACAGTTTTTATCCAACAAAGGCATATTTGGACCAAATTGAAACGTTGGGTCGTTTGCTCTAAAAAATATAGGGGGCCAAATGACAAAACATGCAAATGTTGGGGGTATTTTTTGTAATTTTGCCAAACTATTACTACTCAACAAAAATACTATGTCCCAACGTTGAAAAATTAAATTCTAAATCTTAACTCTAAATTTTAAATCTTAAACCATAAACCCTAAAATATAGATCATACATCCAATTCCCTAAACTCTAAACCTAAATTTTATGATAAAAAATAAAAGATTAATATCCTATACACAGGCGATGGAAACTGAAAGTTTCCACAAGCGCCTTAGTTTTAGGGTATAGGGAGTTAGTTTAGGGTATATGGTTTAGGGGTTTAGGTGTGGGAGGTTAGAATATAGGGATAGTTGTTCCAATTTAAGGTTTAGGGTTATAATTTAGGGTTTATAGGTTAGGGTTTAGTTTTAGGGTAATATGGTGAGGATTTAGGTTTTAACCTATAAACCCTAAATTATAACTCTAAACCTTAAATTGAAACAACTATCTCTAAATTCTAACCCCCTACACCTAAACCCCTAACCCTTATATCCTAAACTAACTCCCTATACTCTAAAACTAAGGCGTTTTTGGAAACTTTTAGCTTCCACCAGCTGTGTATAGAATATTTATCCAAAAATAAATAAGAACATGGAGGAAAGGCAGACGATTTAAATTCATTACTACTACCTAAATAAACAAGCCATAGAACTTAGATGATAATCATGTAAACCCCCTTTTAAATTAAAGGTATACTGATAGATTTAGCATTTAGTATTCACATTTTCTTTGTCAATTTGACCCGTACTTTTTTTAAAATTAATTTTGGTCCTCAATCTTTTAAAATAGTTAAATTTCACCATATTTTTAATATTTTAAATTACTCGTGAACGTGATATATAAAACAAATAATATTTTTAGTTTTGATTTGAAATGAAATAAGTTGAGAAAGTTAGAGATTTATTTCACGATTCGTTAATAATGTGGTGAAAATGAAAAAGGGATTTAAAATAGCAGGCAACAATCTTGTATTTTTATTCAAGTTTTTTTTTGGTTGATTAATTACAAGTATAATGATAAAATAAAATTACAACATCAACCAAATGTAAAATTCACCCCAAAAAATGAAAATCACACACCAAGAAAAAAAAACAAAGATCAAATATAACGGGCAAGTGCAACACTGAGATCAACAAATATGCCGAACAAGAGGATACACAGTCCCAAGAAATTGACCAAACGACCTTCACGGTCACTTTGCAGTTGCTGGAAGGTAGCCTTCTCCATCAACCCCGTGAGTGCCGCCGCTATCGACATGTACAGCAATGTCCGGCCACCGCAAATGTGCCACGGAAGCAGGCTGTGCCTTGTCACCTCCGGTTGAGGAGCCATAAACGAAATCAACCCTGCCAACCACTGCACTAACACAAAGATATTAGAATCAAATCAAATAATAATTACGAGGATTGTAAGAAAACTTAGTTTACCTGTACTGCAAACAAGGTGATAGTGGCGATACCGATCCATGAATGCAAACTGTAAACATCTTCGACGTTGGACATGTCATGGAACTTAAACACGGCGCAAATTCCGACCACCCCGAGCACAAATGCCCCGAGCTGAAATATCATATGGACCATCTTTTGGACCATATGTGTCGCCTTTACCGTCTTGTACACCATCATTGCTGCATATTTTTAACATATTCGTGTTATCAGTACGACGTTCTAACTGAAGTTAGATTAATCTTCCTCGATGTTAGGAATTTATATGCGGAAAAATAAACAATACGATGTCAAAATGAAATAAAAAAAGCACAAGAGTAAAACTTAATGTAGTTTGGTTTTGTCTCCCTCCATAGACGAGGGAAACAAATAATTCATTTTTTTTTATTATAACAAATAATTCATTTTAAAAGTAGATCACAAGAGTACAAATACTTGATATTCATAAATCTCAAAAAATTGGTGTACCCAAAACACTCTCTTAATGTTCCTATAGTCAGCGGCAGAACACAATGAAGGTTTGTGGGGCCATGAACCTCTCAATATTTGCAAAATTATAATTTAGATTATTTTTTTTAAAAGTCAGATTAAGTTTCAAATTTTTTGAATGTTCTTAATAAAATTCCTACGATAATATCTAAAAGTTCTCATTAAGCCTCTTAAAATTTCAAAAATTTTAGTTGGACTCCAAAATTTTTGAAAAAAATTAAATTGAACCTTTCAAAAGTTTTGAATTTTTTTAATTTAAACCTCTATTTTTTTTAAAAAAAGTTTTAAATTGGCCCTCCAAACTCTATCACCAAGTTCTGCCACTGCCTAAATACTATCTCTATAACATAACTACAATTGCTGCAAAGATCATAAAAAAATTACATCTCTAAAAAATAATTCTCTCCTAATTCTTTTTTTTTTGAAAATCCTATTCTACTTCTACCTAGAGGGGGGAAGAAATCTAGGTGAAGGCAATGCTCCTGAAGGGTCTTGAACCCGGGACCTAAGGGGAAGGGAGTGGAGCAGGTGAGTGTGCTCTGACCACCAAGCCATCATCGCATGCTCAATTCTCTCCTAATTCTAAACGTAGAGAAATAGTCTATAATTAAAGATTTGGTCACCAAAAAACTCTATAAATTATTACCTAATATAAATATTCAAGTATTAAATAAAGTTAATTACCAAATTTTTTGTACCATTAAAGTTATAATAAAATCAATTTAATTCTCAATTAGAATTTAAGTAAATATGTAACAATCAATTTACCAATTACCTTCGCCGGAGAGAAATATGAATCCACAGAACATAAGAAATGGGTGAACCTGCAAATACATGGAATTAACAACACCATTAAACACAAGCTTGAAAGTTGAAATTCAATTCATGTATAATGATTCAACGTAAATAAAGATTATTTTTTCTACTTACATTAAAAACACGAGCACCATCGTACGAATCGTATTCGATACCTCCACGATATTGCAGCAGCCAAACGAGCATGAGGATGAAGGCAAGAATCCCGAACACGTGAGCGAATATCGTTAGCCGAGAGGCTGAACGTCGGTAATTATGGGTGACCGTTGCTTGGTGGTCGGAATGCATGGTGGTTGAGAACTCAGTGAGTCGGGTTGATGTGCATGGAAGAACAAAAGACGAGGGCTTGAATATATAATGAATGCATTGATTCTGCTAAACGGACATGGTTTCTTACGGGGAGAAAAGAACATTTGTCAAAAAGCAGAAATTAAAGAAGGAATCTGCAACTTTTGGATTGCTTATTGCTGGGTTTTGGCACTTTGGATGATAGGAAACTTTGAGATTTGGCAAAGCACAACTCGGAATATGTCGTGTTTTCGATCATAATGTTTTATCGTTGTTGTAAAAATAATAGAGAATATTGTAGTTTTTGTGTACTGCTATTTTCCGTAATAATAATTTCGAACAGTATTATTATTATTATATAACGATTGCTATTGTAATAATGGATCGCTATTTGAATACCTGACCGTAAGTGCTACTAATTCGTTTGTAGAGATTATCGTAACATTATTGCTTATGGAATATTGAAATGTATTTAAACAAAAATGAAATACCACCGAATGAAATGTTAATTTATAGATAAAGCAACTAATAAATATATGAACAATTTCCGACATAGGCCTCACACAAAGCCCAGCTCAGCCCATTAAATGAAAATTCCCCATACTAAAATTTATAAGGTAAACTGCACCAGTGACCACCTAACTATAGCGTTGATGTCAATTTGACCACTATACTTTTAATTTTGGTAAATATATCACTTAACTATTTAAATGGTTCCAATTAAGCCACCAACCGTTTAAAAAAAGAAAAGTTGACGGGACTGTTAAAATAATTAGTATAATTACACATTTGGTCCCTTTATTTATACAATCTATCAATTTGGTCCTAATTTTAATCTAATAAAATAAATTAATTATTTAATAAGGTTTTTATTAGGGGATTTTAATTATTTTTATTTAATTAGGAATTGAACCTAGGCATCCTTAGGGGGAATAACACGAGTTTGCCACTGGGCCAATCATATACTTGAGATATGCAATACTAATTATAATATATGGGTTATTCAATTGGAGATAGAAAAAAAAAAGCAATGTAGCTAGCCCCGATAGGATTTGAACTCAGGAATCCTTTGGGTTGTAACATAAGTTTGCCACTAGGCCAGATATGTATTTGTGATATGAAATACTAACTATAATATATATCTTATTCGATTGTAATTTAGTTTGGAATTATATATATTATTAAAATAATAAAAATTTAAAATAAAAAAACAAACATAATATATTAAAAAATAATTTTAAAAATTAAAAAAATTAAATTTTTAATAGAAGTGGTTTGGCGCAGTGGTAATAGCACGGGTTTTTTTTTACCTTGGAGGTCCCATGTTCAAACCACACCAAGCACATTCCTTATTTCTTTTATTTTCCTTAACCAACAAGGGTTGGATGCATTGGTAAGGCACATTGCACTTCTAAGGAGATGGCGTGAGTTCAAACCTTAGAGACGAACATGTATATTACCAAAACAAAAATAATTTTAAAATTTTAATTATTTTAATATAGTTATATATTTAACATTCTAAATTAAGTTTTCCTTGAATTGATTTTTTAAATTAATTAATATTTTTAATATTTATTAAAAAATTAATTAAATTATTATATATAATTATGTTATAAAATTAAAAAATTAAAATTATATTTAATTGAGTTATATGTTTGTATGTATCATAAGTGTATCTTGTTCGAGTTCCCTAAAATCACATTTACTTCTTTATTCTAGCCATTACAATCGAATAACATATATATTATAATTAGTATTTCATATCACAAATACATATCTGGCCTAGTGGTAAACCTATGTCACAACCCCCAAGGATTCCTGGGTTTGAATCCTACCGGGGCTAGTTACATGGCTTTTTTCCATTCTCCAATTGGATAACACATATATTATAATTAGTATTACATATCACAAGTATATGCTTGGCCTAGTGGTAAACTTGTGCCACTCCCCCCAAGGATCCCTAGGTTTGATTCCTACCAAGGCTAATTCTTGGTTTTCATTTTTCCTTCTCTAATCAGGTGACATGTGTCATCACCTGATTGGAAGGGGATAATTAATTTTTTTTTTTTGGATAAATGAACTTTATTCATCCAAGAAACCGTAAAATAATTATCCAATAAGGCGGTGACACGTGTCACAAACTTATTAAATAATTAATTTATTTTATTAAATTAAAATTAGGACCAAATTGATAGATTTTATAAATAAAAGGGATCAAATGTATAATTATACAAATTATTTTAATTGTCCCGTCATTTTTTTTAACGGTTGGTGGCTTACTTGGAATCATTTAAATAATTAAGTAGTATATTTGCCAAAATTAAAAATATAATGTTCAAATTAAAACCAACTCTATAGTTAAGTGGTCACTGGTGTAGCTTACCCAAATTTATATTTAAGTGGTCACTGGTGTTCAAATTTATATTTATTGAGAAAATGAGGGCTCATGATTTTATATCCCACCAGATATGATTTTGAATACTTGCATAAAGATTGTTCGATTTCGAGGAGTCTGGTTGTTTTGACCGTTTAAGATTTTATTTCTCTCTTTTCATAAAAGATTAAATTCCTAATTTAACCGATTTGATAATGATTAAATAATAAAAATGTAACAACTACCAAAAAGAACCTCTATCTCGGACCTTAATTTATATGTCGAACAAAATAATTCAATCATACGATTACAAAGTCAATTGAATCAAATCAATATAAATTTTGTGAGTAGATCAATAATTTGATGGACGGTCCACACCTCAACCCAAAATAGTGTACATGTCACACACAAAGTCCCAGTCAATCAAACATCATCATAATTTGGGTTCGTACAATTTTTGTCATCGTATTATAAATACTTTGGCGGCTTTACCCCACTTTGGACGTGCCCTACAAATACAATTCCAATATGATTTTGACCAATCCAGTTTTCTACCACTTGCTTGTCTTGGATTCCAAATAAAATTTTAAAAGTTCGGATATCTAATTTTTTGAATCTATAAATGATTGATTTAATGATTAAAAAAGTCAAGTGGCGCAACCTATGGCGGGGTGTTTCGTGTCACGGTTTTAGCCTTTAGTTCACTTGACTGTACAGAAAGGAACTCCTCGATCTTTTGCTTGAACGCCTTTAGGTCATGATCTCTCTCCCAACTCGACTCTTCGGGACCGAGACCTTCCCACTTGACTAGGTATTCACGAACATGCTTCTTCTTAGACACCGTTACCAATATGTCAGCAAGGATCTCCTCAACTTGGCGTTGTGATGGGGGTTTGGTATGGATGGCCCCCCCGATCACTCAGTCCTCAGCTGGCCTCCGAGGGGTCTGCATGGAAAGGCTTTAAGTTGCTCACGTGGAACACAGGGTGAACTTCCATCTACGCGGGCGACTGGACCTTGTATGATTTGTTCCCAACTTTGGCCACGATCGACAATGGTCCTTCATCCTTTCGCACCAACCGTCAATCTCTATTCCGCAAGAACTGTAGATGTTCTGCCATCGCTTGACAAACACCAGATCTCCCATTTTGCACATGTACCTTGTAGACTCTTTGCACAACACGATCTTGGCAACAAACCTATAAAACCCACAAGTAACATACCTCACCATAAGCAAGTGAGTTATAACTCCCCAAGCGATAGCTTGCTCCTTGGCATTAGGCACATTCGCAGAATGTGTCACCATACATCCATCACCCTATTCAACCAAGCGTACAAGTTCATGTTCCACTTAGCTGCATAATAATGCTAAGAAGATATTTAGTTGTCGTGCCTCGTCTTCTCACCCATCTATATAATTCCTGTATTACAAGAAATACAAGCGAATTCATCAAAGATAATATATTCACACGAGTCTCGTATAATACCTGGTTAGCACACATTGCCTTACGCCACCACCAATCATGTTCTGTCTTTATATGTAATCCTCACGTGTTTTGACTATGTGCTGATGAGAACACTGTCTTCACAACAAGCTATTATCGTCCATTTATGAGGCTCTCTTATTATTTAATGTTGCCTTCACTATTTGCTAAGTGAATGTACACCCACGTCCACTCGCACAACCTTTTGCTCTCGTGCCGGTAGCAAATGAAATGGTCATTTTTCCCTCACTAGAGCTTTTGAATGATCTCAAATGGCCCTTGTAATAGCCCATCAAGTTGCACCTTGTTTTGTTTCTCCCCCGCTCCATTTATCCCAGAAGAGACTATAGATTAAGCCCAACGAACGAACCCTCGATCTCTTGGCACACTCGTAAAGCACTCCATAGCTAAGTCAATTTTCCCCCGTCTGTTGATGTCTCCCACCTTATCCACTTAATGGAAAGTTCATCTTTCTTTAATGCCAATAGAGAGTATTTGTATCAACGCCCATACCACAACACCATATCCATAGTGGTCTGGTGTAGCGGACATCCAAGTGGTGTCTCACTTGTGCTCTCTAACTACAACGAAGACTTTAGTAGGATACCAAACTCTTCCCCATAAGCCAACGACATCAAAAGGGTGATGTGTTTCCATACTTTGTTTAGCCGCCTATCTCTCACGCAGGGATTTCAACTAGTCACATAAAGGTCTTCGACTAAACCAACCCATTCATCATGTCATCAAACAAAGTTATCAAACATGCCCACCGACTGGTTGGCCTCCTCGACCATGTTCTCTAAATTAAAGGTGTAATATTTGTGTGATACCCCTCCTTGTTGTATGAAAAATGCATTTACCTCTGTCGCAAACGACTGATGCTTCTTAAAGTACCTGCACATAAAACCGTCAGGTTCTTGAAAGATTGCCACAAAACTCCCAAAGAGTTAATAACGAAGTACCTGTCTTAACAACTCGCAGAGAGAAAATTGACCAGAACATTGGTTAGTTCAATTATAACAATAAAATCAAAATTTACCTCACATGACATCAGGGGCTCCTGGTACGGGTATTTAGCTGGTGCGTATTGATACGTCAAGGCGTATCGGTACGAGTTTGGGCTACTGGAAAATCACTATAGTTGAAACCCTAGGGCGTATCGGTACGGTACCAGGCCGTATCGGTATGAGTACTTGAAAAGCACGATTTTAACTACTTTAGATGCACTTTAAATCATTCCAAAGCCTTGTAAAACCCTTAAACATATTTTCAAGTTTTTTTTGACTAAAAAAATATTTTAAATTCTTTTCAATTTATTCCAAAACATTTTTCAAATATTATATCAAAACACTTAGTTCTACAATCTCCCCCTTTTAATATAATAAAACCAACTTGAAAAATTGTTTGAGGTTCTCTCCCCTTTTATATTTTAAAATTTTGAATAAGAGATTAAAATTTGAATGAAATTAAGGCTCCCCTTATTCGCTTAAAAATCAATTTTTCAAACCATATATCAAAAAGAATTTAAAAAGACATTAGGCTCAAAATAACTTAGGAGGTTTTAAAAATTTGACACAATTAAAAACTTTTGGTTTTAAAATTGGCTCCTCCTTACTCAAAGAATCAAACAATGTTAGTTCAACAATATGATAATCTGGTTGAATTTAAAAATAAATCAAATTAAACAAATGAAAAACAACTAGATTTTACCAACACTTGAACTTTAAGGAAGGATGTGAAGTCTTCCTTCTTCAAGTGTTCTTCTTTGTGTGCGTGGAGCTCCCTCTCAAATTTAGATTTGTTGATCACTCTCCATCACACTTAAACAAGACAATCAAGTAATTTTTGGTATCCAAATTGCTTTGGATCCATAGACGTTAGTTGCACAAAGTTTAGTCCCCTTAGGAATCCATTTTTCAATTATCCTTTTTAGTTGAAGTACTTAGTCCTTTTGGGACCCAAATACTTCTAACAACTTTTCCATTTAAAAGTATAGGGGCACTAGATTGTCTCACATAAAAGTTTGATTTCCCCAAATTGTTTTTCTTTTCAAGTTCTTTGGAAATCAAATCTTTTTCTTTCTTAAGATCATCAACTTCTTTTTGATGATCTTTTTCCATCGTTTGAAGCAAGTTTTGTAAATCTAAAACTTTAAGTTCAAAATCTTTGATTTTTGCTACAAACTCTAAATTGGTTTTAGAAAGCAAATCTTTTTCGGTTTTTAACTTTGAAACCAATTTCTTGTTTTTCGAAAATGAAGCCTTAAATTCAAAAACCAATTCATCATAGGCTTCTTGTAACTCATCAAATGAATAAGAATTTGAGCAAGATGAGTTAGAAGTTACCTGCCCCTCATTGAGGGCCATGAAGCATAGGTGGGCTACCTCATCATCGGTGGAGTCTTCATCACTCCATGTTGCTACATATGCTTTCTTTGAAGATGATCCCTTTTTGTTGGACTTGTGGGAATCCTTCATCTTCTTCTTCGATTCATGCTTGGATTTATCCATCTCGCTCTTCATGAATCGGGTGAATTTCTTGAAGAGATAGTCCATCTCTTCATCTTCGCTTTCCTCCTCACTTAGTTCTACATGATGGCATGTGGAGGAATTGAGAGCAACGACACTTCCGTTGATGCCTAGCTCCATGAACTTCTACTTCCCCATCTTTCTTGGTTTTGAGATTCTTGGCTTCGATGATGGTGGTCTTTTTTGAGTCCCACGACTCGAGAAGAGAATAGAGAAGCTTTCGGACAAGCTTTTCTTCCGGAATGACTTCTCCATAGCCTTTTAGTCCATTGGTGATGGTGGAGAATCGGTGGAACATCTGCTCAATGTCCTCTTCCGGATCCATCTTAAAGTTCTCATACTTTAGGTTGAGAAGGCCGATCTTGGTCTCCTTTACTTCGTTTGTTCCCTCGTTTGTAACTTCGAGCTTGTCCCAAACTTCCTTGGCACTCTCACAAGAAGAGACTTGGGCATACACATCTGGGCCTAATGCACAAAAGATGAAGTGCAAGGCTTTGCAATTGCGCTCCATTATCTTCTTGTCGTTGGCATTCCAATCCACCTTTCTTCTTGTTGGCATGAACGGTTCATCTTCAACAAGGTCCCATAGATGATAATCTTTACCCTTGATGAAGAACTTTATCCTATTCTTCCAATAGGCATAGTATTCACCGTTGAAGAATGATGGCTTGTTGATTGAGTGTGCCATAGCTTCGGTTGGTTGGATGTTGTATCGAGCTTCCCGGATCACCTCAATAGGATGTTAGTCCTCTTCAATTGAGTCAAGCTCTGATACCAATTGTTGGGTTTTATGTGCTCGATTTTCTTCAATCATTCTAGCTTTCCAACTGGTAGAGAAGTTGGATATTTTGGTGATTTTATGGGAGGTGAAATATAGACAATTGACACAAGGATTTATAGTGATTCAGCCTTCTAACAAGCACCTACATCCACTACCTTAGCTCCCCACTAAGGATTTCAACCAAATTCACTAAGAATTTCGTCCCCTTTTCTAGGCTAAGGAGGCAACCTTTACAACGATCAAGCTTTCTACCCAAAGCTTGATCAACCACTCTCTTACAAGAGAAATTTTAAGAAAACTTGAAATCCCTCTAATAGGTATTTGTTTGCACTATTTATCACTTACCCAAAACCTAAACACTTGAGCAAATTTGACAATGTTTAGCTCACAAGTGTTTTCTATACAATGAATTTACAATTAAAGCTCTAAAGACATTTTGAAATCATAATGTTGTAATAATTGAAGCATTAACCATCTCTTGATGCTTGAAGGTCCCTTTTATACTTCCAATTGAGTTTATAGCCGTTGGGGTTGTCTTGGAGCCGTTGGAGCCTTTATTTCCAACCATAAATGCAGTTCTGCAGCTTGGCGTATCGATACCCCTCGAACAATATCGATACAGTCCCGATAAGGAAGTAGTTGTTGAGCCTTTTAGCTGGTGCGTATCGATACGCCTAGTAAGCGTATCGGTACAATCCTGCAATTTAAAAGACCGTTGGGGGTAGTAAGGTGTATCGGTATGCAAAATAACCGTTGGGTATTTTAAGGCATACCGTATCAATACGTCAAGGCATATCGGTACGAGTTTTGGCTACTGGAAAATCACTGTAGTTGAAACCCTAAGGCGTATCGGTACGGTACCAGACCGTATCGGTACGGGTACTTGAAAAGCACAGCTTTGACTACTTTAGATGCACTTTAAATCATTCCAAAGCCTTGTAAAACCCTTAAACATATTTTCAAGTTGTTTTTGACTAAAAGCATATTTTAAATTTTTTTTCAATTTAGTCCAAAATATTTTTCAAATATTATATCAAAACACTTAGTTCTACAGCATCATTGTGCCCAACTCTGGAAGGTGTTTTTGTTAACAGCTTAGCCACCATGTTTCCTTGAGGGGTAACAGTGATAGCTTTGATGCCCATTTTTCCAATTCGTTGAGCTCATTCTGCACTAGCAAGTCTAATAATTCCCCACGTTCAATCTTCTTCTTGAAACCCATTGATCATCTTGGGGAAACAATAATGCTCCCCCTTAAACGATCTGATATAACATCTCAAATATTCCTTGGGAGCCCGACGCCTACCCTAAAGCTAGGGAAGGGTCGTCTGGAGAGGCCTACCTCGCTACTTGAAAAAGCATGTAAGGCATTCTTCCTCGAAAGTAAATCATGTCTTGAAGAGTCCGCCTGAGTCATACAAATAATCGAACTAGCTGTTACCACCAGTTTTCCCTACAAACTCGAAGAGGTTATTCTTGTAACACAATCTCTATACCAAATCTTTCTCTAGTCCCTTGCTTTCGCATGTCCCTCTGGGTATTCTTTTGTCGGATAAAGCATGATGTATCCATGGTACCCAAATTTTGCTTCAAACTTTTCTTAATTCATACATAGATTTTGATCTGAGTCGTGTGCCTCACTAGATCGCCCCGCTTAGTCTCTTGTGGGTAGTAATACTTATCCCCACCGCCCAGATTGGGGATTCCACCACCCTAAACGACATTCTTTTGGTACTAAACCAAAAAACACACTCTATCAGGTTTTTATGTTCCATGTCCAACTTTGGCTCCGCTTGCCCAATCATTCCCAAGGAAAGCTTTCCATAAATACTCTTGCATTACACAATTATACTAGATTGCACCCCCACGCTAGAACACCTTGTGTGGTCCATCAAGTTTCGACAATGATTACATAAGTCGCATCACACTTGTTTCTCTCGCCCAAAATGGCTTCTTCTACAAACAACATTCTACCTTGCCAATGAAAGTGTTTCCCCTTCGCTATCCAGGACAAGGCCATGTTGGCTCATATGATCTTCACCATGCCAAATCTACCATCTATTTCCGAACATATCTTGTTTTAAATTGCCACCCTCAACACATTTCTTCTTGCCCCATGAGGAAATTTGCTGTGTTCAGATGAATGATTAGGGGTGGAGAACATTTCCATGGCTTCTGGCTCCACTCCCATTTCATTTCTCAATGTGACCGATTCTCCCACACGATTCCACGATGTGTACGCTCGCTTATAGACTCCTCACCAGCATTAGAGCACATACTAAGAACTCCATTATGTTTTGTGGAGGCATCCTTCCCCTCACATAATGAGATTACCGCCATCGCACAACCACTTCACTAGATAGTTCGAAATCATAGGAGTTTTTACCCTCCACCTTCATATAAGAAGCGCGTCTTATTATATCTTTCACTTTTTTATTAATGGGTGGACCCGTATCCTTGAGAAACACGACTCCACAACCTTGGCCACCCAAACTACAGTAACTATAGCAACTAACCCAAGTTGCCTCCAGCTTTACCTTTACGGTTTAGATTGAGGACTTGCAACCACGCGTTGTATCCACCTATGCATCCCGTAATTACCTTTCCTTTCACCTGAAAGAAAATATTAAAAAACAACCGAGCACCATACTTTATCCTGGAAACAAGAATCACCATTGTGTTAGAAGGACAAAATAAGCATATTTATGTTATAGGCGACACATGCCCTCGTGCTGATATGACACAACAATCATGTAATGCCAACAACAAGCACACTTGTACTCAATAACAAGAAGCATCATTTTACTCATAAAAGAATCATCATCGGTAAACAAGATTACCAAAAGATTGCAATTGCATTGAGGTTACTATCACTATTACCGATAGACACCATGAGACAATGACTCTCCTTTTTGGGCGATACGTAAGCATCTTCATGTTAACAGAACTTGCACTACCTGGCTAACAAATGTTCCATCGCACCACGAGGAATACACACTTCGTAATGCTACCAAGATAGCCATACACGAGCCCCATCAACACTGAGAACGTTTGCTTACTCCACAGGTCACCGACGAGCATTAGTGTGTCAAAGATAAATTCCCTTCCCTGAGTTCTTGCGCTTCCTCGCGCCGCAACTCATGGGCGTTTTCCCGTCCCTGTTTAGGTGTATATCCCATCTTCATCAACTTACAACGTTGTTGTACCTGCAAAGGACAAATAAGCACCACCGTGCCTCAAATCACATGCGTCATTGTGCTAGGATAATTACCGTGGTTAACGACAGACACCACTTGTACACTGATTCCACGAAAATTATCCAACAAGCACCACCGTGCTACATGAAGGGATAGGCACCGATGTGCTTCCCAAAATAAAATTAGGCACCATTGTGCGCTAGCAACAAGCACCATTGTGCATCATGAGGGGATAGGCACCGTTGTGCTTCCCCAAAAAAACTAGGCACTGCTGTGCACTAGCAACAAGCACCACTGTGCATCATCAGGGGATAGGCACCATTGTTCTTCCCAAAGAAAACTAGGCACCGTTGTGATCTAGCAACAAGCACCACTGTGCATCATAAGGGGATAAACACGCTGTGCTTTCCCAACGAAACAAGAACTAGGCACCGCTATGCTCTAGCAAGAAAGCACCAATGTGCTTGTATCCAAAGGGCACCACTGTACCAGATATGACAACTGAGCACTTCTGTGTCAAAGAGAAATAAGTGCCTCTACACTGAAACAAGATCAATCACCATTGTGCGGCCCAGCCATAACCACGCACTTACGTGCTCTTCCAATATCTCATTACAGTAATCATCTCAGTGATCCACCCTGCATACCCCACATGTTAAAGTGCTTGGCGTGAAATCAGACCACCCTGCCTAGCCCACATGTTGAAGTGCTTGGCGTGAAGCCAGATCACCTTGCCTACTACCCTCAGGAGAGCGCTTGGCGTGAATCTCGACCACCCTGCCTACTCCATCCATTGGATCGCTTGGCATGAAGTCAGACCACCCTACCTACTCCACCCATGGGAGCGCTTGGCGTGAGATCAATTGAACCAAAAACCCAAGCTGATAAGAAACAGTCCAACTCATATCTCGCCACGCATCAAAATGGCGTCACCGCGCACCAGAGTCATCGAATAAAGCTCATCGGGGTTCAAATTAGCACAAATCACTGCAGCGTTTGGTTAACAAATATGAACTACTGTATCATTAGTTATAACCAACCACCGTCATCACATGGCTAACTCATCCCATCGTATTCTCGCTCTGATACCACTTGTCATAGTCTTAACCTTTAGTTCACTAGGTTGCTAAGCAGTGCGGCACTTGAACATGACTTTTCTTGATCAAGTCAGCCTTTTCTCTATATAGATCTGTCCAAAACAAGCAAGCAACACATTAGTTTTGCGTCACAAAAGGATCACTCCGCCAAGGAGTCGAAATCGTAGGGCATAGCGGATGCACACGGTCGACCCTCTACTTTCTCGAAGGAAAGAAAAACAGTTTTGTTTTATTAAAATGATAAAAAAGGTTTTGGATTACATAAAACTATCACACCATCTACAACTAAGCGGTAGTGGTCTCCTGGTGTGTAGGATCCGAACCCTCACCAGTGGACCAACCCTCCACCGGCTGTCCACCCCTACATATATGCGAAAGAAACATTATAGAAATGCCCCGAGGAGACGTTACAATGTTTGAAATGAGGAAAATTTTCCCTAACCTTAAGAATTAATTGAAAACAAAGACACTTCTTCCTAAAACGTCGATGTTCTTGAAATGGGGACGTGGTGACAATGACACGATTGTGGCCCTCAGTGACACAGTTATGGCCCTGAAACTCGGTAATAGGTGATGACCACAACACTTCGCAATCATCAAGGTGAATGGGTCGTGGGATTTTCTAAGAAGTATCGAGTTGTGCTCATCCATTGAAGCCGAGCTGTGGGGGTATCTATGAGTGTGATCATGCATCACAAGTCTTGAGAGACCGATTGGAAAACAGATTGCATGGGGTTCTGGATCTCTTAGATAGACGTTGGGAGGTTTGGATTGTGCCCTGGTTAACCGTGAAAGTAACAAGGTGGCGAATGCTCTAGTTCTTCTCGCGTGAAAGGGTTCAGTTTGGTTTCCATGAGTTTATTGAAACACCGGATGTAATTTTGAACTTAGTTACTTTTGACTTAGTCTTTTTGGAGTTTATTGTTTGATGAGGTTGCCATTTTGATTCATTAAGTAGTACCTTAGGCACTCTTTTTCGTGCATTTAGGCATAAAGAGATTTTTTAACGAGGCCTGGGGTTTACTTCCCCATTAATAATAAAAAAACTTATTAGGTGTCCAAAAAATTTAGAATATATCATATCTGATATCTAAAAATGTATACCCCTACTTAGTAGTTGGTTGGTTGGTATCACAAAACAACAACAACAACAACAATAATAAGGTGTTCTTAAAAAGTTCTAATTTTGTACAACACACAAAAGGACAAATTCACACGTATTTTGGGACAAAAATTTTCTGCTCTTTTTCGGTGCATTTTCAATTTCCTAATACAAAAAAATTAAATTTCAAGTTCTAATTTAGTTTTAAATCCTTAACTGTAAAAATTTTATTCTACCTCTAATTCTTTAAACTTTAACTTTAAAATCTTAACCGTAAACTCATTTTTAATATAAAGCATAAAATGAGCACCGAAAAATGACAAAAGAATTATATTTCGTCGTTTGTGGTCGGTATATCATTGTCATACAAGCACGACCACACAACACGCATTAAGTGATTCATTGTAATTAGGGATGGATCGCCTTAGGGCTCTATAGAGTGTCCACGAGTTCTATATTTTGTACACATTCATGCCCTTATTATTGTTGTTCTTAAGCTCATTTAGGCATATTTAGGTGCATAGCATGCATTATAATAGTATTTTCTCTTTCACCATGCTTTTATTGAATATCTTATGTTTGGTTAAGAAAAGATACTGTTTTAGTTTAGTTTTTATTTTCAGGTGTTATAGCAAGGAGAGAAGAGGAGAAGACAGGAGAAGGCAAGAAAGCTAGAGTTGTACTGAAGCAGTTCCAGATGGCGCCAAGGACGCTGCCGAAGCAGCATTGCCGCCAAGTGCCGCCCAGGCAGGAGTTACACCGACTTAGCCAAGATGGGTCGCAATTGAAAGAAGGCAATTTCCTAAGCCCAATGAGCCCAGTCTTGCAATTTTCTGAAGCCTATAGCGGCCGGTAGAGCTGATCCAAGATCGATAAGTAGGAGTACTTATCCTTACTTGCGGGAGAAGGCAACGTCCAAAGAGTCCACATTTAAATCAAAAACGAGTTTGTATTTAATGTAAATTACTTTAAGAACTTCTACTTCAAGGAGGACTCAAACTTAGGCCATGAGCCCTATATATACCCAATTTATGTAAGGGTATAGGCATGACGAGGTATGAGGGGATGCGTGCTTGAATAGCCGCACAACAGAGATGTAGCTAGGTAGATGGGAGTTGTTGGGGTTCGCGACCCAACTCTCCTAGGGTTTAGGCATGTGTGTGTAAAGTAGATGTGAGAAACGGTTGTAATAGTTTTGAGTTGTTTTCAATAAAATTCCAAAGTTTGCTTAATCTATGCACTTCATTCTTTCAATAAGTCTACACCAGTCAGTTGAGAGAATCCATTTGTCGGGCACGAAAGTGTAAGGCTCACGAAAGGGTTAAGCACAGTCACAACATGTTGGGGCGTGAGTAACTTGGTTCCTAACAAGTTCACAAGTTTAAACGGCTAAAAGGGATCACCAATCGAATGATCTTTCCTGTGTTAGGTTTACGCTGAGATTGCTAGGTATTGCATACATCACGTGAGTATTCGAGCATCCTTGCCTAGAAATAGGGAGGATCACTGTCGACTATCCTACCGAAGTTGTAACACCCCAATTTTGGGCTTAGAAGTTTTGGGTTTGAACCGGACCGGTCGGATTTTCGGTTCGAATATAAAAGGTGGTTTTAGGGAAAGCCTAGTTCGGGATGCATTAAAAATATGGAAAAATATCTAAAAATCCTCTTTTATTATATATAAGAGAGTGGTGAAATCAATTTTACAAAATGAGGTTTCGAAATGTGACATTTCAAGTTAGTGACTAAAATGTAATTTTTGAAAGGTTGGTGACTGTTTTAAAAGGATTGAAACTTTGAATCTTTAAGGAGTTAATTTACCCAAGAAGAGTTTTCTCCAGATTTTTCTTAATATTAAAGATTTATTAAATGATATTTAATAAAAGGAAAACGAGGGAAATGAATATTTTGGTTTTCATAACTAACTTTTGTTAAAAAATTTCCCACTTCATTTTCTCTCCATTTTTTCTCAGCCAAACACATTTTCCCAGCCATTTTTCCTCTGATTTTAACATCTAAAGATGAGATTTCAATCTTTAATTGATCTCTAATCATTCCTACACCAAATCCTTATCATTTGCTTATTGAATTTTCAAGAATCTTGGCTTTAAACAAGGAGAAACTCACATTTAGAGGTATGAACGTCCTTCTCCTCTAAATACTCAGTTCTTTACTGAAATTCTCAAGTTCTCAATCCTTGATTTGAGTTTTATTAAAGGTTTTAATGTTGTGTTCTTGATTTTGGCTTAAAATGCAAGATTTGGATTTAATTTTAATTAAATTCGTACTAAATGATTGGGCAGTGTTTTGAGATGTCTTTTTGATGTTTATTGGATGTATAAATGATTTGTAATTGAGGTTTAATCAATGCAATCCCGGATAGGTTGATTTTCCTAAGTTTTTACTTGTGAAAATGGTGGTTTTTGGGGTGATCTTGGTGTTTTGTTAATGCTGGAGGTATAAGGACGTGTTTGGGATCATTTTGGATGTTAATTGATGTTTAAAAATGGTTAGAAGTGATGGATCTTGGCTGGGTTAAGTTTTGGAAGTGTTTGGATGTGATTTCGGTTGTGTTTGGTAGCCGAAATGTTGGATTTACAAAGAGCAGCGAATTTAGTTGTGTTGCTGGGGTTTTTAAGGCATGATGATGCATTAATCCTCAATTGTTATGTGCTTGAAACAGGGGAGAATGATCCGTGAGCAATAGAGGTGGCGTTGAAGGTTTCGGATGCTTGGAAGGCTTGTTGGCTAGCCTAGTTTTGTGTATCGGTGAGTGAAGTTGGGTTTTCAGCTTTGAAACCAATGATTGGAGGTTTTTGGGAGCTTAGTTTAAGTCTAAACAACTTAGCTAAGCTCAAGAGTAAGTAAATGGAATTTCTCTCTTGGTTGTGTTATGAATTGGTTTTTAAAGCACTTGTGATTGTTGGATGCAATGCATGTGATTTGCATGTTTAAATTCTGTTTTGAAAGCATATTTTAGCATGGTTTAATGCTGGTTTTGAAAGTCATGTGTGATGGATGCTCAAGGTAAGAGATCCTTGGTTTTGGTACATTGGAATTGTGGAATTGATGCATAGTGTTGCATGTTGTTTAATGGCTTTGTTTAATGCTTCAAAACAGTGAAGTGATGATGGTAATTGGTGGTTTTGGCATTTTGGTTATGCTTGTAAAATCAATGGATTAATGTGGTAAAATGGTTATATTGACAAGTGATGTAAGTGGTTCTTGGTTACTTTAATCGGATATAGTTAGCCGGCTATAGGATTGGGTGCACCGTGAATTGAGTCGCCTTGGATGTCGAGGGGGTTGTAATTGTACCGTAAACTCCATCCAAGAATCCTAGCGATTGAGGAAATTGGTGTCACCACGATGGAGGTTGGCTCTCGTGGGTGGGCTTGGTTTAGTGCCACCACGATGGAGGATGGCTCTCGTGGGTGAACCTTGTTAAAAGTCACCACGATGGAGGGTGGCTCTCGTGGGTGGACTTTGTTAAGCGTCACAACGGTGGAGGGTTGCTCCCGTGTGTGAGCTTGGTTAAGGTGATTACAATGGTTGTGGTAGCTTCCATGTGTAAGCCTTGTGATGTGTCCCGGCTCTCGCTAGTGTGTTATACAACTTCCGATGAGTGATGTTGAGGGGTTGTGATTGTACCGTTAAACTCCATCACGGGTGTTGAGGGGGTTGTGATTGTACCGGTAAACTCCACCTTGTGTTGTTCGGAAGTGTGTGTGGAGCGTGTGGGACAACGCTTGTAATCCGTGTATCCGATTGTGTCTTGTGTTATGATGGTTTGTGAATTATCGCTTAGAAGCCAATATAATGTTCTTGAATGTAATGAAGCATGAGATGCTTGAAATGATGCATGGTTGCATGGGAAGTGTGTGATGTTCTAAGAATGCATGTATAACTTGTTAAGCTTGAACAAGTGTTTATCTTCTATTGAGAATGGTGCATATGTGCATGGAATCTCTTTAGTGCATTGAAGTCTTGTGAAGGCTTGTTTTAAAAGGCATGTAATGCAAATGTTGATTTTGTAGTTCATATGTTGTATTTGTTTAATGCATAAGATAGATTGAAGGAGTATGTGGTTTTCAAAGGTTTCTTGCTTTGAGATGATTTTTCAAGAATGAGAAAAGTATAATGTGAAGTGGGAGTGTTTTCCAAGGAATTTGTATTTAACTTTGCATATGATGTTCATGCATGGAAAGGTTAAATTGATGGTTTTGCAAGGATGTGCTTTGAAGTGAGTTACTTAGCTTTTCTAAGCTAAGGGTTGGTTTTCATGTTTGAGTAATGCATGATTTAGAGCATGTTGTTTAAAAGGGGTTTTCAAACACTACTTTGGTTTCGAAATGTGTTTCCTTGTTAAAGAGGTTTTATGACTCGCTGCATTGATGGTGTTTTGGTTTTGAGCATTCCTCACTAAGCATTTTGTGCTTACGCTCCTTTTTGTCCATCAATGCAGATAATTGAAGTTGGGACAACAAGAAGCAAGGGATTCAAGGAGAGCTCCACTTGAGATGTATGTCTCGGCTAATAGCTATAGATAATAAAGGCAATTAGGGAGAGTCTTTTATGTTGATGTTTAATGAGATTGTGTATGTTGAACAAGTTCGGATTATGATTTGAACTATGTGGTTTAATGCTTGCAACGTTTGAATCTTCTTATTCATAAGTCGTTATGCTATGCTTCTTGTTTTTAAAGCATGATTAAGTGTTGGATGTGTTGAAAGAGTTGGTGCACCTAGGGGTGGTTTTGTATCTAGCTTTTGATGCAATTTGGTAGGTATGATGCTTGGCATGTTGTTGATTTGCTGTGGAATGGTTTGGAGCGTGTTCGATGGGGTTTAATTGTGTTAAAACAAGCCTATCTGCTGTTTCTGGGCAGGGTGTTTCGAAACACCCTTGCCTGTTTCGAAACAGGTGCTTGATTTGGCCTGGGTGTTTCGAAACAGGTAGAGGTGTTTCGAAACACTTTGGCTACAGCCAAGCCCCGTTTCTAAACTGGCTAACCCCGTTTCGAAACACTTGACCGTTGGGCACTGATTTGAATGGTTTTGAAGTTTGCGAGCTTTACGTTTTAGTCCTGATTTTTGTATGTGCAATTGTTTGAGTTTGAGATGTCCGATTAAGGTGAAATTTGGCAGAGAGGCATGAAATATGATTAATTTCATGATGGTAACTTTAAAACTGGTTAAGTCCTCTTAATTTTCAGAATTTTCAATTTGGTCCCTAAATTTGTATGTTGTGCAATTGAGTCCCTAAATGTTTTCCGAATGTTGTGAATTTTGGGTATGTTCTTTTCAAGAATACACCTAGGGTTATTATGCATTTAAACAAGATTAAAAATAAAAAAAGGGTCGTTAATCAAGGTTGACTTTCGGGTTGACTTTGGTTTTTCCCGTGTAATCTTCGTAGTTCGGGTCAACCGTCTAGGACGGGCTAAGGGGGTTACATTTGGTGGTATCAGAGCTGAGTTGCGAATACTTGGGGGAAATGGTAAATTGTTGTAATAAGTGTTTAATGTTTATTCTGATGTGTGGTTGAAAGTCGGTTGAAATGTGTGTCTGTGAGCGAATTGTTGATGTTTTTGTCATGCTTTTTGTTTGTGAATCTTCATTGAGCTAATGTGGATTTGTGCTGATGATATGCTGGTGATGTGAGCTGATTTTATGAATGATGAAAGTGTAATGGGTATGATATGTTGATGTTATGCTGTTGCGAGTGAATGTTGTTTGATGAGAGTATGATCGAAGTATGTTGGTTGATATGCTCGATGTTGTGATATACATGTTTTTATTGACTGTTATGTCATGTAAAAGGGGGAATTCGGGATACCCATTGCCTTATTATTATAGCTAGGGCTGTAAATGATACGAGACAGATCGCAAGCTACTCGAGATCGACTCGGTCAAAGCTCGGTCAAAGCTCGACTCGATTGGACTCGACTCGACTCGAGTTCTTAACGAGCCGAGTCGAGCTACTCGATACTCGACTCGAGAAGCTCATGAGCTACTCGAAAGAATAATATTTAAATATATATTTTTTATTTTTAAAAATAATTGATTAATAAAATTTAGTTTTAAGTTATTTATTTTTTTTAAAAAAATATTCTAGTAATAATAGACATAATATTTGAGATTTTCAATCTTGAATCGAGCTCCTATATAAGTTTGAGAATATTTCGAGTTCGAGCTTTTCGAGTTCGAGCTTTTCGAGCTTTTGGAAATCGAGCTTTTGGAATTCGAGCCTTTCGATTTTTCGAGTTCGAGCTTTTCGAGTTCGAGTTTCATTTTTGATTTCGAGTTCGAGCTTGAGCTCAATAATTTTGAGCTCGCGAGCTTTCGAGTCGAGTCGAGCTTAGCTTCGAGCTTTTCGAGCTCGAGTCGAGCTCAGCACTACTCGAGCTCGACTCGGCTCGTTTACACCCTTAATTATAGCTATTGTGTTATGTTGTAACTGGAGTTTTAAATCCTTGCTTGAAGCTGGCCTGATCGTTTTGTTTGTTTTGTTATGATAGCTTGTTGTTAATAGCATGGTGAAATCGATGAGAGAATGGCAGTTGGGTGAGATGGTTGTTGCTTTAGAGCAGGTTGTTAAGGCGTGGAATTCACCTTTTGCTGGAGGTGTTTCGTTTCAGCCTACAGTGCCTGGAGTTGAGGTAGTGAGGCAAGAGGAAGAAGCTAGTTCTGTGATGAAGAGTTCATCACCTTTTGTTCAAGAGGTGTTGGGAACATCTCAGGCTGTGGCGAAAGTGAGGCCTGTAGACGTGCCGACTGTGGGACGTGCGAGTTTGTCGAAACAACGTTTGCACGATTTGGGAGCTGTGAAGTATCATGGTTCGACACCTGAGACGTTTGAGGCCTGGTTGGCTAGTGTAATTCTGATTTTGGATCAGGAAGGTTGTGACTACGCTTGTAAGCTGGGAAGTGTTGTCTCATTGATGTTGGAGGACGCCTGTGCCTGGTGGACATCTGTGGCGGTGGCATCGCATATCCATGATGTAGATTGGGACTTCTTTGTGTCTGCCTTTTATGAAAGGTACCTTGGAGAGAAATTCCCAAGGGTTAAGCAACGTGAGGGTGTGGTTTCCGTTTATGAAGGTGAGAAAAGTTTAAGCAAGAGAGCTGTGGGTATTGACCTCGGGAGCGGTCAGCGTAAGAGGTTACGTGATAGAAGGTTTTGCTTGAATCGAAGTCTGGGTGGTAGTGCAGATGTGGGGCAAGTGCTACATGATCAAGGAGTGGTAGCTCAGTTACCGGTGTGTGACCGTTGTGGAGGGCGCCATGTTGGAGGTTGTTGGGGTGCGGGAGTTTGTTGGAACTGTGGTTCTAAGGAGCATGTGAAGCGAAATTGTCCACAAGTGGTGAGATCAGCTTTGGTGGTAGCAAAAGGGTCTCTGAAGGGTCGTGGGCGCGGCCGAGACAAAGTTCAAAGGTGGCAGGAAGGGCAGAAAGGTGTGAGGAGCTTGGGGAATGAATCTTGTTGGAATTGTGGGTCTGTTGGGCATTTGAGATGAAATTGTTTGAAGTTGGCTCGGGGTAGCCAGAGTTCTTTACCGCAGGGAGATGGTAATGACCTTAATGTGTTAGCTGATGCTGCAGCGGTACGACTGGAGAATGATGGTTCTGCGGGGAAGAGAGCTCGTCTGTTGAAGCTCCGGGGCGGTGAGGTGTTTATAGGTAACCTTGTTAAGTAATCTTTGCCTTAGTTATCTTAGTTTGGTTTCGGTTTGGTTTTTCCTTGCGTAGTGGGTATGGTCTCGTTGCTAGCATGTTTGGGGTAGTAGTTGGTGTTGTTTTGAAAACAACTTTAGTGTGAAGTGGGTATCAGTGGGTAATGGGTTGTCAGAATGATGGAGTTGGTCAAGTTAGAAGTGAAGTAAGAGGTTGTTCTTAGGTGGATTCTGAGGATGTTATTGGTGGGTGTGAACCGACATACATGCACAGTTAAAATTATTGTTATATGCTATATTATATATGTTGGTACATGCATACATGCGACATGACATTAGAGGTTTTGCATACATGTACACAGGCATTGATAGGGCATATAGGTGACCATGCATACGAACGTTCACACTCGCTAATAGTTAATCGGGTCCGTTAGTGTTGTGATAGGGTTAGGTTGGATGATGGGTTTTAAAAGTTGTTTTGGTGCTAGAAGAATGTTTGGGGTAATGGAGGGCTGTAGGTGAGTTGTCAGTAATAGTGAGTGCGATATAGCATGTTGACAGAAGGAAAGTGTTTGGCGCTTAAAAAGTTTAGCGGTATGGTGGTGAGGAGATTATCGGTTGAAGTTAGAATCAGTCAAAGTGGTTGTGAATAGCTGGTAGAAGTGGTAGTTTCTTGGTGTTAAGTGATGTAGTAAGTTAGTGGATGTGTTCCAGAGTGCTGAGGTAACTTGGCATTGATGTCGTAATAGAAGGGTTGTTTTTGTAGGTGATGGTTCGTAGCAACCTTCGAAGAGTTGGGAAGAGGTTGTGTTGTGGGTTGTAGAAAAGGGTTAGCCTGGGAGAATAGAAGTTTCGTAATCTAATATGTATGTATAGAATGGGCGGTGTCCTGGTAAGGCTAGTATTGTAGTCAAAGTTTGAAGGGGAAAGGCAATGTAAGTTCAAGGGCCATTGTTTGTTGGACGGGTTCTTGTGAGAAGTGGTTGGCTAGTTGTGTATAAGTAAATTCCTTCTGAAGTCAGCTGGTGGTGTGTGGAACGGCTGGCGGAGTCAAGGTTGGGGTTTTGTGACGTGATTTTCGGTTGTTAGGTGAGTAGTCCTGGTGAGTCGTTATGGTGATGATAGCGGCGGGTGTGAAGGAATGTCATCAATACGTTGAGAAGTTTGAATAAGCAGTTGATGCTTAAGAATTTTTGCTTGATTTGGTAACCTTTGGAAGAGGTTGAGCAGTTGTGCAAGGGGTTTTAGAAGCAGTGAAGGTTGTGGGTCACATGGTGGCTGAACTGGATTGGTTGGTGTCACCGTGTGTACGAGTTTTGGGAGTTATGAGCTGAGGTGGTGTATGCTGTAAAAGTTTGGAGGTTCTTCAGGTTGTTGTTGGGGCTATGTACAGTCCGGAAGTGTGAATGGTTAAGATGTGGTTAACATCTGAGTGTTCTGGAATCTGTGAACAGTATGTGGTGGTGTTGGGTTGGTGGAGTTTTGTGTGGAGAGTGTTCAGTGGTGGTTAAGTCTCCTGTGTTGCCTTGTGGGTTGATTTGAGAAGCTTAGTTGTGCTCTTTTCGCCGGTTGAAATTTCGAGGACGAAATTTCCTAAGAGGGGGAGAGTTGTAACACCCCAATTTTGGGCTTAGAAGTTTTGGGTTTGAACCGGACCGGTCGGATTTTCGGTTCGAATATAAAAGGTGGTTTTAGGGAAAGCCTAGTTCGGGATGCATTAAAAATATGGAAAAATATCTAAAAATCCTATTTTATTATATATAAGAGAGTGGTGAAATCAATTTTACAAAATGAGGTTTCGAAATGTGACATTTCAAGTTAGTGACTAAAATGTAATTTTTGAAAAGTTGGTGACTGTTTTAAAAGGATTGAAACTTTGAATCTTTAAGGAGCTAATTTACCCAAGAAGAGTTTTCTCCAGATTTTTCTTAATATTAAATATTTATTAAATGATATTTAATAAAAGGAAAAAGAGGGAAATGGATATTTTGGTTTTCATAACTAACTTTTGTTAAAAAAATTTCCCACTTCATATTCCTTCCATTTTCTCTCAGCCAAACACATTTCCCCAGCCATTTTCCTCTGATTTTAACATCTAAAGATGAGATTTCAATCTCTAATTGATCTCTAATTGATCTCTAATCATTCCTACACCAAATCCTTATCATTTGCTTATTGAATTTTCAAGAATCTTGGCTTTAAACAAGGAGAAACTCACATTTAGAGGTATGAACGTCCTTCTCCTCTAAATACTCAGTTCTTTACTGAAATTCTCAAGTTCTCAATCCTTGATTTGAGTTTTATTAAAGGTTTTAATGTTGTGTTCTTGATTTTGGCTTAAAATGCAAGATTTGGATTTAATTTTAATTAAATTCGTACTAAATGATTGGGCAGTGTTTTGAGATGTCTTTTTGATGTTTATTGGATGTATAAATGATTTGTAATTGAGGTTTAATCAATGCAATCCCGGATAGGTTGATTTTCCTAAGTTTTTACTTGTGAAAATGGTGGTTTTTGGGGTGATCTTGGTGTTTTGTTAATGCTGGAGGTATAAGGACGTGTTTGGGATCATTTTGGATGTTAATTGATGTTTAAAAATGGTTAGAAGTGATGGATCTTGGCTGGGTTAAGTTTTGGAAGTGTTTGGATGTGATTTCGGTTGTGTTTGGTAGCCGAAATGTTGGATTTACAAAGAGCAGCGAATTTAGTTGTGTTGCTGGGGTTTTTAAGGCATGATGATGCATTAATCCTCAATTGTTATGTGCTTGAAACAGGGGAGAATGATCCGTGAGCAATAGAGGTGGCGTTGAAGGTTTCGGATGCTTGGAAGGCTTGTTGGCTAGCCTAGTTTTGTGTATCGGTGAGTGAAGTTGGGTTTTCAGCTTTGAAACCAATGATTGGAGGTTTTTGGGAGCTTAGTTTAAGTCTAAACAACTTAGCTAAGCTCAAGAGTAAGTAAATGGAATTTCTCTCTTGGTTGTGTTATGAATTGGTTTTTAAAGCACTTGTGATTGTTGGATGCAATGCATGTGATTTGCATGTTTAAATTCTGTTTTGAAAGCATATTTTAGCATGGTTTAATGCTGGTTTTGAAAGTCATGTGTGATGGACGCTCAAGGTAAGAGATCCTTGGTTTTGGTACATTGGAACTGTGGAATTGATGCATAGTGTTGCATGTTGTTTAATGGCTTTGTTTAATGCTTCAAAACAGTGAAGTGATGATGGTAATTGGTGGTTTTGGCATTTTGGTTATGCTTGTAAAATCAATGGATTAATGTGGTAAAATGGTTATATTGGCAAGTGATGTAAGTGGTTCTTGGTTACTTTAATCGGATATAGTTAGCCGGCTATAGGATTGAGTGCACCGTGAATTGAGTCGCCTTGGATGTCGAGGGGGTTGTAATTGTACCGTAAACTCCATCCAAGAATCCTAGCGATTGAGGAAATTGGTGTCACCACGATGGAGGTTGGCTCTCGTGGGTGGGCTTGGTTTAGTGCCACCACGATGGAGGATGGCTCTCGTGGGTGAACCTTGTTAAAAGTCACCACGATGGAGGGTGGCTCTCGTGGGTGGACTTTGTTAAGCGTCACAACGGTGGAGGGTTGCTCCCGTGTGTGAGCTTGGTTAAGGTGATTACAATGGTTGTGGTAGCTTCCATGTGTAAGCCTTGTGATGTGTCCCGGCTCTCGCTAGTGTGTTATACAACTTCCGATGAGTGATGTTGAGGGGTTGTGATTGTACCGTTAAACTCCATCACGGGTGTTGAGGGGGTTGTGATTGTACCGGTAAACTCCACCTTGTGTTGTTCGGAAGTGTGTGTGGAGCGTGTGGGACAACGCTTGTAATCCGTGTATCCGATTGTGTCTTGTGTTATGATGGTTTGTGAATTATCGCTTAGAAGCCAATATAATGTTCTTGAATGTAATGAAGCATGAGATGCTTGAAATGATGCATGGTTGCATGGGAAGTGTGTGATGTTCTAAGAATGCATGTATAACTTGTTAAGCTTGAACAAGTGTTTATCTTCTATTGAGAATGGGGCATATGTGCATGGAATCTCTTTAGTGCATTGAAGTCTTGTGAAGGCTTGTTTTAAAAGGCATGTAATGCAAATGTTGATTTTGTAGTTCATATGTTGTATTTGTTTAATGCATAAGATAGATTGAAGGAGTATGTGGTTTTCAAAGGTTTCTTGCTTTGAGATGATTTTTCAAGAATGAGAAAAGTATAATGTGAAGTGGGAGTGTTTTCCAAGGAATTTGTATTTAACTTTGCATATGATGTTCATGCATGGAAAGGTTAAATTGATGGTTTTGCAAGGATGTGCTTTGAAGTGAGTTACTTAGCTTTTCTAAGCTAAGGGTTGGTTTTCATGTTTGAGTAATGCATGATTTAGAGCATGTTGTTTAAAAGGGGTTTTCAAACACTACTTTGGTTTCGAAATGTGTTTCCTTGTTAAAGAGGTTTTATGACTCGCTGCATTGATGGTGTTTTGGTTTTGAGCATTCCTCACTAAGCATTTTGTGCTTACGCTCCTTTTTGTCCATCAATGTAGATAATTGAAGTTGGGACAACAAGAAGCAAGGGATTCAAGGAGAGCTCCACTTGAGATGTATGTCTCGGCTAATAGCTATAGATAATAAAGGCAATGGGGGAGAGTCTTTTATGTTGATGTTTAATGAGATTATGTATGTTGAACAAGTTCGGATTATGATTTGAACTATGTGGTTTAATGCTTGCAACGTTTGAATCTTCTTATTCATAAGTCGTTATGCTATGCTTCTTGTTTTTAAAGCATGATTAAGTGTTGGATGTGTTGAAAGAGTTGGTGCACCTAGGGGTGGTTTTGTATCTAGCTTTTGATGCAATTTGGTAGGTATGATGCTTGGCATGTTGTTGATTTGCTGTGGAATGGTTTGGAGCGTGTTCGATGGGGTTTAATTGTGTTAAAACAAGCCTATCTGCTGTTTCTGGGCAGGGTGTTTCGAAACACCCTTGCCTGTTTCGAAACAGGTGCTTGATTTGGCCTGGGTGTTTCGAAACGGGTAGAGGTGTTTCGAAACACTTTGGCTACTGCCAAGCCCCGTTTCTAAACTGGCTAACCCCGTTTCGAAACACTTGACCGTTGGGCACTGATTTGAATGGTTTTGAAGTTTGCGAGCTTTACGTTTTAGTCCTGATTTTTGTATGTGCAATTGTTTGAGTTTGAGATGTCCGATTAAGGTGAAATTTGGCAGAGAGGCATGAAATATGATTAATTTCATGATGGTAACTTTAAAACTGGTTAAGTCCTCTTAATTTTCAGAATTTTCAATTTGGTCCCTAAATTTGTATGTTGTGCAATTGAGTCCCTAAATGTTTTCCGAATGTTGTGAATTTTGGGTATGTTCTTTTCAAGAATACACCTAGGGTTATTATGCATTTAGACAAGATTAAAAATAAAAAAAGGGTCGTTAATCAAGGTTGACTTTCGGGTTGACTTTGGTTTTCCCCGTGTAATCTTCGTAGTTCGGGTCAACCGTCTAGGCCGGGCTAAGGGGATTACAATCCTACCGAAATTGGAATGTCTTCCAGACTTGCCGCCAGGACCTATTTTCGTTCCACCTGCCGAGACAGCGAAAGTTGCAGGGGTAGTGACCCGCTGCAGCTGCGTGACAGGGTTGTAGCCTGCCGCCCGCCATACCCGCCGAGGCAGCAATTCATGGCAGCGTAGAACATACTCAAGCTATACAATGTAGTCTTCACGTTACTGAGTTGCAATTGTCTTACCCAATCTATCGACCAAATCTCTCCATATCATCCCTCTCATCACTATCTTTATTTTATTTATGTTTTTATATTTTCACATCATGATATTTAATTACACATTTACTAAATCTTTGTGCAGGAAACCACTCATAGGAGTTGCTCCAATCCCTGTGGGAGACGATATCTTTTATACTACAACTTGACAAGAGTGTGCACTTGTGCTCATAAATAGAGAACATCCAGACGCTCTACAGGCTCAAAGGTGTTGTTTTTCGTTTTATAAGTTTATAATTTTTGATTTAATAATAATTTAATTTTATATAAATAAATATTTAAAAAGTATAAGGTTTTAATAAATATTTAATCAAGTAGGGGATGAACTAAAAATGAAAGACTCGTGTTCTCAATTTTTTTAGTTTGATAACAATTTAGGTCCTAGATTTTGAGTTTAAATACTTAACAAACATTTATATTTTTAAAATATAATATTTTAACTCCTCCTAATGTTCGATTTTAACTTCGTCCTTGACCGTAATTCACTTCAAGAAGTCATCATTGCTAATCGAACCCTTCATGAGTTTAGGGTGAACATACATGACCACAAGATATGGATGGCAATTTGACCCGTTCCTGTCGGGTCCCGACCCGTCCGATAGGGGCATGATTTTTTATATTAAAATATTAGGTTCAGGTCGGGTCAAGTTATTGGAGAAATAAAGTTGGGTGGGGCGGGTTTAGGGTGAAAATTTTTCGACCCGACCTGATATATTTATTATATTTTTATATTATATTTAATTTTTTTATTTTTTGGGTCGAGCCGGATTTAGTTGGGTTTTTTATTATAATATAGGGGTCGGAAGGATGGTTTAAATTTCAGGTCGGGGCGGCCAAACACCTGACCCGCCCCGCCCCATTGTCATCCCTACCACTAGGCTAACAGTTGGGGGAAAGTCTAAAAAAACCCGCCTAAAATGCGGCCGACATAAATTCTTATAAAAAGTCTTACTAACTGGGTAAGAATTTGTGTAGATTTTGCCTTAGGTAAGAATTTGTGTAGCTACACAAATTATTATATTATAACCTAAATTCTTACCAACTAAGTAAGAATTTGTATAAGATCACTTTATTTTAACCGCACTGTAAAGATGTCTCACCTTAAAACTACCCACAGTTAGGGTTCTATTCAAATTATAAGATATGATGAGGATGGAAGAATATGTATATGATAATGCCTATGATGAAAACATCATGATTTTTTTAGAACAAATGAGAAACATTATGATAATAAGCAAACGATGGGAGGCTTGGAGTGGTGGGAAAAGGTGAAATGGAGGGGGCTTGAGCGGTGTAATCATGGGATGAAACCACCTACCACTTGGGACTGACCCATAATTTTATGTTAGTAATGTGAGCTGTTAGAGGTATAAATTTAAGGAATACAAAATTATAAAATTTAAGTGGTATAAACTTAAATCTTCTATAGAAAATATAAAAGAATACATAAACTTATAGGAGTTTGACATTATCAGAAATTGGGACTATCCTTCCAGCATCCTCGATCTATCCCTGCCCAACACTCCCCGTCACATAATTTAAAGCTGAAAACCAGATTTTTTTGGTTGAGCCTTATTCTCCCAAATGGCCAAAAGCCTTAACGATGCCAAGTTGCCAACACCTTGGCCATTGGCTCCATCCTCTTTTCCATTTGTGGGGGACCTTAATTCTCCTCATATTCTTGGTCCCCAAGTTGAGTCATCTTTATAAGATAAGCACAAACTCTCCATATTACTTGTTACCTATATATACTCTTTCAATATAAAATCAAGGGTAAACTATATAAATGACCACCATATTATTAGAAAAGTCGTGATTTGACCACTTTACTTTTTTTGAAGCAATTAAACCACCATACTATTAAATTGGATGCAATTTGACCACCAGCCGTTAGAGGTTTATGGAAAAGTGACGTGACAGTTAAAAAATAAGGGTATAATTACACATTTGGTTCTCGTTACTTATACACTCTATTAATTTGATCCTATTTTAATTTAATAAAATAAATTAATTATTTAATTAATTATTTGATGACACGTGTCACCACCTTATTGGACGACTTTAATTATTTTTATTTAATTTAATCAATTAATTTCCCCCTCTAATCAGGTTGTGACACGTGTCACATGATTGGAGAGGAAAATTGAAAGCAGAAAATTGAGTGTAGGGGGATTCAAACCAAGGTTGGATTGGTAGGAAGAAGTTGGGCTTGCCACTAGGCCAAGCTTAATTTTGTGATATGAAGTACCACATATTGTATATGTTTATATTGTTATTAATGCCTGGAAAAATTGAAAGCAACAAAATTGGGGCCGGTGGATTCAAACCAAGGCTCCCTTGGTGGAAAGAAGCATGTGATTGCCACTAGGCCAAGCTTATTTTTGAGATATGAAGTACAACATATAATATATATGTTATATTATTGTTAATGCATGGAAAATGGAGGAAGTACAGTTTTAGGGAACTCGAACACAATATACTTATTTTTCTGAAAAGTAAGTATGTATGATTGATGAAACGGGGATCATACAAAAAAGCACGGAATATGGGCCTCATTAAAAAACTTCCCTAAATCTAGGTGGAGGAAAAAGAGTGCACCATATCCGGCTGAATTACAAAGAGACAACTCTATGGTAAACAACTAAACATGACAAAGTGATACCAGCTTGGAACAACATGTTTAGCTTCTGCCCATGCCTTATATAACCCGAAATGGAAAATTAGAGAGGAGCCAAGTGTTCCGTACCATTTTATTTTGATGATTGTGTAGCATGCTACGACCAAACCTCAAAATAGACTGGGCCTTGCAGAACCTCGAAGGCCATTAAAATCTCTCCCTGCATCACCAAAGGCCACTTGCTTCAAGATTATCCAATACCCTGTTTCGCCATTAGATCAGCTTCAATGTTCAAAGAGCGGGGGATTAATCGCAGGACCATAGACCTGGTGTTTATTATGCTAGCCACCTCCTTGACAATAATAAGGAAAGCTGGTGGGGGAAGGGTCATCCCTAAAACCCAGTCCACCACATTTTTGCAATCGGACTCCACCACGAGTCTATACTTTCCTGCCCAACATGAGTCTAGAAAAGCGAAAATTCCCACTCTTAAAGCTTCCAACTCTACTAGAGCAGGCGGAAGGTTTCCAACAGGTTTAGAAAAAGAGAGAAGTGTGTCTCCAAATTCGTTTCGAAGGAAACCCCCAACATCCCCTGCTGATGTTGAAAGTGATACTGCTCCATCTACATTCATTTTTAGAAAACCCCTAGGAGGGGGCTCCCATTTCCGAACTGGGCAACTATCAGATCGCATGAAGAAAAAATTTACCGCGAGTGTAGGATCTGCGATGATACTTTCAATTGAAATATCCCTGTGTGGGAATTTATGTTGGATTAAAATCCGCAATTGTGGGCACATATGTAAAATGTATGTTGCTATTATAAAGTATGACACAAAATAAAGTGACCAATTAAGTTAAGCGTGTCATAGGTATTAAAATGTCATGGAAATAAAAGTGTAGATACCATAAGATATATTTATAATTCAATGAGGGGCAGAGTTATAAATATTTAATAGTTTGATTTAATAATCAACTATATAAAGAGGTAGTGGTCCCCAAGAAATAGGTTAACTTGTTTTTCTCTCCTTCCCCGTCAGAGAGTTTTACTTTAAGAGATAACCTATCTGATAACCTATCTTCTTGGAAGATCAATACCAAAGTTCTTGGGATTTCCACATCAAGATTTAAGATTTTCAATCTATCAATGAATTCAGGTACGCTTCCGCATTCAGATTATTTCGGTTTATTGTTCTTGATGATTTAACATGATAGATCTTGGGTTTAAATTTCATATCTATTATGATTTGATTCTAACAAGTGGCATCAGAGCCTCGTCATGTTGAATTATTAAGAATTTTTTTATAATTTTGGATTGATTCGTACAAATGATTTTACGAAATCAATATATTGATTTGGTGTTTGGATTACAGATTGAGGCTGAAAATTTAGGTTTAAATATTTGTGAATCCAATTTTCTAAGGTTTACTGCAATCGTCATTATTACGTGTTTTTTTTAATTTATGCGATTAGATCTCGTTATGCTTTGCTTCAAAAGATTCGATTTGAGAGAAATCTAAGGTTGAACAATCATGGAATTAGGGCAATTTCCTTGATGTTTTATACATTAAAAATATCTCCAGAATTTGCTTAATGGGAATTATAACAATTTCATGTTTGCATACGTAACAAATAGGTATTGGCGCACCTATATGTATGTAATATGATAATGGATTATAGAATATTATTTTATTAATTTTAATCTTGGATGTTGAATCAAATTCAACCTCTGTTTCAGTCTTCATTTAGCGATTAAAGTGGAGAATCCAGTAATGTTTATTGTCATTGATTATTGGATTATAGAATATTATATTCGATAAGGATAATATATATAGCAAGTTACTTACCCCCTAAGGTTTGGTATTGATGTATATTCGTTTCAGTTTTATTAAAATTTCAATTTTGGTCATTATATTATTATGGATATTTTTAAGGTCTTATGTGATCATTATATGAATTACTCATTTGTATAATACTTCTTATTTTGACTTTTAGTTAAAGTTTGATTGTTTGAAATTCTACTTTAATTTCGGCAAATGCATACTTAAGGAATTTTTTTAAAGAAACAGTCAAGGATTTAGGTTTTTCGATTTCTGATAGCCCCATTCAGACAACCTTATTTTAGGTTATTTTAGAAAACTCAAGTGTTATCAGAAATTTCAGTTTTGACTGTTACAAAATTTTAAATTTGGATATCGGTATATTTATTGTATATATTTTAAAATAATTTAATTGAAACATTAAGTCACCAAAGTGACCTCTATTGTGAAAATTATTTTATTTTAAAATATAGAAGGTTTTGTGCATGTAAGTCGGATTATGTTAGTATTAATCGGCCCAAAGGAAGGTTAATAATTAACATTATTACATGTGCAACTGTGGTAATAAACATGTGATAATTATTCAGTTTTATATGTGAGCAATAAATCGGCCCAAAGGAAGATTTCTGTTTGACATGTTCTTATTATCAATGTTTGATTACTATACCAAGATATCACTTGCAAGTTAATGTTTTGTCCAACGATGAAATATTAATGGAGTGTTCGATATCTTAATATGAGGTTTACCTTTATTCAAATTTATTATTAATTTGGTTATATTTTAATTTAATTGAAAGATAAAAAAATTAAGAATTTTTTTTTGAAATAAATAAATTCATATTTTGGCTTCGGACATCTAATATTTTAATAGATTAGTTGAAACATAATGTCACCAAAGTGACCGCTTTTGTGTAGATTAGTTTATTTAAAATATTAAGATGATTATAGGTTTTTGTAATTCATGCGTTTATTAATTGGCCCAAAGGAAAGTTAATATTTGGCAGAATTACAACGACAACTGTGGCGATAAATATGTGACAATTATAAGGTATTTTATGTGAGCAATACGTTAGTCCAAAGATTAGCCTATTGTTTGACATAGTTTATTGTCAATGTTTGATTGCTACAACAAGAGTACCGCTTACAGTTAATATTACTGTCCAAAGACTTGATATTAACGTTGTGCTTGGTATCTTGAGGGGAACTAGTCATTATTTTGAATTTATTTGTTTACTTATGAATATTTATGTGAGTTTGTTTTAATTTTATTCATTTATTTTTGTTCTATATTTAGTTAATTTATCATTTCTTATCACAATATCTGTTAAATACATTCTAAACTCATGTTTAGTGAAACTAATTTCAAGGAATAAGAAAAGACACTTACATATAGTATTTGGTTGTATGAGCATAGACTTTGCACTAAGGAAAGAACATTTTGCACCTCTCACTGGGGTAAGCACCTATAAAAAATATTTTGAGAGGTGAAATCGTTCGAATCACGTGAGTCTAATGATCATAAAGTACAACATTCTATTTTTTAGGAGCACAAATTTAAAGAAACTACTCAAACTAAGGGTTTCCTTGACGAAATTAAGAAATGTTTTACCCAAAACATTAAGGTTAAGATGACATCACTTATGCTTTTTTTTTTACTTCTATGAAGTATAAGGGTCAAGGAAATGTGAGGGAGTAGATTATGAAAATTCTTAATATTGCTTCAAAATTTAAGGCACGTAAGATCAAACTCTCTAACAATTGTTTGTTCTTATAATTTTGGTACCGCTTCCTATACAGTTTAACCAATTCAGATTTAGTTACAACTGCCAAAAGGAGAAATAGACTCAAATTAGGCTCATTTCTCATTATGTTCAAGAGGGAGAAAAGTTGAAGCATTATAACTGTGAAAGTACTCATTTGGTTAGTGCTCATTTAGTTAGTGTCTCTAAGAGTAAGGGCGATAAAAGAAAATATTAGAATAAAGTTGCTAAGGGTCCTACCCAAAAGAAACGACAATAAGGTACAAAGTGTTGATTCTTTTGTATAAGTTAGGACATATGTGAAGTAATTAAACTTCAAAAGTGAACAACTACTTCGGTTATTTTGAGTGATCCATGGGCTTTAAATTTTATGATCCCACAATGAAGATTATTTTAAGGAGAGATTTATAACTTTTTTTTTAGGATGTTGAGTTTGGAGGGAGAAATAAGGTTAGATGCATTGTTATTGAGGAAAAATTGAATTATAATTTAATTCATACTATCACTTTTGATGATGTTTAGGTTTTCACACCTATCATTAATCAAGAAGTGAATCAAGTACCTCAACAAAATAACGTTGAACAACTCTCATTCAAGATAAGGTAATTGTTTCAGAAGAACAAACTCAACAACCTTTAAAAAGAACAAGTGTCATTAAAGAGGTCCACGAGAGGAAGATGAAATACTATTCCGAATTATTATGTTGTATTTCTTTAAGAAAATAAGGTAACAATGGAATGATAGAAAATGACTCAATCATTTTTATCAGACCATAAAAGTTCTAACTCTTAAAAGTGGATTGATGTCATTCAAGAAGAGTATAATTTTATGCAATTCAATAAAGTTTAGGAACTTGTCTCATTACCTTAAGGTGCAAACCAATTGGTTGTAAACGAATATTTAAAATCAATAGGGATGGAAATGGTAATGTGGATAAGTATAAAACACGTCTTGTATCTAAAAGATATACTCTAAAAGAAGACATTGAATTTTAGAGACTTTCTCTTCAGTTTCATTCAAAGACTCTTTCAAGATAATTATTACACTTGTTGCTTGTTTTAGTTTTAAGCTACATTAGATAGATGTTAAGCTTGTTTTTTCAATGGTGACATTGAAGAAACTATTTATATGGAACAGTCATAGAGTTGTGTCTTATGATACAATATCAATGATATGTAAATTAAAGAAATCTATCTATGAGCTTAAGTAGGGCTCTCATTAATGAAATTATAAATTTCATGTTGATTATCTCATTCGGTTTTGAGATAAATTTAGTTGAAAATTATATATACTACAAGTTCAGTGGGAGTAAAATCAAGTGATACTCATATTGCTAAAGAAGACAAATTTAGTCTTACTTAATGCCCTAAAAGTAACCTTGAAATTTAGAAAATCTAAAAGATTCTCTATGCATAAGCTATTGAGAATCTAATTTATGCATACGTATGTATGGGTTCGAAAATTGTGTACATTGTTGGAATGTTAGATAGATATTTGATGAATCATATTATGGACTATTGGATAGCAGCCAATAGAGTAATAAGATATCTTCAGAGAACAAAAATTACATGCTCACATGTCGGAGTTGTGGTAAGTTAGAGATCATCAGGTTTACAGACTTCGATTCTAATAGAATATTGATGCAAAAGAATTTTGTCATTTGAGCTGCTAATTGTAGATTGAATAGAAAGACCACTTCAGTTATTTTGTGACAATAAATATGCATTCATTTATTCTATAAACAATAGGAACACTTCAAATTTAAAGCACATAAATATTAAGTTCCTAGTTGTTAAAAAAAATTTTAGAGTGGTTGTGTGTCTATAGAGCATGTTGGTACAAACTCCATAATTGCGCGCATATTAAGAAACCGTCACCCTAGGTCTTTCATGAGCACACTACTCATGTGGGTGTAATGTTATTTAAGGATATTCGGTTTTAGTGGGAGTTTGTAATTTTGAAAAATGCTCATTTGGTTTAGACACAATTTCAGTTACTTCAGTTTAAAGTTATTTAAGATTATTTTCTGCAGAAATAAAGTTCTTTTGGTTTATGCACACTCTAAATTCAGTAAAGTTTGATCTCACTAAGGTTTAGGAGGACCAATTGGAAATAGACATGTACGGTTCACATTTCATGTAATTTTCCATGCTATACATCCATGATTGATCTATGTCATTTGACTATGTTTGTATACGTGACCATTGATGGGTCCAGTCATGATTGATATGGCGAAGACCGCTTTGATCCTATATGGATATAGTTAATGGACGAGATTGTTATAGAATACCTATTATATAATAGCAAAATTTTGAGCTCATAAGGTTGTACATTTATCAAGAAACATATGTTGCCCAAGTGGGAGATTGTTGGATTAAAATCCGCAATTGTGAGCACATATGTAAAATGTATGTTGCTATTATAAAGTATGACACAAAATAAAGTGACCAATTAAGTTAAGCGTGTCATAGGTATTAAAATGTCATGGAAATAAAAGTGTAGATACCATAAGATATATTTATAATTCAATGAGGGGCAGAGTTATAAATATTTAATAGTTTGATTTAATAATCAACTATATAAAGAGGTAGTGGTCCCCAAGAAATAGGTTAACTTGTTTTTCTCTCCTTCCCCGTCAGAGAGTTTTACTTTAAGAGATAACCTATCTTCTTGGAAGATCAATACCAAAGTTCTTGGGATTTCCACATCAAGATTTAAGATTTTCAATCTATCAATGAATTCAGGTACGCTTCCGCATTCAGATTATTTCGGTTTATTGTTCTTGATGATTTAAAATGATAGATCTTGGGTTTAAATTTCATATCTATTATGATTTGATTCTAACAATTTAGCCTTGAGCCAAGAGGCGAGACGGTATTTTGTCATGAACTCAACTAAAACCCAATCAATCTTTTTAGAGCTAAATATTACCTCATTCCTTGCCAGCCAAATAGTCCAAATTAAAGCGAAAGGAATAAAAGAGAACCAGACCTTGTGTTGCGATTCCACCATGCTGTTCCAGAATGTCAGGAAGTTGGGCAAGTCTTGCGGGAAAGCAGCTGATACGCCCAGAAAACTGCAGAAACGCATCTAGATCCTCCAAACTCCGTGACAGTGAAGAAAAATATGAGAGACAGTTTCCGGAGAATTATTGCAAAGTGGACACAACTCCGATTCAAGGTTCATCTCATGTTTCCGGAGTTCGACACGTACTGGAACCCGTCCACGAATTACCTGCCAGACCATAATTTCTACCTTAGGTGGAGCGAATCCTAGCCATACTATATCAGACCAGAGAGAGTCGCTTGAGGTCCAGCTATTCACCATATCGCGGACAGATTTTACAGTGAGGATCCCATTACTGGCCCCCGACCAGCACACCCAGTCGAAAGTGGAGCTACTGGATTTGAAGGAGTTTAAAAGTGACATACAAGCCTGCCATTGCTCCAATTCCCAGTCGAAAAGGGGTCTACGAAGCCCAATATTCCACAACCACATATCATTTTGTTTTTGACTGAACTCATCAATCACACCAGATTTATTGGAGGCTAACGCAAAAATGCGAGGGAAACGCTGCATCAGAGGCGAATCCCCAATCCAAATGTCTTTCCAGAATAAAATTAATCTGCCATCTCCCACCTGTAGGAAACAGTTTGCACGGATCGCTATTCCGAATGGGTCGTTTGTGGAGAAAGATTGGGAAATACCGTCCAAATCCAAGAACATTATTTAGCCAAATTTGATGCAGGAACAATGCTTGATTGGTTGCCCTTCGATTTTGCTACAAGAACGCATTTCCATAAACTGTCGTGTTCATTCCCAAACCGCCAATACCACTTGCTAAGAAGAGCACGGTTCATCAGCGACATGTTTGTGATACCGAGACCCCATTTATCTTTCGGAGTACATACCTGGGCCCAGTTGACCCAATAGATCTTGTTCCTATCCGAATCGCCACCCCATAAGAAATTGGAGATTAAGTTGTTTATTTTGTTTACAATCTTCGCGGGCATTTTAAATAAGCATAAAAACATCTAACCCAATTAAATAAATCTAATAATTAAATTAAAATTAACAATATTTTGTATATATTTTAAATTATATTTAGTGCACGATTAAAATAAAAAATTTAAAATTATATTAAATTTATTTAGCGAATTCAAACTCACGAACATAATTCAATCAATTTAATATAATTTTAAATTTTATTTTATTTTAATCGTGCACTAAATAGAATTTAAAATATATACAAAATATTGTTAACTTTAATTTAATTATTAAATTTATTTAATTGGGTTAGATATTTTTATGCATCATAAGTATGTTGTGTTCGAATTCCCTAAAACTGAATTTCCTCCATTCTTCACGCATTAACAGTAATATAACAGATATATTATATGTTGTACTTCATATCACAAAATAAGCTTGGCTTAGTGGTAAGCACATCCTTCTTTCCACCAATGGAGCCTTGGTTTGAATCCCCTTAGCCCCAATTTTGTTACTTCCAATTTTTCCAGTCATTAATAAAAATATAAACATATACTATATGTGGTACTTCATATCACAAAAGTAAGCTTGGCCTAGTTGCAAGCCTAGCTTCTTTCCACCAATCTAACCTTAGTTCGAATCCCCCTAGCCCCAATTCTTTGCTTTTAATTTTCCTTCTCCAATCATGTGACACGTGTCACAACCTGATTGGAGGGAAGAAATTAATTAACTAAATTAAATAAAAATAATTAAAGTCCTCCAATAAGGTGGTGACACGTGTCACCAAATAATTTATTTATTTTATTAAATTAAAATTATGATCAAATTAATAGATTGTATAAGTAAGGAGGATCAAATGTGTAATTATACCCTTATTTTTTTAACTTCCACATCACCCTTCTATTAACCTCTAATGGCTGGTGGTCAAATTGCAACCAATTTAAAAGTATGGTGGTTTAATTTCTTTAAAAAAAGTAAGGTGGTCAAATTGCAACTTTTCTAATAGTCTGGTTGTCATCTATGTAGTTTACCCTAAAATCAATAGCGCTACAGAGGTTTTAATCCCAGCCTTACTCTCAGTCAGTTGCGGTTAGGACGAGTATTCGATTAAATCGAGTTGAGTTGATGAGTCATATTTTATAACTCAAAGTTTATTTGAAAATTTTCCGAGTCGAGTTGTTCAAGTTTCTATTCAAATTTAATTGTAAACATTTATAATGATATAGTACTAATTGTTTCTAATTTATACGATTTTCTATAACCATATACAATATATATACATATATATATGATAATATATATATATATATATTATTTTTCATATGTGATATACATATATCAGGAAGATGTAACGCCTGAGTTTAGGGTCCGAGAGATAATCGTGTTTGGTTAAACCGATTCGGGTTAGGTTAATTTTGAAGCTATTTTAAATGGATAACCTTGGTTTTAATAAAAAGGACAAAATGGGAATTTTGAAATAAAAGAAATAAAAGAAAGGTTTTTGAAATGCTATCACCTTCTCCAAAAAAAAATTCCTTTTCACGTTAAACCTCCCCAAAACCCCATTTCACTATTCTATTGCTCCTAGCTTTATATCCAAGCGATTTCTTCAAGATAATTGATTCTTTAACTTGGTTTTATCTTTCTTGAGTCGTAGATACTAAGATTTTTGCATAAACTCATGGTTTAAACTTGTTTTGATTTTAAAGTTTTGTTTGAAGTGGAAGGGAGTTTATGGGATTTTTGTTGGGGTTGGTTGTGGCTGGGTTTAGGTGTGTTTTTAACTTTGTCTTATTGCTAAAATAACATGGAAATGATGGGTTGTTATAGGAAACCCGAAATGGGTATTGTGGGTAACTTTGGAAGTTGGAAATCTTGAGTTTTTGGATGGGTTTTGGGTCTAAATGACAGCTGATGGTTTGGTAGCTTTGGGTTGATGTGTTGGATGTTAAAAGATAGATTTTTTATGATAAAATCGTTGGGATTGGCTGCAAGTAGTTTGGGGCTGAATTGAATATGTTTTGGGTGAAATTTGGGTTTGAATCAATGTGTTTTGGTTGCAAGGAGTTGGATTTCCGGGTTGTTGTTGGTTTACAAGTATATTAGCATCCTAATATTCTTTTTTGGGTTGCATTAAAGCAGAGGAGATTGATCCGAGTACTTCGGACGCGATATCGGGTGTTACGAAGGCTTGAGATCGGTGTTTCGGATATCGTTCGGGTTGTGTTGGTGAGTGGAAATTTTTTTGAAGCTTTAAAATGTTCAAATAAGGTTTCGTGGGGTTTGGGTGGAGCCTTAGGGGCCAACCTAAACCCAAGTGTAAGTTTATTTGATTCTTGTCTTGTTTCGTTAAGTATCAGTGTATATGATTATACATGTTGTTGGTTGAAATGCAATTGCTTTTACCTACTTTTAATGTTGTTGTTGTCAAAGCCTCACGTGATGGTTACTGGAAAGTATGTTGTTGAATACGGTGATATGTAGTCCCACTGGTAGTGACTAGTAGATGAGTACAGTGATGTGTAGTCTCACCAGAATCATGCTAGTTGTTGTGAACGGTGATGTGTAGTTCCACCTGGAATGATTGTGTATGTGCACACCATGGTTTTGTCTTTGTGCTTTTGGTTTAGTATATTTTCCTTTCTAAATGGTTTTGACTTTAAACTAAATACATGTTTTAAACTGCATTGTTGTTGTTGTGATTTTGAGCTCCACTCACTAAGCTTTTAAGCTTACGCTCTCTTTTCCAACAATGCAAATCGTTAGTGGCTTCGGGAGGCAAGCGAGGCAAGGGAGGAGTCTTGGAGTTCTTGGCTAGCTCAAAGTATGGTTTTTATGGTTGTAATAATACTTAGGCAATGGGAATGCTAGACTTTTGTGTTGTGGAGTTAGTGTCCAAACTCCTATGCTATTGTTAATGTTGTTATCATGTTTAAAGTGTCGAAGTATGCTTGGGTTTGTCTTTTGACTCTCTGAGAATGTTAAACATGTTTGGTTGTTTTGCTAAATCATGCTTTGGTGAATTTTTAGTTTCGTTGAAGGTTTAACTTGTTTGAATGAGTTTTCTTGGTTGCCTTGAGTTGCATGCATGTCTAAAAGTTGGTCATATGCTTGTGTAGGGTGTTTAAGTTGGCTATCTTGTGCTTAGAACTGAAATTTTTTGTCTTTCTGTGTAGGGCATATTGATACGCTCAAGGACAGTATCGATATGGTACCCTATTTTAAGCCTTTCATACCGATACGCAAGGGCGTATCGATACCCTCTTTGCCCTCTGGAAATCTGAGAAATTGACGAGAAATTGGGGTATTGGTACGAGCCTCAAGCGTATCGATACGGTCCTAGAGTTGACTTTGGAAAACTTGACCGTTAAAGGGCATATCCATACCAGCCTTGAAGGGTATCGATACGGTCCTTCAAAGTTGACTCGGGGAAGTTTGACTGTGGAGATGTATCGATACGGGCCCATAGTGTATCGATACGACCTGAAATAAAATGGATAAAACTTGTCTTTAATTGTTTGATCTAATTGGTTCGTATCCGTGTTTGCTTTTCCGTTGTTTGCTTTCTCACATAAGTTTAAATAAAGCATTTAGACAAGATTAATTAAAAGAAAAAAATAGGGTTGCTAATCGGAGTGAGGCCTTAACGGGTTTCGCTTCGTTTTTCCCCGTGTAACTCGTTCGATTCGGTCTAGTGGCTAGGCCGGGATGAGGGGGTTACATTTTGTGGTATTAGAGCCTCGGTTTGGAGGTCTCCCGGGAATGTAAGTCAGGTAAGTTGTTTTGTTTGGTTTGTTTGCCATTGTACGGTGTGTGAAAGCATGATTTCTCGTTTTTGTTGTTGGTTGAAGAGTAGTCGAGCGTCCCCATTGCTAAGTATTGTTATTGGAAAATGGTTTTGGTTAAAAGAGCTTGGGCACTTGGATCCTTGCCCTTGCTGACCCAATGTTTTCTTGTGTGTTATGTTTGTTGTTTTAGATTTTATCTTCGTTATGGTGAGACCGAGGGGAAGGCCTAGAGCGGGTGACCAGGCACCCGGGGTTGTGCCTCCTCCTCTTGATCCCGATGGTAATGGGGCGAATGTCGGAGATGACGTACCTCAGGCTGGTGCGAGTGTTGGAGGTGACGGTAATGGACCTCAGGTTGGCTAGGGTCAGGCTGGTGCGGACATGACTCATTTGATTCAGACCATAGCCGGAGCTTTTCAGACAGCTTTAGCCGGTATACATGCGGCACCACTACCTTAGGGTGCGGGGACTGGATTACCCCTTGAGAGACTTCGTAGTTTGGACGGAGTCGAGTTCCGTGGTTTTACTCCCGAGGGTTCAGAGGCTTGGCTCGAGATTACTACACGCATCTTAGGTCAGATGGAGTGCTCGGGCACTTGTAAGTTGGGTTGTGTTGTCTCCTTGCCTTAGGGAGATGCATATGCATGGTGGACTAATGTTATCTCGGGTATGACGGAGGCGGACGTCACTTGGGAATTCTTCATAACAGCCCTCGAAAAGAAGTACCTCGGAGCCTGATACCAGGATGAATGGAAGAGGGAATTTACAGCATTGGTTCAGGGTAGTAAGACAGTGTCAGAGTATGAAGTCCAGTTTGTGAGGTTGAGCTAATATGCTCCCGAGTTGGTTCTAGTGAGAGAGAACGGTGTGAGCGCTTTCCTTATGGTTTGACTAAGGATGTGAAGACTTATAAGCTTGCTTCTGATTACACTGAGTTTGATGTTTTGGTCTCTAGGGCCAAGGATATCGAGTAGAGTTTAGGCTCGAACACTCGTGCTAGTGGGTCCGATTCAGGGAAGAACATGCGGATTGGGACAAATAGCACGCAAAGAGGCACAGAGATAAGAGATATCAGCCCGACTCGAGACATAGAGGCGGTAACCAAGGACATGGCCATCAGGGCCAAGAAGCTGTTGTTCACACTCCTGAGTGCACTAGATGTGGGAGACGTCATCTGGGCGAGTGTATGGGTACCTTTGGGGTATGTTGGAACTTTGGTTCCCGAGATCACTTGAGGCGTAATCGTCCTCACTCGGCTAGGGGCGGACATGCCCTAGTTCGAGGTCTTGAGCATCAGAGATGCCGTGGGCCCGGTCGAGGTAATTTTCAGGCAAGGAATGATGGTCAGAGAAACGTAGCTCATGTGGTAGCAATTCAGCCTGATGGTGGAGGACCGGCTAGGGTGTATGCACAACGAGAGGCTGGGAATGACACGGATGTCATCGTAGGTAATTTCTTGTTATGGTCTTTATCTTTGCTTTCATTGATAGATTCGGGTTCGACACATTCCTACATTTTGGAAAAGCATGCAAGAACTTTAGATCTACCTTATGAGTGGTTAGAGGTAGGCGTAAATGTTACTAGTTCTTTCGGTGAGACCGTGGTAGTTAGGAAAATGTATAGGAGGCATCCTTTGATGATTCAGTGTCATGTGTTTTCGGTCGATGTGATGGAATTGTCGTTCTATGGGTTCGATGTGATTTTGGGCATGGACTGGCTCGTAAAGCATAGAGCTAGGGTAGACTTTGAGACCAAGAGAGTTTCCTTGAGACTTGCGGATGATTTTGAGGTTGTAGTAGTTGGCGAGAATGTTAAGTTCTTGTCTAATGTTGTTTCTGCTTTGAAAGCTCAGAGATTGATGGATTTGGGTTGTCAAGCATATTTGGCCTATGTGATGAATCCGAATATGAGTGAGGTTAGACCACAAGACATCAGAATAGTTTGTGATTTTCCGAGTGTTTTTCCAGAAGAGTTGTCGGGTTTGCCTCCAGATAGGGATGTTGAGTATTCTATCGAGACGTATTCAGATTCTGCACCCGTGTCTATTGCTCCATATAGAATGACACCGGAAGAGTTGAAAGAGTTGAAGACACAGCTTCAGGAACTGTCAGATAGGGGGTTCATTAGGCCCAGTATTTCCCCGTGGGGTGCTTCGGTCTTGTTTGTGAAGAAAAAGGACGACAATATGAGAATATGTATAGATTATAAGCAGTTGGACAAGATAACGGTAAAGAACAAGTATCCTTTGCCGCAAATAGATGATTTTCTTGATCAGTTGAGAGGTGCTTCAGTGTTTTCGAAGATTGATTTGAGATCGAGTTACTACCAGTTGAAGGTAAAGGATGTGGACATACCGAAGACAGCCTTCCGTACACGATATGGGCACTACGAGTTATTGGTAATGCCTTTCGGTTTGACTAATGTTCCAGCTACATTTATGGACATGATGAAAAGAGTGTTCCACGAGTTTTTGGAAAGATTTGTAGTAGTGTTCATAGATGACATTTTAGTGTACTCTAGAACAGATGAAGAACATGATGAGCATTTGCGATTGGTTCTACGGACTTTGCTTGAAAATCAGTTGTATGCCAAGTTGAGTAAGTACGAGTTTTGGATTATGAAGGTGGTCTTTTTAGGTCATGTGATCTCAGCCGATTGGATTTGTGTTGATCCCAAGAAGATAAAAGCCATAATGAATTGGAAACAATCGAAGTCAGTGACCGAAATCCGTAGTTTTCTAGGCTTGGCGGGGTCTTATCGAATATTTGTGGAGGGATTCTCGAGGATTGCGGCACTTTTGACTAAATTGCTTTAGAAAAATATTCCGTATGAGTGGACAGATGCAAGACAGCAAGCGTTTGAGAAGTTGAAGAAAGCACTGACTTAAGCTCCTATTTTGATTCAGCCTGAACCAGGGAAAGAGTTCGTAATTTACAGTGATGCATTGTATGTAGGTTTAGGGTGTGTGCTTATGCAAAAGGGAAAAGTTGTAGCTTACGCTTCGAGACAGTTGAAGGTACACGAGAAGAATTACCCCACACATGACATAGAGTTAGCTGTTGTAGTGTTTGCTCTAAAGATTTGGAGACACCACCTTTATGGTGAGAAATGCAAAGTTTATACCGACCACAAGAGCTTAAAATACTTGATGACTCAGAGAGTGTTGAACCTTAGACAACGTAGGTGGTTAGAGACTTTTAAAGACTACGACCTCACGATAGAGTACCATTCGAGTAAGGCAAACGTAATGGTCGATGCTTTGAGTAGAAAAGTGGCGGTTGAGTTGCGAGCTATGTTTGCTAGATTAAGTGTGTCTCAAGATGGTGGTTTGATAGCCGAGCTACAGGTTAAACCTTCGTTAGTGTGTGCATGTTTTGTGAACAATTATATGCCTAGACTCCCTTAGTTTACTAGAATAGCTAAGCCTCTTACTTGAATTTTTATGCCAACTTTCATTTTTTAGGCAATTCTTAGGCTCCTTTAGTTTTTTCTTAGACTCGATTTTTCTTTTCTTAATTTAAGTTTGACTAGAGCCGGTTTCGGGCACCTCTAGGTATATTGAGTCTACTTTTTCTTAACTTCTTTTCCTAGAGCCAGTGTTAGGCACCTCTAGGGGCAACTCAAGTGTTAAGTTTTTCCTATTCTAGTTTACCAGTAGAGTTTCTAGACAGTATAAAAGTCACAAAGGGTGTTTAAGAATCAGAACTATAGTAAGGCTCTAAACTGCTCTTAAAACTATCCTAAAGGCACTGCCACGACAAAGGTTGTCACGGCAGGTAAGTTCAGTTCAAAGACTTAAGCCAATTTTTTTTTAGCAAAAAAATAAACTAACACTTAGACACAAATCTTAAACAAAATAGACACTTCATTAATGGAGGGATGCCACCCCCAAACTCAAGGGTTGCATTGCCCTCAATGCATGATGACAGAATGAAGAAAAGAAAATAAAAACATCACAATTATAACAAAATAGCATATAGCAAAGATAAGATAAAAACTTAAATTTTAAGTGTTGTCATCGCTGCTGCTGCTATTGATCTGTATCTACCGGCGGGTAGTGACCTTCATCGTCGGTGCTGGCAGATGGCTTGGAGAGGTAGAGGTGGTCTTTTTCTTGGCTTCCCTCGGAGGCTGGATGCGGGTCGGTGAGATCTGAAGTGGTTTCTCCAGCACCTGAACCTCCTCGGAAGAGCTGCTGCTGCTACCACTGCTGCTGCTGCCGTCAGATTTCCCTTGGTCAGATGGTCTGTCACCTGTGTTGGGTTTCTGCCGCTTCATCTAGGTGAATTCTTTGGACAAGTTCCTCTTGACAGAGGGCTCGCCATCAAATTCCACCCAAATTGAAGAAGAGGAAAACCAGCAATGAACTCGTCAAGGTCGGACATGTGCGCTTTTCTCTTTTCTCCCCTGGCAGAGGTTGTGGCAGTGGGGCTGCCACCTGCAGCTGTCGCGGCCGGGGTTGGAGTGGACGCAGCATACGGTGTTCTCGGTGTGGCAGCAGGGGTAGGGGTATGGACAGGGTGGGGTAGCAAAATAGTGATCGGGGAAAGCAGGAAATAGTACATCTGGGAAATTTAAATTGCTTTTAATGAAATGTACCATTGCTGTTGTGAAGTCCCGGATAAAGCTCATCAGGCCCAGCTGTCGTTCATCCATTTTCTGCAAGGTGGCAAGGATTTGGGTGGAGGAGTCGGCTGGGGGAGCTGTTGCTGTGGGCTGCCTCTGTTCTGTGGCGGCAGGCTCTGTCTGGGTGGACTCAGTCGGCTCACATGTCGCGGTAGACGGGTTGAAGCTAGAGATTGGTGTTGCGGCTTTCAGCTCCATCAAACTGAGGATGTTTCTCTCCGTTCATCTTTTTCCTCGGACTTTCAGATCCTCAGCAATTTCAGGGACATTGTGGCCACGACAGAGTGCTGTGATGAGGTAGGGGAAGACAAGGGGTCCCGATGGCCGCATTGCACAATCCAAAATCCCTTCCCGAATATATCTACCAACATTAATAGGCCTCTCGTTTAAAATTGAATGAACGAGAGCTAACCTTGGTTGATCCACTGTGCTGTTATGTGAGGAGGGCATAATCCTCTTTTTGACGAATGCGTTCCACAGTTTGGCTTCGGGGGTGAGTTCTGCTCGTTTCACCGTCCTTGGGTGTTTGGGGTCTGTATTCCATTGGGTTCCTTCCTCTGTGAGTTCTGCCATGACAGCATCATAATCTGCTGCCTCCAGGCTTTCCAGGAACCTCTGATGTTCATCTTCCTTTCTGCCGACGTAGAGTCCGTAGAGGGTGTTAATGTACTCTGGCTCAAAGGGGACTTCCTTACCACGGATTGTCACTGTTGTCGTGTCTCTGCTGTCGACGGCAGCATAGAATTCTCTGACCAGGGTGACGTTCATCTCCTCAGGTTGCTCAGCAAACATCTGTCAGTGTAGTGCTCTGATCTTACAGGCGATAAATGGTTTGAGCCCAAGATTCTTCATTCGTTTGTTGTAGATGAACCCTTTCTCCTCCCACATATCCCTTTTCTGAAAGGAAGTGTAGTAGTGGTCATTGGACTCTGTGTTGGAAAATCGGTTTTGGATTCTGTCGTGGCTGGGTGTGGCTGCTGGTGTTGCTTCTGGGGTAGAGCTTGAGGCAGCACTTCGTCTAGTGTTTCTGGTACTCATAGTTGCAAGAGACAGTAGAAAAATGAAAGCAAATGAAAATCTAGAGAGGAAGCAAGTAGAGAGAGTAAAAGTGAAGTGAAAAATGAATAGTAAAATGGGGTTTATAAAGATAAAGAGTTTGCTGCCCGTTGGAGCTGTAACGGCAGGCACGAATAATGGGCCAGCTGTTACGCGGTTTCTGACGTGCCTGTCACGCGTTTTCGTGTCTGCTGCGCGTTTGTTACGAATTTGCGTGTCTGCAGCGACATCGTGTTGACAGGCTGGATTTTTCGCGTCTGTCATGACAGCTGTAACGACAGGCTCCTATTTTGGGCTTTTTGGGCTGATGGTGAGATGGTGGGCTGAGTTCACTTCTTCTCTTCTCCTTGTCTCCTTTATTTCCTAAAAATAATTAAAATAAAAACTTAGTTCCTAAAAATAAATTAATTCTAATTTCCTAATAAATAAATATATATATATATAAATAAATAATAATAAAAATAAAATTAGGTTAAATTAGGGATGTCAGGAGGGGCATCTCCTAAAGTAACCACTTCCTGCATTCTTGGGGCTTCAGTCCCCTGATAATGCTTCAATCTCTGTCCGTTGACTTTAAATTGGTGCCCGTCTTTTAAGGATTTGATCATGATGGCACCATGGGAAAAACTTGCACCACTTGGAATGAGCCGGACCACCTAGATTTCAGCTTCCCTGGGAAGAGTTTCAACCTAGAGTTGAACAACAACACAAGCTGCCCTGGGAAGAACTGTCCTGGCAGCAGCTTCTTGTCATGCCACTTCTTTGTCTTGTCCTTGTAATTCCTTGCGTTGTCATAGGCCATTGCTCGAATTTCTTCAATCTCATTCAAGTCAAGCAGCCTTTTCTGTCCTGCCTTTTCCAAGTCCATGTTCACTGCCTTGATGGCCCAGTATGCTCTGTGCTCTATCTCAACAGGTAGATGGCATGTTTTTCCATAAATCAGCCGGTAGGGTGACATTCCCAATGGAGTTTTAAATGTTGTTCTATAGGCCCATAGTGCATCATTGAGGTGTAGGGACCAGTCTTTTCGAGTTGGTTTAACCATCTTCTCAAGAATGTTATTTACCTCTCTATTCGATATTTCAGCCTATCCATTGGTTTGAGGGTGATAAGCTATTGCAATCTGATGTTTGACATCATATTTCTTTAAGGCAGCAACTATTACCCTATTATCAAAATGCCTCCCTTCATCACTGATGATCGCCTTTGGGATGCCAAATCTAGAGAAAATGTTCTTATGCAAAAATCTCTGAATAGTCTTGGCATCGTTCTTCTGTGTGGCTATCGCTTCAACCCATTTAGACACATAGTCTACTGCCATGAGGATATAAAGATTCCCACATGATGCTGGGAACGGTCCCATGAAATCGATCCCCCAAACGTCGAAGATTTCAACTTCAAGGATGTTTTGCAGTGGCATCTCATGTCTCCTTGAGATGTTTCCAGTCCGTTGACATTTATCACAGCTTTTGTAGCATGCTTGGGCATCCTTGAACAGTGAAGGCTAATAAAAACCAGACTGCAAAACCTTGGCAGCAGTTTTGTTACCACCCAAGTGTCCTCCATATTATGAAGCATGGCAGTGATGAAGCACAGCTTCCTGCTCATCCTGTGGTACACACCTCCTGATAATCTGATCTGCACAAATTTTGAAAAGAAGAGGTTCGTCCCAATAATAATGCTTAACATCATTTTGGAACCTCTTCCTAGCTTGATAATTAAGGTCAAGAGGAAATATTCTGATAACTAAATAATTAACGAAATCAGCATACCAGGGGAGTTTAGAAAACTTACCTGCCGCCATGGTTGTCGCGGCAGTGCTTGTGGCAGCGAACAGCTGCTCGTCAGGGAAGGTCTCCAGTATGTGTGTCTCTTCTGTTGGGAGACTCTTTCCCTTCTCTAATCTTGACAAGTGATCTGCAACTTGGTTTTCTGTCCCCTTTTTATCCTTGATTTCTGTGTCAAACTCTTGCAGCGGCAGAATCCAACGAATCAGTCTGGGCTTTGCGTCTTTCTTAGCAAACAGATATTCCAGTGCAGAGTGGTCTGTGTGGACCACCACTTTTGTTCCAAGTATGTAGGATCGGAACTTGTCAATTGAAAACACCACAACTAACAATTCCTTCTCTGTTGTGGTGTAATTCACTTGGGCATCGTTAAGTGTTTTGCTAGTGTAGTAAATTACATGGAATAGCTTGTCCTTCCTCTGCTCAAGTGCTGCCCCTACAGCGTAATCACTGGCATCACACATAATCTCAAATGGCAACTTCCAGTCAGGTGGCTGTACAATTGGGGCTGTTACTAGCTTCTCTTTCAGAATTCTGAATGCCTCAGTACATTCAGCATTGAAGTCGAAGGGACGATTCTGCTCTAATAGGTGGCATAACGGCTTGGTGATCTTCGAAAAGTTTGCTATAAACCTTCGATAAAACCCAGCATGCCCTAAGAAACTCCGAATTCCCTTGACTGTGGTGGGAGGTGGCAGCTTTTCAATTACCTCAATTTTGGCTCTGTCGACCTCTATGCCGCGGCAGCTTACTTTGTGGCCTAGGACTATCCCTTCATCCACCATGAAGTGGCATTTTTCCCAGTTTAATACCAAGTTCGCTTTCTCGCATCTCTCGAGCACTTTCTATAAGTTGCCTAAGCAGCTTTCAAAATTGTCTCCAAAGACAGAAAAATCGTCCATGAATATCTCCAGGAAATCCTCTACCATGTCGGAGAATATTGCCATCATACACCTCTGAGAGGTTGCTGGTGCGTTGCAAAGTCCAAATGGCATCCTCCGAAAAGCGTAAGTACCGTATGGGCAAGTGAAGGTCGTTTTCTCTTGATCCTCCGATGCGATGGCTATTTGGTTGTAACCTGAGTAACCATCAAGAAAACAATAATAAGGTTTTCCCGCTAATCTATCAAGCATTTGATCAATAAAAGGCAGGGGAAAGTGGTCCTTCCGGGTAGCTTTGTTAAGCTTCCGGTAGTCCATACAAACCCTCCAACCGGTCACAGTCCTGGTTGGGATTAACTCGTTTTCTTCGTTGGTCACCACGGTTATTCCTCTCTTTTTAGGAACGGACTGCACCGGGCTCACCCACTTACTATCTGAGATGGCATAAATTATCCCAGCGTCTAGCCATTTGATAATTTCTTTTCGAACCATTTCTCGCATAGCATCATTCAAACGTCTCTGGGCATCAATGGCCGGCTTATGATCATCCTCTAAGAGGATTTTATGCATGCATAGTGCCGGACTGAAGCCTTGGATGTCAGCTATCGTCTATCCAATAGCCTTTTTGTGCTGCTGCAGCATCCCTATCAGCTGATGTTCATGTTCCTGTATCCACTTGAAAGAGATGATTACGGGCAACGTATCATTTAATCCAAGAAAAAACATATTTGAGCTGCCCTGGCAGGGGCTTAAGATCTAGAACAGGTGGCTCTACAGTTGATGGCTTTTGGATGATATGTTCATTCAAGGTATAGTTTAAGGGCTCGAATAACTTACCTAGACGATTGCCTATCCAGTTTACCTCCTCATGACCTTCAGTATCAGATAAGTCAGAATCTGAGGAGCTGCTGTCGTCGTCGCTGCCGTGACAGTATTCTAAATGGCTGTTAGGGTAGTGGCCAAATTTGATGTCATGGCAGTCCGACCTGATGCAGGGTTGGTCAAGGATTACTTTAGTGATAGCCTTGCATTCTTCTTCTGCATCAGCATGTTTCATTGCTTGGAGAACATTTAGCTTGATCTCTTGATCATTCACTCTCATAGTGAGTTCTCCTTTTTCTACATCAATTAGTGATCTGCCTGTGGCTAAGAAGGGTCGCCCCAGGATGATTAGTGCATTCTCATCTGCTTCACAATCTAAAACAAGAAAGTCAGTAGGAAAAATAAATTTATTCACTCTTACCAGAATATCTTCAATCTTCCCTTCTGGTTGCACGTAAGAGCGGTCTGCCAGATGCAGCATAACTGTTGTGGGTCGTGCTCGTCCAATACCTAATTTCTGAAATACATATTTTGGCAATAAATTAATACTAGCACCTAGATCACAAAGTGCCTTACCCATGAATTTCTCACCAATTATGCAAGGTATGATGAAACTCCCAGGATCCTTCTTTTTCTAGGGTGGATGCATGTGCAGAATAGTCATGCATCCTTCTGTCATTTTAACCGTCTCAAATTCCACAAGTCTGGATTTCTTCAACATAGCATCCTTGAGAAATTTGGCATAACCGGGCATCTCCTTGATGGCATCTAACAGCGGAATATTAATGTGGACCTGCTTAAAAATATCATAGATCTTCTTAAGCTGGAACTCTTGCTTCTGCTTCTGTAACCGCTGTGGAAAATGAGGTGCAGGACAATAATCTTCAATGTGTCCTTCCCACTTCATTCGGATCTGAGGAGGCTTAGGTTCTTCATCCTTCTCCTCTGTCTCTTCTGATGTCATGACAAGGGTGGCGGCAGCAGGCTGTTTATCTTCTGTCGGGGCAGCGTTCGCGGCAGTCGATTCTAGTTGTGATAGCATTGCACTGTTTATGTGTGGGTTGTCTAGCGACCTCAGTATCGCTAGGGAATCCTCCATTCTGCCTTGGCTTAATATGCTTGGAAACCTGACCCATCTGTGTCTCCAATGATTTCAGAGTAGCTTCATGGTTAGTCATCCGTATCTCTGTTTTATCCATGAACGACTCAGTCTTCTTGACGAAGTGATTCATGTTTTCAATGTAAGTTCCTGTCTGAGACATAAACGTAGCCAAGGTCTGCTCCAATATACTAGGTGTATCTGCTGGTGGCTGTTGTGGCTGTTGTTGCGGTTGCTGCCTAGTCAGAATTCTAGGTGCCCCCTAATTTTGAGTGTTCCTTGCTTGAGGGTTCAGGGTATTGTTTGGGTTGCTCCAAGAGAATTTGGGATCTTTTCTCCAGTTGAGATTGTAATTGTTGGAATTGTAGTTTTGCTTGTTATAGTTCCAAACATACATCCCTTCCTCTAGCTAGACCGGGCAGTCTTCCGAACTATGATTCCCACTGCAAGTTCCACATACCTCCTCTGCAGCATAGACCGGTTGAGAATCTTTCTTTAGTAAATTTTCTACTGCCTTTGTGAGATACGCAACTTGTGTCAATAGGGAATTATCGGCTTCGTAATCCTACACAAGTAGTACTCGTTTACCTCTCCTTAATGTGGGGAATTGCTCTTCATTCTTCGCCAAATTCCTTAATACTACCATGGCTTCATCTGGATCTTTATCCAACAGCAACCCATTGGCTGCTGAATCGATTCTCATGCGAGTCTGTAGGTTGGCAGCATTGTAGAATTTGATTACTTGATTCCAAACATGGAATCCATGCATCGGGAAATTCCTCAGAAGAGTAGTAAACCTGTCTCATGCCTCGTGCATTGGCTCGTCATCTTCCTGTCGAAAAGTAGCAATTTTGTTACGTAATCACTCGGATACATGGGAAGGGTTAAAACGAGACAAAAATTCACGAGTTAAATCTGCCCAAGTTCGTATTGAACCCGGCGTTAGTTTGTTCCACCAAGTTTTAGCTCTGTCCCTCAATGAATGAGGAAATAACTGAAGCCTCAGTATCTCCGGATTTACTCCTGGTAGTCTAAACGAACCACAGATTTCTTGGAACGTTTTTAGATGTTCTATAGCATCCTCTGTAGCAGCACCACTAAATTGGCCAGCGGAATTAATAATGCTGAACATGACAGGTTTCAGCTCGAAATTATCAACTTCCACGTCTGGCAGGGTGGTCTTTAGTTCCACATGATCATTGATCATGTAATCTCGGCATGACCGGCGTGCGGCCTCAGCAGCAGGAGGATCGGCAGGCCGTCCGTTTCCTCCATCTCTGATAGGATCTTTAGGACCTCGGGGATTCCCTTGGTTGTTCATGGCCTCTAACTGTTCTTCAAGGTACTCGTTTCTGGCTAACACGAGTTGGAGTCGGTTCCTAAGATTGCACGAGCGTTCGATTTCAGGATCTATCTGATACTCAGGTTCCTTTCCTCGTCTCGATCTGTGCATAAGCAAACAGAAAACCTTGTGAAAAGCACAGGGTGAACAATCCAAGTAAAAATAGAAAAATTAAAAAAAATATATATGCAGTAAAAGTAGGGTAAAGATATGTTGCCGTTCACCAGCAACGACGCCAAAAACTTGTTGCGTGTAAAAGAGTCTATCGCAATAGAGTGCAAGTGTACACGACGCAAGTAGTAAAGTGATACACGAAGTATCGGATGTCGAATCCACAGGGACTGGGAATAGCCTTAACCTTGAATTACTGCACAAAGAAAAGATAATTTTAATTGTTTGCAAAGGAATAATAAAAAATACTGAAGATAAAAGATTAAAGAAATCAGGATGGGGAGAATGGGTTGGTATTGATTTGCTCAGTAGTGTAGGTGTTGCAATATCTAGGACTTTCTGTTCTGTCGTTGCTCCTGTCGCGGCAGCACCTGCGGCGGCAGCGGTCTGTTGTTGTCGCGGCAGCGAACACACAACTCTGTACTTCAAGCTTGGCAAGAATCCCTGCTATGCCTTGGCCTATCCCTAGGTCCAAGTCTGTTGATGAACACGTCTTTGATGATACCTCCCGGTGTGAATCGAAGGATGAACATCAATGTTGTTGAATTCTTCCTTAGCCACTTAACCTCGTCTTATCCCTAGGTCCGAGATAGTTCAACCATAAACTGGAGAACCCGTACTTATTCCTTTCGTATACTTAACTCTCCCGATATTAAGTAAATGTATAATCTCACAATGCTCTCCCGATACTCTTGTAAGATGTTGAAAACCAGAATAAGCAAACTTGAAGTCTATTTTATTGAACAGAAAAATTCCTAAAACAAAGCAATCCTTGCAACTACTTTACAGAATCAACCCTTAGCCCTATGGGAAGTTTAGAACATGATGATAAGGGGGAAAACAACTAGGGTATGGGGGAAGACGGCTAGAGAATAAGATGATGTCCTTCCCTAGGTCGAATTGTATGCCTTTATATAGGCCTTGGGTTCAAGTTTTCTAATATGGAAAGAATACAAGTTTAAATTAAAGTACAACTCTATTAAAGACTAAATCTTCAAAATAGATGTCTTTAATTCGTCCTCTCTTCTTGCTTGGAGTTTCTTCCTTGAACTTTTGGCTTGGCCTTCATTCTGATCTAGGGCTCGGAAAAATATAGGAGTGCTCCACGACAGATCGGCTTAATTTCCTCTTTCTGTCGAGCTCCATTTTACTTTTTCCCTTCACCATTGTTGTCGTCCTTGGCTGCCACGGCAGCGGCCATGGCAGCATCGTCCTTCTCGACTTCAGTCTTGTGTTCCAGCTCTGCTCTCCACTGCCATGTGTCTGCTACAGCAGCTACCTGCAAAAGTAACCAAAATCAGCAGTAACTGTGCCATTTAATATAATTGTGATATATAACTGAAATCTATCCTAAATGCAATGAATTATGCTTGAATGCAGCAGAAATATAGGTTAAATAGGGGTAAAATATAGAACTTTTACACACTCAACACCTCTCAAGGGGTAAACATGTCCCTGCATCCTGAGGTGGTGCTACAGCATGCATACCAGCTAAAGCTGTCTGAAAAGCCTCGGCTATAGTCTGAATCAAATAAGTCATGTTCGCACATATCGGACCCTGACCTGCCTGAGCTCCATTACCCCAACATTTGCACCGGCCTGAGGTCCATTACCATCACCTCCAGCATTCGCACCGGCCTGAGGCACATTACCTTCGCCACCTACCCCATTACCATCAGAAGCAGGAGGAACAGGAGGCACATCCCCGGGTGCATGGTCACCCACTCTAGGCCGTCCTCTCAGTCTTACCATAACGAAGATAAAATCTAAAACATCAAACACATCACACACAAGAAAACACGAGGTTAGCAAGGGCAAGGATCCAAGTTCTCAAGCTCTTTAAACCAAAAACAGTTTCCAATAACAACACCTAGCAATGGGAACACTCGACTAAACTTCAACCAACAACAAGAACAATAAAGCATGCTTTCATACACCGTGCACTAGCAACCAATCCAAACAAGCCAACTTACCTGACTTACCTTCCCGGAAGACCTCGTAATCGAGGCTTTAATACCACCAAATGTAACCCCCTCATCCTGGTCTAGCCAACAGACCGAACCGAACGAGTTACACGAGGAAATCCGAAGCAAAACCCATTAAGATCTCACCCCGATTAGAAACCCTATTTTTTTAATTTATCTTGTCTAAATATTTTATTTGACCCTACATGAGATAAGCAAATAGTGGAAAAGCAACCACTAATTCGATCCAAGCAAAACTGACATTTTAAGACAATTTTTTATCCATTTAGCTCAGGGCGTATCGATACTCCAAAGGACCGTATTGATACGCCTTCAACAGTCAACCTTCCCCGGAGTCAACTTTGAGAGTTCGTATCGATACCCTACAAGGCTAGTATCGATACGCTCCCAACGGTCAGAATCTCAAAGTCAACCCTAATACCGTATCGGTACGCCTAAGGCCCATACCGATACCTTAATATCTCTTCAAATTTTCAGATTTCCAGAGAGCAAATTGGGTATCGATACGCCCCCGCGTATCGGCATGCTAGGCCTAAAAACAAGGGATTGTATCGATACCGCCCTTGGGCGTACCGATACGCCCTGCACAAAAAGTCTGCATATTTGGTTTTTAATCACAAAGGGACTGTCCTAAACAACTTAAGCAGGCATTAGATCATCATATGAACAAGCGTACAACTTTAGGCAAACAAGAAACATTCATTTAAGGCAATCAAACACATGACAAAGCTCAATTCATCAAAAAAGATATAAAAGGCGATAAAACATGCTTAACATCCACCAAAGGAGTCAAAGGCCAAAATAAAACATGCTTCAACATTTAAACAAGTTAACAACATCAACAAAAACAAGACTTAGGAGTTTGAACACCAACTCCACAACAACAAGCCTAGCATTCCCATTGTCTAAGCATTATTAAAAACATAAAAACCATACTTTAAACTTAGCAAGAACTCCAAGAATTCTTCCCTTGCCCACTTGCCTCCCGGAACCACTAATGATCTGTATTGTTGGAAAAAGAGAGCGTAAGCTTAAAGCTTAGTGAGCGGAGCTCTAAAACACTACAACAATGCAGTTTAAATATAAATCTTAGTTTTAGAAACAAAACCATTTAAGCAAGAGTTGTAACAACACAAGCATGGACTAGACATGGTTTTTACATGCACAACCATTCTAGTGGGACTACACATCACCGTACACAACAACTAGCATTTTCCGATAGGACTACACATCACCGTACTCATCTACTAGTCACTACCGGTGGGACTACACATCACCGTATACAACGACTAACCATCACGTAAGGCTTGACATCAACAACGACTACACAACAACATTAAAGTGGAGAGTAAAGGCAATCCACATTTCACACAACAACACAAATAATCGTACACACCAACACTTAACGAAACAAGGTAAATTAGCAAACTTACACTTGGGTTTAGGCTAGCCCTTAAGGCTCCACCCAAACCCCCCAAAAAACATCTTGAAACATTTAAAGCTTCAAACCATTACCACTCACCAGCTCAAAACCCGATACAAGCTAATGGTTCTCTTTCAAGCTTCTGCAACTCCCAGTGTGACGTTCGAAGGACCTGAATCGTTATCCGCTGCTTATACCCAAATCAAAACAAGGAATTAATACATCTTTCAACAATCTAACTTGCTAAAATCATTACCATCAAAATCCGACAATAACAAGCATCTTATTTCTACTCCAAACTAACCCAAACTATCATCAAACATACACTAACCTCAAGTCAGCCATATCCCCATCAATTTAACATCCAAACCATGTTCAAATGCTCCAAAAACATCAACCCAACAACTCTCAAGTAATTGGAACCCTTCTCCGCCATTTCTAAGCCAAAAACCCAAATACCCATTTTCACAAAATTTGGGATTTCTTGTTAAACCCGACATCTTAGTACCATTTTACACTCAAAACATCCTTTAAAACTCACTCAAACCATTTTTTTCACCATAGAGCCTAAACCCTTCAAAAACCCCATTTTTACCCAAAATGGAAACTTGAAAAATCTCCATTCTTTTGAAAAGAATGTGTTACTAGCAAGTTTGAAATGAAAAGATGATTAAGAAATCAAGTTGCTTACCTCCTTCAACTTCCAAATGGTGAAGATTGATGAGAAATAGGTTGTGGCTATGGTTGGGGAGTTTCTAACGTGAAAAACTCTTAGGGAAGAAGAAGAGATAGCAAATTTTGAAATAATATATTTTATTTTAACTCAAAACCTATCTCAAAAATCCATTTGACCACTTTTTACCAAAAGACCCTTTTTAAAACCCCTTTAATTAAAATATTTTGTGGAAGGGGAATTATGTCATGTCAGCTCAGAGAAACCCTACAAATTGTGTGGAGCATTAGGAGGAGTCTGACCTAGTCGGGGTATAAAATATTTTCCTTTAAAAATATAAACTTTTGAAAATTATTTAATATAATTTATATTTTTTGTTGATAATATTATTTTATAATAATTTATGAATTCGAGGTAATTTTCTGAGATATCGTGGTTGGGAAAATTACTGTTATTTATGGTCTCAACCAATAAGATTCAACCCTCTTATTTTTTTCAAGTTACATATTCATTTTTTTGCATGTAAATAAATACTTTAAGACGAATGGATATTATTGACTGAGACCATAGATGATGTGGTGAGTCGGGTCCATCTAATAATTTCTCTTGTAATTGGGATAATTATTTACATATTTGAGATTTTTTTATTTCACCATCTCGGGTCTTTCCTAAGGTTATATTACACTAAAAACCTTTTTTTATTCAATATCTAGAAAAATGGCTCTCACAGACTTTTATTTAGAAAAATGACCTTAAAATCTGCCACGTATGAAGAATTCGCGTTTTGGGGACCGCGAGACACGACCTCACTTCACACAAAGAGTGAGTTCCACATATGTGGCAACACTTTTCAGAATAACGAACTTAACAGAAAATCGTGTTCTGCGAAACGTGAGTTCCCCAAGAATTTGAAGAGGCAGCTGAATTTATCGCGAGGAACTCGCTTTCTGTTCTTTCCAAATCGGGTTGGCAGACCAAGCTTCGATAGGCATGTTCGAGCAATATTTCGGGCTTATTAATCGTATATTTTTTGTAAACATTTAGTTTGAGTTCGTAGTACTGGAACGTGTCTTTCATTTAACACCAATATGGCCCAATTCGGTCCGTTCTAAACCGACCAAAATACATGTCGAAAACGGTATCGTAGCTTGCTTTGTGAATGATTTTGCCTTTAAAAAGGCATGATAAACTTGGTTTATTAATCGAATATTAGTTATCTCAAAAAACAAAATTAAATATAAAAGTCTAAAAAGTATGTAAAAAATTAATAAGGCAAAATAAAATATCTGTAATTTCAAAATAAAAATAATAATGTCTTCTATAAATATAATTAAAACATATATATGCAACCCCCTCGTACTAATGATGTCTATGTCCACCCGTTCCGCAGCGAGGTGCATGATGATCCCGTGGCGGATTCCTCCGAATGTCATGTGCTCCAGGGTCGTTCTCATCATCATCATCATCATCGGCTCCAAGAACTTCCTCGAAACACGGACTACTACTGGGACCGGGGCGGGTGGAGAACAAGATGCCCGGCGGCGTATGCTCGACAATGTTGTAGTCGAACTGTGATGCCAACGGTGGAACATCGATCACCGGAGAACCACTCATCGGCATAGAGGGACGATAGGTATCCGAGAAGCCGAACTCGGGTGGAGGCCTCATCTACTGAAACATGTAAGGATTACTCAAATTTTGAAACGCTGTTCCAAAAGACGATGCCCATGTAGTGTCAGTTTGCTGTCTCGGACCGCGCTGCCTCGACTGGCTCTAGCTGGCTCGACGTTGGGGGCATGGGCAGTTTTGGGGAGGCGACTCAATTTCTCACTCGCGCTCCTCCGGAGTAAGTATATGTGGCTTCCCATTATGGAGGTACCATTGAAAATAATCAGAAGTGACGGACATGGCCCAATCCACAATGGGTGTGAGGATGGGCGATCGACTGCCACATCGGTCCATCTATTGCTGGACCTAGTTAGCGTGATGATGGCCCCAATGAATTTCTGTCTTCCCCTGTCGCGTCAACCAATGTAATTCGTCCAAATCAGGTGGCAAATGCGAAACCCCTTGGATTTACCCAAATTGTCGCAGAACCCGGTCCGTAGGATGCGACTCGACAATTTCGTAGTTGATGAGTGGCACTCGCAGCAGCCATACATGAGAGGACTGAACAATGTTTGGCAGAGTAATCTCGCGAATCGCAAGACTAGCGTACGGAGTCCGCACGAACTGAAAAATTTATTTGAACGTTAGTTATATGAAATTTGATTAGAGAAATAATATGGAGAACTACAAATAAATTTTCGATTTACCATATCGTGGCGCATCTTGTCTATCACAAGCTTGTAGTCTCACTGATTGGTTGGCAGTCCCTGGTGGGTGAGTGCACCGCCCCACCTGTCATTAATGGAAAATAAATAAAATCGTTAAAAAATTATTCAAAAATAGATTAAATTAAATAATTTTAATAGTACCTCTAAAGGAGTGGAAATATGTAGGGGGTGGGCTCTTTAGGCCCCGGGCTTAAAAACGGCATCCGAAACCAAGCCCAAGACTGAAGGAGCAAAAGACATCCTCCGATTGCTTGTCTAGTAGAGTCGACGGTTCTGCAAAGCTCCCTGAACAAAAAGCCCAAGACCGTTGCTCCCCAACATTTTGCTCTTGATTCCGCAAAATTAATTAGATGATACAACCACATCACATGCACTTTGTTGCAGGATTTATCAGGCATCAAAATCCCTCCAATAATGCGTAGGATGTGTGCACGAGCAAACCGCTGTGAAAATATATAATAAAATATTTAAAATAGTAAAAAAGGCACGAAATATATAAAAAATATTTAAATTAGTAAAAAAATATGAAATATATAATAAAAAATATTTACCTGCTTTGTTTCGTTATCCGCATCGGGGGAGGACTGAAACATCTTGCTCCAAAAAGTTAATAGGATTTTGCCACCATCGAACGTCTTCGGCACCGCTCCCAATAGGTCACCACACATGGATGGCCAGTGACTGTCGGCTACACCGGTAATAAGATCGCCGTCCGTAGGCAACCCAAGATGGTATGCAAAATCTTTCAGTGTAATTGTCGCCTCGCCACACGGAAAATGAAAGGTATGCGTCTTTGGCCTCCATCGTTCAATTATGGCGTTAATCAAGGGACGATTCAACTTCGTACCGCGAAGTCACTGACACGTCAGGAATCCGATTCCTGTCAAAGTCGCTCTTTGCAAAACGCAATTTTCCTTGGGAATCGGTGAGTTTGGTCTATATATACTCGAACGTTGCTGAATATTTTCACTTGTATTGATTTGCAAAGTTTGAGTATTCGAATGATTAGAAAATCTATTAGGTAGAAGATGTGGTGCAATGTATCGTCTGTGTTTGTGTAACATGATCGACAAATAACAATATCGGGTAACTTTTGTTGTTCCTGTCCAGGGTAACATTACATGGCGAGCCAGTGTAAGGGTACATTTGCTGAGTCAAGAAGAAGATGCAGTGGCTCATAGTGGATCAATGGCAACCACGAAATCATGGCGGGTGCAACTTGAGGTGTCATGTCTAGGGTTTTCTCCGGTGGTGGGTGTCGATTACATTTGATAATGCAGGTCAAAGCTTCTACCATTTCCGGCGTTTTGAAGCTATGTTAAGACCCTCGCATGTAGGGGTACAATTGTTTTTAATATACGAAAAAATAAAAATATAATTTACATATGTAATTCATATGTAATATTTTACGGTGTTTCAATGCTTGTCTTCTATAAAAACAATATTTTTTTAAGAACACCAGTTCATTTACACCCTATAAATTGACCCCCTGATACCTCAAAAACTCACTTTTTCATTTACTTTCATTGTAATGGCTGCAAACGTAGATGATTTACCATCTAATGAGAGTCACTCATGTGATGCTGATGTCGATACTGACGGTGAACTAGAAGTTGGGATGATATTCACTGCGAAGAAAATGGTAGAGGATGCAATTAAAAACTACAACATACGTCGATCAGTTTGTTCGACAGTGAAGAAAATGATTGTGGACAACTATATTGCAGAATGTGTCGAAAAGGGCAACGGCGATAACTGAAGGATTCATGTATCACGAACAAAGATGTTGAACAACATTTGGCAGATAAGAAGATACAACAGACCTCATATATGCCAGTTGTTCCAATGTAATTGACATGTAATACGTCTGTGTTTGTTAATTACACCTTTTGTGATTGTTAACTGTTTGAAAATCGAAGCGGTTAAGATGTAGAAAATAATATTTGCGAGAATTATATTAACGAAAAGTAGTACAAGATTGTTAATTGAAAGAAGTACACAAGCATTAAATTACTAAGCATACTTAAATCTACGAGAACGAATCACTTTCGCTGCCCTCGTAGTCGGTACTTATGTCAGAAGTTAAGTTTAGTTCCTCAATTTTTTGTTCCTTCTCCTGACGTCTCATATAATTTTGTGCAGATACATCGTCATCGTCTTCAAGCTCAAGTACTGTTGATGAACTGGAGTCGTCATCAAACTTTACACTAAGCTTGATGTTCATACCCCCGAAACATCTTGCGTATATCTTTTTGATTGGATAATGTTAGCATGTAGTGTTCTTCTGAGCCGGGCTCATTCACTGGAACTTTGGCACGCAACGCAGAAATTTTGGAGCTTGTAGACTCCTTAACTCTTGTTGAAATCAACTCAAACAATTTATCTCTTGTGATTTTCTCATTGAAAGAAGTGTAGAAGTAGATTCCACGAAAGAAAATAGTAGCAGAAAAATGCGCCTTAATTTATATTTGTATGAGTGGTTTGGCAACGGAATGTATGTAGACATTGTTTGAGTAGTGTAAAACATTTGTGACTCCTGCATAACATATATAGGGTAGAACAATGTCGAAATAATTTGTCAAAGTCTCGTTGTACAGGACGCAATTTTTCCTGCGGAGAGAGAAACCACGTTTTACAAGACGCAATTTAAGACATTATTCAAAGAAGTCGCATTCCACATGCTGCAATTTTGCCTGCCATGTCAGGTACACTGCAAAAGGGTAGAACAATGTCGAAATAATTTGTCAAAGTCATGTATATGGTGCTAAAATTGGCGTATTTTAACGAATCTTCATAAAACGTTAATAATATAAATAAAATTTACATATTATTTCTGACTCCGGTAACATCACTATCATCAGAAAACATTACATAAAGCTCAAGCTCAAGGTCCCACCCTGAACAAAACTGATGGTGAGATTCCACCATCATTTCCACATCAGCGTCGTCCATTATGCGGAATAATGAGTACGTTAATGGTTCTAACGACGTCGACATTTTGTACTTCAACGGTACCATCCTTTGCCCAGGACTATGTGGAACATGTTTCTTCACTTCATTCATAAACTTCTTATACGATAAGTTGTATGGCAGCGGAAGCAATATAGTACTTGAGGACTGAAAAACGACATCGAGAGATGCATCATCGATTAACTACCCATTGTAGTATACCAAAGCTGTAATAGTTTCTCTTCTCGACATATTATATCGATCGAAGTCCTTACAAATTAAATTCCAACCTTCCATGTGTATATATATACTGAAGAAGTCACATTCTATAAAACACGATTTTTAGACGGAGGATACTATTTACTTCAAATATTCAAACAACATTACTTACCTCTTATTGCCTCACTTATTCAAACATGTATTCAATTTTGTTTGATATAAGGGTACAAAGTACCATTATTATTCACCAGGACCGAAATATTTGCTTTTTCAGATGTGTCAGTCAAGCTTTGTCAGCGTGTGACTAGATAATGAACTCGCGTTCCGCAGAACGCGTGAACAAAAGGAACTCGCTTTCTGTAAAACGTGAGATCTACGAATCTGATAGCATCTCGCTTTATGCAGAAAGCAAGTTCTTTGCTTCCTTAACACGTCTGCAAAAGCGAGATTCTCCGAGATTTTCTAGATGAATAAGATACCAGAAGTCGCTTTGTTCCCTTATATGAAGCAGAATCCAATAATAATATTGTATGGAATTCACAAAACAAGTCTTTCAATTTTTTTAAGTCTTTCAATTGCCGGAAAAAATGTCGAGACGAGGAGGTGTTGCTGCTCTAGTATACTACGATGGCGAGATAATCGTTGATGCCTCACTCGGCGTCGTTTTTTAGCCCGCGAATACTGTAACACTAATGATTCCGAGGAGACTATCCTACAAGAAGTTGATTAAGGAACTGGAGAGCATTGTCCCGTATGGCCAAAACCAAAAAATTTCTGACTTGAAGTATCGTCTGCCGATCTCTATAGATCCGTTAACGTACTTCGTTTTTGCATTGCAGACAACGGTGATGTGGAGCTAATGCTGTCAACCCACTTGGAGTATTCATTAGGCGGTCCTCTAGAGCTGTATGCATTGTTTTTTTATTCTAATCTTGCTATCGAAATCCCAAGATGGAGACGGGCAAATTTTGACTTTGATCCGAATGCCAATGTTGATAGCCCAACGGCCAGTTTACGAAATGATTTCAACTTGTTAACTACATACAGTCCACGCAACGAGTTCGGTGCATCGTCGTCTGCTGTGTCAATACATTCGTACGTAGTTAGTTTCGGGTTCGACTTGAACCAGCCCCCGAATGATGAATTCGATGCGCCAAGACCTGTAATGTACAATCCGTACAGTCCGTATACTATAGGGGGAGGCAACATCATCATCCCACATGAGGTCCGACCATGAAGCATTCAACCCCTTCGATGATTCCTCACATGGATGATACTCAGTGTGTGTCCCTAGCACGGAGTACGTTCAACTATCTATGGGGAGACATTCTTGTATTGGTGCTCTCGATTTTGATCTTGGAAATACGGTTCATGAGCAGTCTCGCGATCGACGACCAACCTGCTCGCCTAAAAGGGTAGCGATTGATGACGTTGAACTATACCGGTTCGAGGGGGATAATTCTAACGAAGAACTGCTTAGGGAACTCGGACCCGAAGGCGACAAGCAAGGGCCCTTCTATGAAGAACCAGAAGACGTGATCATTCCAATAGGGTCCTTCCAAGATTTAGAAGGCAACGAAGAACACCCAACAACAAGCAATGTTTCAGTATCGGCCACACCTATTTCTTATTACCAGCCACCATCCTACTTCACAACGGTTGATATGGATACGTTGGACGTTCTAGAATTTTCACAATACCAAACAATTGACGGCATAATCAATCGTGTTGATGGTGAACTGGCCATTGGGATGATGTTTTTTACAAAAGAATTAACGGTGGCCACAATTAAGCAGTACAACATTCGATGGGCTATTAAGACGAATGTGGAGAAAACCCAAGCGAGTTTCTACAAGGCGATGTGCGCCCACAAGAATCAAAGATGTAAGTGGAAAATTCGTGTATCTCACTTGAAGAAGGCGGGTGGCCTATGGAGAATCACAAAACTTGAAGGGCCCTATACACGCACCGTTACAAGCCTAAGTCGGGATCACAAGAACCTGGATGTGTACGTCCTCTGCGACACCTTCGTGCCACTAGTAAAAGCAAATCCTCGGGTGACAGTTCACGTCTGTCAGGCTACAGCTCAACAGGTCCATCGCTACTATCCTGAATACCATAAAGCACGGTATGCAAAGAATCGGGTCGTAGAAAAACTGTTTAGCCAATATGAGGAATCTTACAATGAGTTACGTCTGTGGCTAAACCTGATGCAGAAACACATACCCGAAACGATTGTCGAACTTCATATGGTTCCGGCATACGAAAATGATCGTGTCGTTCAAGATGCTTGTCAATTCCACCAGCTATTTTGGACATTCCCGCGGTGCATTAATGCATTCAAGCACTGCAAATCAACGGTACATGGTTGTACGGGAAATATACAGAAGTCCTACTTCTGAAGGTTGCACAAGACGACAATCGGAAAATCGTTCTTGTAGCCTTTGCAATTGTTGAAAATAAGGATCTCGAGTCTTTGGTGTTCTTCCTTAAGAACCTACGAAAACATGTTCTTTCTCCTATAATGCAGACAAGGGATGATGGGAACAACGATCTTGTGGGCAATAGAACGTTTGGGCGATTCTTGGAAGCCTCCATACATTTACCACCGTTTCTGCTTGCGACACATTGCGACGAACTACTTGCAGCAGTACAAGGACCATGATGAACGTGCTTTTATGCTTCGAATGGGTATGTCTTTTAGGTCATTTTCATTTACGATATCTTTGCATATGTTGTTCACCCCTAGATATTCAACTGTTATTCCCAAGGCAACTCGCATTACGTACAGGAGGTAGAGGAGTTGTTCGAAGAACTGAGAGCCAGAAATAAAGATGGCGCGGACTACCTTGCCAAAATCCCGAGGGAAAATGGCTTAGATCATATGACGGGGGTAAACGATATGGTTACATGACAACGAACTTGGCTGAGGCGGTCAACTTAGCACTCAAGGGAGTGCGACATTTACTTATCACTTCTGTTGTCAAAGCGACCTGCTATCGTTTGGCTACCCGATTTGCAAACTTGGGTAGGCAAGCAATTGAGTACATGGCAGGTGGCCACAAAGTCCACCCGGACTTTCGCAAAAAATTGCAAACTCAAGTGCGCCATTCAAATGAGATGACTGCAACTCTCTTCTCGCGAGAAGGACATTGGTTCAGTGTTTTGGGATTTTTGAGGCTGTTGGAAGGCATACAACACAACGCGTACGTGGTAGATTTTGGGCAAAGAACCTGCGAGCGCGGAGTATTCCAAACATTCAAATACTTGTGCGCACGCGCCATTGCTGCGTGTTCAAACCAACGGATTAACTACATGAGACTGCTTAATCCGGTATACTTACTTGAAACGGTATTTAAGGTTTACGAAAAAGAGTTTCCTCCCATCAGAAATGAAATTGATCCTTATGTCGTTGACGCTGAATCGACCATACGCCCAGATCCAGCATTAATAAGAGAAAAGGGACCTCCATGATCGACACGAATTTACTGTGCCGAGGCTCTGGTCGGACATAGAGAAAAAACCGGACAAAAGAAACATTGTAGTATATGTAGAAATCCTGGACACATGTGTAACAAGTGCCCTAATCGCTCTGGCCCTCATATCAACTAAGACATTGTAATTTATTACTGTCTGCGTCCCTCAACTATCGGTTAAAAAATTATTCTAATTCGTTTTAAAAAATCTCTTTCCGGCTTGTCGTTCTTACACAAAACTACGCTTCGGAACCATTTTCAAGGCAAATTTTATACCCTTCTCCATATATCGTGCGTGCCAATATCAATCTCAAATAGAAGACAAGTTCCACTACAAAGCCTGCAAGGTCAAAAATTGTGATAATTCTCTGATTAAAAACCCCGAAAATTTTGCAGAAAAAGCCTATGAGGCCATCTTATACTTTCATTCATTCACAAAACAAGCTACGATACCATTTTTTACTCGAATTTTAGTCGGTTTAAAACGGATCGAACTGGTCCATATTGGTGTCAAATGAAAGACAGGTTCCAGTACTACGAACCCAAACTGATGTTTACCAAAAATATACGATTAATAAGCCCGAAATATTGCTCAAACATGCCTATCGAAGCTTGGTCGGCCAGCCCGATTTGCAAAGAACTTGTCCGTATGAAGCTTGGTCGCCCCTTCAAATTCTCGGGGAACTCGCGTTTCGCAGAACGCGAGTTTCTGTTAAATTCGTTATTTTGAAAAGTGTTGTCACGTATGTGGAACTCGCTCTCTGTGTAGAGCGAGGTCGTGTCTCGCGATCCTTAAAACGCGAGTTCTTCATAAGTGTAATATATCACTTTCCTAAAGTGATGTTTGAACTCGGTTAGAAGGGATGTCGACTTCTAGATTTCAGTTGAAAAGTACATCGACTTCAAGGTTATTTTATCAGTCGAAAAGCACGACAGTCTGCTTTACCACGGGAGGAGAAAATGCATGGGAAGTTGAAGTCGATTTCCTTTCAACCCGACTTCTCAAATAAAAAAAGGGTAAACTATACTGGTAGTCACCGAACTTTTAGGGCGCTTTCAATAAGGTCATCGAACTTTTAAAACTTTCATTACAGTCACTCAACTTTTAATTCGCTTTCAATAAGGTCACTGCCGTCAACCACCGTTAAAAAAGCTGACGTGACATGTTAAATTTAAGGGTAAAATACAATGTTAGTCACTGAACTTTTAAGAGGCTTTCAATATGGTCACCGAACTTTTAAAACTTTCATTACCATCACTCAACTTTTAATTTGCTTTCATTACCGTTAAAAAAAGCTGATGTGACACGTTAAGTTTAAAAATAAACTTTTTCCCACCCTATTTTCTTACATACATTAATATTTTCCTTTGAACTCCTCATTATCATGTGCATGACTCAGTAAATGTCGGGCCTGAAGCATAAAGAGGATTTTATGAGCAAAATTTTAGTTATTTCTTTATCATTCCATCATCGGATGTCTCCCAATATTTTTCTTGTTTTCACACATGTCGCATGCATGTCTAGATACATTAATATTTTCCTTGATGTGTTACTAGAGAAGTAACGACCTTCATCAAAAAATTACAATTTGATTCATATGGAAGAAAGATACATGTTTGGATGGAAGAAAATAAGAGGGGAGAGAAAATATGGTGGGAAAATGTTTATTTTTAAACTTAATGTGTCACATCAGCTTTTTTAACGGTAATGAAAGCGAATTAAAAGTTGAGTGATAGTAATGAAATTTTTAAAAGTTCGGTGACCATATTGAAAGCCTCTTAAAAGTTCAGTGACTAACAGTGTATTTTACCCTTACATTTAACATGCCACGTCAGCTTTTTTAACGGAGGTTGACGGCAGTGACCTTATTGAAAGCGAATTAAAAGTTGGGTGACTGTAATGAAAGTTTTAAAAGTTCGGTGACCTTATTGAAAGCACCCTAAAAGTTCAGTGACTACCAGTGTAGTTTACCCATAAAAAAATTACACACATTCAAACCAACTCATAAGGTTATTGTAGAGATAACCACATATCATGAAATAAAAAAGTACCTCATATCCTGAATTAAAAAATTCAAACACAATATCCCAACAAATTATCCAATAAATTGGATAGTAATATGCAATAAAAATGAAACTGGTTTAGTAATTTTATAAATACATATCCAATTGCAATTATAATTATTGACAAATTAATTAACTATCATCATAACCAATTATAAAACACAACTCGTAGCTTTATATATAATTAATACTAACCCATTAAACCTAACAAATTGTCTCAGTTGAAAAGCGGATGGTATTCATCCTAAAAGACTCGGGTTCTATCGTTTAGTCTGCAAAGTGTATGTCAAAGGATTAAAAATATGTATACAGTCTGAATAGCTCAAATCACTAAACAAAGTGAAATAAAAAGCCCCAAAACAAATGATATTTATTCTAAAAAAATACACTTTAAAATTTAAATTTTAAACTTTAGATCTTAAAAAATACACTTAATCTAAAATTTTAAACTCAAAACTTTAATTTTAAGTGTGAGAAATAAATAAATAAATAACAAAGGATATTTATTCTCAGATAAATGCGATCACGTTTTCTTATTGCCACACACAAACGAACAAAATTTTGGAGAGTTGATTTTGATTGGAAACCTCGCGTCGCTGCGCTGATTTTAACCCCGTTTAAATTTAGCCACGTGGCACGCTGGATTAAGGGCCCACGCGATTCTCGTCTCTTCGAAGTTCGGAGATGGGATTGAGGAGGGCGCGGCGGCCCCATTTTACGCTTTTGGTTTTGCTTTTTGTTGTTTCTGTAATTACCCTCCACTGGTCATGAGAATTTGTGAATACGATACCCACTGGAAAAGTCGTGGTTGGGGGCAAATCAGTAATATGTGTAGGCCTCTGAAGGGTACTTTAGGTATCATGTGACGCGCGCCGTCGCACTGGGGCAGTTTCTAAAGCAGGGAAGCGTTGCGTGTTTAAAACCAGTTCTATTCAATCTCCATGTGATTTTTTTTTTAATTTAAATCCACTAATTTTATTAAACGATGGAATATCCGAAATTACAATAAAAGTTTATCACTAAGTAAACGAACATCTAAATCCAGATACAAACCCAAAAACTAAATTAGCGGCTCTAGATCATAATAGGATCATACAAGAACAGGTAAGAACCTAATTTAAAGACTCGAAACAATAGGCAGATACAAACATTCCCAAATCGACGATGATGGGTAAAACCATCAACAAACAACATTGACAAATGCATATTACAGTGAACGTACGTTGACAAAAAGGTCATTACCACAACTCAATCGCGAATAAACGGTAGATGTAATCGCGTATCCGAATCCGATTCAAGGGCCCGAGACAGGGAGATCAACAACATAATAAAAGGAGCGACATCTTGATCAGTCGTGGCGACGTCAGATCCAACCCTGATAGAAAACAAATAAAAAAAGCGTGCCAAAAAGCAGAAAAACGTACCAAACGGTAGAGAAAAACGTGTCATGAAGACAGATTTATTAAAGGGTAAACTACATAAATGACCACCATACTATTGGTAAAATCGCGATTTGACCACCTTACTTTTTTCGAAGCAATAAAACCACCAAATTATTTAATTGGTTGCAATGTGACCACCAGCCGTTAAAAACTAACGGAAGGTGTGACGTGGCAGTTAATAAAATTGGTATAATTATACATTTGGTCCCCGCTATTTGTACATTTTATCAATTTGGTTCTAATTTTAATAAATAAAATAATTTTATTATTTAATTAAAAAGAATACGACACGTGTCACCGTATTATTGGAGGACTTTATTTATATATTTTTAATTTAATAATTTTTATTTTGCTCCTCCAATCAAGTGGTGACACGTGTCACCAGATTGAAGGAGCAAAATAAAAATTATTAAATTAAAAATATATAAATAAAGTCCTCCAATAATACGGTGACACGTGTCGTAGTCTTTTTAATTAAATAATAAAATTATTTTATTTATTAAAATTAGAACCAAATTGATAAAATGTACAAATAGCGGGGACCAAATGTATAATTATACCAATTTTATTAACTGCCGCGTCACACCTTCCGTTAGTTTTTAACGGCTGGTGGTCACATTGCAACCAATTAAATAATTTGGTGGTTTTATTGCTTCGAAAAAAAGTAAGGTGGTCAAATCGCGACTTTACTAATAATATGGTGGTCATTTATGTAGTTTACCCTTTATTAAATTAAATGACTGAAAAATAAAAGAACGAAACAAACAAATAAAAGTAAGAAGCCGACGGTCGACAAAACAACCCTAAAGTTGCTACAGTCGCCGGCCTTAATTTAAACCAAAATAGAGAGTGATCGCGTTAGAGAAAAAGGAAAAGTTAGGGCAAGCTAGGGTAAAAGGCCCCTTCCAAGAGAATCTTGGTGCATAAGATATCAGAGATTTTTATATCTCCATGTGATTTTGATTTAATCGTGAATTAAAAATAGAATATGATTCTCTTATACTATTTAAAATTTAAAAGTTTTATATTTTTTTTCGACCGTTGGATGAAGATAAATGGATGGATGAAACTAACAGTAGAAAATGTAAAGATTATTATTTAAAAAAATAAGAAAATAATATTAGCTATTTATTATATTCATCCATCGGTCTAAAAAATATAAAAATAATTAAATTTTATATTGTGTAAGTAGATTATAATATATTAAAAATATAATAAAGTTTGTGTTTTTCTTATTATAGATGTGTGATTATATGGTGCTCGAATCTCTTAGAATGATTGCCTCTTGAATTGAGGATATATAAATTGTAACATATATTAAAGAAAAAATGTTAAATGAATAAAAAAGAATATGTAGGTGTATTTAAAATTTATGTGTAGAATTAAATTGTTTTACAAGTGTATCATATATCAACCCCTAATTTATTTTAAGTGCAATTTTTTTACTCAATTAATAAAAATATTTTTGAATGAGGCATTGATATAACAATAAGATTGAATTATTTGAAATTTTAAAATATTATAGTTTAAGTTTTATCATATGTAAATATCACATATTTGTTTAAATGTAGGAGTTCATGAGTTCTTTGATGCTAAATGTAGTCATTTTATGTTGTATTATGATTACTCTATAATTTTGTATTTATAACTTCAAATAGATTGATGAATATAGATTAAATCTAAAATAAATCGTCTACTTTTTTAGATACAATCACACTATACATATGGATAAAAGAATTAAATGAGTACCTACTAATGTGAAATTTAAATCAAAATAAAATACGAAGACAACTCACATATGATATAATAACGTGTGAACCGAAATTGAACACTTTAAAAAGTTAATATTTTTATAATGAGATTATTGATTCTCTCATTTTTTAAGGTTTTCTTTAAACCCCAGCACCACTCCTTTTTTTTCTTCTAAAATTTTAGTTCTTTTATCTACATTGTAATATGTTTTTCTCTAACTTAAGGCATGTTTATGCCTTATAGCACATTATCGTCTACTATTGCGGTAGATCTGTGTTCGTGGATATGTTTTTCATGACGTTCGGCTCTGATTTTCATATTTTCGGTGGTCTCTAATAGTTTGATCCCTTTTTGTGGTTCGTTCTCCAATGCAGTTAGATATATTTTATGAAGCGACCTCCAAGATAGTTGGTTTTGCTCACTACTCCTACTTCAATCTCTAGAGGACAAAAAAATCTTGCTTCTGCTTCTATTTTTCCAGTGTTTCATCTTTATCACTGTTTTGCAATCCATTAGACGTGTTTTGCTGGTATGATGTTATGTTTTCTAATTTTTTTTTCAATTTAAATTTATTGTGCTTTTGTTTTTCTACTATAATTTCATTTCTTTTAGGTTGTTTCTCAATTTTGAATTTTAATAAAGTTTAGCTGACATATTATTCGATTTTTTAATATTTTATTTTATTTTCAATCCTACCATCATCTAATTAGCTTCTTGATTGTATTCAAAATGTAAAAAAATCTATTTCAAACTTTCAAAAGTCCTAATAATCATTATTTTGACCCTAATGATTTGCATTTAATCACACTTTCTTAACATCGCTCACTATTGTCTTTGACCACTTATACTATATTAACTACTTATAATTATTACAAGTTTTGACAAATTATCCTCACTTTTTAAACTTCAAACATTTATTTTTCAAGCTTTGGAAGCCTTGGATGAGGGATAAAGTGACCAAAATGATTTGTTTTTAACAACTTTAAAGCACAAAAAATTGAGCATTGAAGATTATATGTTGAAGATTCCTAGTTTCTCATATCCTTTTTAATAACATTGGTCTAATATGAATGTCAACAAACATGAAATGCACAATTATATTATTTTAATATTTTAAATTTAAATATAATTGTACAAAATATTTAATAATATATATACAATGTCAAAAATATTGTTTTCTCAAGGAGAGAACCTGGGTTCGTACTTTGAAAATAACATTGTTGGGATGAAGTGCCACAAATCTCGAACATAGACCATAAAATAAATATGTGTTATACAATATATATATATATATATATATATACATTCTGATTTAAAATAACGCAATATTGTTTTCTCCAATTTATGATATGCAAACCTCCATAGTAATATTGTAGAAACATGAACACCCATTTGAATGTACATGAAATAAATATTTTTATGTTAATTAATTTATTAATTTGAAACTCCATAATTATTTTTATTTTTTTTTGGAAAAACATATATACTATACATATGTGAATTTAAAATGCATCACAAGAACATTGTACTTCTTGAATCTCTTCGTTTTAACAATTGAAGTTTCAAAAATTAAAAAAAAAGTTTATTTAAGCGTATTTATTTTTTTGAAAAACATTTATAATATTTTTGAAAAGTATTTTAATTTTTTAAATATATATATATATATATATGAGATAGGATCAAATTACACTGTGTAAAACTCTCTAAGTTTTACACTTTTTTTGGATCGTTGGATGAGTGAAACAGATGGATGAGATTAACAGTAAAATATGTGAAGATTATCACTTGGGAATTAAAAACACGGAGTTAATCTCAACCATCCATTTCCCCCATCCAACGATCCAAAAAAAGTGTAAAACTTAGAGAGTTTTACACAGTGTAATTTGATTCTATCCCTATATATATATATATATATATATATATATATATATATATATATCTTAGTTTACATAAGTGTATTTATGTTTGGGCTTAAGAGTTTAGTTGATGTTTATAATTTAGGTTTATGGTTCAAAGTTAAGAATTAAGGGATCTAAGGTGCTCGGTCGAGGTCCTAAGGCCACGAGTGACTTTAGATGATTTTTAATGAGGTCCACACTTCTTTAAAAAAAATTAAGAAACTTAAATTTAGATCTTAAAATTTAAATAAACATGTATGTAGAAAAAAAAGTTTTATTAATGTCATTGCATCAAATGTTTTCTCTTTTTAAAATTTTTTGCACTTATTAGGAGCATCATTGTCTTCTCCTATAGTCTATTTTTCCTGTAGGTAGGATTAAAATTATGATTTGTCAAAAAATAGATCTATTGAATGCAACTTGAGATATTGTGATTAATACAATACATAGGACGACGAAAAATTGAACATGTTTAAGCATTCAATATCTTCTTTCATTTATGAGTAAATAAATATGGTGTTTAAAAGCTCAATATTCTTTTATCTATGAGTGAAAAATCTTTATATTGACGTTATATCATATTAATGTATTAAATTTTTTAAATAAAGTTTAGATACAATTTAATTAGAGATTATTTGAATTAGGACATGGTTGTAAAATGATTTAGATAAAATTTGTGTACCCGTCTTTTTTGTCTTTAATGTATTAAATTTCTTAAATAAAGTTTATATTAACTTTATATCATATTAATGTATTAAATTTCTTAAATAAAGTTTAGATACGATTTGTGTACCGTCTTTTTATTAGTCCGCCTCTCTCTAAAAGACTAGAACTACCCGTTCATGCCTAGTGATTCTGTCCTGTCCACATATGAACAGCTCAACATCCTCATTCCTCTCACTCTTCCAATAAAATGACCTGCTATGTTGTCTTTCTTTTCAATTCCAAATTAGCTTTTTTTGGCTCTCTCATCTCATAGCTGTAGAGAGATTATTATTCCTCCTCCTTATTATTCATAATCTTTACTTTCAAAGACCCTAAATTTACAACCATATTCCAAAGGGGGAAAACATGGTGATGAAGTTACCTTTTCTGGGTTCTTCTTTGTTTTTGTTTTTGGCTCTGGTTTCTGTTGTTGCTTCTGGGTTTGAAAAACTCCCAATTCTTTCATTCGATGAAGGGTATAATCAGTTGTTTGGAGATGATAATCTAGCCATTCATAGAGATGGTAAAGCTGTTCACTTGACTTTGAATGAGAGGACAGGTTTGGTTTTTTAGCTGTTTTATTTTCTGGGGTTTTTCCCTTTGTTATTTCATTTAAAGGAAAGATTTTTACTTTGATGGTGGTGAAAAAAACAGGGTCTGGATTTGTTTCTCAAGATCTTTACTTGCATGGTTACTTCAGTGCTTCGATAAAGTTACCTGCTGATTATAATGCTGGAGTTGTGGTTGCTTTCTATGTGAGTTTATCTGTGTTCTTGGTTGATTCTGTTTTTTAATCTCATGGTTGCTGTTTAGTGAAAAAATCCCAGATTTTTGTTCAGTATTCTGATTAAAATCCACCTGGATATGAATATGAACATGTTGAAGTTATCTCAGTTTTGGTTAAATTTTATGATAGATTCCAGATTGTTTTCCCTTTTCCCAATATGAATGTCGTTGCAAAGATTTTCATTTTCAAGGAGATGACTTGTGGGAAATTAATGAGATTAATTTCCTGAAAATGGATTCCTTTTCCATGTTATAACAGATGTCTAATGGTGATATATTCGAGAAGAACCACGACGAAATCGATTTCGAGTTCTTGGGTAACATTAGAGGCAAAGATTGGAGGATTCAGACCAATGTTTATGGCAATGGAAGCACCAGCGTTGGCAGGGAAGAAAGATACAATCTTTGGTTCGACCCTGCTGATGATTCCCATCAGTACACCATTCTCTGGACTGATTCTCACATCATGTAAGGATCAAAAATCGATCCCCAATTAATCGAATTCAACCAACATGTGTGTCGGGACTCGTATCCCGAGTCCGAATAACATTAGCCCCCACCATCTCTCTACTATAATTCGTTGTCGTGTTGCTTTCCGTTTTCCACTATAGGTTAAATCCTTTGGTTTTCATCTGCAACAAATTTTAACCATTGATACATTGTATGATTAGCTGTTTTGAAGAGTTTCTGTTGTAATGTGGGGTTGGATTTCCTGTTTTGGTATGTTTATTTTATTACACAATGTGAACTCTGGTTTTTGCTTCTAATGGCATCCCCTGTTTCATCCATCCAGGCTTTCTTTTACGTTACTCGGACTCGTGAATACATGTATGCATCTGACACGGATATGTTTTCGTGTTTTGCAGATTTTATGTAGACAATATCCCCATTAGAGAGTTCAAAAGAACAGCTGCAATGGGTGGAGATTTCCCCTCTAAGCCAATGTCTTTGTATGCTACAATATGGGATGGATCCGATTGGGCTACTAATGGAGGCAAATATAGAGTCAATTACAAATACGCTCCCTACATAGCCGAATTCTCTGATTTGATCCTTGACGGCTGCTCGGTCGACCCGATCGAGTTTTCGTCAAAGAGGTGCGACAACATTCAAAGTCCGGAACAACTCATGACCCGTATCGCCCCATCACAAAGAAGCAAGATGGATAGCTTTAGGAGGAAGCACATGACATACTCATATTGCTATGACCAAACCAGATACAAAGTCCCTCCTGCCGAGTGCATGGTCAATCCCCTAGAAGCCAAACAACTCAATAAGTTTGGTCCGGTCACGTTCGGAGGTGGCAGGCACCACCATGGTAAGCGACACCACCGCAGTCGAGCAGACCGGTCCGAGGCTGATTCCATCTAATAAAAGAAAACAGATCGGTTTTGTGTATAGAGAGAGGTGGCACAGCACACATACACATATATATTGAGGGTGATAGAGTTGTTTTTATATGTTCCATATAATTTTTAGGTTTCCCAGTCCATTTTTATCATTTATGTTCTCTCTCCATAGCTTTTACAGATTGGGTTCAATAAAGTACTTTTTTCCTTTTCTTCTTGGTGGTTCAAAGAAACATCTGCAACACCCAAAATTGTTGCATTTAATGTCCAAAGTTTGGGGTATATATATATTTTAAAGAATTCTTCACTTACAAAGAAAGTACTCAAAATTATACTGAAAACAACAAATTTTCAACAGTTTTAAGATTTTCTTTCTAGATCATATACATGCACACTAAATTTCCTATGAACCTGCTAATCTGTAATTCTGTTTCCTGTTGTTTTCCTAATGAATTCCTAACGAACATGGAAGCTTAAACCTGGCAAAGATCGTAAGTGAAACTATCATAGTTATCGATCACGATGATTGGATTCTTGCTGTTTTTCTCGGGGCGTCAAAAAAGTGCTCAAATTATACTATTTTTTAAGTTTGGTGCCTAACATTTGTTTCGGGTCATAAAAGTGCTTAAATTATACCATTTTTTAAGTTTGGTGCTTAACATTTGTTTCGGGTTAAATTAGCGCCTAAAGTTTACTTCCATAACTCAAGTCAAATTTTTTCGTCGATAACCGTTAAAAAAATACAATTGTCTAATTATAATGTGACACATGGCTGGTGTTTTTATTTATTTAATTTATAATTTTTTTAAAAAAACTTCAAAATTATAATTTTTTTCAATCAAACCCTCAAATCCGTCTGACATCCCCCACTTATCGATGATTCACTGTTTACCACCCAAGCGTCGCGTACTTTACCGTTCGACATCTCCCACCCTATAGCTATTGATCAGAAGCACAATCGATTTCTTTTTTCTTCATTGTTTGATGTCTGTTAACGGAACAATCGACGATATATTCGTTAGTTTTCGACAACGGGGCGGTAGGGTTTTTAGTCATGGGCTCCGCCGAAAGCAAGGGTGGTCGGTGGTGATTGTATCGGCAGTGGGAGAGGAGGAATTTAGAGATTTAGGGTTTGAGTTTTTTTAGAGAAATTAAATATTTTAGATTTTTTTATAAAATTAAATTTTTTTATTTTTTAAAAAATTAAAAAATATATCAGAAATATGCCACACATCGTGTTTTTATTGGATAACAAAAAAATTTGTCTGTCACAAAAAAACTTGATTTAAGTATCTTTTTAACGTTTAAGCTTTTTTTTTGGTCTCATAGCTGAAGGGGCTGAATTCAATAGCGCCGATGCCAATGATCTTTTTATTAGCAAGAAACCAACTCCTGCAAAATAGAAACAAAAAGGACCTTGCCTTGATTACATTGTAAAACAAGAAAATGGATAGAGAAGAGAGTTGACGGGGGAGAGAACCTGGATCATTAAGATGGGTTTTTGAAAGTTTTAAGCATAATAATATTGAATTATGATCGCAATGCAATCTAAAGGTCGCATCATACCTGTTTTCAAAGTTATCCAATAGTCAATCAACCACATCTGTGGTTTAAAAAAAATTTATAAATAAATAGTGTCTGCAACAATTGTTATGTGTCATGTAATATCTGTAACATCTGTAATTATAGCACACCACAACCATATCTACAACCTTAATTTAGTACTATGAAAGTTTTTGGTTGAACTTACATGATGAAATTGACTATTGTTTTTCTTTTAATGAGAGAAACAAAGCAAAACAATTTATTTTTTTCAAGGCGTTAGGATTCAAATGAAGGCTTTACAATTCCACCGGAGATTATGCTTTATATTGTGAATAAAATAACAAAAAAATAATAACAAGAATAAAAGAACAAAGAGATGAGAGAAAGAGAGAGATTCATATTATTCTCAAATATAGATTTGTGTACAATGCCTTCAATAAATCATCTATTTATAGGCATAAGAAGTACATAAAACATTAAAATCTAATTAATGTAGATAATATTCCTAATGATAAAGTAAGTCAAATCTCTTTGATAAAGTTCTTATCATGATAGACATCCACATAGATAAATATTCATAACACTCCTCATTGGATGTCTAGGAAGATAATGTGCATCGTTAAAATCTTACTAAGATAAAAATTCAGTGAAAAAAAATTACTTTAGTGAAGGAAAAAGAGTACACACATCTTTGATATGCATAACATGTTGCCTCATTAAAAACCTTACCAAAAAACTCATTGGGACAAAACTTCGGTTAAAAGAAAAAGAGTGCAACACGTATTTACTCCCCACTCATGAAAACATCATAGAAGATCTTTGAATATTTATAATTCAATCTTAAATAGTATTTTCTCTAAAGATCGTGAGGGATGAAACTTTGGAGTAATATGTTCCATGATGTATCCACTTTTCAAATTGAGATATACATCTTGCATTATCTCCGCACAAGATAGCTTTGTATCATATCTTGTAAAAGTAAATCTACATATATTTTGGAAATGTTAGGTCAATGGTCTTAGCCAAGCACATTTTTGGCTTGCCTCATGCATAACAATTATTTCTACAAGATTTGAGGAGGCATCAACAAATGTTTGAAGATTTAAAGGTGAAGATCTTTGTATATCCATGAATATTTCTTGACCAACTAATATATGGTGCTTCAAGACCAAAAAAAGATATAATTATCTTTATTCACATCCAACAATCTTACAATTATTGAGGTACTCAATGGATATGCTTTATTCATATTGAATCTAATTAAGATTCTTTCAGCATGTGTCAATTCATAGACAAAAACGCATATTTAAGTGTTCGATTTAGGTCGAAAAAAAAACTACATCTCAAGATTTTTTTTATAAAAATCATTTCTTTAAATAACCAAATGCTTTGAAAGCTCTTCAGGAGTTCTAATAATATTTAAATTGTCATAATAAATCTTGATCCAAACTCCTTTTATAAAAAAGCATAAGGAAATATGATAATTCTTATAGTATTTCCTCAATTAGTACTCACTAAGGCGATTATACCAAATGCGCCAAAATGTTCAATGAGACATGTCTAAATAAATTTCCTTAGAAATTTTCAAATGCTTATAGCATTTTAAATCCTTCAAGGATAAATAGGGATCCACAAAATAATTAGACGCGTATAAAATATTTCATAACTGCCAAAGTAATTGCATCTACCATGAAGTAATTAAAACTCTTCATAAATCACAATTCAAGTCGTATTTACGACTACTTATTTGTGCCTCACTTGCATTACACCTTTAGGTGTTTGAACTGTTGGTCCAAATACTTCTCTTTTAGAAGTTCAAAACGTCTTTCTATATTGGTCAATCATTTCAACATCTATAGATTCTTATACAAGATCATCGTTTTCTTTCTTTACTTCTACAAAAGTATTCTATGTAAAATCGTTTGTAAAATCATTGTCGACAACTTTTTAATTTTTCTTGTTCCATTCTCGTAGTGACATAACTCATCGAGATCTCTTCAAGATTTCAATCTATTATTTCAGGTACCTGAAATTCTTCTGGAGTTTTATTATTAGTTATGTTTTGGGTCTCTTTAAGAGCGCCCGCCTCCAATATATAACCATCTCATACTATTTTTCATTTACGAGAATTTTGATCATTGGAACCATTTTTCATGCTTCATGCATGATTTACATCCATTCGCTCTAACATGTAATTCAAATATAGAGCATTTCAGCTGGTATATGAGACTTAGTTACTCTCATTGGGTCAGTAAATATGTCAGACAGTTGACATGTAATAACATGAATTATCTTATGAACTTCTGGTTCATATACGAGGATCTAGATAACGATAATTCATTTTCCTTTATCCAGGTGATTATTATCTCCTTTTGATGTCGAGAAAAATCATGTCATAAATGATTCTCCAATTAATATTTAAGAATTTAAACATAAAATGAGACTCATACTCAATATATATTCTCAACTCTTTTTATTTACTCATTTTGTGTGTTGTGGTGGATCAATTTATCAATATATAGCACATTCAAAAATTGTAAAATGAGAATGTATGACTTCTAACCAAAAACCAATCATAACAGGGAGTTTATTATAACTCGTTCGCTTGATGCGTATAAGTGTCGTTATATGAAAATACCATATAAATAATAATTATTTTGTTCTCATAGTTTAGCTATTAAAGAGAAGACATCCAATTAAAATTTTGCTAAACCGTATTTTTCATAATCAATAGGATTTGTAACAACGGATATAGCCTAAAAATATAAACCCACTAGCTTTTGCAAGACAAATAGTCTAACTGCATAATCTAAACCCTTTTATAATCAATCTCACAAACTTCTGATTGTAAGTTGATAAAACAATGTAGATGCATCTACTAAAATCATATAAAACTTTCTACATTTATGGATATATGAAGCCATATTTCATTCAGATATGCAAGATATGCAGTCTCAACTTTAGTACAAGAACTTCAAGTTCTTTTGGTAAGTGGGATCTTAATCATTTTCTTTAAGAACAAGCAACACAAGAACTTCATGTTCTTTCAATAAGTGGAATTTAATCAATTCCTTTAAGAACAATCACCACAAGAACTTCAGGTTGTTTTAATAAATATGCATATAAATCTCAATAGCTTTCGTATCATTATTGATCAAGATGGTCTAACCGATCATGCTAACTATATACAAGTGTGTATATACATTTCTGAATTTGGTAAATTTCTAGTTTACCATAACATGTGATTCAACCTCACTCGTACATGTCTAGTACGACCATCAAAATTATTCCTTTGAATATGAATATATTTAGCTCTTTCAGAGGTTTCAATGAAAATCATCTTTTGGTAGCAATATATAGCTCTTCTAGAGCTTTCAACTGACTTTTTGGCTATCAGAACTTATACTCACATTGGTTTATTTCACATGTCAATTGACAACATATATTATTTATAATTCACAAAGGAATATTTTGCGAACTCATATTGCTCTATAAAATTTTCACTTATAGTTGTGACGATATTATTACCATTAGCGATAATTATTGCAATATTCGTAATTCTGCACTTTTCATAATGTGCTTTCTCTCAAGAACTTATTGCTCTTCTAGAGCATCAATATTTTCAGTACTTTGAGATATAGTACTCACATTATCCTTAGCATTTAAATGAAAAAATATATCTTATGCTTCTACTAAGCATAAATCGTCACCATAGATTGTATTTGATATATATATATATATATATATATATATATATATATATATATATATATATATATATATATATATATATATATATATATATACACACACAAACCAACATAGAACAAAGATTTAATCCTCGTACGCGCCATTGTTAAATCAGTTCACAATGTCCTTTAAAAATTTCCTTTGAGACCAGTAACCTCGCAAAACGAGATGTTCAGCCAATATATTTGGGTTAAACCAACAAAACAGAGAACATATTAACTAATTAAAGAACATACTCTAAGCGTTAAATCAATATATAAAACGTAAATAATTAATGCGTAAAGTAAATAAACATAAAGCAAAGTAAATTATAAAAAAAGATAAATAATTCTCTTCAAGGCTATGAGAATAATTAGAAGATGATTTATTTCCTTCAAGGGTTATAAGGAAATCAACAATATCTAAATGAGTTGGACCAATATCATCTTCGTCATTTTTCACAAACAAAATGTGCTTCTATTTTCTTTCTTTTATTATTCAATGATTGTTGATTTATTTTTCAGCGTACGACAAGTACAAGACCAATGATTTATAACATCACATTGGTAATAAAATGATTTCATTTTCTTAAAATGATCTTTATCACTATTGTCATCATTATAACCTCACTACCGATTGGTAGAAGTATTCTTAAAATGATCATAATGTCTCTTCCATGGCCTCGAACATGACCACAACTACTAATGTGGCATTTATTCTTTTCATTATAAAATTTCACATTCACTTTAGGGAATAGAGTAGAGCCAGTGGACCTTTAAAAATCTTTTTCACAATATTGTGTCTGAGGACAACATTATTCGCTTGATAAGTGGAGTATGTTTTTATTAACATATCCTCATCATTGATACTTAGTAATTTGGATCATATCGAAATTATATCACTAATTGTATAGTGATTTATCATGTTTGCATTCACTTCAGGAAATGAAACAGATCCAATAATCACATGAAATAAACACCATGCTTGCATTCACTTCAAGGAATGAAACAGATCTAATAATCACATGGAATAAACATCATGCTTGCATTCACTTCAGGGAATGTCTCCCATAATTTTTTTTTGGATCAAGACTAATTTTTCATGAACTTGAACTTGGGAGAAGTCGATAGTCAAATTTTTCAACGTAGAAAAATTATTACTTTCAAGTAAATATAGACTTAATAACATTCTTCTTGTAGATTCAAAATTACAATGATTTACCGCACTTTAAAAATCGTATCTCAAAGAATAAAAATAAAAATAGAGCTTACCGATATAGATTTTTCTCACGAAGACAATGGAGACATAGCAAATGGACCAAAACAGCTTCACACGATCCCTTTATGTCATGTTTCTTTTCAAACCATTTAAATTTATCATGTAAAACTGATATATTAATATCAAAACTGGATTTGACTGGCTCTGTCATCGTCCAAGTCTTCATGTGGTTTGACGAATCTTAATATAAAAGTAAAGCAAAATAATGGGGCAAGTGGTAACTACATAATTTTTGTTGCATATTCATGAGATGAGACTGAAACATTTGTTGCAGCAATATACCTTCTCTTGGTATGAGGAGGCTAGACAACAAAAGTTAGGATCTAATGTTGTTTTATCATTAGAAAGAAAAATATAGAGACTCATGTTGATAACGTATTGTGAATAAAATAACGAAAAACAATAACAAGAATAAAAGTACAAAGAGATGAGATAAAGAAAGAGATTCGTATTATTCTAAAAAATAGACTTGTGTACAATGCCTTCAATAAATCATCTATTTATAAGCATAAGAAGTACATAATAAATTAAACTCTAATTAATGTAGATAATATTCTTAATGATAAAGTACGTCAAATCTCATTGAGAAAGTTCTTGTCATGATAGATATCCACATAGATAAATATTCATAACACTTTATAAAATATAAATTCCGTAAGACATTTTTAATAGGCAAAAGGTCAAAAATAGCCCCCAATGTTTCACATTTTGGTCATTTTAGCCATATCCTTTTTTTTGTGTGCAAACAACCACCTAACGTTTCATTTTTCGTTCAAATTTCACTCTTGTTAGATGAAAACCGTTAGTCAACTTACGGTCACCACCTGAGGCTGATGTGGCATGTTTGCAGGGCATGGGAGATGATGTGGCACTGTCATGTGGCATTTTTGCTGACGTGTCATTTTTAAAAAAATTAAAAAATTAATTAATTATTTTTTAAAGAAAATATTTTTAACCAATCGCCACATCAGCAAAGTGCCACGTGACAGTGCCAGGTCATCTCACCATGCCCTGCAGACATGCCATGTCAACCTCAGGCGTTGGCTATTAGTTGTCTAACAGTTTTCATCCAAGAAAGGTGAAATTTAAACGAAAAATGAAACGTTAGGTGGTTGTTTGCACACAAAAAAGGAAAGAGCTAAAATGACCAAAAAGTAAAACGTTGGGGGCTATTTTTGAGCTTCTGCCTTTTTGATATAGTCCTGACTCTTGAGCATAGATGGATCTAGGGGTTAAAGGCGGGCGTCCTCTAAAAATTTAATCTTGGTATATGATTTTTAATGTATTTTTTATTAAAAATTTATTTTCGACTCTTAAAATTTATAAATTTTTCGTTTAAAATTTTATATGTTTATCCTTTAATATATAGTTTTGCGTCTGTCCCTGCTCGTGAGAATGCAAATAATAGCCTTGTAAATTGTAATTACATATAAAAAAGAATCGTTTCCCATGACTTTTAGGCTAATCCTTATTAGGACATTTGATTCAGATTTAATTAATAAAAACGCTTAAGGGTATCATAAGCCCTTAAATTAAAAAAAAAATCAATGAAGCTCATAAATATTTTTTGCACCCAATTAAGTTCTTATACTTCAAAATTTCATCAATTCACTCATTTGACTAACATTGATTATTAAATATAACAATTTTTAGACCAGTTGGTACAACGTGTCGTGTTACGGTATTATCACTTGACATTTCTATTTTTTTTATTTTATGTAAAAATTCTTAAAAACTTATAAAAATTATAAAAAATAGTTTCTAAAAAATATGTAAATGTCCAATGACAGAATTGTAGTGAGTCACGTGACAATAATATCTCAAACAAAAAATCATCAAAAATTGATAGTCAAAATTTGTCAGAGAGCTTAATTGATTAAATTTATTGGTTCAGGAGTTTAATTGAATGAAAAAAAATTAGAGACTTAATTGATTTTTTCAAAAAGTTTAAGGAGTTAAAAGAAACTTTAAGGCTTAATAAAATATATATTTTTTTGAAAATAAATAAAATATCAATTTTTAATTATCACTTTCATATGAGATATATATAAGACTTGTTCAATGATAGAATTCAGTTATTAATCAAATATTCAAGCGAGTAGTTTCCTACTAAAATACAATCCACAATTATTATTCTGATTAAATATAGTATAAAATAAATATTATTTTTTTAAATAGAAAATTTTAACAAATGACTTTTTCTTCCTACTAAATAAATAAATTACTGATTTTCATTACATCAAAAGAAATTTTTACTCATAAAAGCAACATCTCCCGAATTTAAATAAATGTTATCAATAAACTGTGCGGATAAGTTTTTGTTCATATTTGTTTATTTATTTTTAAGTTTATTCTTGTTTGATTTGTCTGTTAAAAAATTCTAAAATTATTTTATATGTATTTTTTATATTCGTTCGTTTAATGTTTATAAATATATAATTACATATAGAATTAAGATGAAATTATATGAGAGTCCAAGTTGCTTAACATTAAAACTAGCGGGGTCATAAATTACTTTCATTAATTTAAAACTTACGGAATCTTAAAAATAATTAAACCATAAAATTAGGAGATAACGCGACTTAACTTCAATAATTACAAAACTATTAAGCTTCAAAACACAATTGAACTATAAAAGGTGACACATGATCCATTAACACAAAACAAAATTTTAATGTTTTACAATTTTTAGATTGTTAGTAAGTAAAAATTAATGGTTTGGATTAATATCTACCTTGTTTTCCTCTTATTAATCTCAACCATTTTTACTTATCTAACAATAAAATTTTAAATTTAAAAGTTTTAAATTATATAAATCAATCATATATCATAACCTATAAAAATTTATATATGAATACAAAAGGGTAAGCATCACCATTGGTCACTAAATTATTTATATTTTCTTGTTTTGGTCATCAAACTATTATTTTATGTAAAATAGTCACTAACATTATGTTTTTTCTATTTTGGTCACCAATTTTACTTTTTTTTTCCTGTTTTGGTCACCAATCTATTACTTCTTTCCTATTTTGGTCACTAAATTATTCCTGCATTTCTGTTTTCCCGTGACTTTTTTAAGGGCGGGGCGGGTGACTGAAATAGAAAAAAAAACATAATATTAATGATGATTTTATTAAAAATAATAATTTAGTAATTAAAACAAAAAACAAAAAATAGTTGAGTGAGAAATAGTGATGTTTACTTAATATAAACTAACCACATACACTTTAATTCAAACACATGCCATCCACCATAAAAACAATTTATTAATTTAATTTAATAAATGAATATAAACAAACAAAAATAATAATATAGGAATGATTTATGGAAAATGGAGTATATTCCATTAAGGTTCGAAGATCTATCCATCACACTGAGGAAAATATAAAATTGTTGAATGGAAAAAACGAAGTTTGTTTTGATTTTGGCCACCATTTAAGACCATCCACATGCTTGCGTGATCTATAAGCCATTTGTGTTCATCTTCACTCTCTCACACACACAACAAAGTCCTCTCCTTTTCTCTTTTTCATCCAATTTAGCATTAAGCCCAAACCCTAAATCTCTGACTTTTCTTATAAAAAAGGTTTCTTTGGCACTCACGTCAGTGTAGCTTCACACAACAAAAGCAGAGACCCAGATTTTATGCTTTTCCAGATCTGACTAAACTAGGCCAACCCCAATTCCCATTTTTGATTTTGCTCCTTTGGTTACCCATTGCGAATCTTTTATTGGATCGGCTTAAACCCAGTAAACAAGGAAAATAAAAGAACCCCATTTGTTTTTTTTGTTTCCTGGAATTGTTTTAAAGTTTAATTATTTAAGAGTTACGTGATCGGATTGGATTTTGTGGGATTTATATCAGTTAGATCTGGATTACGGGTATTTTAGTTCATATATGTTGTTTTAGTAGTCTGGGTTTATTATTGTTGAATTGGGTTAGGGAGGTTTTTTTTTCTCTCAATGGCAACGCCATCGGGGAATGTAGTTTTATCTGATAAAATGCAGTTTCCTAAGCCTGTTGCTGCCGGATCTGGTGGTGGTGGGGGAGGAGGGGAGATCCATCAGCACCAACACCGGCAATGGCTCCCCGATGAGCGTGACGGCTTTATCTATTGGTTGCGAGGGGAATTCGCCGCCGCCAATGCTATGATCGATGTCCTCTGTCAACATTTGCGTGAGGTTGGTGATGTTGGGGAGTACGAAGCCGTCATAGCTTGTATTCAACAAAGGAGATGTCATTGGAACCCTGTGCTTCATATGCAGCAATACTTTTCGGTTGCCGAAGTTTCGCAGGCTCTTCAACAGGTCGTGTGGAGACGGAGGCAAAGGCATTATGATCAAGGGAAAGTTGGGGGAAAAGAATTTAGAAGATCCGGCATCGGATTCAAGGGGAACAGGATAGAGGTAGCTAAAGAAGTGCATAATTCTGGGGTGGATAGTGATGGGAATTTGATTGCCACTGCAGTTTCGGACCGGAACGAGAAAGGAATCGAGATAGTTAAACCGAGTGGTGAAGTTGGGAAGGCGGAGGATAAAAAAGGTAACTACTTGGCTCATGTTTCTTTTTCATATGTTTTACTTACATTGTGGTGAAATTGAATGATTTGTATTGTTAGCTTGATATGTTTGGTCATCTATTTGTGATGGATACAAGTGAAATTTGTATTTACTTGCTTAAAAAGCATGGTGTTTAGCGTTTACTATCACATTATCCTAAACTAGAAAGTAACCTTTTGTTTTTTTTTTTTTGGTAAAATTTCTATTAAAATTAAAGGATTTTAAAGCAAGCTTTCTAAATTGGAAATTGGTATCACATTCCATAATTGCCACTTTGACTTGAATGTCCATGTACACTAATTCGGATTGACTCGTCGCTGTCGCACACCCGACTTAAGGATTCCAAGCTGCTTACCACTTGGACCAACCCTGTTGGTAAAAGAGGCATCCATTTAATAACTTGTTTGCCATCATGGAGGGGATGAAACTCTTACTTTGTTACCAAATCTTGTAGAGGGATAAATAACATGGAGTCCATATTGTGAAAAGTATTTGTTTGACATACTTTAATATTTGAAGGTATCACTATATGGACTTTCTAAATTTAATTAGAATCGTGCTTTGGCATCGCCATTTTATATCAGTTGGAAGGCAATTATCCTGGTTTTTTTCTTTTGTTCTTGATGAAGGCTCTTTTGATTCATTTCTAAGCTTTCTCTGTGATACCACATTGGCTACAATTAATTTTTCAGAAAAGTTAATTGATACTCTTTCATCATAATTATGTATTGTACTCAGATGTTGGTTCCAAACCTTATGCTGATAGCAGCACAACAAACTCAGGGTCTTCGAAGGAAACTGCATCTGAAAATACAGGATCGGGAACTGAAGATGTAAATGGAGGATACACGTCGAGCTATAAAGGTACCGCCATTTACTTTGGTTATTGGCTGCTTTTAGCTCTTAGAAGGTCCTGAGTATCAGGTACCACCATTTACTTAGGTTCACTGGTTTCTTTCTTGGTATAAGACTTGAACTTATCCAAGTTTATTTATTTATTTATCTATTTTCTAGAGGAAAAAAAAAAAAACCCTTCTGTTTCTGATAGCTAGGAAGGATGAGAATTAAATAGGAAGGGTATTTAGCTATTGCATGTTTGATTCAACACCTGCGCTATATGTTGAACGCTTGAACTCAAATATTTCAGTTTTTTTTTTGAATAATTCCTTCAGAGTTTAACACTAATTTCACTGAGTTCTGCTGTATTAATATTTTTTCTATCAATGATCTTTTAGAGAAAGATCTACATATCTCCCAAAATCAGAATGGAAAGCAGAATGCTACGGATCGAAAAACTTTTGTCTGCAACGAGATGTTTGACGGAAAGATGGTAATTCTTTATAATTGTTATGATGATATTGTGTGAAGTTCTGGATGTACTGATAGCTTCTTGCTTCTCCCGCGCCAACTGTTTCAACTTATAAGCCTGTATTTTTATGTTAGGTCAATGTGGTGGATGGCCTAAAATTGTATGAGCAACTGTTTGACGAGAAGGACGTTTCAAATCTTGTGTCATTGGTAAATGATTTAAGGGCCGCAGGGAAAAGAGGACAATTTCAAGGCAAGTACTCTTACAAGTTCATTTTCCTTGGCATTTTAACTGTTTTCTCTCGATCATATCACTTTCACAACCCTTTGATGTGCTTGGAGAATGGTGCATGTTTAGAATCGAATAAATATCTGTAATTTTGTCCAGATTACTAACTTTGATCATTTTCCTAATATTGCTTGTTTCATAATTATTTATGTTTTCTCTCGATCCTATCACTTTCACAACCCATCGATGTGCTTGGAGAATGGTGCACTTTAAATATTATTGTTATTTTATTTGCATCATACATTCTGTTTTATTTTGTCAGCTAGACAAATGTAGTGCAATAAATGCCTTTAAATCATTAGAGCTATGCGCATAATCAACTACTTTTCATGATGATAGTGTGGTGTCTGCTTGCATCTAAATTGACTTATTTATTGTGTTGTATAAACCTCAGCCTAGAGCTTAGCTCTGCACTTTTGAGTCCCTGTATAGATTCATAATTTCATATTAATACTTCTAGAGGAGAAAAGATTCAGTCATTAGAAAGCTGTAGCGCTGTCACGTCGATTACCACTATAAGATTGCAATCGAGTCTAACTGCACACAAAAAATCAAGTCATGTTATAATGTGCAAATAGCCAAAAGAAAATAAGACCTAGACAACAAGCAGAAATGTATGACAAAACTAGCTGGATACTTCTTTTCATTTTTACTCGACATTTATTTGCATTCGGATATCAGTAAGAGCTGAATTGTTATGTGATAATTTGCGAGAAGCAGGTCAGACATATGTGGCTTCAAAAAAGCCAATGAAGGGACATGGTAGAGAGATGATTCAGTTGGGCCTTCCAATCGCAGATGCGCCTCTAGATGATGAAACTTCTACAGGGACTTCCAAAGGCATGTTTCTGTAACGAAGTACATATTTATTTCTTGACCGATAACTAACTAAACTTTAATTGCTTGCTAATTTGATTGAGCATTACCAGAGCGGAGAATCGAAGCCATTCCTTCCTTGCTGCAGGATGCTATTGAACGTTTGGTTGACTTGCAAGTTATAACTTCAAAGCCGGACTCTTGCATCATCGATGTTTATAATGAGGTAGGTAATGATGGTGCTTCTGGTGGTTTTGCAGGAAAGGAGCCAAGTGTTAATACTAATATTATGGTTTTCTTTTTAAATTTCAAGGGGGATCATTCACCACCTCACATGTTGCCACCTTGGTATGGAAAACCCGTTTGCATCATGTTCTTGACCGAGTGCGATATTACTTTTGGAAGAGTTATTGCATTTGATCATCCTGGGGACTTTAGAGGCTCTCTAAAGCTTTCTCTTGCACCCGGGTAATTATTTAACTGATTTTTTTTCTCGATCCTATCACTTTCACAACCCTTCGATGTGCTTGGAGAGTGGTGCATGTTTAGAATTGAAAAATATCTATATTTTTTGTCCAGAATACTAACTTTGATCATTTGTTTCATAACTATCATGTAGTTCTCTCCTTATGATGCAAGGAAAATCAGCTGATTTCGCTAAACATGCACTTCCGTCCGTCCGAAAGCAACGCTTTCTTATTACATTTACAAAGTATGAACCAAAGAAATTCATGACTGACAACCAGAGGCTTCCTTCACCTTTGGTTTCCCAGCCTTCAAAATGGGGTCCGCCACCTAGTAGATCACCCAATCATTTTCGCCCTTCTGCCGGTGCGAAGCCTTATACAGCAATACCAACAGCGGTAGTACTCCCAGCCACACCAAATCGCCCACAAATCCTACCTCCGAATGGTGTTCAACCTTTATTTGTGCCCACTCCCGTTTCTCCTGCGATACCATTTCATGCTCCGGTTCCTATTCCTCCTGGTTCAACAGGGTGGCCGGCTGCTCCTCTAAGGCACCCTCCACCTCGCCTACCTATTCCTGGCACTGGAGTTTTCCTTCCTCCACCAGGCTCTAGTAATTCATCATCGCAAGAGTTGACTACTGCAACTGAACCCTCCCAGCCAGAAAAAGAGAAGTGCATTGGGAAAGCCAATCATCTTACAACTTTAACGAATGGGAGGTTGGATGAGAAATCTCCGAAACAAGATTTCCATGGAAGCGTAGACGGAGCTGGCAATGGGGTAGCCATGAAGGAAGAACAAGAAGGTGCCGACAATAATGTCGAGCAAACCTGCTAGTAGTTCAGTTCAGATGGCAAAGGAGGTAGCAGGTAGGCTCTGAACTGCGATGAGTTTTAAGAGCGGCAACATTCTAGACTTTCATGTTTTTTTTTGGTTATATCTTATCAGACGCTAGGTGGATGCTCCATTCTTAATTTAACTTTGCTTCTTATTAATATCTTGTTTATAAGTTTTGTTACAAAATTATTTCGAGTGATTTTGAACTGGTGCAATAAGAGTGGTCACATAGGGTCTCAACTCTCAAATGAGTTTTAAATGCTTATAAAGAAAAAATGTAAAAGATTAATTATACATCAGTAGTAACGCAATATTGTTGTACTTAATAGATTTTGAGTAATGTTATACTCAAATTTTATTTAAAATTCAACTGGGTTAGGTGAATAAACATTTTTTTAAACTTGAAGACTTCATTTTAAAAAATTATGCAAGACCTAAATCTTTGAGGACAACTCTTAAATCAATTGTCATGGTTAGACAACTCTTAAATCAATTTATCCCTAATTTTATAATCGATTCGATGAAATAAATGTCTAATTTAATTGATTCATACGTACAATTTTGAAAAAATAACATTTAATTAATAAATTAAAAGTTCGAACTTTAACATAGCAATCCATCTGTCTCTAAGTCGAGACTCTCTTCAAACCAAAGAATAAACAGAGAGTTAAATATTACACAAAGCTCCCCCGAGATTAATCCCCCTTAGATTGCAAAAGAAAGCTGCTTGGAAGTGGTCCATTTGTGCAAAACAGTACCAAAAACATCATAGAATTTAATGTCAACTTCTGTCTGAGTCATTTCCACCGACATGAAACCTTGTCCGTCGTGATAAAATTTCATTTCTTGTGGGTTACTCCAAGTACCAACATCTCCTTTCCATGCCTTTGAGCCCCCTCCACTTGTCATAAATTGAATCCCACTACCACCATAATCAAACACTTTTAGTATCACACTTTCTACATACATATATGTATAATACTGTATATGCATGCATGCATGTAGAATGTAGTGTCGTCTCAGAACAGTGAGTAACACGAGCTTTTGCTCATAGTCCCTATTTTCTACCTTCACAGTTTCAGTAATTTTTCAAATGATAATCTTATAAGTTAATAGTTGTACCTTATTATTTTAGTTATATACTTATATTTAAGACATTTTTTTTAACAAAATAATAAAAATAATTTGTTTGGCAAAGTTTGATCATGTTACTATGGTTTATTAATGAAATATAACTTAATTGTTCAAAGTATGTCATGACATACTTTTGTTCTATAGGAGCCCATTTTTAAATTTTTTGCTCAGGGCCCTAAAATGTTCGAGACGGCTTTGCATGTACTGTAAATGAGACGAGATAGATCGCGAGTTACTCGAGTCTGACTCGGTCAACACTCGACTCGTTGGACTCGAGCTTAAACTCGGATCGAGCTTTTAACGAGCCGAGCTACTCGAAAAGCTCACGACTCACGAGCTACTTGGAAAATATAATATATTAACTTTTTTAATTTTTCAAAATTAAAGTGAACTAAAATGTATGTTGTTGGATATTATTATTATTATTATTATTATTATTATTATTATTATAAATGAGACGAGACATATCGTGAGATACTCAAGTCCGAGTTGCAGGGACGGAGCCAGGATTTGAAGTTAGGGGGGCAAAACATAAATTTTGAAAGGTGGGGGGGGGGCAAATTCACAATTATCCCAATTTTTTCAGGAAAAATATAAGTAATCAAAGGGTAAAAAAAAATTTCCCCCCACCGGGGGGGGCCACAGCTGCTTATATATGTACCTCGAATCGACTCGAGTTGAGCAAGCTCAAACTCGACTCAAATTTTTAACGAGCAGAGTCGAGCTCAGTACTACTCAAGCTCCACTCGGCTCATTTATTTCCCTATCTGCATGTATGCATGCATGTATATGTACCTCTCACTGCTGCTTATATGTTGTAAGCAATGGTCATGTCCATTGATGTAAAGATCAACTTCGTACGCCTGAAGAAGTGGAAGAAGATGAATGGCAAGCTCGTCAGTGTTCCCATGGTGTCCAACACTCTTGATCGTATGGTGTCCCACTACTATTTTCCACACTGCCGAAGATTCTCTCAGAGCCGATTCCACTTCCTATATAAAATGTTCGCCAACTTTATCCACCACGCTAATTGTGTTCGATACATATTCGAATATGATATTTCAAATATATATATAAAGGTTACCATGAGAAGATTGTTGAGGTAATTATTTCTGGGTAATATGCCTTTCCAGTCATAAACATGGTCTTTTGGCTCAATGAAGTATTTAGACACGAATGGTGTAGTGTCTACAAAGAAAAATTCGGCCATTTCTGCCAACAAATAATGAGAGAAATAAACATTAAAAATGTGTTATAAATAAATAATATATACACATAAACAGTTATAATCCATTTACACCGTGTAAACTTTGTTTGATTATATATTTTTTTTAGACCGTCAGATACAGAGACTAATCATTTTTCTATAAAGAAATTTTCATCAGTCATATGTGTATTCTCGTCTAACGGTTAAAAAATGTAACGAGTAAAAGTTTAATTAATTACCAGGTCCAGCATTAAGGATAAAAGATCTCAAACAAAGCCATCTGCTATCCATCTTTCTAAGAATGGGACTTAATTGAGCCTCAACGTTGCCCCTGTAATCATGATTGCCCAACACTGGAACCATAAAAAAGAAATATTATGATAAAATATAAATAATTAATTGAAATAGTTAACAGTATCAACGATTCGAATTAATTAATTAATGACATTATAAAATTAAAAGGACCGAATTAAAAATATATGATGAGAAAAGGGGATTGAAAATTAATACCAGTGTACCACTGTTTTTGCAAGCTGGGAGCTGTATAAATATCAGTGAAAGATTCATGGAATGCTGGATCATGGACACCGGTTAATCCGTTGTCGTAAAAATTATCTCCGGTTGAGATTATGAAGTCGATATCTATTTCTTCTCCGATTATTCCCATCTGAACCACATAAATAGATTACGGCTTATGTCAATCAACGATAGATCCAGTTATTTAGGTTTGAGGTTTATTACAAAAAGATGAACTATCAAAATTTTAAGGGGTCATTCAAATATTTGAAGGAACCTAATTATATTTTTACAAAAATTAAAGGACCAAACAATGAATTTTCAAAATTTTGAAGGGCCATGCCCCATCAGTCCCCAAGTTTCGCCCCTGCAGATGACAATTTTTTTTAATCTCATACGTAAAGTCAAAAACTACAACATCAGAGTATTGAATAATTATGATAAATATTTTTCTAAAAAAAATGATAAATAAAAAAAGTATTGAATAATAATTCAGATTTTCGGGTGGAAAGATTTGATTGGTTGAAAACTGACAAAACTGAAACTGGAATTTTCTGGTCTAAACATTTGAAAGCCAATCAAATGTGAGAGGCCTGAGACACTGGCTAATTTGTGGAATAAACGTGGGAACTGGGAAACGATATGGTACATGCAAAATTTGACTCAAATAGTAATTTTATAAGTTCGATTTGAATTTTTTTTAAAAAAAATTAAGTTATAATATAGAAGATTGAATAACTCGAAACTTTTAGTTATTAGTGGATTGATCTTTAAGTTTGAGTCGAGTCCCTCAACTCTACATAATATATGTATATGAAATATATAAAATTAACTCAATCAAATGCTTACTCTCTAGTCTAAACCCAACACCCACTAGTAATTTGTGGAATATTAAATTATTTTGAAAGCAAAAGGAATATGCTATTTAGCTTGGAATTATACCATTCCAAAGTCTGAAAATAATCACACAGTAAATGGCTGTAAATCCTGAAAACAGGCATGCAATTATACATAATTACTAAAAACAGGCATGAATTATGATTTCATATTGCTTAATTTGAAGTGAATTATACAAGCAAAGTGTGTCTAAATTTGTAGAATTTTATCATTTCATAGTTGATGAAAGTGAATTCAGTTTTTATAAAACAGTTTTCAGAGAGAATGGAAAGTAGAAAAGACAACACCTGCCGGGAAACTCGAGATTGGTTGTAGAGTCCTCTTCTTCCCCAGTCTCCGACCACCAAGAAGCTCAGCGACCCGTCTGGTTTCGCGGCATGTTCGAAGCGTTGAAGCTCCGCCACACACGAGACTACGAACAACCCGACAATCAACGTCAGTACTAGCTTTAGCTTCATAGCTTCTCTTGGTCGAAACAACAATGGTTGTCGGGGTGAGACTACGGAGAAAATGAAAAACAGAGAGAAAGATGAGACTATGGAATGAAATGCTAGCAGGATATTTATAATTCTATATTTAACCAATAATCGGTTGATCAAGGTTAGGGTAAATATTCAATGAGTCGAGTTAAAAAATTTCGAATTAGTCGCGTTTACGAGTTCTATTCCATTACTCAAATTTTATTTAAATTTTTTTTTCGAGTTGAGTTATTCGAGTTTCTGTTCAAATTTAATTGTAAATGTTATAATGATATGGTACTAATTGATTTCAATTTAAACGACATTCTATAATCATATACAACATACATATGTACTTTCTTCGTATTTTTTATATGCAATATACATATGATTAATATTTGATACACTGTGAGTGTAAAACAAATTACACAAACATGCATATTTTCAAGCCTAAATCTAAAATTCTAACCCTAAAACCCTAAAAATCTAACCACAAACCCTAAACTCCAAACCCTAATATAACCATGAATCTTAAATTCTAAACCCTATAACCTAAATCCATAACATCTAAACCCTAAACTAAAAACCTAAACCCCTAAATAACACCGCTTGTGGAAACTTTGTTTTTCACCGCCAATGTATACTATAATAATCCATATACATATATCAGGCAAAGTGGAAGGACTCGACTCAAGCTTGAAAATCGATCCACTTATTACTAAAAATTTTGAGTTATTCAAATTCTCATTTTATTACTCAAATTTTATTTGAAAATTTTTCGCGTCGAGTTGAGTCGAAAATTTCAGTTTTTTTGAGTCGAATCGAGTTTTGCTTACTTCTAGATCTAGCGACACGAGTACTTAAATCCCTTAAATAAGGTCAGAGGTTCAACTCCTGACATTCTGATTAGAGCAATTTGATTGAGAGAATCACCTTATAATAGACCTTTACAATACCCGATCCAAATTACTTAATTAATAGATTAGATATCTATCGTTATACAGAAAAATAAACTTTTTAAAGTTCGAGATATAAATGTGGAATACAGATTATTTTGAGGAAATAAGCCTAAAGATTCTATATAAACGTTGCGTAAACCAAATGAACAAAGATTGCCCATACGCTATAAGATTGTAGGCGTCAAATAATGTAGTTAACCTAATCGTTTGGCCTATTTATATAAAAGAGGAAGAACTATGAGGCCTAAACGGGTAGTTATCCCTTTTGTCCCCAAACTGTTCACATTTATAGTATAAGGACTAAAGTGTTCTTTTTAATAGTTGAGGGACTAAAATAAACTTTTAAGTATAGTACAAGGACTTATAGTATACTTTAACCTTAAGTTAGCTACATTTAAAACTAATCATACGCGAGTTTTGTCGACCATTATTTGGATTTATGTACAGTTATAAAGGGACGAAGATACGTGATAGATGAGCAGGAATAAAAATTTTCTCCAATTTTCGGTGCTCTATTTATGTCTCTATGTTAAAAATTAGGTTTAAGGTTTGTGGTTAGGGTTTAAAGAATTTAAGTTAGGGTGTATTTATAGGGTATAAGGGGTAGTGTTTAAGATTTAAAATTTAAGGTTAGGACTTGAAATTTAATTTTTTAACGTTGAGACATAGAAAGGAGCACCGAAAAGGGAGAAATAATTCTTATCCATGAGGAGGGGCATGGCCCTCACAAAATTATGTTAAAAATTAGGTTTAGGGTTCGTGGTTAGGGTTTAAAGAATTTAAGTTATAGTGTATTTATAGGGTATAAAGTGTAGGGTTTAAGATTTAAAATTTAAGGTTAGGACTTAGAAATTTAATTTTTTAACGTTGAGACATAGAAAGGAGCACCGAAAAGGGAGAAATGATTTTTATCCATGAGGAGGGGCATGGCCCTCACAAAATTATGTTAAAAATTAGGTTTAGGGTTTGTGGTTAGGGTTTAAAGAATTTAAGTTATAGTATATTTATAGGGCATAAAGTGTAGGTTTAAGATTTAAAATTTAAGGTTAGGACTTGAAATTTAATTTTTTAACGTTGAGACATAGAAAGGAGCACCGAAAAGGGAGAAATGATTTTTTTTTCATGAGGAGAGGCATGACCCTCACAAAATTTTAGATTTGTATTTATTTTAGGCTCCTACAAGTTTTAAAACTAGTTGAATTAAATTTTGTTCCTTGAATTTTTAAGTTTAAATATATTTTAGATCCCCGTAAGTTTTCAAGCTACTCAAACTAATCTTTCACCCATACATATTTTCGGTTTACATACTTATTTGGTCCTTATCAATTTTGAAATTAGACAAATTAATCATTATCCCTTATTTATTTGATTTAAATGTATTTTAAGTCCTATCAAATTTGAAATTAGACAAATTAATCTTTATCCCTTATTTATTTGATTTAAATGTATTTTAAGTCCTATCAATTTCAAAGTTAAAACAATTTGCCCACTTAATATTATATTTTGGTTTCATCCAAACAAATATATTATTACTGTCACATCATATATTTGTGCATTGTAATTGATTTTGATAACAATCAAATAAATGTAGTGATTGTAACTATAATCATAACTTAAAAAAAATCTTTTAAAATAACATGTAGGGATGTAAACGAACCAAATGTTTTGTGAACTGTTCGGCGGGAAGTTCGTTTTGTTTGTGTTCGATCATTTAATTAATCGAACATAAAATCTTGTTCATGTTTATTTGTTTATTTATTAAACGAATAAACATGAACAAGATTTTTTATTCGTTTAATTAAATGAACGAACACAAACAAAATGCTCGTTTGTTCATTTACGTTCGTGAACATTCGTAATCCGCTCATGTATGTTCGTTTAAATCTATTCACATATATGCAATTATATTTATTATTTTTCATAACAAATTATTATATTTTAAAAAAAATAAATTTATTCACATGTGTCCTTTTATGTTCGTTCATTTGTGTTCGTTTATCATTTTAGCGAGCGAACATAAACAAACATGAATAAGCTATATTCCTTAACAAACGAACACGAGCAAGAAATTGTGTTCGTTCAGTTGTTCGTGTTCGTTCATTTATTTGATTAAAATTAAACAAACAAACATGAACATACCCTCGTTCGGTTCGTTTACAGGCCTAACAACGCGCATAGCGGATTGAAATGAGGGTCGGGCCACATTTGGGAAATTTACATTAAACCCTTTAAAACTATGAGAATTTCACATTAAGCCACAAAGATTTAGACTATTTTTAGTTAGACCTGACATTTTTTAAAAAAAATAAATCTTACTAAATCTTTAAAAATTTTAATCAGGGATTTCAGTAGTAATAGCTGTAGCTATATAACTGGTTTAGCTATGCAGCAAACAGCATTACAGCAAGCATATGGCTGACGGCATTGGCAGTATCTTGAGTCGTGGGGTCTCACTTCACGTGCTTTCCCACGAACCAAAACCCTTTCTTTTTCTTGAATGCCTCTTCTGTCTGATTATTACACCATTTCTGGATGTTTATTACATTCAAAAACAAAATATCTTTTGTCAGTTTTCTGCAATGTTTTCCGGTTCAAAGTTTCAATCTCTAAGTATTATCTTCCCATGTTGCTGAAGGTAGAACTGTTGATTTGATTCTGGATTTAGATTTGATTCGGATTTAATTTACATGCATAATAAATAGGGTAAACATCACCATTGATCACTAAATCATTTCTGTTTTTGTTTTGGTCGCCCAACTATTACTTTGTGCAAAATCGCCACTAATATTATTTTCCCCCTATTTTGGTCACTAATGTTACTTTATTTTCCTGTTTTGGTCACCAATCTATTGCTTCTATCCTATCTTGGTCACAAAATTATTCTTACTTTCTTGTTTTTCCGTGAATTTTTTAACTGCGAGTGACCAAAATAGAAAAAAAAACATAATATTAGCGATAATTTTGTCAAAAATAATAATTTGATGACCAAAACAAGAAAGCGAGAATAATTTAGTAACCAATGATAATGTTTACCCTAATAAATTACAAATATAATGATATTGACAAATTTAAAAGTTATATTGTAAAATATCAATAGTGAAATATCTAATGCATTGTTTTTTTAAAACAAATATCTAATGCAGTGTTCACATTACATGTTTATACTATATGAAGTATAAAAATAACTAAAAAACGAGACTTGTAACCCCCTCGTCCCGGTCTGGCCGAATGACCGGTCCAAGTGGGCCACACGGGGAAAACCGAGCGAAAACCAATTAAGGTTCCCCCTCGGTTAGCAACCCTATATTTTTTTTTCTTTTCTTTTCTAGATGCTTGTATTAAATCCTATGTGAGGGAACATGCAGCGAACAAACACGGACACAAAACTCACAAGCCTGCAATTAAACAACCAAATTTTCCATTTTAAGTAGGACGTATCGATACACCTACATAGGGTATCGATACGCCTTGACCAAAGTCAACCCTCTCCGTTGACTCAGGGAAGACCGTATCGATACACCATTAAGCGTATCGATACGCACCTCTCGGTCAACATCACTTGGTCAACTAGGTTGAACCGTATCGATACACTTCATCCCGTATCGATACGCCCTGCACTCCACAACTCCCCAGGATTTCAGAGAGTTGGGACCGTATCGATACACTCCTGTGTATCGATACGCTCAGCCTGATTTGAATCTCAGAGAGTTGAGACCGTATCGATACACTCCTATGTATCGATACGCTCAGCCTGATTTGAATCTCAGAGAGTTGAGTGTGTATCGATACACAGGGGTGTATCGATACGCCCTGCTTTACAATACTCTGTTTTCAGCAAAAATATATAAGGCACACACTCTAAATGCATAACTAAACCTCCCTAGACCCAAACAACACACAAACAACCTTTAACAACCAAGATGTCAACACACATGGCATTCAAACACACAAGGATCATGCATCTCAAGAATTCATACAACAAGGCACCTAAGCATTTAAAACATACCATCCCCTTAACATTCATCAAAGTAATTCATGCTTTACAATCCAAAACATCATATATAACAAAGAGTTATAAAAAGCTTATACAACAACCCTTTTGCCACATTGCTAACTAGTACAAAATTACCACCGTACTTGAGTTACAAAACTTGGAAGCCCTTCTTGCCTTGCTCCGAGCTAACGCCACACTAATGATCTGCATTGTTGAACATTGAGAGCGTAAGCTATAAGCTTAGTGAGGGTGCTCTAAAACGAAAGCAACAACAATGCAGGGTTTAAGCATGTAATCCCTAAACCTCATATCTAACATGCATAGGCAACATCACAAGTAGTCCTAGCTAGTCCATCAAGTGGCATAATATGGCATATTACATCATACTATGCACCAAGCATCAATAACAATAGTCATGTTTCACCACCATATATCACCATATATGAATAAGTTAATTGGCCACTTTAAATTACCCCGATTGTGCGGATTTGAAACTCAACAACACTTTATCTCGGTGGGATTTCACTCATCACCGGCCTTGCATGGACGGGATTCCACTCATCGCCACATGCCCTACGGATGGGATTCCACTCATCATCACGTAGAAATGAATAAAAGCTTCCGGTAGAATATTACATTACCGTACTCCTCCTTGGTGCCTCAACGCCACCAAGGCCACGTACGTTTTGACTCAATTTGTGTGCACACTAATCCTAATGATCGATCATTTACAACCGGTAATTATTTAGTGCCAATTATCATTTACCACAACACGTTTTCCATCAATCATAACTCATGCTCATCACATATATATACACCTCATGAATATACATGTACAAAACCACCAAGATCACAAAAGCATAGCTAAGTAAGCACAATAGCATATATGGATATCAACGGATAACTAACAACTCGAATTAACTATAAGTGGCCTACCAAGTACACTTTACACAAGCACACTACACATACTCGAACCAACTTTAGGATAAGTTTAAAACCACTCACCGCCCTTCCTTTGTCAATCGAAACAATCCTCCTACGACCTCGTATTCGGCTCCAAAGCTCCTTCAACGTTTCTTCTTGCTTCTAACCAAACAAAACACACTTATTACACCATAATTCAATGCTAAAACTCAACTAACAACTCACTTCACAAACATAAGCCATATTCTTCAATCTCTCAATCCACAATCGTCCCAAAAACTCAATTTTCGTACTCCCCAAACACCTTGCTGAAAACTCCACTTCCAAACACCAAAATGACCTCTAACACATCCCAAATCACTCTCATATCATACCCTAACCATCAGCCCTTAGTTTTCAACATAAACTTCACCAAAAACCAAGTTTTAACACCTTAAAATTTAACATATGAACATAGTACGAATTTTCATCCAATTTTAACCAAATTGACATATAATGTGTATTTCATCATGATTAAGCTAAATCCCAACTCAAAACATTAAAACAATTTGGAAAACCACCTAAAATCCAAACTTTAACATAAAACCATAATTTCTCAAAGTCTCATATTTTTGAGTTTTAAGACCAAATATAGATAGAGAATAAGGAGGAGAGTCGGAAAACATGATTTACCTTTCAAAACGGTGTTGAAATCAAGTAGCACAAGCAATGAAATAGTAGCAAAAGATGAGAGGTTTTGGAGATGGTGATTCACGTTGGAAAGAAAGATAGAAGGGAAGAAGAAGATGATGACCTTTTATAAATTAAGAGTTATCTTACTTTTAATAAAAGTTTTGGGTAAAATCGCAACATAGGTCCCTCCCCTTTTATTAAAGCTCAATTACACCACAACTTAAGTTGAGTTGATTCTATTTAAATTTTATTGACTCGACTATAAACCCGGTTTACTCCTAGGCCCAAAACACGGGTGTTACAAGACTTATAAAAGAAATTATCAATACAAAACAAATACATAAATTATATAAAAAAGTTATATTTTGATACACATGTTGCGTAAGTGTAAAAAGAAATTACACTACATTTATATTTAAACTATATAAAATTTAATTATGTAAAAAAATAGAATCTAAGACTTAAATCCCTAACTCTAACACCTTAAATTCTAGACTCTAAATTTTAATATAAACCCTAAATTATAAAGGATTAATATTTGATATACTACCGGTGTAAAAAAAGTTTACACAAGCATGCCTATTTTCAAGCCTAAATCTAAAATCTAAATTTCTAACCTTAAAATTATAAAAATTTAACCACAAATTCTAAACCCTAAACCCTATTCATGAACCCTAAATTATAAACCCTACAACATAAACCCCTAACATCTAGACTCTAAACTAAAACCCTAAAAAACCCAGCTTGTGTAAACTTTGTTTTCTACCCTCGGCGTATAAGATAATAATCTAATTATAAATCCTATAAATAAAGGGTAATTATTTAATACACTGGCGGTGGAAACTAAAAGTTTTCACAAGCGCCTTAGTTTTAGGGTTTAAGGCTTAGTTTAGGGTGTATGGTTTAGGGGTATATGTTTTGAATTTAGGGATACTGGTTGAAATTTACAATTTAGGGTTTATAGATTAAAGCCTAAACCCTCGCCATCTTAAAAATTAAACCTTAACATCTAAACCCTAAATTCTAACTATTATCCCTAAATTCTAAATCCCTACACTTAAACTCATAAACCCTACACCCTAAACTAAGCCCCTAAACCTTAAAACTAAGGTACTTATGGAAACTTTTAGTTTTTACCGTTAGTGTATAGGATAATAATCCATAAATTAAACCGTAAAACTAAACCCTAAAATTAGAAGGTGTATCAAAGTATTCTCTATAAGAAACCTACACTATAATCTTTAACTCCATGCAGTCCAAAGGATGGTGAAATAATTTGTCTTAAATGTATCCTATTGATGTTGACAACTATATATTGGATCAATTTGGTATGATTTTTTATTTGTGGTCCACGAATTCATGAGTAACCAAACCATTAATCTGCATTCTTGGAAAGATAATCCGCGTAGGTAATTTCCAGGTATCTTCCTTTTTCTCTGTCGAACAATTAATCAAAAAGTGGAATATGGTCATTCATTTCAATATAATTGCAAAACGAAAACGACATGCATGGAAATGAGGTTGCAGTTGCAGAGAATAGTGTTATCCTATCCAGAATCCATTTCCTGTGGAGAAATTCATTGAAATCTGCTGCAATCTATATGAAATTCTCAGCATTTATCCAAATCTTGAGGAGCTCCGGTTTCCTCCAACCTACCAACAGATAACCCGCACAAAATATTAAAATAATGAGCAATGCGTTAGGAATTTGTATGCCAAAAAAATAAAGGAAGCGAGATCAACATGAACAGACATGCGCAAAAGAGAAACAAATAATTTACTATCAACGTACAAATCATGAAAAGTACGAACAAGAATGGACCAAGGGGTGCTGGAGGGGGCAGTCGCACCTCCTGGAAATTTCAAACTCTTGTATAGTTTATGTATTTTTCATTGATGATTTAAGTTTGCACCTTTTAAAATTTTATAATTTCGCACCCCTGAATTTCTAATATAATTCCCTAACAGTTCGCACCCCTTACATAAAATCATGCATATGTCTCTCGATGTATCCCAAAACACTCTTACCAAAGTCCCTACAATACTCATCTCCAACATAGCTAGTTATTGTTGCAGAGATCTTAAAAGAGATTATATAATATCCAACATAACTTGGTTCCATAAGAGTTCTTATCAAATATAAAATTTAACTTAATTACTTATTAGAAATTGGGTAATATTTAAAGCAAATAATACAAAGCTCTGTCTGATTATATATATAATATAATACAATTTGGAGGATTGTGCTGGATAACAGAGAACTTTGTCTGATTGCCCTTTCCTTTTCCAGATGAAGTAGCTCCAATAATTTAACCACTGGGTTTTGCTTAGTTGGCATTATCATGATTCTCAGTTTCTTGTCTACTTCTGCAAATTTTCATTCCATTTCTGCAAGCTTTTGGAAGTTTATATTTGCAGACAGTATCTGTTTAGGAAATTTCCAGTTCTGCAATGCCATGCCCATTTATGTAAAGATCAACATTATTGGCCTGAGCCTTTAGATTAAAAAAATATTGGTGATGAGTTGATGTTGTGAACAAACCATGTTGCCTGTTGGACCATTTGAAATATGAGAAATGCTTAATGATCGATTGACACCTAAAAGAGATGGTATAAAGGAACCCTCCGAGTGATTTCGGAAAATGTTGTTATCTACATGAGAATCAGGTTCGAGTAACTTATCTCTAAGGTGTGTCTTATTAAAGAGATAAAAAAAATAGGGTAAACTACTTCATTGACCACCATATTATTGGAAAAATTGCGATTTGACCACATTACTTTTTTTCGAAGTAATTAAACCACTAAACTATTTAAATGGTATCAATGTGACCACCAGCCGTTAAAAATAACAGAAAAGTTGACGGGGCTATTAAATAAAATTGATATAATTACACATTCGGTCTCTTATATTTAAAAAATCTATCAATTTAGTCCAAATTTTAATCTAATAAAATAAATTAATTATGTCACCACCTTATTGGAGAATTTTAATTATTTTTATTTAATTTAATTATGTCATCACCTGATTGAAGAATGAAAAATAAAAGTAATGAAAAAACCTCCAAGAAAAATTGAACCCACAACATCACTCTAAAGAAAAATGGACAAGTGTGCTTACCATTAAGCTAAGCACATTTTTGTGATATAAGTTACAACATTTAATATATGTTTTAAATACTTGTTAATGTTCGAAAAAATGAAAACAAGAAAAATGGGCTTTGGTGGATTTGAACCAATGCCCTTGGAGTAAAAGTAAAACATGTTTACCACTAAGCCAAGCATATTTTTAAAATATAGTGTACAACATTTAATATATGTCTTAAATAATTGTTAATGCTCGGAAAAATAAAATAAAAGAAAACGTGGTTTTAGGAAAATCAAACATAAAATATTTAAACCAATATAATTTTGATTTATTTAATTAAATTTTATTTTATTTAATTGAGTTAAATATTTTAGGTTAGATTTAACTTAATATTTAAACCACATTTTATTTCCTTTTATTTTTCTGGAAAAATATATGTCTTAAATAAATTAAAATTATATTGGGTTAAATATTTAACCTAATTAAATAAATAAAAATTATATTGGGTTAAATATTTAACCCAATTAAATAAATCAAAATTATATTGTGTTAAATATTTTATGTTCGATTTTCCTAAAACCACATTTTCTTTTCTTTTCTTTTTTCGAGCATTAACAATTATTTAAAAAATATATTAAATATTGTACACTATATTTTAAAAATATGTTTGGCCTATCGGTAAGCATGCTCTACTTTTACACCAAGGGCACTGGTTTAAATCCACCCAAGTCCATTTTTCTTGTTTTTATTTTCCGTGCATTAACAAGTATTTAAAACATATATTAAATGTTGTAAATTATATCACAAAAATGTCTTTGGCTAGTGACAAGCACGCTTTACCATTTCCTTAAAGAGTGAGGTTGCGGGTTCAACTCTTGTTGCAGGTTTTTTCATTTTTCCTTCTCTCACCTTATTGGAGAGGGAAATTAATTAATCATATTAAATAAAAATAATTAAAATCCTCAAATAAGGTGGCGACACATGTCACCACCTAATTAAATAATTAATTTATTTTATTAGATTAAAATTAGGATTAAATTGATAGGTTTTTTAAATATAGGGGACCAAATGTGTAATTATACCAATTTTATTTAACAGCACCGTCAACTTTTCTGTTATTTTTAACGGCTGGTGATCACATTAATATCATTTAAATAGTTTGATGGTTTAATTGCTTAGAAAAAAAGTAATATGGTGAAATCATAACTTTTCTAATAGTATAGTGATCGATGAAGTAGTTTACTCAAAAAAATAAACATATACAAGTCTAAATAAATTTAAGAGCATTTAGTAAAAGTATAATTTTATATGGAAGGAGAGAAATCGAAGGATATTTCAAAACAAATATATGCTGGAGTAAAAGTGGTTCAGTGTATCAAGGAGACAGTATGATTGTAAGGAAGCCTGATGATTTTTTTGATTTAAGGCCTGATGTTATTATTGACGTAATATTGTAAGGAGATTCGCACAATGGTGTTAAGTGTTTTTAAGCAGAGACGAGCACAAAAATTTTATCTGGATAAATTTCGGAGATGGCTCAGAGCGTCTCTGGAACGTTTCAATGTTTACCCTTTTTTCTTTACGTGTTCTCTGTTTTTATTGAAGTTAAAAGGTTAAAAAAAAGATGACGGCAAGAAAAAGTTAATGTTTGTGAGAAAAAACCTAATTACAACACTTATTACTCTAATTAAAAACGAGCCTATTTTCATTAACTTAATTTCAATTTACTTTATTTATTATATACTTGGGCCTGCATCCCAATTTATTTTATTTACTATATAACTGGGCATGTATGAGACTATCTTTAAAGAAAAAAAATATTAAATCTCATTTTCTCATTGGGTAAAATTCTGTTTTTTTTTATTTATTTTGGAAATGAAGGCCATGATAAAAAAAAATATGTACACATTAAAATTAAAAATATCTTTTATTCGACTAATATATTTTATTTAAACAATATTTAATTAAAATAGAAGATATAAGTAACTTAGATTAACATTTTATTTATGTATTGTAGTCTATTATTTCAAGAATTAACATTTAATTTAAGAGTTATATTTTAATATACAAATTGTGTAAAAAATACACAATTTTATTTTAATTATAAAATTTAAAATTTTAAAATATAAATTTCTAACTCAAACCTTAAATTTAAAGTCTACATTCTAAACATAAACTATAACCATAAACACAAAAAATGTGTTTCGCCTACAAAAGGCGCGCGCCTATGCCTTATGCCTCGGGTGCGTCTTGAGCCTTTTAAAACTAAGGTATGGACTTTAATGAATATTTATGAATTTTTTTACATCTATTAAAAATTTTAAAATTTATTTTATACGCCGTACGCTTGTCATTCTCGTACCCTGTAATTTTGAAAATTATCATTTTTCATTCTCGTCTCGTTCCCATTCCTGTCCCCGTATCGGTGCAACATAGATTAGGAGATTGTTGTTCCAAGTCTAGTACAAGGACTTTCATATGGTAGTTTGGATGGCAGTTGCAGGCTTCAGTTCACAGTGGGCATTAATGCTGTCACATTGGATCATGAACACTGTAAATCTCTCTTTCTCTATCTCTTCTTCACTCTCTCATTCAATTGCCAAGGATTAGGAGATTATATTGAGAGGGAAGGTTACAAAGCAATAGATTCTTCCCATGAATGTTCGCAAAGTGGCACATTAAGAGTTAATCGGTTAAACAAAGATGGAAAGCATTAAACCATATTGACATGGACAAAATCAATATGAAACTTGAGAAATATAAATAGATATAAAATAAGAGTTTGATGTTGTCAACAATCTCTAGAGTAAATGGTTAAAACTCTCAGTTAACACCTTCTCATTTTCTTAGATTATGAGTTCAAGATCTAGTATGAGCAAAATTTCTCTTTTCCTTCCCCTAAGTAAAAATTGTTCAAAAAAAATGTCTGATGTCTAATTGTTAAGTGATCAATTTAAAATTTAAAAATTGAGATGTTATAATTTAATTTGCCCAATTTTAAACTGACAAGAGTCTAAGAAATACTTAAATCGAAAAAAAGAGACTTGCATAATTTTCTTGTTTCAAAACAAATAAAGTCCTAATAAGTATCGAAGTTTAATTTAAATAATTGGACCCAAAAAGATAAGACACTAAACAAGCTTAATTTTCTTAGTTTAGACCTAAAAAGTAATATAACTCTAAGGTGATGTTTAGTTGGCTTGTAACTAGCGTGATGTATTATTTAACGCATTTGTATTACGAAAAAATACAAATAATCACGTATTTGGTAGAAGTGATATTTAATACATCGTATTATTTAATTAGCAAGTTGAGTGATATTTATCACTAACACACAAGTACGCCTCGTTTGATACAACAGATGTAAAAGAGGTGTGTTGTATTAAATAACATTTGTATTAGAAAGATGGTTGTTGTAACCCCCTCAACCTGGCCTAGCCACCAGACCGAATCGAACGGGTTACACGCGGAAAACCGAAGCGAAACCTGTTAAGGCCTCACTCCGATTAGCAACCCTATTTTTTTCTTTTTAAATTAATCTTGTCTAAATGTCATTTTTAACCTATGTGACGTGACATGCAACGGAAAAATAAACACGAACATGAACCAAGCAAGACGGACATTAGAGGTAACATTTTTATGAATTTTTTACAGACCGTATCGATACACCTAAGACCCGTATCGATACGCCTTCAACGGTCAAACTCCCCAAAGTCAACATTCAAGAGGCCGTATCGATACCCTTCAAGGCTGGTATCGATACGCCCTTAATGGTCAAACTCCCAAAGTCAACTTCAAGGACCGTACCAATACCCCAATTTCTCGCCAAAATCTCAGACTTCCAGAGACCCAAACCGATATCGGCATGCCCCCGCGTATAGATACGATAGGCTTAAAACAGGGGACCGTATCGATACTGCCCTTGAGCTTATCGATACGCCCTGCCCAGAAAGACTGATTTCTGTAGTTTTAAGCATAAGGGGAAACAACACAACTCTCTAAACAAGCATCCAATTAACTTCTAAACATCCATACAATTTAAGGCAACCATTCTACGATCACCAGAGCCTTTTCCTCACCTTCCTTTGTTTCCCAGATCACTAACGATCTGCATTGTTGGAAAGGAGCGCGTAAGCATAAAAGCTTAGTGAGTGGTGCTCAAACCCCAACAACAACAATACATTTTTTAAACCATTTGATCACATTTTAAAAACAAAACCAATGGACTTGGGATCTCACATCAAGTATGAATAAACAACATGAACACATGCTTGACATCTTACATCAAGCATGGCATATAGTACCATAATCTACTATAATGCACAACAATCTCATCACATAGAAATATTCCACGTATCATCATCAACATGATAACTCGACATTTTCAACACATTAAAGCATATTGACAACTAAGGTAACTTTACTCGGATACGCGAATTGAATTCGATGGCATCTTACCTCACCGAATCTATAGAACAACAAGACATATGATGGCATCTTACATCACCGTAGTCAATATATGTATACATTTTTCGGTGGCATCTTACTTCACCGTACTCCTCTCTAATGACATCTTACATCACTAGGGCCACACGCGAATTTTACTAGTGCACTCTAATCCTATGGTCGACCAATTATACCTGGTAAGACCCTCATATTTGCCAATACACAACATCATGTAATCCAACATAAATTACCACATCCATTAACCTACTACACACATTTATCTCATCTCATATCACAATACATAGCAAGATTGAAGCATAGAAATTCGGAAAAAGTAAAACGTAAACATTTAATACTTACTCTCGAGCTTAGGTTGGCCTTTCAAGCTCAACCTAAACTCTCAAAACATTTCCACTCACTGGTAACACGTCACACTAGTCGAACTCCCTCTTAAGCTCTCGTAACTTCCGGTAACATGTCCAAAATCCCCAAACTCGATTCTGCTGATTCAAACCAGACCAAAGGAGAAGATTAACACACTTTCCAATCACAAAATCCATTGTTATCAATATAGCAAATATCCCACAACATCTATTTCCCGATTCAAACCCGAAAGTAGACAAAACCCATCTTCAAACGAAAACCCAGCTATTACTAGATCATCTCATCATCCAAAACATACCCAAAAGCTTCAAAATCATCAACTTACATCCATAAACCCCTTAGAAACCACTTCCGACCATAAACAACCCAAAACCCATATTTCTTTAACTCAAATTTTACCCATTTATTCCATTTCGGGATTTCTTGATAAACCCATCATCTTAACATTATTTTATACTCAAAATATGGTTTAAAACTCACCCAAATCATTGTTTTAACAAAATGTGCTTAAACCCTTCAAAAACTCATTTTACCCAAAATGAGAGAACTTGAGAAACCATCAAGCTTTTGGAAAGAAAATGTTACAAGCAAGATTGAAATGAGGAGGAAACTGAAAACCAAGTTATATACCTCTTTGAATCCTTCAAAATGGTGAAGATTGGTGAAGATGAATGGTGGCTAGACTTAGGAAGTTTTTAACGTGAAAAGGGAAAAGGGAAGGGAAGAAGAAAGTGGATATCCTCTTCTTTTTTTGAAATATATTTTTTATTCCTATTTTATCTTAAAAATTCCTTTTTAACAAAACCCATTATTGCCTTATTATATTAGTATTTATTCCTTTAAAACTCAATTTAATTTAAAACTCTTTTTCGAAACCATTATCATTTAAAGTCAATCCGAACCCCAAAACTCAATTTACAAACCTTTCCCGGTCTGAACTCCCAGACCCTAAACCCAGGGTGTTATAACTCTCTCCCACTTAAGGAATTTCGTCCTCGAAATTTACCTGATGGAAAGAGGTACGGAAATTGCTCTTCCATGTCCGCTTTTCTCTCTCAAGTGGCTTCTTCCACACCCCAATGTCTTCACAAAACCTTGAATAACTCAATGGTCCTCTCACGCAGGACTTTACTATCCGTAGCGAGAATCTGATCTGGTTCTTCATCATATGACAAATCCGGATTCAACTCAATCTCTTCCACTGGCATCACATGAGACGGATCTGATCTATACTTTTAGAGCATCGAAACATGGAACACATCATGAATCTTCTCAAGCTCGGATGGGAATCTCAACTTATATGCAACAGGATCAATCCTCTCAACTACCTCGTAAGGACCAATGAATCGCGGACTTAATTTCCCCTTTTTACCAAACCTCATCACCTTCTTCCACGGGTAAACCTTCAAAAACACTTTATCACTGATGGCATACTCAACCTCTTTTCTCTTCAAATCTGCATACGATTTCTGTTTGTCTGAAGCTGCCTTCAAGCGATCATAAATCAATTTTACCTTCTCGGTAGTGCCCTTAAGCAAGTCTGGCATAGGTACAAGCTTTTGTCCGGCTTCGGCCCAACAAACAAGTGTTATACACTTCCTACCATATAGAGCTTCATATGGTGCCATCTGAATACTAGCTTGATAAATGTTATTGTACGCAAACTCTACTAGCGGTAGATGTTTTCCCATAAACCCTGAAAGTCGATGATGCAACACCTCAACATGTCCTCTAACACATGAATAACTCTCTCTGACTGACCATCTGATTGTGGGTGACACGAAGTACTGAAGTTCAACCAAGTCCCCAAGGCACGATGCAAACACTCCCAAAATCTGATTGTAAATCTTGGATCTCTGTCTGACACAATAGACTTTGGTACACTATGCAGCCTCACAATCTCACTGATATACAACTCGGCCAGCCTGTCTAAGGTGTAAGTAGTATGAATAAGTATGAAATGGACATACTTAGTGAATCTATCAACTATCACCCATACTGAATTCTTCTTCGAAGGAGTCAACGGCAAACCTAACACAAAATCCATAGTAATCCATTCCCACTTCCATTCCAGAACCTTCAACGACTGTAACAAACCTAAAGGAAACTGATGCTCGGCCTTAACTCACTGACAAACCATACACTTACTCACAAACTCGGCCACATCTTTCTTTAGCCCAATCTAGAAGTACTCATCTTTCAACCCGCGGTACATCTTCTTACTACCCAGATGCATAGAAAAAGGACTGTTATGTGCTTCATTCAAAGTAGTACGTCTCAACTCGGCATCTTCTGGAAAAACTACTCTATTCTTAAAACATAAGATTCCATTCTCACTAAAGCAAAAATATGTGGGTTTACCCTCGGCTATATCTTGCACGTGAGGTGCCAAAGATATGTCTTGCAACTGTTTCTCTCAAATCAACTGAACTAACGAAGGTTTAACCTGTAGCTCGGCTATCAAATCGCCATCCTGTGACACACTCAATTTCGCAAACATAGCTCGCAACTCAACTGCCACCTTCCTACTCAAAGCATCAGCCACCACATTTGCTTTACCTGGGTGGTACTCTATTGTGAGGTCATAGTCTTTAAGAAGCTCTAACCACCTACGATGTCTAAGATTCAACTCTTTCTAAGTCATCAAATATTTCAAACTCTTGTGGTCGGTGTAGACTGTGCATTTCTCACCATAAAGGTGGTGTCTTCAAATCTTCAAGGCAAAGACCACAGCCGCTAACTCTATGTCATGGGTGGGGTAATTCTTCTCGTGAACCTTCAACTGTCTCGAAGCATAAGCTACAACTCTTCCTTCTTGCATAAGCACACACTCTAAACCTACATATGATGCATCACTGAAGATTACGAACTCTTTCCCCGGTTTAGGCTGAATCAAAATATGAGCTTCTGTTAATGCTTTCTTCAACTTTTCAAACGCTTGTTGCCTTGCATCTGTCTACTCGTACGGAACATTTTTTCTGTAACAGCTTAGTCATAGGTGCAACAATCTTCGAGAATCCCTCAACAAACCTTTGATAATACCCGACCAAACCTAGAAAACTACAGATTTCAGTCACTAGCTTCGGTTGTTTCCAACTCACTATTGCTTCTATCTTCTTGGGATCTACACTAATCCCATCGACTGAGATCGCATGACCTAGAAAGACTACTTCCCTAATCCAAAACTCACATTTGCTCAACTTGGCATACAACTGATTCTCAAGCAAGGTCTGGAGTACTAATCGCAAATGCTCATCATGTTCTTCCTCAGTCCTAGAGTACACTAGAATGTTATCTATGAACACTACCACAAATCTATCCAAAAACTCGTGAAACACTCTGTGTTCATCATGTCTATAAATGCAGCTGGGGCATTAGTCAAACCGAAAGGCATTACCGAGAACTCGTAGTGCCCATATCATGTACGGAAAGTTGTCTTCGGTATATCCATATCCTTTACCTTCAACTGATAGTAACCCGATCTCAAATCAATCTTCGAAAACTATGAAGCACCTCTCAACTGATCAAGCAAATCATCAATCCCTGGCAAAGGATACTTGTTCTTCACTGTTACCTTGTTCAATTGCCTATAATCTATGCACATCCTCATACTGCCATCATTCTTCTTCACAGACAAGACCGGAGCACTCCAAGGCGAAATACTAGGCCTAATAAAACATCTATCTAACAGTTCTTGAAGTTGTGTCTTCAACTCCTTAGGTGCCATTCTATACGGAGCAATCGATATGGGAGCAGAATCAGAATACGTCTCAATAGCAAACTCCACATCTCTATCTGGAGGCAAACCAAACAATTCTTCTGGAAAAACACACGGAAAGTCACAAATTGTTATGATCTCTCGCGGTCTAACTTTACTGATATTCGAATTCATCACATAGGCTAAGTAAGCTTGACAACCCAAATCCATCATCCTCTAAGCCTCTAAAGTTGAAACAACATTAGACAAAAACTTAACGTTCTCGCCAACTACTACTATCTCGTAGTCATCAAAAAGCCTCAAGGAAACTCTTTTAGTCTCAAAATCTATCCTAACCCTATGCTCCACCAGCCAATCCATTCCCAGAATTACATTGAAACCATAAAAGGGCAACTCCATCATGTCAACGGGAAACACATGACCCTGAATCATCAAAGGACATCTCCTGAACACTTTCCTAACTATAACTGTCTCGCCAAAAGAACTCGTAACATTCATACCAATATCTACAACTCAAAAGGCAAACCTAATGATCTTGCATGCTCACCCAAAATATACGAATGCATCGAGACAGAATCAATCAACGAAAGCAAAGATAAGGACTGTAACACAAAATTACCAGCGATCACATCTGTGTCATTCCCAACCTCACAATGTGCATATACTCTAGCCGGTCCACATCCCTCGGGATGTACCGTGACAACATGGGTCACATTCCTTTTACCATCATTCCTAGGCTGGAAGTTACCCTGACTAAGCCCACGGCCTCTCTAATACTCAACAGCTCTAGTTGGTGCCTGACCATCCCTAGCCGGATGAGGACACTCATGCCTCAAATGCGTCTGAGATCCACAGTTCCAACAAGCACAAAAGGTACCCTAACACTCTCTAGAATGGTTACTCCCACATCTAGCACACTCGGGTGAGCGAGCAACAAAACCTCGACCCTGATGGCCTCGTCCCAAGTTACCACCTCCACGCCTAAAGTTCGGTTGGTGCCTTCTATCCTTGTGCCTCTTGTTACGGTCTCTTTCCCACTCGACAGACCTTTTCTCTGAACTGGATCCACTTGAACGAGCAACTGAACCTAGACTTTGCTCAATGTCTTTGGCCTTAGAGACCAAGACATCGAAATCGGTGTAATCAGAAGCAAGCATGTAGGTCTTCACCTTCGTAACCAACCCGTAACGGAACCGTTCACACCTTTCCCTCTCAGTGGGAACCAACTCTGAAGCATACTGACTCAAGCACACAAATTGTACCTCATAGTCAGATACGGACATATTGCCTTGCACTAAAGCCATGAATTCTCTCATCTTCTCGTCTTGATAGCGAGGACCAAGGTACTTCTTATGGAACACACTACAGAAGAATTCCCAAGTAACCTCGTCTCGGACATACCTGAGATAACTATGGTCAACCAAGCATACGCATCTCCTTGAAGCAACAAAACAATACAACCCAACTTACGAGTGTCCGAGCACTCCATCTGACCCAAGATGCGTGTAGTACTCTCAAGCCATGCCTCCGAACCCTCGGGAGACATACCACAAAACTCGACTCCGCCTAAGCTACGATGTCGCTCAAGGGGCAAACCTTTCCCCGCACCTTGAGGTGGTGCTGCAGCATGAAGACCAACAATAGTCGTCTAAAAAGCTCCGGCTATAGTCTGAAGTATCTGAGTCATGTCCACACCGGCCTGACCATGGCCAACCTGAGGTCCATTATCATCACCTCCAACATTCGCACCCGCATGAGGTATATTACCTCCAACATTCGCCCCATTACCATCGGGAATAAGAGGAGGAAGAGGCGCATCCCCGGGTGCCTGGTCACTCGCTCTAGGCCTTCCCCTCGGTCTCACCATAACAAAGATACAATCTAAAACATCAAACATAACATACAAGAAAACATTGGGTTAGCAAAGGCAGAGATCCGTGTGTTCAACCTCTTTTAATCAAAACCATTTTACCATAATAATACCTAGAAATGAGAATGCTTAACCAACCTTCAAACATCAACAGGAACGCAAAGTCATACTCACAAACACCGTGCAAAACAACCAAACACACACAGAATCAACTTACCTGAGTTACCTTCCCGGGGAACCTCGTAACCTGGCTCTGATACCACCAAATGTAACCCCCTCAATCTGGCCTAGCCACCAGACCGAATCGAACGGGTTACACGAGGAAAACTGAAGCGAAACCCGTTAAAGCCTCACTCCGATTAGCAACCCTAATTTTTTTCTTTTTAAATTAATCTTGTCTAAATGCCATTTTTAACCTATGTGAGGTGACATACAGCGGAAAAGTAAACACGAACATGAACCAAGCAAGACGGACATTGGAGGTAACATTTTTATGAATTTTCTACAGGCCGTATCGATACACCTATGGCCCGAATCGATACGCCTTCAACGGTCAAACTCCCTAAAGTCAACATTCAAGAGGCCGTATCGATACCCTTCAAGGCTGGTATCGATACACCCTTAATGGTTAAAGTCCCAAAGTCAACTTTAAGGACCGTACCGATATGCCTAAAGCCCGTATCGATACCCCAATTTCTCGCCAAAATCTCAGATTTCCAGAGACCCAAACCGGTATCGGTACTCCCCCGCGTATCGATACGATAGGCTTAAAAGAGGGGACCGTATCGATAGTTCCCTTGAGCGTATCGATACGCCCTACCCAGAAAGACTAATTTCTGCAGTTTTAAGCATAAGAGGAAACAACACAACTCACTAAACAAGCATCCACTTAACTTCTAAACATCCATACAACTTAAGGCAACCATTATAAGGGCAAAATACCCTAAAAACACGTCTCGTTCAAACATATACACAAACATGAATCTCAAACTTAAAAGCCCAAAAGAACACTTTAACTCAAAGCACTAACAAGCCAAAACACAAGGCATTTAATCAAAAGCCAAAACAAGTCTAAACATAGCATGGTTTCAACATTTAAAACATGTTGCAACATGATCAAACACATGGGAATTCACATCAACCTCCCTAATCACAAGTGCAAGTATTCCCATTGCTAATATATTATTACAACATAAAACCATACTTGAGCTTAAGCTACGATCACTAGAGCCTTTTCCCCGCCTTTCTTTGCTTCCCAGATCACTAACGATCTGCATTATTGGAAAGTAGCGCGTAAGCATAAGAGCTTAGTGAGTGGTGGTCAAACCACAACAACAACAATGCAGTTTTTAAACCATTTGATCACATTTTGAAAACAAAACCAATGGACTTGGGATCTCACATCAAGTATGAATAAACAACATGAACACATGCTTGGCATCTTACATCAAGCATGACATATAGTACCATAATCAACTATAATGCACAACAATCTCATCACATAGAAATATTCCACGTATCATCATCAACATGATAACTCGACATTTTCAACACATTAAAGCATATTGGCAACTAAGGTAACTTTACTCAGATACGCGGATTGGATTCGATGGCATCTTACCTCACCGAATCTATAAAACAACAAGACATGCGATGACATCTTACATCACCGTAGTCAATATATGTATACATTTTCCGGTGGCATCTTACTTCACCGTGCTCCTCCCTAATGGCATCTTACATCACTAGGGCCACGCGCGAATTTTACTAGTGCACTCTAATCATATAGTCGACCAATTATACCCGGTAAGACCCTTATATTTTCCAATACACAACATCATGTAATCCAACATAAATTACCATCCATTAACCAACTACACACATTCATCTCATCTCATATCACAATACATAGCAAGATTGAAGCATAGGAATCTAGAAAAAGTAAAACGTAAACATTTAATACTTACTCTCGAGCTTAGGTTGGCCTTTCAAGCTCAACCTAAACTCTCAACATTTCCACTCACCATAACACAGCACACTAGTTGAACTCCCTCTTAAGCTCCCTTAACTTCCGGTAACACGTCCAAAATCCCCAAACTCAATTCGGCTGATTAAAACCAGACCAAAGGAGAAGATTAACAAACTTTCCAATCAGAAAATCCACTGTTATCAATATAGTAAATATCCTGTAACACCCAGGTTTGGGGGTCGGGTGAATTAAGATAATAAAACAATATTTTGGGCCTCGTGTTTGCAAAACAAATAAATTATGTTGGACTTATTTTAAATCAAGCCCAAATAGCCATGGATATCCCTATTTTGCAAATGCCTTATTTCATCAAGGGTAAAATGGTCTTTTGCCTTTTAAATTAAACAAAACATTAAAAATAGCTTTTTGGCTCATCTTCTTCCCCACCCATTTTCTAAATTTCTCAACAAATTCCCTCCCCTCCTCAAGGTCACTATTCCATCACCCTTCTTCCTCATCCTTGAAGGTTTTTGAAAGGTAAACATATTTTTGAGTTGTCCTCGTTATTCTATACATATATATACCTTTAGTTTTCATTAAAACCCATGATTTTTCATTTTGAAGTTTTGAAGGTTTGGATTAAAAATGTGAACTTTGTTAGCTTTAACTCAAGTTTTTGATTTTTTGATGTTAGATAAGTTGGTTGCTATCTAAAAGGTCCAACATACTTGATTTTTACAAGGTTTTATGATGATTCACGAATTTGGGTTTTGTTGGGGGTTTTGGAAGGGTTTAAGGTTGGTTTTGGGGCTGTTTTGGGTGAGAACTTGTTGACTGATGGTTGGTTGATAGTTAGGGGTTGTTTTGGAAGCTTTTAGGTGTGTTAAAAGCGTTGGAATCGATGGGTTTTGGCTGTGCTATAGGGCTGCTCGAATATGAGAGTTTTGTGGGTATTCTTGGCTTGATTTGATTCTTAATTGGTGTTATGAGTTACAACAGTGGTTTGTGGTTGTTTTGGTGTTTAATAGAGTGTGATTTTTTAGAGACAAGGAATTGTGTTGGTGAAGCCTCAGAATCGAATCTGGAACTGTTGGGAGCTTGATCGGCTAGAGTTGTTGAGCTTGGAATAGTCGTTGAGTGGTTACTGATTTCAACTTGGTTTAAGTTGGTTTTCAAACGTTGGATCAAGCATGTGGACCTAGGTTGGGCTTGGTAAACCCACCTAAAGTTGGGATTAGAGTGGTAGCCTAATCTCAAGCTTAGTTTAGGAGACCTTTGGTTGAACTTCTAAATGCTTGTTATGCCTTTAGTTTTATATTAATTTTGATTAATGTGGTTATGTATATTGTGATATACATGTGTGCTAAGGCATGATATTTGATGCATTGTTATATGCATGTGGTTATGGAATGTTGTTTGTGCATGATGGTAAATCATGGTGAGTACGTGCTAAGCGCGGAAATTGGTAAGAAAGTCGTGAGGTTGATTAATGAAATGTGTTAGTATTTGAACTTGTATGCTTGGGTACAATGATCGATCATTAGGATGTTTAGTGTGCACACGAGAGTCAAATGCGCGCGTGGTCTTGGTGATGGTAGTCATCAAGATGGAGTACGAGTACACCCGGAAATCTTCTTTTATGTGTTAGTCGGTGATGAGTGGAATCCCATCGATGGAGCGTGAGGATGAGTGTAATCCCCTCTGCGTGAAACGATGATGAGTGTAATCCCACCGTAAGGTAATGGTTGTATTGTTGGATGTGAGTTCCAACGGTTATCCGCATATTCGGGTCATAGCTAGGTGCCAATACGGATTGTTGAATGTGTTGCCAATACGTTTGATATATGTGTTTCCATATGTTGTGTTTATGGACTTGTTGAGCATGGCATGATATTGAGATTATGTTCATGCATCATATATATTTGACTCTTGTGACTTCGAAGGTAAGAACATGCATTCTTCCTCGATTGTGATGTTCGTGCTTGGACCCTGGATTGTCGAGGTTTGTTTTATGAGCTTACCCTCACTAAGCTTAGTGCTTACACTCTCTTTTGTTCGACAATGCAGATCCGTAGTTCGTGGGTTGCTTGTGCAAGGAGAGGGCCTCCAAGTGTGCTAGTTGAGCTTTTGATTTTATCAAGTATGGATTTTTAAGTTATGAGATGTAATAGACAAGCAATGGGATTTGAGTGTTTTGGATTTATGTTGTTGTTGGTGTTAGGAGCATGTTAGACTCCTTGATATGTTGATGTTGGTGTGGCTTGTTGATGCCATGTTTTGAATTGTAAACCATGCTTTATTGCTTACCTTGAATGCTTATGTGTTGTTGGCTCTAAGGCATGAAACCTTAAAATGCTATGTGTGCCCCTTTTTGTGGTGAACGCATGATCTTTTAAATGGATGCCCTTATCTTGTATCTTTGTGTGTTCAAGCATGTTTGTAATAGGGTGTATGCCTCTAGAGTTGTGTTTGCATATCGTGTTTTTCTTCTTGAATTCGTTGAAGGAGTTTTGGACCGTTTAGAGATAATTTAAGCTGGTTTTGGGAACTCACAGACTGCAGGTGTTTCGGAACGGGTGTGGTTCTAGGGACACCCGTATCGAAACGTGTTCCGGTACGGTTTGGCTACTGTAAGCCCCTGTTCCGATACGAGTCTCGAAACACTTTGGCCACTGTGAATGCCTGTTTCGGAATGTGTTTCGGAACGCTTAGGCGAAATGGGACCTTGTTCCGAAACGGGGTGGATGTGTTTCGGTACGAGTGTCTGGCTTTTTAAACTAGAGCCCGTGTTTCGAAATGGGCAAAACCTGTTTCGAAAGACAGTCCTGAAAATGGGCTTTTGACATCTCTAAAGGGTCTCAAGTGTTGGGCTTAGGCACGGTTTGATGTTGGTCTTCTCGTGAGTCTTGTTTCCGTTGTCGCTTCACACATAAGTTTAATTAACGCATCTAGACAAGATAATAATAAATGAAAATGTTTTTCTCGGGTCGTTAACCGAAGTGAAGCCTTAACGGGTTTTGCCTCGGTTATTCCCGTGTGACCTGCTCGGACCGGTCAGTCGCCCGGACCGGGATGATGGGGTTACACTTGTTGGTATCAGAGCCTGAGGTTTCCGAGACCTCGGGCAGGTAATTGAGGTAAGTTAAATTCTTGTATTGCAATTGCACGGTGTTTTCTTGCCATATAAGTATGTTTGCTTGATTGATCGTATGTATGTTGTTTGAAGCATGTTGAGTAAAGTCTCATTGCTTCTATTACATCGAAAAAAGGATTTTTAAGTGAGGGAAACATACTTGAGCCACTTGGACCCTTGCCCTTGCTAACCCTATTTTTGTATGTTGTTGTTGTTGTAGTTGTTATCTGTGAGCGGTTATGTCGAGGCCTACAGGTAAACCGTGGTTGGTTCGTCAGGAACCTCGTGTTGCGGCTCTTGTTAATGAGCTGGTGGCTGGAGTGGAGGCTCATGTGAAAGAGCCTGCTGTTGGAGTCGGAGCTCCTCCACCACCACCACCTCCTCCGTCTGGTGAGGGAGGCGAGGCTGGAGCTGAGGGAGCGGGACCTCAGGTTGGCTAGGGTGGCCAAGGTCCTGTAGGGATAGATATGGCTCCGCTAGTTCAAGCTATAGTGGGAGCGTTTCAGGCTGCAGTTGCCAGAGCTCAGGCTGCTACACAGCCGAGAGGAGATGATGCTAACTTACCCTCGGAGCAGATGAGTTCATGGGATCTACACCTGAGAGATCAGAGTTGTGGCTAGAGAAGACAGTCCGTATTCTGGCTCAGATGGGATGTGTTGGTGCTCGTAAGTTGGGCTGTGTAGTTTCGTTGCTTCAGGGTGATGCCTACACCTGGTGGGTCACCATTACTACCGGTGTGTCTGAGGCCGAGATCAGTTGGAACTTCTTTGAGACTGCTTTCAGAAAGAGGTATTTGGGCCTGAAATATCTAGATGAGAAGAAGCGGGAGTTCATGGCTCTTGTTCAGGGAGACACCTCAGTGACAGATTATGAGATCCGCTTTGTCCAACTGAGTCAGTATGCTCCGAAGTTGGTTCCTACTTAGAGGGACCGTTGTGATCGGTTCAGATATTGGCTTCATGAGAAAGTTAAGAGGTACACCTTAGCTTCAGATTATTCTGATTTTTATGTCTTGGTCGCTAGTGCCAAGGACATCGAGCATAGCTTGGGGCTGACCAAGCGTTCGGGAGGATCTAGTTCTGGGAAGAGGCACAACAACTTTGATCGTGGTGATGCCAAGAGGCATCGGGGCAGTGGACATCAGTTTGATCATAGGCGTGGTGGTGGCCACCATGGTAGAGGCCATCAGGGCCATAGAGCTGGAGGGCGTTTTCCCGAGTGTGCCCGTTGTGGGAGACATCATTCAGGAGAGTGTTGGGGAACTTCCATACTTGCTGGAACTGTGGATCGAGACACCACTTCAGGAGAGAGTGTCCGCATCAGGCGGCACAGGCACCGAATCTGGCACAGGCTCCTACGAGAGCGACCAACTATCAGAGAGGCCGTGGGCGCTGTCGTGGTTACTTCCAGCCGAGGGCTGATGCACCTAGGATAAAGGCACCGAGGAATCTTGCTCATGTTGTGGCGGTTCAGCCAGAGGCTGGTGGACCAGCTAGAGTCTACGCACAGAGAGAGGCAGGGAATGAAACAGATGTGATAGCATGTAATTTTGAGTTATAGTCCATGTCTTTGCTTTCCTTAGTTGATTCGGTTTCCACGCATTCTTACATTTTGAGTGAGCATGCAACAAAGTTAGACATACCTATTGAGATTTTAGACATAGAGATGTATGTGACTAGTTCCTTCGGTGAGACAGTTGTAGTTAGACGGATGTATAGGAGGTGTCCGCTGAAGATTCAGGGTCATGTGTTTCCTGTTGATATGATGGAGCTTCCGTTCTACGATTTTGATATTATTTTGGGTATGGATTGGTTGGTTGAGAACAGAGTTAGTGTAGATTTTGAGACAAATAGAATTTCGTTGAAGCTTTCCGATGACTACGAGGTAGTGGTAGTAGGCAAGAACGTTAAGTTCTTGTCGAATGTTGTGTCAGCTTTAGAGGCTCATAGGTTGATGGACTCCGATTGTGGGGCTTATTTAGCGTATGTGATGAATCCTAATATGAGCGAGGTTAGACCGAAAGACATCATGACAATTTGTGATTATCCGGATGTGTTTCCAGAAGAGTTACCAGGTTTGCCTCCTGACAGAGATGTAGAGTTTGTGATTGAGACTGTTTCAGGGTCTACTCCAGTTTCTATTGCTCTGTACCGTATGGCTCCGAAAGATTTGAAGGAATTGAAAAGTCAGCTTCAGGAGTTGTTAGACCGAGGTTTTATTAGGCCTAGTAGTTCGCCTTGGGGTGCTCCCGTGTTGTTTGTGAAGAAGAAGGATGGCAGTATGAGAATGTGTATCGACTACAGGCAGTTGAACCAGTTGACAGTAAAGAACAAGTATCCGTGGCCACGTATAGATGATTTGTTTGATCAGTTGAGGGGTGCCTCAGTGTTTTCAAAGATAGATCTGAGATCAGGGCACTATCAGTTAAAGGTAAAAGAGTGTGATGTTCTGAAGACAGCTTTTAGGACTAGATACGGTCATTATGAGTTCCTTGTGATGCCGTTCGGGCTCACGAATGCACCAGCAGCTTTCATGGACATGATGAACAGAGTTTTCCGAGACTATCTAGACCGATTTGTAGTTGTTTTCATAGAAAACATCCTTGTGTACTCGAGATCAGAAGAAGAGCATGATGAGCACTTGAGACTTGTTTTGCAGAGATTGATGAGCAACCATTTGTATGCTAAATTGAGTAAATGTGAGTTCTGGATTAGAGAGATTGTGTTTCTTGGCCATGTTGTATCAGCTGAAGGTATTCGTGTTGATCCGATAAAGATTGAAGCTATTTTTGAGTGGAAACAACCTAAGTCAGTGACTGAGATTAAGAGTTTCCTAGGACTAGCTGGTTACTATAGGAGGTTCGTTGATGGTTTCTCTAGAGTATCTATTCCGTTGACTAAATTGTTGCAAAAAGGAGTGAAGTTCGAGTGGTCAGATGCGAGACAGAGTGCTTTTGAGAAATTAAAAGAGGCTTTGACGAATGCTCCAGTGCTAGTACAACCAGTTTCAGGGAAAGAGTTCGTGATCTATAGTGATGCTTCCTACGTAGGTTTAGGTTGTGTTCTGATGCAAGAAAAGAGAGTTGTTGCTTATGCATCGAGACAGTTGAAGGTGCACGAGAAGAACTACCCTACGCACGACATTGAGTTAGCCGCAGTTGTGTTTGCGTTGAAGATTTGGCGTCACTACTTGTATGGTGAGAAGTGCACGGTTTACACCGATCATAAAAGCTTGAAGTATTTGATGACTCAGAGAGAGTTGGACTTGAGACAGAGAAGATGGCTTGAACTGTTGAAAGACTATGATTTGACGAGCGAGTACCATCTGGGTAAGGCAAATGTAGTGGCCGATGCGTTGAGCAGAAAAGTTGCAGTTGAGTTGCGAGCTATGTTTGCTAGGCTGAGTGTATTAGGAGATGGTGGTTTGACTACAGAGTTGCAAGTGAAGCCTTTGTTGATTCAGATGATTAGAGAGAAACAATTGCAAGACGTGTCACTGGTTCCGCATGTTCAGGACATTGCAGAAGGTAGACCGACAGAGTACAGTTTCAGTGATGGGAATGTGTTGTGTTTTAGAGACAGAGTTGTAGTACCTGAAGATGTTGAGTTGAGATGTATGATTCTGAGCGAAGCACATTCAAGTCCTTTTTCTATACATTCGGGCAGTACTAAGATGTACCGAGATTTGAAGAGTGATTATTTCTGGGTTGGTTTGAAGAAGGACGTAGCCAAGTATGTGAGCCGTTGCATGGTTTGTCAGAGAGTAAAGGCAGAACATCAGGTTCCTTCAGGTTTGTTACAGCCTTTGAAGATTCCGGAATAGAAATGGGAAAGAATCACTATAGACTTTGTGTCAGGGTTGCCGTTGTCTCCTTCGAAGAAAAATTCTGTTTGGGTGATAGTTGATAGATTCACTAAGTGTGCTCATTTCTTAGCAGTGAACACCACATATTCTTTAGACAAGTTGGCAAATTTGTACATTCGCGAGATTGTGAGACTTCATGGAGTTCTGAAGTCGATTGTATCAGATAGAGATCCGAGATTCACAGCGAGGTTCTGGAGTTGTTTGTATAGTGCCTTAGGTAGTCGTTTGCATTTCAGTACTTCGTATCATCCGCAGTCAGATGGTCAGTCAGTGCGAGTGATACATGTATTAGAGGATATGCTCCGTTGTTGTGTGATTGACTTCCAGGGTTCTTGGGAGAAGCATTTGCCCTTAGTCGAGTTTGCTTACAACAACAGTTACCAGGCTAGTATACAAATGGCTCCTTATGTGGCATTGTATGGTAGACGATGTAGGACTCCGATCTGTTGGGCTGAAACGGGTCAGAAGTTGTTACCTATCCCAGATTTGCTTAAGGGGACTACTGATGAAGTGAAGTTGATTTGTGACCGTTTGAAAGCAGCTTCCGATCGTCAAAAATATTATGCTGATTTGAAGACAAAAGAGATTGAGTTTTCAGTGGGTGAGAAAGTGTTTCTGAAAGTGTCTCTGTGGAAGAAGGTAATGCGATTTGGCCGGAAAGGCAAGTTGAGTCCGAGGTTTATTGGTCCGTATGAGATAGTTGAGCGAATTGGGCCAGTAGCTTACCGTTTGAGATTGGCTTCAGAGTTAGAGAAGATCCACGATGTTTTCAATGTGTCGATGCTTAGGAGATATAGATCAGATCCATCTCATGTGATGCACGTTGAGGAAATAGAACTGAATCCGGATTTGTCTTACAATGAAGAACCGGTTGAGATACTTGCTTCGGATAGCAAGGTGTTGCGTGGCAAGACCATAGAGTTGGTCAATGTGTTGTGGAGACATAGATGTGTGGAAGAGGCCACGTGGGAGAGGAAAGCTGATATGCTTGAGCAGTTTCCGTATCTGTTTCCGTCAGGTAATTTCAGGGACGAAATTCCTTAAGTGGGGGAGAGTTGTAACACCCAGGTTTGGGGGTCGGGTGAATTAAAATAATAAAACAATATTTTGGGCCTCATGTTTTCAAAACAAATAAATTATGTTAAACTTATTTTAAATTAAGCCCAAATAGCCATAGATATCTCTCTTTTGCAAATGCCTTATTTCATTAAGGGTAAAATGGTCTTTTGCCTTTTAAATTAAACAAAACATTAAAAATAGCTTTTTGGCTCATCTTCTTCCTCACCCATTTTCTAAATTCCACGACAAACTCCATCCCCTCCTCAAGGTCACTATTCCACCACCCTTCTTCCTCATCCTTGAAGGTTTTTGAAAGGTAAACGTATTTTTGAGTTGTCCTCGTTATTCTCTACATATATATAACTTTAGTTTTCATTAAAACCCATGATTTTTCATTTTGAAGGTTTGGATTAAAAATATGAACTTTGTTAGCTTTAACTCAAGTTTTTGATTTTTTGATGTTAGATAAGTTGGTTGCTATCTAAAAGGTCCAACATACTTGATTTTTACAAGGTTTTATGATGATTCACGAATTTGGGTTTTGTTGGGGTGTTTTGGAAGGGTTTAAGGTTGGTTTGGGGCTGTTTTGGGTGAGAACTTGTTGGCTGATGGTTGGTTGATAGTTAGGGGTTGTTTTGGAAGCTTTTAGGTGTGTTAAAAGCGTTGAAATGGATGGGTTTTGGCTGTGCTATAGGGCTGCTCGAAAATGAGAGTTTTGTGGGTGTTCTTGGCTTGATTTGATGCTTAATTGATGTTATGAGTTACAGCAGTGGTTTGTGGTTGTTTTGGTGTTTAATAGAGTGTGTTTGATTGTTTAGAGACAAGGAATTGTGTTGGTGAAGCCTCGGAATCGAATCCGGAACCGTTTGGAGCTTGATCGGCTAGAGTTGTTGAGCTTGGAATAGTCGGTGAGTGGTTAATGATTTCTACTTGGTTTAAATTGGTTTTCAAACGTTGGGCTTGGTAAACCCACCTAGAGTTGGGATTAGAGTGGTAGCCTAATCTCAAGCTTAGTTTAGGAGACCTTTGGTTGAACTTCTAAATGCTTGTTATGCCTCTTGTTTCATATTAATTGTGATTAATGTGGTTATGTATATTGTGATATACATGTGTGCTGAGGCATGATATTTGATGCATTGTTATATGCATGTGGTTATGGAATGTGGTTTATGCATGATGGTAAATCATGGTGAGTACGTGCTAAGCGCGAAAATTGGTAAGAAAGTCGTGAGGTTGATTAATGAAATGTGTTAGTATTGGCACTAGTATGCTTGGGTACAATGATCGATCATTAGGATGTTTAGTGTGCACACGGGAGTCAAATGCGCGCGTGGTCTTGGTGATGGTAGTCATCAAGATGGAGTACGGGTACGCCCGAAAATCTTCTTTTATGTGTTAGTCGGTGATGGGTGGAATCCCATCGACAGGGCGTGAGGATGAGTGGAATCCCCTCCGCGAGAAACTGTGATGAGTGTAATCCCACCGTAAGGTAATGGTTGTGTTGTTGGATGTGAGTTCCAACGGTTATCCGCATATTCGGGTCATAGCTAGGTGCCAATACGGATTGTGGAACGTGTTGCCAATACGTTTGGTATATGTGTTTACATATGTTGTGTTTATGGACTTGTTGAGCATGGCATGATATTGAGATTATGTTCATGCATCATATATATTTGACTCTTGTGGCTTCGAAGGTAACAACATGCATTCTTCCTCGATTGTGATGTTCGTGCTTGGACCCTACATTGTCGAGGTTTGTTTTATGAGCTTACCCTCACTAAGCTTAGTGCTTACGCTCTCTTTTGTTCGACAATGCAAATCCGTAGTTTGTGGGTTGCTTGTGCAAGGAGAGGGCCTCCAAGTGTGCTAGTTGAGCTTTTGATTTTATCAAGTATGGATTTTTAAGTTATGAGATGTAATAGACAAGCAATGGGATTTGAGTGTTTTGGATTTATGTTGTTGTTGGTGTTAGGAGCATGTTAGACTCCTTGATATGTTGATGTTGGTGTGGCTTGTTGATGCCATGTTTTTAATTGTAAACCATGCTTTATTGCTTACCTTGAATGCTTATGTGTTGTTGGCTCTAAGGCATGAAACCTTAAAATGCTATGTGTGCCCCTTTTTGTGGTGAACGCATGATCTTTTAAATGGATGCCCTTATCTTGTATCTTTGTGTGTTCAAGCATGTTTGTAATAGGGTGTATGCCTCTAGAGTTGTGTTTGCATGTCGTGTTTTGCTTCTTGAAGTCGTTGAGGGCGTTTTGGATCGTTTAGAGATGATTTAAGCTGGTTTTCGGAACTCACAGACTGCAGGTGTTTCGGAACGATTCAGGCTGTTTCGGAACGGGTGTGGTTCTAGGGACACCCATATCGGAACGCGTTCCGGTACGGTTTGGCTACTGTGAGCCTCTGTTCCGATACGAGTCTCGAAACTCTTTGGCCACTGTGAATGCCTGTTCCGGAATGTGTTTCAGAACGCCTATGCGAAATGGGACCCTGTTCCGAAACGGGGTGGATGCGTTTCGGTACGGGTGTCTGGCTTTTTAAACTAGAGCCTGTGTTTTGAAACGGGCAAAACTAGTTTCGAAACACAGGCTTGAAAATGGGCTTTTGACATCTCTAAAGGGTCTCAAGTGTTGGGCTTAGGCCCGGTTTGATGTTGGTCTTCTCGTGAGTCTTGTTTCCATTGTCGCTTCACACATAAGTTTAATTAACGCATCTAGACAAGATAATAATAAATGAAAAAGTTTTTCTCGGGTCGTTAACCGAAGTGAAGCCTTAACGGATTTCGCCTCGGTTATCCTCGTGTGACCTGCTCAGACCGGTCAGCCGCCCGGACCGGGACGAGGGGGTTACATATCCTACAACATCTATTTCCCGATTCAAACCCGGAAGTAGACAAAACCCATCTTCAAACGAAAACCCAGCTATTACTAGATCATCTCATCATCCAAAACATATCCAAAAGCTTCAAAATCATCAACTCACATCCATAAATCCCTTAGAAACCATTTCCAACCATAAACAACCCCAAAAACCAATATTTCCTTAACTCAAATTTTACCCATTTATTCCATTTCAGGATTTCTTGATAAACCCATCATCTTAACACTATTTATACTCAAAATATGGTTTAAAACTCACTCAAATCACTGTTTTAACAAAATTTGCTTAAACCCTTCAAAAATCAATTTTACCCAGAATGAGAGAACTTGAGAAATCATCAAGCTTTTGGAAAGAAAATGTTACAAGCAAGATTGAAATGAAGAGGAGAGTGAAAACCAAGTTATATACCTCTTTGAATTCTTCAAAATGGTGAAGATTGGTGAAGATGGATGGTGGCTAGACTTAGGAAGTTTTTAACGTGAAAAGGGAAAAAGGAAGGGAAGAAGAAAGTGGATATCCTCTTCTTTTTTTGAAATATATTTTTTTATTCTTCTTTTATCTTAAAAACTCCTTTTTAACAAAACCCATTATTGCCTTATTATATTAGTATTTATTCCTTTAAAACCCAATTTAATTTAAAACTCCTTTTTGAAACCATTTTCATTTAAAGTCAACCCGAATCCCAAAACTCAATTTACAAACCTTTCCTGGTCTGAACTCCTAGACCCTAAACCTGAGGCGTTACAGTTGTTATTACAAGGTGTTTGGTTGTAAAATTTGTGATAAAGTTAAAAAGATAAGTGTTATGTATGAATTTACCATTTTACCCTTAAAATTCTAGTTTCATATTTTCCCTTATTTAGAATATTGATTATTATATTATTTTTAGGGTTTGGTATTTGGATGTTAGCTTTATGATTTAGGCTCTAAGGTTTGTGGTTTGGAGTGCAAGGTTTGGGGTTTATATATTTGAGTTTTAGGGCTCAAGATTTAGGGTTTGGAGTTTGGTGTTTGGTGTTTATTGTTTAGGGTTTAAGGTTCATGGTTTATGGTTTAAGATTTGGAGTTGGGGTTTATTATTTATGGTTCAAAGTTCAAAGTTTTGAGTTGAGTTTATTATTTAGGGTTTAGAGTTTATGTTTTAATGTTTAGTGTTTAGGGTTTGAATTTTTGTGTTTAAGGTTCATGGTTTATTGTTTAATGTTTGAAGTTTAGGGTTTATACGTTAGGGTTTATTGTTTATGATTTAAAGCTTGGGATTCAATGTGTAGGGTTTGGAGTTTAATATTTAGGGTTCATGATTTGGATTTTAGTGTTTGAGATTCATGAGGTCATGGTTAGGGTTGTAGTTTAGAGTTTGAGGTTTAAGTTTCATGTGTTATGGTTTGTGGTTTAGAGTTTAAAGTTTGTGGTTTGATGTTTGTGGTTTAGGCTTTGGGTTGTGGTTAAGGCTCATTGTTTAAGGTTTAGGGTTTAAGGGTAGGATCATTATTTAGGGTTTAGGATTAGTATATTTGCAATTATTTAAATACATAAAAAATAGTATAATTGTATAATTGACAAAATTGGCATAAAACTAGCGTGTCAAATAAACACCACCTCCACCCTTGATAATTTTCACATCTATCAAATGAACGTATAAAAGTAAGTTTCGTAATAGAGACATTAAATAATACAACACGCCAGTTACAACCCAACCGAACAAGGCGATAGTATTTATTTAACATGCCAATTTTATGCCACTTTTGTTAATTATGCCATCATACTATTTTTCATATATTTACATCAATGTAAATATGCTAACCCTAAACTATGAACCCTAACCATAAACCCTCATAATATTTTTCACATATTTACATCAATGTAAATATACTAACCCTAAACCTTACCACCATAAACCCCAAAACACAAAACAATAACCCCATAAATCTTAAAAATCTTAAACTCAAACCTTTAAACCCTAATTTCAAAACCTTAATTATTAAAATCTAAACCATAAAGCCAAAATATTAAACTATAAACCTTAAACCTTAAATCTTAAGTCATGAAACTCAAACCATAAACACCAAACCATAAACCAAAAAAACTTAAATCATAAGCCATAAACTCTAAATCATGTACCATAGACCAAAAACCCCAAACCCTGAGCTATAAATCATAAACACTAAACCCAAAAAATAATATAATAATCAATATCTAAAGAAGGGAAAAATATGAAGCTAAAATTTTAAGGGTAAAATGGTACATTCAAGTATAACACTTATCTTTTAATTTTATCACAAATATAATAACCAAACACATTGTTGTAGTAACAACCATCTTTTTAGGGATGGCAAAATCGCCCGACCCGATGTGCCCCGACCCATCAGGTTTTTTTTCATAAATTTTGGGGTTCGGGGCGGGGCAGGTATTGGAAAGCATTGAGCCGGGGCAAGTTTGGGTGTAAGATAAAAAAATTCCCGTCCTGCCTCGCCCCGGTGTATTTTTAATTTTATTTATTTATTAACATATTTATAAAAATACCATCATATATAAACACTTTTAGAGGTTTAAAGTTATGTTTTAGTTTTTGCTTATCGTAAATTTTTGGTAGATTTTGTTTGAGTTTTCATATATTTGATTATGACGGTCAATGGTTCAAGTTTATTCTTTTAAATATTTGTTTTTTTCTTGTAGGTAATTTAATTGGTTTTATTTTATTTTTATATAGTTTTAAAGTCCTTTGAAACCTATATTTTGTGACTCTGATGGTGGTTTGGTCGGATCTAACATTTATCGTCGATGAATATTAATATTTTTTATATATTTTCGGGTCGAGTCGATGTCGGATTTATGAGTTGATATATCGGGGCGGGGCGGGCGGATAAATTAGTACTCATATTCGGGGCGAGGCAGGGTCGGGTTTAAAAATTTATAAATCGGGGCAGCCAAAAACTCGCCCCACCTTGTCTCGTTGCCATCCTTATATCTTTCATCTATCTTTTTAATACATAAGCAGGGCTGTCTCGGATACTTTTAGGGCCCTGAACGAAAACTTAAAAATAGGCACTTATAGAACGAAAATATATTTCGTCTATTTAAACTATTAATTTAAAATTTTATTAATTAGTAATAAAAATTCAAAAATAAATCTCTATAGAATGAAAATATATTCATGTTTGATGAATCATCACCAAAGACATTTTTTTCATTTACAAGTACATCTTCATCTTCATTTTTATCATCTAAACGCACATTCTTATACATATTAGCATTATTATCATTGACATATAAGTATTAGAATCACCAATATTTTAATTTTCAGACACTTGTGTTTCTTTGATAAAAAATTATTAAGTGATCCTCTTTGGGATTGAGTTCATTTATATTTTTTTACGCTTTTCACATTTATGGTCGTATTTTCTTTTACCAAACATAGATAATTAGAAATCACAGATAAAAACTAAAAATCTAAGAAAAAATTAAAAGATGTAATTAAAAATGTAAGAGTATAAGCAACACAATGTAACACCCGTATTTTGGGGCTAGGAGTTAGCCGGGTTTATAGTCCGAGTCAATAAAATTAATTTAAAATAAATTCAACTTAAATTGTGATGTAATTGAGCTTTATTAAAGAGGGAGGGACCTATGTTGCAATTTTCCCCAAAACATTTTAAGAGGATGACAACTTTTGAAAGTTGTCATCTTCTCCCCTTTTTCCCAACGTGAAAAACCCTACACCCACTTTCAAACTCTCCCAAATTTTCAAGCTACTATTCCATTCGATTTCAACTTCGATTCAAGGGGTTTTTGAGAGGTAAACACGTTTTCTTACTCTCCTCTTCATTCCCTTTTCATACATGGTCTTAAATTTGAAAAATATGAACTCTTGAAAATTAGGGTTTATATCAAAGTTTGGATTTTTAAGGGGTTTTTCATTTTGTTTTGATAAATTGAGTTGGGGCTTTGTTTAATCAAGTTGAAATACACATGATATGTTAATTTGGTTAAGTTTTGGTAAAAATCCGAAGTGGGTTCTTAGACCCATTTTTAAGGTGTCAAAAAGTTGATTTTTGGTGGGTTTTAGGGTGTAATTAGAGGGCTGATGGTATATGTATGCTATGGGGATGATTTGGGACCATTTAGATGTCATTTGGGTGTTTGAAAATGGAATTTTCTGCTGGGTAAAATATGAGTACGAAAATAGAGTTTTGGAGGATTTTGGGTGAGTTTTGGGGGTTGTTTAAGGTGGGAATTGATAGCCCAATGATAGTACTATGGTTAGGGATTGATTTGGGAACATTTGTGGGTGCAATGGATGTTGGAAACATGGTTTTTGGAAGAGGTATTGGGGCTGTCCGAAATTGCTAAGTTTGGGGTTTGGTCATGTCTTGCGGTGTTGTAAATTGTATTTGAATTGTGTTCCGGATTGGTATTTTGAGGTTGGGCTGATTTGAGGTTGTTTGAATTGTATTGAGGTTGTTTAGAAGCAAGAATTTGGGTCGGCGAAGCATCGGGAAGAAATCCAGAAACTTGGAGGTGATGGTTGCTTGGTATTTGAGCTTGGAGGTAGAGGTGAGTGGTTAATGTTTTTAAATCGATTTTTAAGTGGTTGGTTCAAGCATGTGAACTAGGTTGGGCTTGGTAGACCCACCTAGAGTTTGGATTAGGGTGGTAGCCTAATCCTAAGCTTTAGTTAGAGACCTTGGGTGCACTTTTTAATTGTTGTTATGCCTCATGATTATTATGTATAATGAGATATACATGTATGTGGAAGTATGGCCTAATGCATTGATTACATGTATGTTGATGACAAATATAATGTGGGTATATGATGTGATAAATGCTTGGATGATATACATGTGATGTTGGTTTGTGAAATGAGGTTATGTTGTGGATTGCATGATTTTGGAGAATCATGGTGAGTACGTGCTAGGCACGGAATTTATATTGAAATTGATATTGTAAAAAGTTGTGTAGTTTGATTTATATTGGCACTAGTATGCTTGGGTACAATGATCGATCATTAGGATGAGTGTGCACACAAATTGAGTCAAAACGTACGTGGCCTTGGTGGCGTTAAGGCACCAAGGAGGAGTACGGTGATGTAATATTCCACCGGAAGCTTTTATATATTTCTACGTGATGATGAGTGGAATCCCATCCGTAGGGCATGTGGCGATGAGTGGAATCCCGCCCATGCAAGGACCGGTGATGAGTGGAATCCCACCGAGGTAATGTTGTTGTTGGAAATGCGTTCCAACGGGTTATCCGCGTATTCGGGTCATAGCTAGGTGCCAATATGAGGTTGTATGTATATACCAATGTGGGATTATGCTTATGTGCTTATGTGACATGAAATGTGATGCCTTATGAATTGATATTTGATGTGGCTAATGATTTGGATTATGTATCATGGTAAGTTGAGCTTATGAGTTGTAGAGCATGGCATATTGTTGACTATATGTTCATGCATCATGTTCATTTTGGCTTGGCGGACCGGAGGTAAGACCATGCATTTCATCATGGAAATAACTCGTGTTTGGACCCTGCATTGTCGAAGGTTTGTTTTACGAGCTTACCCTCACTAAGCTTTTATGCTTACGCTCTCTTTTGTTCGGCAATGCAGATAAATAGCTTGTGGGCGGCAAAGGCAAGGAAAGGTCTCCAAGTGTTGCTTTTGGTGAGTTCAAGTATGAGTTTTAATGTTGAACATGTAATAGTTTAAGCAATGGGACATGTGTTATTTTGTTGGATATTTGTTAGTTGTTAGGAGCTTGCTTAGACTCCTTGTTATCTTGCTTTTGTATGGCTTGTGTTGCCATGTTTGAATTGTATCCCATGCCTAAATTGCTTATCATGGATGTTGCTTATGTGCCTTTGAGGTTACCTTTATGTTGGGATGTTGAAGTGTGAGCTTTGAATGCTTGAATGTCGTCTTGGGTCTATTGCATGATTTCCTTGATGCTTATACGTGTTGGGTGCTTGTATGGCTATATAGTGGTATGTAAATGTTGTGTGAATGTTTGGTTGGGGCTAGGGAAGTCTTAAATAGCATTTAGATTCGAGTCTTGATCGTTTTGCTGAGTTTGGGAGGTTTTGCAGTGCAGGGGTATCGATACGGTTGGTCCGGTATCGATACCGCCTTCCTGTTTCAGGCCTCGTGTATCGATACGCGATGGGGGCGTATCGATACCATTTTGGTCACTGGAGCTACTGTCCATTTCGGTATCGATACGGGCCTCAGGTGTATCGATACCGTCATCTTAGCGTTGACCGTGGAAAGTCAACCATTGGGGAGGGTATCGATACACTCCTTGGGCGTATCGATACGGTCTCCACTGGTTGACTCTGACCAGTTGACCTAGTCAAGGGGTATCGATACACCCCTCAGGTGTATCGATATCGTCTGTAGTTAAAGTTTAAAATTGGGCTGTAAGATGTCGGGCTGAGTTCGTTTGTTCACCTCGTGAATGTTGTTCCGCTGTATGATCACATAGGATTAAATACTCATCTAGACAAGATTTAAAATGAAAAAAAAAAATAAGGTTGCTAACCGAGGGGGAATTCCTTAGGGAGTTTTCACTCGGTTTTCCCCGTGTGGCCCACTCGGACTGGTCATCCGGCCAGACCGGGACGAGGGGGTTACATTTGTTGGTATCAGAGCCTAAGGTTACCGAGACCTTGGGCAGGTAAGTGAGGTAAGTTGTGTTTTATGAATGTTATGCACGGTGTTTGCTTGCTTTGTAAGTATGGCTGCTTGTATGACAAATATGTTGATTGTTTGTTTAAAAGCATGTTGTTCATTATCCGTGTATGCTGTGATGTATGATCGTTTGATTGAGAATGTATGTTGTTTGATCGTACGCATATGTTTGCTTGTTTAGCAAGTAAGCCTTGTTATATGCTTGTTTGAGCATGTATGTGTGTTGAGTTGTTTGAAACATGTTTCGTAGAGTCCCATTGTTATTATTACATCGAAAAAGAGATTTTAAGTGAGGGAAACATACTTGAGCCACTTGGAAGCCTTGCCTTGCTAACCCAAGTTGTATGAAAATTTACTGTTGATGTTGTTGTTGATTAAATTGCTTTTCGGTAAGTAGAAGTTGTAGTTTCTGAAAAGGTGGACGATGTTGAGGGAGTCCATCACTTTAGTTAGGGAGGTATGATTGTACCGGAGCTGAGGTACCCTTGGTTTGGTTGAGCTATGATATATGTGGGTTGATTCTCGTTGACAAGGGACGATGTGACCGTTTCTGGTGTTAGTTGGTAAAAAGAAGTGAAGACTTGTGAGTGAGGGTCAGAGTAGTATTGATGTTACAGTATATAAGCCCTTGGTGCAGTGTTAAGTTGCTTCCTCCAGTTGATTCTAAATCCGTGCTTTCGTATATCGTTAGCAAGAGTGCAAGTTTGAATATGTCTGGTGAATCGTTAGAGGTAGGTGCGAGTACCTTGGTTCCTTTAGCGAGATCAAGGTAGGGGTCTCGTGTGAGTAATCTGAAGTACAGAAGTGTTAGTTGGTGACCGTTGGGGTCCGGCCTATGATTATAATGCGAGACAGTCGGTCAGTGCCCGTGAATGGGAGCTAGTTTGTGTGATTGGGTCAATGTACGTTGAGTCGTCTTCCAGCAAGCGGAAGAGATGAAGTCACTTCCGATACAGTTGAGCCGAGAGGGGAGTCTTGAGCTTTGACTCCAGATTGTTTGGTAGGGGTAGAACAAGTCCAGCATGACTGTTTGTGTGTGATCAGAATTGAATCTTGAAGTTACGAGATGCTCTAAGAACAGTTTAGAAGAGTTGGATTTTGTTGAAGAACCAGTCTGAAAACAAGAGGACCGAAGACTATCAGTTGTGTACATGTTAAGTTGCAATTTCTGAGGATACCTTCTTTTGTATGAGCATGTAAGAAATTAGATATCTTTGTTGAGACCTTAGATGTAGGGACACATGTGACTAGCCTTTTGGGAGATAGTAGTGATCAGAAAAATGTACAGAAGATGTTTGTTGGTGGTTCAGAGTTACTAGTTTCTAGTAGATGTGAAGTGATTGTCTTCCTACGGTTTCGATGTACCTTTTGACATGGTTTGGCTTGTAGAGCACAAGGCTAGGATATACGTTGAGACGAAGAGAGAGTTGCCTTGGAGTTGCAGATTTCTGTGTGATTGTAGTAGTAGGTGAGGAGGTGAACTTCTTGTCGAATGTTGACCCAGCTTTGGAGGTCGAAGATTGATTGAGTTTAGTAGGCAGGCTTGCTTAGCAATTGTGATGGATTTGATTTTGAATGAGGATTAAACCACAGAATGTTAGAATAGTTGTGCTTTCTTTACCTAGAAGTGTTTGGAAGAATTTCCGGTTTACCTCTTGTTAGAGGAGAAGAGTTTGTTATTGAGACCGTTTTCGAGGTTGCTTCTGTTTTGTTTGTTCTGTAACTTATGAATTCTGGAAGAATTGAGAATGTTGAAGAATTAACTTCGAGACTTGTTAGACCTTAGATTCATTAGGCCTAGTACCCCATCTTAGAGTATGACAATGCAATTTGTGAAGAAGGAAGAGTGACAGTATGAGAATGTGCTTAGATTTCAGACAGTTGAAACAAGTGACAGTGAATGATTAGTATCTGTTTCCGAGTGTCAGTGATTTGTTGGTCAGTTAGTGTGTGCTTCAGTCTATTTGAATATTAGTTTGAGATCCGTTTACTACCAGATGAAAGTGAGAAAAGTGGAAGTACCGAAGACAGCTTTAGGGGCAAGATGTGATCACCTTGAGCTTTGAGCTATGTCGTTTTGGTTGACTAGTGTATTAGTTACCTTCATAGAGATGTTGAGCAGAATATTTTCCTGAGTTTCTTGATCAGTTGTAGTAGCTCTTCTAGATGTCACGTGAGTATGTTCAAGTGCCGAGGAAGATCATGACAAGCTTTGCAGTTAGTGTGGTAGATTCTATTAGAGAATTAATTGTATACCAAGTTGTGCAACGTGAACTTCGAGTTAATGAAGATATTCTCTTAGGACATGTAGATTAGCCGAGTGTATTAGAACAAATCTTGAACAGACAGAGGAAGATGTTAGTTGGAAGAAATTGAAGACTATGACAGGAACCTATAGTTCTAAGTCTAGCAGTGTTACTACCGGAAGTTTGTAAATAGTCGTTCGAAGATAGTTGCTCCATTGATAGATTGCTACCGAAGAATGTTCAGTTGTGTGGTTAGATGCGAGACAATGAGCCCTTGAGAAACTGAAAGAAACTTTGATGAAAGCTTCGACTTTGATCCAACCATTGTCCGAGAAAGAATTTGTGAACCATAGTGATGTGTTACATGTAGAGTTAGGTGGTGTGTTTATGCAAGACAGAAGATTGTGGCTTGTTCATCAAGATAGTCGGAAGACCATGAGAAGAGTTAATCGATATGAGACATAGAGTTAATTGCAGTTGTATTTGCTTGGAAGACTTAGAGACAAAACTTGTATGGCAGGAAATGCACAATGTATATGTACGTATCATTAGAGCTCGAAATGTTTGAAGACTTAGGAAGGGTTGAAACTTGAACCGCATAAAGTGTTAGAAATGCTTGAAGACTGTAGTATCAAGATTGTGTACCATCCGAAGATAGCCTACGTAGTGACCGAAGTTCCGAGTTATGTTTGTTGTTAGATTAATAGTAGAGTTGCGAGCTGTGTTTGTCAGATTTAGTTTGCCAAGTGATAGTGTTCTTGTGGCCGAGTCTCATGTTGAATCTATATTGAGTCAGGATGTTTGAAGAGAAACAGTTGCAAGACAGATTCTTGGCACCTCACGTGCAAGACATAGTGGAAGGAAGACCGTCAGAATACAGTTTCAGAGATGATAGAGTTTGTATTGTTAGAGATAGAATTGTTGTACTGATTGGCATAATGTTTTGAGACGTATTGTTTTGGCCGAAGCACACGGTAGTTCATTTGTATTGCATCTGAGTAGTATGAAGACGTATTGTGGGTTGAAGATGAATGCTTCTGAATTGAGTTGATGAATAATGTGGTTCAGTATGAGAGTAAGTGTGTAAATTGCCAGCGTGTCAAGACCGAGCTTCAGTTTTCTTCTAGTTTGTTACATCCGTGGAAGATTCATAATGGAAGTGAGTAATAGAGATTCGAGATTTCAACTAGATTGTTTTCGAAGATGTTTGTATAGTGTTTGGCTACCTGTTGAAGTCAGATGGTCAGTTAGAGAAAGTCATTGGTCAAATTTTTAAATAGTGTTGTATAAGATTATGAATCGGGCTAGTTCTGTTGTCTGTTTGTTGCAGTTACCACCAGAGTTAGAAAAGGGTTTGTGATGTGTCATGTGTATCTGTGATTCGAAAGTGTGAGTCAGATCTGTTCCGTGCTATGTTTGTTGAAGAGATCGAGTTGAGTTTGAAATTGGCATGCCTTGAAGAATCAGTTGAGATCTTAGTGTAAGATAGCAAGTGTTGTGGGGTAAGTCTTTCGAGTTGATGAGTATGTTGTGGTGAGAAGGAAAGTGTGGAGTAGCATGTTTCAGTGGCTCTCCATGTTCGATGAATTTCGGGGACGAAATTTCCTTAAGTGGGGGAGAGTTGTAACACCCGTGTTTTGGGGCTAGGAGTTAGCCGGGTTTATAGTCTGAGTCAATAAAATTAATTTAAAATAAATTCAACTTAAATTGTGATGTAATTGAGCTTTATTAAAGAGGGAGGGACCTATGTTGCAATTTTCCCCAAAACATTTTAAGAGGATGACAACTTTTGAAAGTTGTCATCTTCTCCCCTTTTTCCCATTATTTCCAACGTGAAAAAACCTACACCCACTTTCAAACTCTCCCAAATTTTCAAGCTACTATTCCATTCGATTTCAACTTCGATTCAAGGGGTTTTTGAGAGGTAAACACGTTTTCTTACTCTCCTCTTCATTCCCTTTTCATACATGGTCTTAAATTTGAAAAATATGAACTCTTGAAAATTAGGGTTTATATCAAAGTTTGGATTTTTAAGGGGTTTTTCATTTTGTTTTGATAAATTGAGTTGGGGCTTTGTTTAATCAAGTTGAAATACACATGATATGTTAATTTGGTTAAGTTTTGGTAAAAATCCGAAGTGGGTTCTTAGACCCATTTTTAAGGTGTCAAAAAGTTGATTTTTGGTGGGTTTTAGGGTGTAATTAGAGGGCTGATGGTATATGTATGCTATGGGGATGATTTGGGACCATTTAGATGTCATTTGGGTGTTTGAAAATGGAATTTTCTGCTGGGTAAAATATGAGTACGAAAATAGAGTTTTGGAGGATTTTGGGTGAGTTTTGGGGGTTGTTTAAGGTGGGAATTGATAGCCCAATGATAGTACTATGGTTAGGGATTGATTTGGGATCATTTGTGGGTGCAATGGATGTTGGAAACATGGTTTTTTGAAGAGGTATTGGGGCTGTCCGAAATTGCTAAGTTTAGGGTTTGGTCATGTCTTGCGGTGTTGTAAATTGTATTTGAATTGTGTTCCGGATTGGTATTTTGAGGTTGGGCTGATTTGAGGTTGTTTGAATTGTATTGAGGTTGTTTAGAAGCAAGAATTTGGGTCGGCGAAGCATCGGGAAGAAATCCGGAAACTTGGAGGTGATGGTTGCTTGGTATTTGAGCTTGGAGGTAGAGGTGAGTGGTTAATGTTTTTAAATCGATTTTTAAGTGGTTGGTTCAAGCATGTGAACTAGGTTGGGCTTGGTAGACCCACCTAGAGTTTGGATTAGGGTGGTAGCCTAATCCTAAGCTTTAGTTAGAGACCTTGGGTGCACTTTTTAATTGTTGTTATGCCTCATGATTATTATGTATAATGAGATATACATGTATGTGGAAGTATGGCCTAATGCATTGATTACATGTATGTCGATGACAAATATAATGTGGGTATATGATGTGATAAATGCTTGGATGATATACATGTGATGTTGGTTTGTGAAATGAGGTTATGTTGTGGATTGCATGATTTTGGAGAATCATGGTGAGTACGTGCTAGGCACGGAATTTATATTGAAATTGATATTGTAAAAAGTTGTGTAGTTTGATTTATATTGGCACTAGTATGCTTGGGTACAATGATCGATCATTAGGATGAGTGTGCACACAAATTGAGTCAAAACGTACGTGGCCTTGGTGGCGTTAAGGCACCAAGGAGGAGTACGGTGATGTAATATTCCACCGGAAGCTTTTATATATTTCTACGTGATGATGAGTGGAATCCCATCCGTAGGGCATGTGGCGATAAGTGGAATCCCGCCCATGCAAGGACCGGTGATGAGTGGAATCCCACCGAGGTAATGTTGTTGTTGGAAATGCGTTCCAACGGGTTATCCGCGTATTCGGGTCATAGCTAGGTGCCAATATGAGGTTGTATGTATATACCAATGTGGGATTATGCTTATGTGCTTATGTGACATGAAATGTGATGCCTTATGAATTGATATTTGATGTGGCTAATGATTTGGATTATGTATCATGGTAAGTTGAGCTTATGAGTTGTAGAGCATGGCATATTGTTGACTATATGTTCATGCATCATGTTCATTTTGGCTTGGCGGACCGGAGGTAAGACCATGCATTTCATCATGGAAATAACTCGTGTTTGGACCCTGCATTGTCGAAGGTTTGTTTTACGAGCTTACCCTCACTAAGCTTTTATGCTTACGCTCTCTTTTGTTCGGCAATGCAGATAAATAGCTTGTGGGCGGCAAAGGCAAGAAAAGGTCTCCAAGTGTTGCTTTTGGTGAGTTCAAGTATGAGTTTTAATGTTGAACATGTAATAGTTTAAGCAATGGGACATGTGTTATTTTGTTGGATATTTGTTAGTTGTTAGGAGCTTGCTTAGACTCCTTGTTATCTTGCTTTTGTATGGCTTGTGTTGCCATGTTTGAATTGTATCTCATGCCTAAATTGCTTATCATGGATGTTGCTTATGTGCCTTTGAGGTTACCTTTATGTTGGGATGTTGAAGTGTGAGCTTTGAATGCTTGAATGTCGTCTTGGGTCTATTGCATGATTTCCTTGATGCTTATACGTGTTGGGTGCTTGTATGGCTATATAGTGGTATGTAAATGTTGTGTGAATGTTTGGTTGGGGCTAGGGAAGTCTTAAATAGCATTTAGATTCGAGTCTTGGTCGTTTTGCTGAGTTTGGGAGGTTTTGCAGTGCAGGGGTATCGATACGGTTGGTCCGGTATCGATACCGCCTTCCTGTTTCAGGCCTCGTGTATCGATACGCGATGGGGGCGTATCGATACCATTTTGGTCACTGGAGCTACTGTCTATTTCGGTATCGATACGGGCCTCAAGTGTATCGATACCGTCATCTTAGCGTTGACCGTGGAAAGTCAACCATTGGGGAGGGTATCGATACACTCCTTGGGCGTATCGATACGGTCTCCACTGGTTGACTCTGACCAGTTGACCTAGTCAAGGGGTATCGATACACCCCCTCAGGTGTATCGATACCGTCTGTAGTTAAAGTTTAAAATTGGGCTGTAAGATGTCGGGCTGAGTTCGTTTGTTCACCTCGTGAATGTTGTTCCGCTGTATGATCACATAGGATTAAATACTCATCTAGACAAGATTTAAAATGAAAAAAAAAATAGGGTTGCTAACCGAGGGGGAATTCCTTAGGGAGTTTTCACTCGGTTTTCCCCGTGTGGCCCAGTCGGACCGGTCATCCGGCCAGACCGGGACGAGTGGGTTACACACAACCTGATTTTTTAGCCAAATAATTCTAAAAATTAAAGCAGACTAGCCTAATTCTTCGGATAATTGAGAAATTGAAGTGTTGGTTTGCAACAAGTGCATCAAAAGCACTACTCAAACCTAAAAAAAAACTTTTTCTCATTTTCTTAAATAAGTCTACTGTGAATATACTATTTTTTTAAGACAAACACTTTTAATATTTTTTTGGAACATTCATTTAATAGAGATTAAATAAAGATGAAATGCTTTAGAATTTAAAATGTTTTTAAGATCAATCTTCAATTACATTACCTTTTGTTTATTTTTTAGGCAACCTAAATTATTATTTCTCGTTTTTAATACAGTATCATTCGTTTAATCAATTGTTTCTTGTTTGTTTTAAATGAGTTTTATGAATTTAAAATTTAAAATAGCGTTTGTATTACCACAAAAGGGTAAAAGTAGTAAAAGTAATGGATGATGGCAGTAAAAGTAATGGCTGATGGCGTAATAATTATTAGGTCGAGGCCATATTATTGAAAAATGTCAAACAAATGTCTATTCATTTATTTTAAGCTGTTTGAGTTGTGTTGAGAATTTACAATTGAAAAATAAAATTTTTACTGATATTTTGAGGCCCTATCACAATGGGCCCTGAGCAAGCGATCAAGGTGCTCCTATTGTTAGCCAGCTTTGTACATAAGTGTAATTTAATATAACACACTTTCTTTAATCTAAGTGAGGCCTAAAAGTTTTGGGAGCCACAACCACTCCCATGATAAAAGATTAAAGGTAGTTTTGACTGTGTATGTACATTATATTCAAGTTTTCTTTAAATTTATTCTGATTTAAGCTGTATCAGAAATGAATTTGTCTAAGTTTATTTGTCCATCAACACCAACTTTAATTTTATTTGTAATTTTTCAGGTATTGTATTATTTGTAATTGAAATTTTACATTTACTTATTGCATACATAAATAAATATATTTCCACTAAAAAATATTTTGATTTATTTATTTTTAAACCTTTGTAATTGAACTGAAATCAAAAATTAATTTTTATTTATTTTTTTAAGTTTAAGAGCTCAATAACCCCTTAAACTTTTTCAAAAAAATTAATTAAGCTTTTAAATTTTTTTGCACTCAATTAAGCCCCCAATCTCAAGAAAAAAAAACTAATTTGGCCCTTTGACTAACGTTGACCGTTAACTTTAACGGTTTTTTAATTCTTTTTTGACACATGTCGCAACATGATAATGCCACTTGTTGTTTCTAGGAATTTTTAAATTTTAAATTTTAAAAAATATAAAAAAATTCTAAAAAAATAATATTAAAATAATAAAAATATTTTTTTAAAATTTGAAATTTATTTAAAAATAATAAATAATAATTTTTGAAAAGATTAAAATATTTTAAAAAATTTACAAATTAAAAATATAAAATATTATTATTATAAAATTATAAAAAAAATAATTTAAAAAATATATTTTTTTAAATATATTTTAAAATATAGCTTTAAAAATCAAAATAATATTTATTGTTTTATATTTTTTTCAAATTGTATAATGTTTTTTTTATTTTTTTTAATATTTTATTTTTTAAATAAATTTCGAATTTAAAAATTATTTTTAATAATATTCCAGAATTTTTGAAAAAAATTAAGAATTTTTTTTCTGTTTTTTAGATATTTTTTTAAAAAAATAAAATTTATCAATTCCTAGAAATAACAAGTGGCATTATCCTATTACGACACGTGTCAAAAGTTAATTTTTTTTCTTGAGTTTGAGAGCTTAATTGAGTGCAAAATAATTTTAAGAGCTTAATTGATTCTTTTGAAAAAGTTTAGGGGCTTATTGAACCCTTAAATCATTTTTTTATAATCATCTACATCTATAATTCATTGGTTGACTAGTCTAAATTGAGCACTGTAAATGCCTATTATGGGGGCGACCCTTCCAATCCAATTTGCCTCATTTATAATGTTAACATTCTAACCTCGGACCTTACTTAAAAGATTTAACCAGTTATATCTCACTAAACATTTGATTGTTGATACCAAATTTCGTGAATAAGGCAAACATGTACCAACAGGCAACAGTAACCACAATGCTATGAAATTGTGTATCCTAATAACAAATGGCAACGAGCAACCGTTGCTAGACCACCGCCGCTATTTAAAACAGCCGGCAATCTGGCTGCTTCTATGTTGCAACTGATAACTGCAAAGTCCAATTATTGACGTCTGGTTTTTCAATTTTGTTTACAAAAACAAAAAAAAACAAAGAACCATGGCGTCGTTGCAGCCATCCTGAAGCAAATATAAGGGAGTTCATCACCGTGAATCCAATCCACTGCTTCATCTTCTTCCCTCTTTTGGCGACCATTCGACAGCGACACTGAAAATATGAGTATATGGAAGAGGGGCGCCGCTGCTATCAAAGACAAGAAAAGCCTAGCCGTCGCCTATTTGTCCACCAGAAGATCCCATGGGGATCTTGATTTTGAGGCTGCTGTCATCAAGGCCACGAACCATGATGAACACAACGTCGGTAAAAGGAATGCGCGATTAGTTTTTTGTTGGATTCGAGCTTCTCCAGATAACATGTATCCTTTCGTTCGAGCTTTGTCGAAAAGGATGGAGAAGACGCGGAGTTGGGTGGTGGCGATCAAAGGGTTGATGCTCATGCATGATCTTGGTCATTGCAAGCTGCCGGCCGTTAAAAAGATGGGCCGGTTGCCGTTCGATTTGTCGAGTTTCACCGACGGGCATTCGAGGTTAAGCAAAACATGGGGTTTCAATGCTTTTATTCGTCAGTACTTTGCATTCCTTGACCAGAGAGGTGTCATTTGGCGCGATGAAGAAAACAAGACTGCAGAGGATAGTCCATTGATGGTTCAGCAGCTTTCGAAGCTTCGGAAATGGCAGTTTCTGCTCGGTATGTTGCTTGAAATTAGGCCCCGAGCGGATAATATGAAGGTCCCTTTGATTCTTGAAGCCATGGATTGTGTTGTCATCGAGATTTTCGATGTTCATAGTAGAATCTGCAGTGAGATTGCGAAGGTCTTGTTGGAAGTACATTCAGTAGTAGGTAAACTTGAAGCATCAAAGGCTCTTGAGATTCTTCGGATGGCAACAATGCAAGACGAAGAACTTTCTCGATATTTCGAATTCTGTAAGGAGTACGGGGTTCTAAAAGCCAACGAATTCATCGCAGTTACTGGGATTCCGGAGGAAGATGTGAAACAACTCGAAAGAATAGTCAATGGGGCTTCAGACAAGACATACAAGGACCAAATGGCATTAGTTGTAAGAGAGGAGAACAATGTCATTGTTGAACATGGAGAAACAATGGAAAGCTTGAAGACAAGAATAACAGACAAATGGGAGGTTTTCCATGAAAACAACACTGCAGCTGGTGCTAGAAAAGATTCAGATCAACCTCATAATCCCTTCGAAATCCCAGATTTTATCAGCTTCTTGAATTAGTTGGAACAATTCAAATTCATATGCATATATGTGTGTGTGTCAACATTATCTTCAATCAATTGGAAAATTAAAATTCATACATTATCTAATGACACCATTCCGAGTTCCGAGTTAGCTCCCGATTAGAACATTAGGGGTAATGGCTTTGCATTAAGCATAAAAAAGATTTGATCATGCAAGAAATTAAGAAAATAGCATGAGATTATCCATTGCCAAATCTAAAATTCAAACACTTGTGAGTGTATGAACGGAGATTTATCCAACAAAAGTTCTTGAAGTAAAGGCATAAATGAAATGCTAAATAGTTCCGAGAGAAAAAACCGGATAATGTTGGAATGTTGAAACATTATCATGACTGAAAATTCATGAACTAAGGCAACAAAGATCTCGAAAGAAGGGCAGAGAAATATGTACATGTGTGAAGCAGTGACGGTAAGCGATGGAGTCGCGCTGGTAATGTCGCACTATTGTAACCACTGATTTAAATCTACCTGATAGTGACAAACTTGTTGGTACCATGTCTAGCCCAATGGGTCCTCAAATCGATTGCATTACTGAAATTATAGTTTTCTGCCGCGAGTTTCTCGAGCACCTTCTTGAATGCCCCTTGACTCATTTTCCGCCCGGCTATCCTCGCACCACGCCGCTTGGTGCTCATCGGCAAAGGATACATGGATACATTTGTGGTGCAACAAGCGGATTGCCAACCACCACAGCCCCATCGATAACATTGCTGAGGGGTTCCGGTACACGAACAAACCGGAATCGGAATGCCAGAAATATCCATGTCATATCCATTGATTTTAATGTCCATACTCTTTGCTGGCTTCACACGTTGATCGGAAGAATTGGTGTTAGCCTTTGGCTTCCTAGGCTTTTTGGTCTTTGGTGTCTTAGGGGAAGCCTCGCTTTGCCGTTTCTTCAATTGAACATTTTCCTTACTAGCTGGTGGCTCTTGAACTCTGCCAACCGCCCTCTCATCTCTTGCTGAAGAATCAAGCGGCGGCTGCAAAATTTGCAACGAATGAGCTGCCGGAGTTTCCGGAAGAAAGCTGAAATTAGGAGAAATAGCTGGGAACATGTTGGAAAACTTTTCCCTCTGGCTAATCCAACTATCCCTAAGATAATTCATGGGGATAGAAGCCTCCGAAACAACGCAGTCCTGAGGGGAAAAGGCGGCATTGGGAGTAGCCATGAGAATTGGATCACGCATCGGAATAAAAGACTTGGTGTCTCGATCAGCCATGCTTGACACAAGCTGCAGACTAAGATGTCCTTTAAAAGAAGGCTCATAGTAACCCCAATTACGAATGTTCAAGGCATCGTCATCCATGAAGCTATACATAGACACCAATAAACAACATAATGAACAAACGTCTTACAATGATTCACATTATTCGATCCACAAAGGCAGAGACATTCAAATTAAAACAATGCTTCAAAAAAGCAATCTAACACATTTAAGTAAAGCAATAGCCCTACCAGATCGAAGCCAAATAAACACAACATTCAAAATTCAAGAAATGCCTAATAACCCGTTTGGTTCCCGAGAAAATAAAAGGGGACAAGAATGTTAACTTTCTAGCTCTCAATTGGGGAAAAAAAGCTCCCAATGAGCTAAATTTCAACCGGCAGCTTTCACATTTCCACAGATCCATGATATGGAAACGAAAGATCTAAATCCACAGTTAATAAACATAGCAGAAATGGAAAAATCTAAAGAACCGCAACAGAAAAATGGAAACTTTCAGATTCCAACAACTTTCCGATTCCTCACATTTCCCCAAGATCCAATCTTTGCGTGCATTGAAACCCATTATCAGATCTACTAATACAGAACCACAAAACAGAAACTTGAAAAAGGAAAAGGAAAGTTTGGGTTTTTATTTTTATGGCAGTTTCAGGGCTTTCAAAAATGGAAACTTTATAACATCCTTAGATTACATCCCCTTTCACAAATCTTTCCTCCAAACAAATTTGAAAAGAAAATACATTTAATAGTAGTACAAACTACAAAGAATAAGTAAAAGGACCCATATGTTGAAAAACTGTTAGAAAGAGAAAGCAAAGGAAAAGGAAGTTAGAGGAGAGAGAAAACTTACTTAGAGAGAGAAGGGTGTAAACTGCTCTTTAGGGTTGCCCTTTCTGGAAAGAGAGAGAGAGAAGGAAGCCACAAAGATTAAAAAAACAAGAGAGAGAATGTGAAAATATACTATCAAAGGGATTTTATATATGGGGTTAAATTCATTTTAAGGGTTAATTGCACACTACTACTTAATTTGATTTTTAAATTTTAAACATTTTAATTTAGTCATTATAGTATGGGTAATAATTCTATACACAAGCGCTTGTGGAATTTTTTTTACACAAGCGTCTTAGTTTTAGGGGTTAGGGATGTCATTTAGGGTTTAAAGTTTAGGGGTATAAGTGTAGTAGTTTTGAATTTAGGGATTGTTGATAGAATTTTGGGTTTAGGGTTAAAATTTAGGGTTTATAGATTAAAACCTAAATCCCTACCTATATTACCATAAAACCTAAACCCTAAACCCTAAACCCTAAATTCTTACTATAAATCCTAAAATCTAAACATGAACCCTAAATTCTAAGCATCTATACCAAAACCCATAAACTCTAAACCCTAAACCCTAACCTTAAACCCTATAATTGAGGCGTTTGTGGAAAGAAAAAATTTCCACCATCGGAGTATAGGATAATAATCCTTATAGTATTAGTACAATATTAATCAAGTCTTTTTGTCAACTTAATGTTTAATTTAGGCATTAAATGTTAATTTAGATATGATAAAGAATATGTTTAAAACGAGTGTATACCTACCATATAGATAATTTGGTCCTTAGAAGTTAAAAAAATGAAAGTTTTCTAGTGAAAAAACGGATGATGTTCATCTTAAGAAATATGGGTTCAAATTGGTCTATGTACAAGGTGTATGCGTATTGTCAAAGGGTTAAGAATATCTATGAACATATATTACCTTGTAATAACTTTTAGACTATTAAAACCCATAGGTCATGGGTCTTAGACTAACTAGGAGCATCCATTTCCTTCCCTTAGAGTATTCTCTTCTCCTCCCCTCTAGGTAGTAATTAGAATTAAGATTTGTCAAAAAAATAGTTAGATTGACAAAAGAATATAAATAATATGATATCGTTATTTGAAGATTCAATTAGAATATTTTAAAACTTAAAGACCAATTTAAACCTTGGACCATAAATTGAGAGAGTTTAATGCAATTAACCCTTTAATTAAAAATAAAAGTAATATTATTTCACTTGAACTCTGTCTCTTTTTTAACAATCAAACAAAAAGAAATTTATATGATTAATTCTGGTTTTTTTAATAAGAAAGAAAACTACTAACACGTACCTCATTAAAAAAAATTCTAATTTTAAGTGGAGAAAAAATAATACACATATTAGTAGTTATAATGTTCGTGACAAACGTAATCAAAGTACAAACCAAATAACCTACCTTACTCAAGCAAAACAAAACTTGCACAACATAACACTATAAAAAACAACTTTCGGTGCCCACTCAAATCACTCAACGCCTGCTATCGGCAACTCTTGGTGGACCTTCTTGTTGAAGAAAAGGCTGAAATGCATGAGCTGACAACAACACAGCTGTCCAGGCACACACCCTTCTCCAATTCTGTTGAAAATGATTAAAAGGAATCTTGGAATTGTACACGTGTCATGAGCTGACACTCTAGGGTTTCTTATCAGCTGTGTATAAATTCACCTCTTTGCTAATGAATAAAGCAAGCTTTCACTCTATTGTTCATATATATGCTGCTTCTTTTTATCACACATGTTGTATGCTTAACATGGTATCAGTATTCCGGGCAGTCTCTTGGTGATCTTCGTCTTCTCCATCATCATGCCTGACACTTCTGCACCCACTGGAGCTGAGGATCTACCAACTACTTCACCCGATGACACCTCTGATAGCTCCTTCTCCAACAAACGTATAAGCCTCCAGCTCGATGACACCAACTATCTCTTATGGAAACAACATGTTACCTTGCTCATTCGCGGACAGGGTCTCGAAGGATATCTTGATGGCACCGTCACTCCTCCACCAAAGCTTATTGCTGGTGAAAATGGTGTATGTATCCTAAATCCTGCTTACCTCCGCTTCTTTAAGCAAGACAGCTCGTTGGCCTCTTGGCTCCTATCCACCGTCAGCTCCAATGTTCTTCCTCAGCTAGTGGGCGCTGAGTCGTCTTCAACAATCTGGTCCACCATCACCGGCATATACTCCCAACTGTCCACAACTCGAATCATGCACCTTCACTGCAGATTGCGTTCCATCAAGAAAGCTTCACTATCTATGAGATCTTACACCATGCAAATAAAGGAAATTTGTGATCTTCTTGCATCGTGTGGCAGCCCTGTTTCACCTGTTGAACATATCGCCACCATTCTTAATGGGCTATCGTCTGAGTACGACCTTTTCGTGGCAGTCATCTCAGCCAGCAAGGAACCATATACAGTGGATGTAGCTGTCTCCATACTTATTGATGCTGAGTCTCGTGTCTCTGATCCCCTCCGGCTTCTTGTAGGCATCAACAACATCTCCTACTCCACCAACAACAACCTGCAACCACGTGATGACTCTCGTGGTCGATATCGAGGCACCAGACCACGCATTCAGTGCCAACTCTGTGGCAAACCTGGCCATCTAGTTGATCGATGCTGGCATCGGTTTGACCAATCTTTCAAGGGTGTCACCTCCTCCCAACCGAGAGCCAACTCTACCAACCAAGCCACAACCCAAGCTAATGCTTGTTCATTCAAACAAGACACAGTCGAGGTTGCCTATGATCCATATATCAATGAATATGCCAACAATGAACCCTCTCCTTCCAATGACACTCAATCTGGTGATATGCAAGTCCACACCTTGGTTGCCTCCTCTACTGCTTGACACCCCGACTCAGGCGCTACACATCACGTAGCCAACAACACAGCTTCTCTTCAAGGAGGATCTCCATACTTTGGTAAGGGCTCTGTACATATTGGTGATGGCTCCTCTCTTGCCATAACCCAAGTTGGTTACTCTGAAATTTCTACTTCCTCTCGAACACTCATATTCCGTGATCTCTTGCATGTCCCTCGAATCACAAGAAATCAATTATCTGTTTCGAAATTCACTAAGGATAACTCAGTGTTTCTAGAATTTCATGAGGATTGTTGTTATGTGAAGGATAAACGCACAGGGTCTATACTGTTGGACGGAGTACAAGAAGGGGGACTTTACACTTTTTCAAGAGACTCGATCAGCAATACCATCACAGCCTATTCCACAGATGTCCAGAACAACTCACCTTTTTGGCTTTGGCACCGACGCCTGGGTCATGCCTCATCTGAAGTTATCAATTCTGCCTTGAATAAGTCATTGGTTGTAGACAAGAATGTCGTGTGTAGTGCTTGTCAGTTAGGCAAATGTCACTCCCTGCCATTCAAACAATCTGTAACCTTGTATGACACTCCGTTTGAATTAGTGGAAATCGATATTTGGGGTCCTGCTCCAGTCATCTCCAATGGCTTTTCTTATTACATATCTTTTATTGACATGGACACGAGAAATTGATGGGTTTATCTGTTAAAAACTAAGTCAGAAGCTTCAATTGCCTTTGATCTCTTCCGCAAGCTTGTCCACAATCAATTCAACTCTCGAATCCAAGCTGTCCAGATAGATGGAGGTAGTGAATTTCAGTTCCTTGATACTCTCTTACCATCTGGGCATTCAAAAACGTCTCACATGCCCATATACATCCCAACAGAATGGGGCAGTGGAGCGTAAGCACAGGCATATTATTGACATGGCCCTGTCTCTCTTAGCCCAAGCCTCCATGCCACTGCGATACTGGTCTTATGCTGTTCTCAGCTCCGTCTTCCTTATCAACAAACTTCCAACCAAAAAACTTGTCAATCAATCTTCATATCAGAAGCTTACAGGAAAACTACCAGACTACAACTTCTTTAAAGTGTTTGGATGTGAATGCTATCCAAACTTAAGGCCCTACAACAATCACAAGCTCTCCTTCAGAACCAAGCCATGCTTATTTCTAGGCTACTCACCCAAGTATCAAGGCTACCAGTGTGCAGATGGAAATGGTAGGATCTACATTTCAAGAAGTGTTAATTTTAATGAATCGGTGTTTCCCTGTGCTAAAACACCCTCGCCTGACAATGCTCATTCTCCCTCTCACCGATCCATAGCCTTCCCCAACCTATCCACTCCTACCTCTGACCAACCCTCAAACTCCACCATCATGCCAAACATACCTAATCAACCTACATCACCTACCAACACCAACAATACTACACCACCCAACAGTCCCATTACACAATCCCCTCCAACTTCACCAACCACTACAACCGGACAACCTTCAAGCCTCACAAACCCCACTTACACAGACCCTCAAACCAATACTTCACCTCTACAACCTACTTCACCACATGAATCTCCTAATCCACTACACGCTTCTACCAATGACTCCACCTCTATCACCATTCAACCAAACCCTCCCCTATCCAACACCCATCCTATGGTAACACGCAGCAAAGTGGGAACTTTCAAACCAAAAATTTACAACATTGTAGCCACACCCTCCAACATCCAAGAGGCACTCGATCATCCATCCTGGGCAGAGGCAGTTCACCTTGAGTACACTGCTCTTCTAGACAATAACACCTGGGAACTTGCTGAACTACCACCAGGGAAGAGAGCAATAGGCAGCAAATGGCTATTTCGTGTGAAACACAATGCTGATGGCTCAATCAGCAAACTTAAAGCGAGACTTGTAGCAAAAGGCTACTCTTAAACACCAGAGCTCGACTTCATGGAGACCTTCAGTCCCGTGGTACGCTTCTTTACTGTCAATATACTTATCTCAGTAGCAGTCACAAATCAATGGCGCATTCACCAAGTGAATGTAAACAATGCATTCCTCAAAGGAGAACTGCATGAAGCTGTGTACATGCACCAACCAGCTGGATTCATTCAACACGATTCAACTGGTAGGCCACTGTTCTGTAAGCTTAAGAAAGCCATCTATGGCTTAAGACAAGCACCAAGGAATTGGTTTGCTCAGCTGAAACTTTTTCTGGGTACACAAGGATTTCTTACCTCACAAGCTGACTCAACCTTGTTCATACTCAAGCGAGACGATCTATCCATATACCTAGCTGTATATGTTGATGACATGCCCATCACAGGAAATGTCGAATCACACGTGCAGCAAGTGATACAAGCCCTCAACGACCGCTTCTCTCTCAAAGACCTTGGATATCAACATTTTCCTTGGTATTGAAGTCACACCGTATGCAGGAGGTCTCTTCCTATCTCAACAACAATACATCACTGACTTGCTACACAAAACAAATACCTTGAGTGCCAAAGCTGCATCAACACCTATGATACCCTATCCCAAGCTCAGCAAACTTGATGGCTCTCCCCTAATTGAAGCTCAACAGTATAGAAGCATAATTGGGGCACTTCAATACATATGCCATACTCGCCCAGACCTAGCCTTTGCTGTCAACAAGGCTGCGCAATACATGCAAACACCTACTGAAAAACATTGGCAAGCTCTCCAAAGAATTCTGAGATACTTAAGCTCCACTCTCGATTATGGCCTCTGGTTCCAACCACAACCAAGTGACAATATGCAACTCACTGCATTTTCAGATGCTGACTGGGGCAGCGATATCGACGACAGAAGATCCACATCCAGCTACTGTGTCAAGCTTGGTCACCACTTGATTACATGGTGTTCGAAGAAACAACGAGCCGTCTCAAGATCCTCCGCTGAGGCCGAGTATAGAAGCCTAGCCGACGCAATGTCTGAGATCATTTAGGTACAATCTGCACTCTCTGAAATGGGAATTAAAATTCACAACATCCCTCAACTCTGGTGTGATAATACCAGCACAGTTTTCATGGCAGCCAACCCCATCCTCCATGCGAAAACAAAACATGTGGACCTTGATCTCCACTTTGTTAGGGAGAAAGTTAGCTCAAAACTTCTACAAATCAATTACATCCCTGCCCGCTGTCAAATAGCAGACATATTTACTAAAGCATTGCCTACGCTTCAGTTTGAAGGACTTCGCAAGCAACTCAACACCAGAAATCTTGAAGAAAAAACAAGCACGAAAACTGTTGAAGAAAAGGCTGAAATACATGAGCATGAGCTGGCAACAACACAGCTGTCCAAGTACACACCCTCCTCCAATTCTGTTGGAAATGATTAAAAGGAATCTTAGAATTGTACACGTGTCATGAGCTGACACTCTAGAGTTTCTTATCAGCTGTGTATAAATTCACCTCTTTGCTAATGAATAAAGCAAGCTTTCACTCCATTGTTCATATATCTGCTACTTCTTTTTATCACACATGTTGTATGCTTAACACTCCTAGGACTGCCGAGACTGCCCATCATCACTCCTCAAGGCATCTTGAATGGAAATAAGAGGGTTAAGAAAAAACCCCAGCTCTGCCCATACTTCAGCTATTCATCTTCGCCATGGCATTCGCAACGGAGTTAGCCTCGCGACATATATGTTTAAAGGACACATTCCAATCGCGATTCAAAAAACTAATGATGTATCCCAACATAGAGCCTTCACTCGACCCAACTAAACCATCCGAAATTAAATTTATCGTAGTCATACTATCCAACTCAATCAGAGTACGCCAGACACTGAAATTCCACGTATGTCGTAACCCTTCCAAAACTCCCCAAAGCTCAACATTAAGAGCCGAACAAATACCAATAAATTTTGTGAATCCCATAACCCAATCACCCTTCTCATTAAGAATAACGCCCCCACAAGACGCATAGCCCATACTCACACCTCAATCCATTGGTATTCAGCTTATAGTAGAGAGAACCCATCCGGCTCTCGCTCACACCCTCGCCTCGCTGCCACCAGCTGCTCTTAAGGTAGCCGTAGCAGCTATATTGTGGCATTCCACCAAGCGTCGACTGCGGCCAAGGATCGGCTCCTTGCCGATATATCCTGGGTCACTCAAAACTGCAGCATTTCTATTGAGCCAAAAAGACCAAATAACGGTCCCAAATGCCAACGCCCAAACACACTCCCATAAACCAAAATTAGCCGTGGAAGATAGGTTCTTCTTCAACCAAATCATGAAATCATCGGGTTTAATTCTGGTTTTTGTGAACACTGGATGAGATTTTTAAAAGAAAAATGGAAATATGAAATCTACACATTAAATTCAATTAATTTACTAAATTGTAATTTTCATTTAAGCCTCTTTAATAAAAAAATAGGATTTAAGATTACCCTAAATTAGTAAAATTTTTAATAAAGGTTTCTATAAGAGTAAACAATGGTGTATACAACAACTTGATATTGCTTAAGTAGGTTTCGAGTTCGAAGTTTTGTGTATGCAGAAAATCTCCGCCGGAAGACTCACCCACTAAAACTAAATGTACAACGTCAGTCGATCTGGGTTAGTTGAGACAAAACACTAAACTTAAACACTCCATATTTTAAAATTTTGAAATCATTATTTGAAAATTACACAAGATATGTATGATCATTTGAAGTTAACAAATTTCTTTTTATTTCATTTTTAATTTATTTTTTATTAGAGTTTTGGTATTGGTTTTGGGCCTAATGAAACTAAGCCCAATGCACTTTATTTTATTAGTTGGGTTTTCTGCAAGAGGTATTAATTCAATAAGAAAATTGAATTTGTAAATTTTGATGCTTTTTTGTTCAAGTTTCGTCATATATAAAATTTATCTAACTATATTCTATTTTATGACGTGTATTGTTTGTACTTGTAACTTTTATTACTTAACAAAATTTAAGGAGCAGCCCAGTGAGAAAGGATGCCGTGTTTCACCTAGGTGACATGAATTTAAATAGTTTAGTCTGTATTTTGCAAGTATGCATGAGTTGATCCAGATTTAAATTCGAACACAAACAAGTATTGTATATTATGTAAGAAAAAAAAACTTTTCTTATTTAACACAATCATTTTATGGACCCGCAAACCCATTCGGCCATTCCCCCTTTAGAAGATTTCTATATGGACCCAAATACTAACTCTTATGGACCATAATCATTTTATTTCCATTTAAGGCGACAAGGCCCACAGACAATCAAGGATGGAGGTTCGACTTTCCTAAATCATAAAATTATTTCATACATAAAAATATGCTAACTACAAAATAAGTGTCTAAAGTTATGTCTTTTTTTTATAATAGGTGTTTAAAGTATTTTTTGGTTGAAATAAAGTGCCTAAAGTTTCATTTTTGGCTTGTTTCAAAGTCAACTTAGGCACCTATTTCAACCAAAAATGAAACTTTAGGCACATATTTCAGTCAAAAAATACTTTAAGCACTTATTTCAACCTAAAAATATTTTAGGCGTCTATTGCAAATAAAGACATAATTTGGGTACTTATTTTGTAGTTAAGCTTAAAAATAATAATAATAAATAAATAAACATATAATACTCTTTGAATTTTATTTTTTAAAAAATTTAAGTGATATCGGTTCAGTGTTTGTTATTAGAGTCGAAATATCGATGCAAAGTTTGACAACTTTTTTTTATCATGCTAAATGAAATAAATGTAAGATGTGAATGTTAGATTGTCCGTTAACCCTAAATACAATAATTTTAGCACTTCAACTGTAACTATGTCAATCGAACGAAATTAAAAAAAATAGTAAGGAACCGGACGCAAACAATGGATTCAATGTTTTCGGATTTCATTTCTTTCACATCAATGCAATCATGGTCAGTTAAAATATCTACTTAAAACTGTTTCAAATTTTCCCTCTGCTTAGGGTCTTATCATATCTACAACAAAATCAAACACTTAGTTGTTATGATCTATTCTCTTGGTTTATTTCGTTCGGACTTGGAGAATCAAAGCTCTGAATGATTCCGTAATTAAGTAAGCAAATATATTTGAAAGAAGTATATAAAATGTCGTTTATCAGTAACAAGAGAAAAACTCATATTAAAGAGTTTTGTTGATGCTAAAATAAAAAGACATCAAATGAAAGAGGTGAAAAAGATAGAATTAAGTTGGTTGTAGCAGATTTAGACGATTTATCCCTTGTAATTTTGGGGCAAAGAATCAGAGAATACAATGGTTGAAGTTAAGAAGGTAATCTTTAGACCTGACAAATTTGACCCAAGACCGGATATCGACCCGAAAATAATTATTTGAATTTGATTCGAAACTCGAAATAAAACGAACCGGCTCGAAATTGATCTAAATTTTAGTTGAACTAAAATGGACCTGAACTAATTTTCAATCGAACCAATAGAGCCGAATCGATTTCACCCGAACCGAAAGCAACTTGAACATGAGGCAACCCGAAATAAAGAAGATATATTAAAAGAAATAAAGAAAGATGTGATGTGAACTATTGCACAACTCACCAAAAAGTCATATATATGGGTGTAAAAAGTTAATCTGACTTGAAAACATGACTAAAACCGATCGATCTAAAGATTGACTTGATATTGACTAGAACCGAAAACAATTGACCTAATATTAACTGAACCGAAAATCAACCGACCTAATATGACCAGTCACCATAAATCTGAATTACAACAGAACTAAACCCGAACCAAAAATCGAATATAATCAAACTCAAAAAAACCGAAATCGAAATGATCTGAATCGAACGACTCGTTTTTCGCCTCTAGTAATCCTGAAGAGAAGGAGGAACAACTTCTTGATGCTTTTTCAATTTGGGTCTTTCCCCTTTCTTCCAACTACCTCCTTTTATTTATACCCACCCTTTGGTGGTAGCTTTCAAAGTTACACTTGTAATAGCTATACTACTATTCTAGCTCCACGATAGGCCAGAGTATTCATTAGTTGAGGTGGAAGTTCTGATTAGGGTTACATTGCAATACGTTATTAGGAAGGTGAGTTCAACTAATGACACGTATCTATTTCAAGTTTTACTTTCAGAAATGAAAATGATGTATATTGTCTTTGGTAAGTGGTAAATACCTTTCCAGAGCTTATCAGTTTCCGAAGGGAGGTGCAACAAGTTTAAAAACGGTTCGTAAACTTCTCCTCATTAATGTTTTTTTCATATCATCATCAAACATCAAATGAAAGGGCAAACGTGTACACCACCATTTGCAACATTGCTCACTTTTCATTTTCCTTTTCCCTTTTCCTCTCAACATTTTTTTTCTGAGAAACCAAACAAGAAAAACCCAGACATCTTTTCTGCTTCCATTCCTGACACTTGCCAAGCTTATCAATTTGTTAAATTGAATCTTCAATGTCTTGTAAGATATATATCAAAACACATATCACAATTGCTAGCTTTTTCATACGGCTGACAGTGGGGTCAAATCCATGGACTTCTCGAGACAGACCTTAGTGAATACTGACCACTCTTCCTTTGAATTTATCTCTCGGGGTAAAGACAAGTGCAAAGCGACAGGGGAACTTCGAAAAGGAAAATTTTCATTAATCATAATAAATATCATGTATGTATAGGTTTTTTACTACTCACTCATCCAGAATTTATACATATATAGTCCATGCAGTTCAGTCTCTATCTCACTTTCCATTAAAAGCTTTAAACCCACTTTTTTTCTCTTCTCTTTTTAGTAAATCTCGAGGATTATAAATGTATTTGTGTTTGATGTCCCTTAGGTTAAGTTTCGAGTTTCAATAAACGAAATTTTCGTTAAAACGGGGTCTAATCATATTTGTATCTTGTTAGAGAATTACCATAGTATTCACAATCAACCTTATCAAGAAGCTATAATATTATCAGATAGCTATCAAATTTGTTTGACATGCCATCTAACCTTATTGACCGGCAACAGTGGTGGATCCATGTATAGTGAAGGGTGAGCAAGTGCTCACTCAAAAATTTGAAATCTATTATGTTAGTTATCCATTTTACTAATTGTATGAACTATAAAATCTGAATTTTTTTATGTTAATTTCTAGATGTACCTACACTATATTTTACACAATCTAGACTTGACGTCCCATCAAAGGTATACTGATGTATGGGAGACTATGAAGAGGTCTAAGGTGAGATCTAGAACCAAGACTCGTTTTCTCCTCATCCTTGTCTCTATAACCGCTGTTGAATGTGGCTCCCTGTCGAAATCAAAATGTAAACAACCACTCTCATTTCATTTTGCTCATCAACTCAATCAACAACTTTTATGATTATCAAACACCAAAAAATTTCAAACAAAAAGTAAAAACCATGGTCCCTTTTTTCATCTCTTTCCCTTGATTGAATGTTGACAGTTGCTTGAATGAACAACCTCCATAAAGTGAAAACTGGGTAAAAAAGGATTGTTTTAAATATTGTGGTGAAAATCAAGGGGGAAGAGTAAATTTGGTGGATGTTTTGGCAGGTGGAACTGTTAAATTAAGGTATATTTGTCTCTGGTGATGGACCAAACTTTTAGAGAAAGAGTACTTTATTGACTTTACTAGAACTGAGTTAAGTCCCCCTCACAATCTTGTCTTACTTTATATTCACTTTGTTTTTACTTTTAAACTTTTTACGTCTTGGGTAATTTTTTTATTAAATTTTGGCTTAATACACTCTCCTCCTTAAATTATACTTGTTTTTTTAATTTACCCATTAAAATTTATTTTGATCACTTTTGCCCCTTAATATTTTTCGCCGTTATTTATATTGACCACTACCGTTAAAAATACTTCTTTTGACCAATCAGAACGCGCCATATCACCTAATTATTTTATTTTCTTAATTTTTGATTTAATATATTAAAATATTTATTAAATTAGTTTTATTTTACCAAAATACCCCTACCTCTTTCCCCAAACCCCACCCCTCGTCCTCTTCAGTCTTCCCCCATTCGCTCCGTTCACCAAACTTATTCTACTTTTAGTTTTATTAAAACCAGCTCTGTTTTTCTTTCCATCGCCAAATCCTCATTTTCATCTTTCAATTCGAACAAAACTATTGATTCTTTATTCATCGAACATAGAGACTTGAAGATAGAAAAGATCTGAATCGTGGCGTGGACCGCCTAATTTTCCAATTTTCCAATTTTCCAATGTTGCATCGAGATAAAGAAAGGGTGGGGGATCCAGAAAGTTCTCATGCTTTCTCCAAACTATCAGTTTGGTTCGATCTTCGACCACCACCCTGTCGTGGCGTGCACAACCCACCGCACCTGAATTGCCGACGTGCACTGATTAAGACCTGATCCCCCACTCACATCCGTTCCTCACTATTTATCGTGAGAATCATTGGGAAGGTTCGGCAGGAACCCAAACTCTCCATTTGAAGGTCTTCAGAATTTGAGAAAAAATTCAGTTTTCACATGTTTTAATCCTTCTCCACCGGTCAAGGCGGCGATGGTCGGCATCGATAGGTTGAGAAGAGCGGCGATGACGGGCTTGAAAGATTCCACCATATGGAGTAACCGTTCTGAGGCGCCTTGGTCGGATCCGACACTGGTTCATATTGAATGTGGGGATGAAATTTTTTACTGTTTATGCTAAGATTTGTTTCCATTTTTTTTTTGAATTTTTATCTTGCTGGTGGGTGGTGCCAGTGGTTTTGTTTTGTGGCAAAAATGGTCAGGCCTTTGGTGCCTGAGATTGGTGATTTTCAGCTGCAAAATCAGCACTGGGGGTGATGGGAAAATAAAGGGGGAAGGAGATGACGAGGATGAAGATGGGGTATTTTGGGTGTTTTAGGAAATTAATTAAATTAATAAATATTTTAATATATTTATTTATTTATTTATTTTAAAATTTAAAAATAAATAAAGAAAATGATGTGGCACGTTCTGATTGGACAATGCAGATTTTTTTAATGGTAGGGGCAGTATGGGTAACAACGAAAACGTTAGGGATCAAAATGGTCAAAATAAACTTTAGAGAGCAAGTTGAGAAAACGAGTAAAGTTTATGGGGGACTGTATTAAGCCTTAAATTTTTTAGATGATGTTGTTGAAAAAATATTTCATAATCTATTATATTTTTATTTATATTTTATAATCTATTGTACTTGTTAAATTAAAAGTGAAAGTATCATATATTTTTGTCAACTTCAACAATAAAGATAAAGTCGTCGTGTTTTCTTGTTGGCTTCAGGCAAAATAAGGGTGTAATTTACATAAAAGTCTTGTATTTAGGGGTGCTTATTGAGTTGACCAGCTCACAAATAATTCGAACTCAACTCGGTCAAAATTCGGTTAACGCTCGAATTGAGTTGACTTGATCTGAAATCGAGCTCGACTCAATAAATTCGTGAGCAGCTCGTTATTTTTTTAATAAATTCTTTTATGATTTTTGATGGTTACCTTAAAAATTATGTTCCAAAAGGTTAAAGTACTACTTGAAAACTCTAGAAAAGTTCAGTAAAAAGTTAATTTATATTAATAAGAAATTAAATTATAATAATAATTATTTCTTTTTTATTAAAATCTTTCTTTTTTCTTTTATTAAAAAATTAGAAAAAGAGAAAAGAGAAAAATCTCCAGTTTTCACTTCTCATATAAAAAAATACAATTCAAAGCTAAAATCTAAAAAATCCTAAGGCATTTTGTCATTTGTTGTTCATCGAAGATTGTTGAGAAACAAAAAAAAAAAGTCTCACACTCGAATATTGATTTCATCTCTAACTCGATCATAACGAGTTCGTTTATTTATCTCTTCAGACCTCACATTTTTTTCTTCTGAATTTCTATGTTTATATTAAGCTCTAATAGTATCACTAGATTTTACCTATATTTAAAAAATAAGGTAAAAATTTTGGCGAGCTTAACGAGCAACGACATTTTTTAACGAACACGAGTCGAGCAAAATTTATTGAGCTTAATGAGCAACGAGTTGAGTCGAGCAACGACATTTTTTAACAAGCACGAGTCGAGCAAAAATTTATCAAGCTTAACGAGCAAAGATATTTTTTTAACGAGCACGAGTCGGGCACTACTCAACTCGCTCGATAAGCACTCTTACTTGAGCTCATCTCACTTCAATCAAATTCATTGGTTACTCCATTAATGTAATAAGAATCACCATAAATTTGAAAATAAAAATCAAATACAATAAATGAAAAAAATATTTTTTTTCAAACACAATACGCAATTATTCCAACCTTTTCCCTATGTAATTGATATAAGAGAAAACTACATATTTAGTATCCTAATTATGCCCGCTTTACTATTTTAGTATCTCAAAAAAAAATTTTGGTAAAAATGTACCTAACGTTACGTTTTTGTTCTGTTTTGGTACCTTTGTCGTTTAAAATTAACGAAAATGGTGACATGGCTTGGGTTAATAACAATTTTAGTCCAAAACTTATACAATCTATCAATTTAATCTAAAATTCTATCAATTTAGACATTATTTTAATTTTTAGATTAAAATCGTAAATTGTAAATATTAAATAAATTAGACCTTGCCCTCAATTCTAAATTTAAAAACTTGATAACCCCTTATATTTTTTAAAATTCAATAATTTGATCATTTCAATACTCGATCCTAACTCCGTCCTTGGATATAATCTATTATTAATGCAAGGGTTTTAGGGTTTTACTTGGATTAGTTTAAGAACATAAATAAATAATAAAAAGATGCTTAAAAGATTTGCAATCCATTATACTTGGGGGAGATTACTGCCATTGCAGCTCTGCCTTGCTTTATTGTAAGATTACAACATGTGTTGGGAATCAATCTTCAATTCTTTCCAACTCAACTTCAACAATTAAATAATCCTCCAATTCCCTTTTGGTATTTTATTATTATACTAAATTACTTTTTTTTTAACTTTATTTGAGATACCATTTCACTATTTTACTTTGTACGAATAATATTTTACTTTTGACTTTTTTTTAAGTATTATTAGTTTTTTTAAAAAATTAAATGCCTCATTAAAAACTCTATCATAACCAAGACGCGTCGAAACACAATTCGAACAACGAAAAGAGAGAATGAGTACACCGTAATATTGCTAATAACCACAACATGTCCACAATACAAGCTCCATATTATTTGGTATTAACTTACATGAGCCGTGATCAAGTCCACGTTAATCAAATTTAGACGAGTAGCAATTTTCTATCTTTTTTCGGTGCCTTTTTTATGTCTCCATATTAAAAGATTAAGTTTAAGGTTTATAATTAAGGTCTAAGGTTAAGATTTAGAATTAATGTTTAGAAAATTAGGAGTAGGGTGTATTTTTTAAAGTTTAAAATTTAAGATTAAGGGTTATAATTTAATTTTTTATGGTTGAGGCAGAAAAAAACACCAAAAAAAAATGATTTCTGTCCAACTTAGATTGCTTAAGTAATCATCATCCATTAAAAAATCAAATGCTTTTCAAGTTTAATGTTGTCGTCCCAAATACTTTTTTTAACAATGGCATCTAAATTTTATTAAACACTATAAAAGATATTACAAATACAATACATAAAAAAAAATTAGACCACTAAAAACATTATATAAATGTGTAAAGAAAAGCAAACACTTCCATGAAGATTAGCATACTATCAAAACCCAGAAAATTTCATGAATCTCCTTGTCTCTAGCCAACCGAGATATTTTACGAGATGAAAAAAGAATAATGAGCGAACCAAACTATCAGGCAGATTGCTCCGCTACACAGTTCTGATTATATCGGCTAACAAACCATTAAACGAGTGTGGATTAATCTTTTCTATGACCATCGACATAATCAAATCAGAAAACTAGCGTTGTGAGGATCGATCTCTATATGAGTATTAAACAACCGCTAAGGTATGTTGAAATCGTGCCAAACGATATATGAGACGAACCATAAAGGCCAATAAAAAGCGTGCCACAAAGGCAGAGGAAACGCGTGTCATGAGAGCAGATATTCTTATTAAAAATTAAAAAATAAAAAAAAATTAAATTATAAAAAAGCAAGTTAAATAATGAACATCAGCAGTCGGCTGGTATTACCCCGGCTAATCAAAGAAAAAAAACCTTGCGGCATAGGAAGCAATGAAACAAAAAGTTTTAGATTATATAATAGATTTAGATTTTTGTAATTTGTAATTTGAAATACTTAGATCCTTAGATTTTTTTGGGAATACGAATTTGAAATTTTAGATTTAGATCTCATTTGTTATATAAATTGATAAAATTTAAAAAAAATTCTAGAACGAACACCGTTAATTTTTTTAATGATTTTAAATAATTATTTAAAATTTTAAAGGCTACATATGCAATTAATCATATTTTAAAATAAAATTAGAATAAATTATTCCATGAACCATTCTTACAATCTCATCCATGGTCATACCCAATTAAATAAACTTGCATCATCTTTATTTTCTACATAATATTTTCTTATAAATTAAAATTTACGAATTATTATCTTCTCCTTCGTACTTCTAATATGTTAATGAATGAAATCGTTAAAATAAAAAAATTTCAAAAGAATTAACCCACAAATTAAAAAAAGACAAAAATAAAATTATAATTAATAAAGCCAGTGCATTCCAATCTCAAGCTAATCTTCAATAAAATCACTCCATTCATCCCGGGGATAATTCAAGGCTTAAAAAATTAACCATCGTGGATTGCCAATAACCGAAACTCTCCATCTTGATGTTGGAAGCTTGCGATCGCTTCGCTTAAGATAATGGTTTGTAATTTTATATGTACAAAAATTACTTGTTTAGAGAAGTAATATTTGTTTGTTTTGGGATCGTGGATGCTGAACAATGTTGAATATTAATTTTCTTTTGTATTGATCTCATGTTGATTACATTTCAATAAACAAATTTCCAAGTATTAGAGTTGTAATTTGAGACTCATCGGCGTATAGTCATGACTCATGAGTAAGGATGGGCACATATCAAGTTTTTGGTCCACTCAACCCCGACCCGAAAATAAGTATCACAATCTAAACACGAATCCGATCTAACCTGAAATTTATATACTTAAACCCGACCTGGCCTATTAGAAAAATTCAATTTCTGGGACCCAATTGTAAAAAAATAATTTTAGGGACCTACTTGTAAAAAATTAATTTTAGAGACCAAATTGTAAATAAAAAATTCAATTTTAAGAACCTAATTATAAAAATATATATAAAGAGGGGTATTATTATAAATATTTCTAAAAAATATAAGAAAAATTACACTATTAGTTCTGAATTGGGTCGAAACAGATTTTTCACCCTAAACTCGAACACAATCCGAACTCAATTTTTATATGAAAATTTTGACCTGACCGGGTAAAATTCCCATCTTAGTCATGAGTTATTATTTATTTTTGAAGGAGTTTTTTTTGCTGCAAGTTAAGCTCATAAGATCGAAATCATGCAAGAAAATGTATGTTGCAACAATGTGTCAGTTACTAGTGAAGAATTGCAATTGATTCCACGTTGTTTCAATAAAAAAATTGGGGAAACAACACCATTGGTCACTCATTTGTTTTTACTTTTTTTGTTTTGATCACCAAATTATTATTTTTGATAACTGATGTTAATTTTTTAATAGTCTAAAGGTGATTACAAGTTACTATTTGTTCATACAAATTTTTAACTCTTTGACAATGCACACATATCTTATAGACAAAGCAATTGAACTCGAGTCTTTTAAAATAAAAAACTATCTGATTTTTTTACTGGGACTATTTGTTGGGTTAGATAACGATATTATTGAATGTGTTGGTTGCAAATGAATATAATTTAGTTTGAACTTTTCTTCTTCTTTTTGTGACATAAACTTGAACAATTGATTTGTGTTTATGCATTTACCGTTATTAATTATTTAATTTATTTTATGCCGTACAACTTGGTCATCATGAGAAGATGAAAAACAAAAGGAAACAAAATAATAATAATTGATTATAGTTTCGAAACAAATATCAATATCATGTCGACTGGAATAAGTTGAAATTTGTGAGCAGTTTTGGTTCCCCAACAAACAAAAGGAAACCAAAGAAATAATAATTCAATATAATTTCGAAATTCATATATGTATGATTAATATTGATCCAACGATATGAATTATCGGGTGTATTTTATTTATTTGTCCTCATATTTGTGGAAGTTTGGATGGTCATATATATTTTTCATTTTTTAAATAACTTGTATTATATAACAAGACTGAGATAGTTATATATTGACCAGTATATTAATTAAATATTATTTTTTTGTTTTAGGGTATACAAATTATCGAAACTTCCATTATGCTAATTGACGATTGCAGGTTAAAATAATAGATTTATTTTCGGTATATTGGCAGTAAAAAAAATTTAAAAATGTCTTAGTTTTAAGGTTTATAGTTAGAATTTATGATTTAGAGGTTATGAATTTAGGTATAGGGGTAAAATTTAGGTGTTGTGGTTAGAATTTAAGATTTAAGGTTAGAATTTAGGGTTGAGATATTATAGTTTAGAGTTTAGGGTAATATGGTTAGAGATTTAGATTTTAACCTATAAGCCCTAAAATTTAACCTCAAACCCTAAATTTTAAACACTACCCATCAATTCTAAACCATTAAACTTAAACCCTAAAACTAAGATTCTTATAGAGACTTTTTGTTTCCACCACCTGTATATAGAATACTTACCCTAAAATAATATATATTTAAAACATTAGAAGTTGGAACTTATACAAACCTATTTTTTAACAAATATGCAAACCTATTTCAGCATGATCTTATATATATTGTTATTTAATATCATGTAAAATAATAACAATGTACATGAAAGAGGTCTTCTCGTACTAATATATATATATATATATGATTAATATTTCAGTAATGCCATTGAATTTATTAATATAATTATATTTATCGTAAATAATTTTTTAATTAAATCAATATCCTCATATTCTTAATTTTCTCGAAATTTAACATTCACTAATAGTACAAATTAACAATAAATCTTAACAAGGCTTAGGGAGGTCTTTAACGAGACACATACAACATTTGTATGATTTTTTAGGGTTAACTACTGGGATGATCACTTATGTTCCCCCCAGTACAGAGTTGGTCACTGATTTTCAAAATCGACCAGTAAGGTCCCCTTACGTTTTCGGTCTGTAAACTTTTGGTCACTGAGACGTTTGTTGCCGTTAAACTTGAACGGGAAGCTGATCTGGCACAATAAAAAAAAGATAAATAGCCTAAATAGTTCCTAAACTATTACTTCACTTCTATTTTGACCACTGAAATAAAAATAACTTGATAAAATTTCACATTTAATCCTCCATATTTACAATTTTTTTATTTCTTCTCCCATCTACCATCTTCTATATTCTTCTCCATTGGTGGGTTTTAAAAATAATATTACCTTTGGCTGGGCAGTACCAAGACTCTCAAACAATTCATGATGTTTAATTGAAAGTTCGATAACCTAAAAGTAGGTGTAAAAAATACACCAATCCACAACGAAAAATAGGATTACTAATGAATCATAACACTTAAAAGGAGAAAAAAACAGAAAGTATAATCCATAATTATAAATGAACACGTGAAACAAGTAAGAATGTAAACCTGTTTTATATCTTTAATTTGTTGATCAACACCACCAATCATATCATATGTAGAATCTGGAACTTTTTCATCTTTCATAAGGTTAACCAAAGGATCTACTTTGCTAGGTAGGATGAGATGGAGAACATAGCTGTCATTACGCAGACTCTAGTTGATGGTGTGATTTTTGTGATATCAATATCAACAACATATTTTTCCTTCTGGATGGACCTACAGAAGAAATAGCAAATTGACACACTCCACGAATGACACCATGGATTGCTGATTGAGAAAATAATTAGTTCCAGTATTAAATAGCTAAATATAAAACTTTTAACCTATAACATTATATTATTCTCATTTATAGTCAAAGAGAGAGCTAACAACTAGGTACATACCTTAACTAAAACCTTGTTTTTACCCATAACTTTCACTACCTCACCAACATAGGATCCAGGCTCCTGAAATAGCTGCAGCTCCTCTCTAAGCATTCTCTCTGTCCAACATGCAAACATTATAAGGACTTGTATATTAAATAGACTAAAAGCAAAAATAAAAAATAACAAACTTCCCCCGGAAATGCTATATGGCATCATTCATTTTCAAAACCCACTAATGGAGAAGAATATGAAAGATGGTGAAGGAGAGAAGAAATAAAAAAAATATAAGTATGAAGGATTAAATGTAAAATTATACAAATTGTTTTTATTTCGATGGTAAAAAAATGTCTCATTGACTAAAAGTTTACAGATCGAAAACGTAAGTGACCTTACTGGTCGTTTTTGAAAACCGGTGACCATGTTTGGACTGAAGGAAAACATAAGTGACCATCCCAGTAGTTAACTCATTTTTTATCCTTGATAGATTCACAATTTATTGATAAAAAATAAATAAAAAATTTTAAATCATTAGGTCAGCGATATACAATAACTTTCTCCGAATATAATTGTTAAACCAAGACCCGCCTCAATGTTATACCCTTGGCATCCGTCTCCCCTAAGGGCTCACCCCCGGATTCAAAGTCTCCGAAAATTGGCTATATTACACCAAAAATCTATTTTAAATAAATATCTAGAAAAATGCTCTCCACAGACTATTATTTAGAAAAATGACCCCAAATCTGCCACGTATAAAGAACTTGCGTTTTAGGGATCACGAGACACAACCTCGCGCTATGCAGAGCGCGAGTTCTACATACGTGGCAACACTTTTTAGAATAACGAACTTTACGGAAACTCGTGTTCTGCGAAACGCAAGTTCCTCGAGAATTTGAAGAGGCGGCTGAATTTATTGCGGAGAACTCGCTTTCTGCAGAAAATGAGTTCTTTGTAAATCTGGGTGGAAGAACAAGCGTCGATAGGCATGTTCGAGCAATATTTCAGGCTTATTAATCGTATATTTTTAGTAAACATTGAGTTTGGGTTCGTAGTACTAGAAATTCTCTTTCATATGGCACCAATATGGGCAATTTCCGTCCATTCTTGTAACACCCGTGTTTTGGGGTTAGGAGTTTGGCGTGTGTGTTTGGTTCGAGTCGACAAAACCGATTTAATTTAATTAGACCTTAGTTTTGATTCAAATGAGATTAAAATTTAAAGAGTAGCATTTTTGTAAATAACTTGAAAATAAAAGAAGACCACTTTTTGAATCAAAAAGAAAAACAAAAAAAAAGTTATCTTCTCCCACTTTTGCTTCTCACGTTGGAAAGAGCCCAAACCCTCCCAAAACCCCAATCTACTATTCCATCCATTTTCTCGACCAATTCAAGAGCTTTTTCGAAGGTAATTTCATATTTGATTTCTCCTCATCATCCCAAGCATTTCCATGGTTTTAGATTTCAAAACCATCACCATTTGTGTTTTTCAAGTTTTTCAAGTTTGATGAAAGTATGGATTTTTAATGGGTTTTCAGTTTGCTTTTGATTTGTTGAGTTAGGTTTTGAGTTAATCTTATTTTAATACACCTAATATCTTAAAATGGAAGGATTTTGGGAAAATCCCGAAGTGGGTCTTTGGGGCATTTTTCAAAGTGTCAAAACTTGAATTTTTGGTGTGTTTTTGTGTTGGGTTGAAGGGCTGATGGTATAGGGTTGTTAGGAAGGTGTTTTGGAAGCCTTTAGATGTCATTTGGGTGTTGGGAATTGTGGATTTCAGCTGGGTATTTGGGGAGCACGAAAATGAGAGTTTTGTGGTTAGTTTGGGTTTGAAATTGTGAAGTTTTGACTTGTGTTTGCGGGTTGAGTTTGTGACTGAGATTAACATTGATTTGGTTGAGTAATACTTGTGTTTTGATTGGTTAGAAGCAATAGGAAACATCGGGGAAAGATCGGGATCGAATCCGGAAATTGTGGAGGCTTGACTAACTTGCTTGGATTGCTAAGGAAGGGTGGTGAGTGAAACTTTCAAATTTGGTTTAAATTGGTTCAAGTGTGTGTAGTGGAGATGTTGGAATGAGCTTGGTAGGCCATTCCAAGGTAGAAGTTAAATTGGTAGTTTAACTTCTTGCGTGTTAATAAGCTTTAGTTGTTTATGCTTATATTGATCTTGTGAGGCATGAATTGATTATGTATGTATATGCATTGATGTGTGTGATGATGGATGTGTGCTATAAATGATGGATATGTGATGTGGTTTAAAAGCAATTGACACTAGTTAACTTACCGGGTATAAATGATCGATCATTAGGATTAGTGTGCACACGGTTGAGTCAAATTCGCGTGTGGCCTTGGTGGCGTTAAGTCATCAAGGGGGAGTACGGTGATGTAATATTTCACCGGAAATTGTTTATATTATACGTGATGATGAGTGGAATCCCATCCGTAGGGCATGTGATGATGAGTGGAATCCCATCCATGCAAGGTCCGGTGATGAGTGTAATCCCACCGAGGTAATATTGTTGTTGAGAGTAAATCCGCATATCCGAGTAAACTAATAGTGGCCAATGTACTTGTTCATATGGTTATATTGCATAGATAATTGATTTATATAATTGAGCTTAATATGAAGTAAGATGCCATATTATGGTCTCATGTGTTGCTAGTTGAATTGCTATATTGATGCTATGTATGTCGTGTGTGATATTAAGGATTAAATGCTTGAACCCTGCATTGTCGTTGTTTTTGGTTTTAGAGCATCCTCACTAAGCTTCTAGCTTACGCTCTCGTTTTTCGAAAATGCAGATCATTAGCGTGGTGTTAGCAAGGTGCAAGGAAGGGGCTTTCCAAGCTTTTGTGGCTGCTCAAGTATGGCTTAGTAAATAAAGTAGTAGTTTAGCAATGGGGTTATTATGTGTTTGTATGAGCGTTGTATGACTCATAGATGTTGAATGTTGTTTATGCTTGGCCTGGATTTGTAAACCATGTTATGCTTTGTTAAATGCTTGTGTTGATGAGGCTATGCTTTTGGATGATTATATGTGTTCGCGAGCATGTAAACCTTTGTGTGACAACATGTGCCTTTTGGCTTTTAAGTTTTAAGCATGCCTTAAATGATCCTTTGGATGGATGTCTTACCTTGGGTTTTGTGTAAATTAAGTATGTTTGCAATAGGATGCATGCCTCTAGGTTGTGTTTGTAAGTTATGTATGCTTCTTGGGGTTGTTAAGGGCGTTTGGGATCACTTGGAGATGCCTAAAACTGATTTTAGAAAATTGCATTCTGCAGGTGTTTCGAAATGGTTGGATCTGTTTCGAAACGAGTATGGTTCCAGGGCCCCCCCGTATCGAAACGCGTTTCGGTACGGTTTGGCTACTGTGAGCCCATGTTTCAAAACGAGTATCGAAACACTTTGGCCACTGTAATTGCCTGTTTCGAAATGGGTATCGAAATGCCTAGGCAAAAACGTGACCCTGTTCCAAAACGGGGTGGAAGCGTTTCGGTACGGGTGTCTTGCTTTTTCACTGAAGCCCGTGTTTCGAAACGGGTGACGTCTGTTTCGAAACACAGGCCTGAAAATGGACTTTTTGGCATCTCTAAAGGGTCTCAAGGTCTGGGCTTAGGCCCGGTTTGTTGTAGGGCTCCTCGTGAGCCTTGTGTTCCGTTGTCGTGATCACTTAGGAAACAATTATGCTTTTAGACATGATGTAAAAAAAATTTAGGGTCGCTAACCGAGGTGGGACCCTAACGAGTTTCACATCGGTTTTCCCCGTGTAGCCTACTCGGACCGGTCAGTCGACCAGACCGGGGCGAGTGGGTTACATTTGTTGGTATCAGAGCCTGAGGTTACCGAGACCTCGGGCAGGTAAGTGAGGTAAGTTGAAGTGTTAAGTAATTGTATTGTTTCGATGTAAGTTTTTGCCATGTATGTTTGTTGCTTGATCATTCGTATGGTGTTTGGAAGCATGATTGTTGCGTTTGGAGTAGTGTCGAGTTCCCATTGCTACTATTACTTAATTTGAAAAAGTTTTGTAAAGGAAAATACTTGAGCACAGTTGGACCATTGCCTTTGCTAACTTAATCCCTCTATGTTTTGTTTGTTGTAGTTATTATCATGCTAGCTGTAATATGAGACCACGAGGGAGGCCTAGGATGGTTCAACCGAAACCACGGGCACAAGCTCCAGGAGTTGAGCAAATTGGTGGGGCGCAGACTCCTCAACCTCCTCCTTCTCCTCCTCACCAAGAGGGAGGTGAGGCGGGAGTCGAGGGCGTAGAACCTCAAGTAGGCCAAGGACCGGCCGGAATAGATTTAGCACCTCTAGTTCAGGCGATAGCTGGGGCTTTTCAGGCTGCTGTGGCTGGGGGTCAGGCAGTGGCACAACCCCAAGGAGAGGGTACATGTTTGCCATTAGAGAGACTCTGCAGTTTAAGAGGTGAAGAGTTCAGAGGATCGACACCCGAGAGGTCTGAGATGTGGTTTGAGAAGACCGTTCGTATTCTGGCACAGATGGGATGTACCAGGGAACGTAAGCTAGGGTGTGTTATATCTTTGCTTCAGGGTGATGCCTACACTTGGTGGGTCACCATCACTACGGGTATGGAAGAGGCTGAGATCACTTGGGAGTTTTTCGAGTCAGCTTTCCGTAAGAAATATCTGGGTCCTCGATATCTCGATAAGAAGAAGAGGGAATTTATGGCTTTGCTTCAGGGGAGTATGATTGTGACAGACTATGAGATCAGATTTGTCAGGTTGAGTCAGTATGCGACTGAGCTTGTTCCTACTGAAGTGGAACGTTGTAACCGTTTTCGCTATGTGCTGAATGAAGAGATCAAGAGATACACTTTGGCTTCTGACTACGCAGATTTTGATGTCTTGGTCGCTAGGGCCAAGGACTTAGAGCATAGTTTGGGCTTGACCAAACGATCTGATGGTTCTAGTTCTGGTAAGAGATTTAGTGATTTTGATAGAGGTGATGCCAAGAGGCATCGGGACAACAGACATCACTATGACCATAGGCGTGGTGGAGGTAACCACGGTAGGGGCCATCAGGGCCAGAGGGCTGGTGGGCGGTTACCCACGTGTGCTAGTTGCGGGAGGAATCACACCGGCGAGTGTTGGGGAAATTTCCACTCGTGTTGGGGCTGTGGAGCTAGGGACCATATTAGGCGTGACTGTCCACATTAGGTGGGGCAGGCACCAGTTCAGGCTCCTGCTAGAGCCAATGACTTTCAGAGAGGCCGCGGGCGCGGTAGAGATAACTTCCAGTCGAGGAATGATGGCCAGAGGACCATAGCGCATGTAGTTGCAGTACAGCCAGATGGCGGAGGCCAGGCCAGAGTTTACGCTCAGCATAGGGATCAGCATGACACAGATGTGATTGCAAGTAACTTCTCGATACAGTCTTTGGGTTTGCTTTCTTTGATTGACTCCGGGTCTACACATTCTTATATATTGAGTGAGCATGCAAAGTTGTTGAAATTGCCTTGTGAAATATTAGAGGTAGGAGTTAGTGTTACTAGTTCCTTCGGGGATACGGTAGTAGTTAGAAAGATGTACAGAAGATGTCTGTTAATGGTTCAGGGGCATGTGTTTCTAGTGGATATGATAGAGCTACCATTTTATGGCTTTGATGTGATTCTGGGTATGAACTGGCTCACTGAGCATAGAGCTAGGATAGACTTTGAGACTAAGAGGATTTCCTTGAGACTCTCGGATGATTATGAGATAGTGGTTGTAGGTGAGAACGTGAAGTTCTTATCGAATGTAGTTTCAGTTTTAGAGACTAAGAGATTAGTTAAGATGGGTTGTGAAGCGTATTTGGCCTATGTGATGAATCCGAACATGAGTGAGGTTAGACCTCAAGACATCCAGACAGTGTGTGACTTTCCTAGTGTGTTTCCGGAAGAATTGTTGGGTTTACCACCTGATAGAGAGGTAGAGTTTGCTATAGAGACTTATTCAGATTCAGCTCCTGTTTCGATAGCTCCGTATCGTATGGCACCGAAATAACTAAAAGAGTTGAAGACTCAGTTGCAAGAATTGACAGATAGATGTTTCATCCGACCTAGTTCTTCGCCTTGGGGTGCTCCAGTTTTGTTTGTAAAGAAGAAAGATGGAAGCATGAGAATGTGTATAGATTACAGACAGTTGAATCAGTTAACAGTGAAGAACAAGTATCCGTTGCCGATAATTGATGATTTGTTTGACCAGTTGAGGGGAGCATCAGTCTTTTCAAAGATTGACTTGAGATCAGGTTACTACCAGCTAAAGGTAAGAGAGGTTGATGTACCGAAGACGACCTTTAGGACTAGATATGGTCACTATGAGTTTTTAGTCATGCCTTTTGGATTGACTAACGCACCAGCTGCTTTCATGGATATGATGAATAGGATTTTCCATCAGTACCTAGATCAGTTTGTAGTTGTCTTCATAGATGATATTTTGGTGTATTCGCGTACCGAGGAAGACCACGACAGACACTTGAGGTTAGTTTTGAAGACTTTGTTAGATAATCAGTTGTATGCGAAGTTGAGCAAGTGTGAGTTCTAGATCCGAGAGGTAGTCTTCTTAGGGCTCGTAGTGTCAGCCGATGGGATTAGAGTTGATCCGAAGAAAATAGAAGCTATAGTTGAGTGGAAGCAACCGAAGTCGGTAACAGAAGTTCGTAGCTTTCTAGGCTTAGCTGGATACTATAGAAGGTTCGTAGAAGGTTTCTTGAAGTTAGCCGCCCATTGACACAGTTACTTCAGAAGAGTGTCCAGTTTGAGTGATCAGATGCAAGACAGAGAGCCTTTGAGAAGTTGAAAGAAGCTTTGACCCAAGCACCGATCTTGATTCAGCCAGAGTCGGGGAAAGACTATGTAGTTTACAGTGATGCTTCCTACGTAGGCCTAGGTTGTGTTCTCGTGCAAGACAAGAGAGTGGTGGCTTATGCCTCAAGATAGTTGAAGACTCGGGAGCGTAACTATCCGACCCACGACATAGAGTTAGCTGCAGTTGTGTTTGCTCTGAAGATTTGGAGGCATTATTTGTACGGTGAGAAATGCACAGTGTACACAGATCACAAGAGTTTGAAGTACATCATGACTCAGCGAGATTTGAATCTCAGACAGCGTAGGTGGTTAGAGTTGCTAAAAGACTATGATCTTACGATTGAGTACCATCTGGGTAAGGCCAATGTAGTGGTCGATGCTTTGAGTAGAAATGTAGCTGTAGATTTGAGAGCCATGTTTGGTAGATTGAGCTTGTCCGGAGATGGTGGCTTAGTGGTCGAGCTTCAGGTTAGACCTACTCTAGGTCAGTTGATTAGGGAGAAACAACTCTTAGACAGATCTTTGGCACCTCACGTGCAAGACATAGCCGAGGGTAGACCTTCGGACTACAGTTTCAGTACCGATGGAGTCTTGTGTTTCAGAAATAGGATGGTTGTGCCAGAAGACAGTGACTTGAGACGTACGATCTTGACTGAGGCGCACAGTAGTTGTAACGCCCGTGTTTTGGGGTTAGGAGTTAGTGGGGTTTGCGGTTCGAGTCGGTAAAATTTAATTAAAATCAATTCAACCTAAATTAGGATCTAATTGGGCTTTAGTAAAAAAAGGAGGGACTAAAAGAGTAATTTGACCCAAAACTTTTAAAAAGCAAGACAACTTTAAAGAAAAAGTTGTCTTCTCTTTCCCATCTCCCCTTTCCAACGTTGAACACCCAAAACCCCTCTTCAAACCCTCCCAAGTTCAAGGTTACTATTCCATTGATTTGCAACTCAATTTCAAGACCATTTTGGGAGGTAAAAGTATTTTCTTACTCTCCTCTCCATTCTCTATCTACTCATGGTTTTAGATTTCAAAAATATGAACTTTTGAAATGTTAGGGTTTTGCTAAAGCTTGAGTTTTTATGGTGATTTTCACCTTGTTTTGAAATATGAAGTTGAGTTTTATCTTAATCACATTTAGATGTATTATATATGTCATTTTGGTTGGGTTTGGGTGAAAACCCGAAATGGGGGTTTGAGGCAATTTTAGAGGTGTCAAAAACTCAATTTTTGGGGGGTTTTAAGTGAAAATTGAAGGGCTGATGGTTTATATAGGTTAGGAGGATGTTTTGGGATCTTTTGGGGGTCATTTGGGTGATTGGAAATGGAAATTTCAGCAAGGTTTTAGGGGAGCTCGAAAATGGGTATTTTTGGATTGGAATTCGGTTGAAGTTGGCTTGTGTTTGTAAAGTGAGTTGATGGTTGAGTTTTAGCATTGAATTGTGAAGTAATGAATGTGTTTTGTTTGGCTAGAAGCAAGAGGAAGCGTTGGAAAGACATTGGGACCGAATCCGGGTTCGTAGGAGAATTGTTTCGGTTGCTAAGGAAGGGCGGTGAGTGGTTTCAAACTTGTTTTAAAGTTTGGTTCGAGTGTGTGTAGAGTGTGTGTGTGGAATGTGCTTGGTAGGCCATTTCTTTATTTCAATTGTTAATCTTAGCCATTGATTCCATTAAATGCTACTATGTTTGCCTATCTATGCTCTTGTGAAATGTGGTTAAATTGGTGCATGTGTATCATGAAATGTATATATGTGATGAGCATGGGATGTGGTTGATGATATGTGATGTGGTTATGAAAATTGGCACTAAATAAATTACCGGTTGTAAATGATCGATCATTAGGATTAGTGTGCACACAAATTGAGTCAAAACGTACGTGGCCTTGATGGTGTTAAGTCATCAAGGAGGAGTACGGTGATGTAATATTCCACCGGAAGCTTTTATATATTTCTACGAGATGATGAGTGGAATCCCATCCGTAGGGCATGTGGCGATGAGTGGAATCCCGCACATGCAAGATCCGGTGATGAGTGTAATCCCACCGAGGTAAAGTGATTGTTGAGGTTAAATCCGCACATCCGGGTAATTAATAGTGGCCAATTAAACTTGTTCATATGTTTGTGATATATGATGTTGATATATGGTGTTGTTATATGATGATTGAGCTTAATAGGATATGAGAAACCATATTATGCCACTTGAAAGACTAGCTAGGTCTACTCGATTACTTTATCAATGTATGATGTATGTGAGATTAGGATTTACATGCTTGAACCCTGCATTGTTGATGTTTTTCGTTTTAGAGTACCCTCACTAAGCTTATAGCTTACGCTCTTAATTTTCAACAATGCAGATCATTAGCGTGGTGTTAGTTCGGAGTAAGGCAAGAAGGGCTTTCCAAGTTTGTGGCTCAAGTACGGTTGTTAATTTTGTATTAGTTAGCAATGTGGCAAGGGTGTTTTTATGAGCTATGTATGACTCATAGATATGTTTATTGTTTTGGATTGATTATGGTTTGTAATGCATGAATGCTATGATGAATGTTTGAGTGTGGTGGCATGCCCTCTAGAAGTTTAGGTTGCCTTGTTAGTGAGTGCAAACCTCCTATATGTTGACTTGTGCCTTTTAAGGCCTTTTGAGCTTTCATGTATGCCCATTTATGCTAAATTTTCCCTCTTGTTGGAATGCCATGTATGGATGCCTTGTCTCATGTTTGATTGCTTCCTTTGACTCAAGTACGAATGCTTAAATGTTTGTATGTGCATAGGAGAGTCTAAAAATATACGGGTCTACTCCGTTGACCAAGAAGGATTGACCGAGAAGGACGTATCGATACGCTCAAGGGCTGTATCGATACGATCTTCCCGGAGTTGACTCTTTGGGTTGACCTGGTCAGGGAGTATCGATACCCCTAGTTAGGGTACTGATACTGTCTGCCCTGTAAGCTTAAAAATGGACTAAGTATGTATGGTCGGGGTTCGAATGTGATCTTTCTTTGGATGTTTTCCGCTGTGGTGAATCACTTAGGACTTAATATTCCTCTAGACAAGATTAAAATAAAAAGAAAAAAAATAGGGTTGCTAACCGAGGGGGAACCTTAACGGGTTTTGCTTCGGTTTTCCCCGTGTGGCCCACTCGGACCGGTCATCCGACCAGACCGCGATGAGGGGGTTACAGTAGTCTGTTTGCTATGCATCCTGGAAGTACGAAGATGTACCGAGATTTGAAGAATGAGTACTTTTGGGTTGGTTTGAAGAGAGATGTAGCAGACTACGTGAGTAGGTGTATGGTATGTTAGAGAGTGAAGGCGGAACATCAGGTTCCCTCAGGTTTGTTGCAACCGTTGAGAATTCCGGAATGGAAATAGGAAAATATCACAATGGATTTTGTTTCTGGCTTGCCTTTGACTCCTACGAAGAAGAACTCAGTGTGGGCTATAGTAGACCGTTTCACGAAGGGTGCTCACTTCTTAGCAGTCAATACGACTTATACATTAGATAGATTGACCGATATGTACATTGGTGAGATTGTTAGACTGCATCGTGTGCCGAAGTCTATTGTGTCCGATAGAGATCCAAGGTTTACAGCTCAATCTTGGGAGTGTCTACATACAGCTTTGGGCACCCGTTTGAATTTCAGCACGTCTTATCATTCTCAGACCGATGGTCAGTCAGAGAGGGTTATAAAGATTTTAGAGGATATGTTGCGTTGTTGCATCATTGATTTTCAGGGTACGTGGGAGAAGCATTTGCCTCTAGTTGAGTTTTCTTACAATAACAGTTTTCAGTCGAGCATTCAGTTGGCTCCGTATGAGGCCTTGTATGGTAGGAAGTGTAGAACTCCAGTTTGTTGGGCCGAAGTGGGACAGAAATTGTTGTCTATGCCAGATTTGCTCAAGGGGACAACCGATAAAGTGAAATTGATTTGCGATCGCTTGAAGGCTGCTTCGGATAGGCAGAAGTCCTATGCCGACTTGAAGAGGAAGGAATTTGAGTTCTTAGTGGGTGAGAAGGTTTTCCTAAAGGTGTCTATGTGGAAGAAAGTAATGAGATTTGGCAGAAAAGGGAAGCTGAGTCCTAGGTACATATGACCGTTTGAGATTGTGAAGAGGGTTGGCCCAGTTGCTTATCGGTTGTGTTTGCCATCCGAGCTAGAGAAGATACATGATGTGTTTCATGTTTCGATGCTCCGTAAGTATAGGTCAGATCCATCACATGTTATGCCCGTAGAAGAGATTGAATTGAATCCGGATTTGACTTATGAAGAAGAGCCTATTGAGATCTTAGCTTCTGACAGCAAGGTGTTATAGGGTAGATCGATTGAGTTAGTAAAAGTGCGGTGGCAACGTCGAGGATTGGACGAGGCCACTTGGGAGAGGAAGGAGGATATGGAAAGGCAGTTTCCTTATCTCTTTCAGTCAGGTAATTTCGGGGACGAAATTCCTTAAGTGGGGGAGAGTTGTAACACCCGTGTTTTGGGGTTAGGAGTTTGGCGTGTGTGTTTGGTTCGAGTCGAAAAAACCGATTTAATTTAATTAGACCTTAGTTTTGATTCAAATGAGATTAAAATTTAAAGAGTGGCATTTTTGTAAATAACTTGAAAATAAAGGAATACCACTTTTTGAATCAAAAAGAAAAACAAAAAAAAGTTATCTTCTCCCACTTTTGCTTCTCACGTTGGAAAGATCCCAAACCCTCTCAAAACCCCAATCTACTATTCCATCCATTTTCTCCACCAATTCAAGAGCTTTTTCGAAGGTAATTTCATATTTGAGTTCTCCTCATCATCCCAAGCATTTCCATGGTTTTAGATTTCAAAACCATCACCATTTGTGTTTTTCAAGTTTGATGAAAGTATGGATTTTAATGGGTTTTCAGTTTGCTTTTGGTTTGTTGAGTTGAGTTTTGAGTTAATCTCATTTTAATACACCTAATATCTTTAAATGGAAGGATTTTGGGAAAAATCCCGAAGTGGGTCTTTAGGGCATTTTTCAAAGTGTCAAAACTTGAATTTTTGGTGTGTTTTTGTGTTGGGTTGAAGAGCTGATGGTATAGGGTTGTTAGAAAGGTGTTTTGGAAGCCTTTAGATGTCATTTGGGTGTTGGAAATTGTGGATTTCAGCTGGGTATTTGGGGAGCACGAAAATGAGATTTTTGTGGTTAGTTTGGGTTTGAAATTGTGAAGTTTTGACTTGTGTTTGCGGGTTGAGTTTGTGACTGAGATTAGCATTGATTTGGTTGAGTAATAATTGTGTTTTGATTGGTTAGAAGCAAGAGGAAACATCGGATAAGGATCGGGATCGAATCCGGAAATTGTGGAGGCTTGACTAACTTGCTTGGTTTGCTAAGGAAGGGTGGTGAGTGAAACTTTCAAATTTGGTTTAAATTGGTTCAAGTGTGTGTAGTAGAGATGTTGGAATGAGCTTGGTAGGCCATTCCAAGGTAGAAGTTAAATTGGTAGTTTAACTTCTTACGTGTTAATAAGCTTTAGTTGTTTATGCTTATATAGATCTTGTGAGGCATGAATTGATTATGTATGTATATGCATTGATGTGTGTGATGATGGATGTATGCTATAAATGATGGATATGTGATGTGATTTAAAAGTAATTGGCACTAGTTAACTTATCGGGTATAAATGATCGATCATTAGGATTAGTGTGCACACGGTTGAGTCAAATTCGTGCGTGGCCTTGGTGACGTTAAGTCATCAAGGAGGAGTACGGTGATGTAATATTCCACCGGAAATTGTTTATATTATACGTGATGATGAGTGGAATCTCATCCGTAGGGCATGTGATGATGAGTGGAATCCCATCCATGCAAGGTCCGGTGATGAGTGTAATCCCACCGAGGTAATGTTGTTGTTGAGAGTAAATCCGCATATCCGAGTAAACTAATAGTGGCCAATGTACTTGTTCATGTGGTTATATTGCATAGATAAATGCTTTATATAATTGAGCTTAATATAAAGTAAGATGCCATATTATAGTCTCATGTGTTGCTAGTTGAATTGCTATATTGATGTTATGTATGTTGTGTGTGATATTAAGGATTAAATGCTTGAACCCTGCATTGTCGTTGTTTTTGGTTTTAGAGCATCCTCACTAAGCTTCTAGCTTACGCTCTCGTTTTTTGACAATGCAGATCATTAGCGTGGTATTAGCAAGGTGCAAGGAAGTGGCTTTCCACGCTGTTGTGGCTGCTCAAGTATGACTTAGTAAATAAAGTAGTAGTTTAGCAATGAGGCTAGTATGTGTTTGTATGAGCGTTGTATGACTCATAGATGTTGAATGTTGTTTATGCTTGGCTTGGATTTGTAAACCATGTTATGTTTTGTTAAATGCTTGTGTTGATGAGGCTATGCTTTTGGATGATTATATGTGTTCGTGAGCATGTAAACCTTTGTGTGACAACATGTGCCTTTTGGCTTTTAAGTTTTAAGCATGCCTTAAATGATCCTTTGGATGGATGTCTTACCTTGTGTTTTGTGTAAATTAAGTATGTTTGCAATAAGATGCATGCCTCTAGGATGTGTTTGTAAGTTATGTATGCTTCTTGGGGTTGTTAAGGGCGTTTGGGATCACTTGGAGATGCCTAAAACTGATTTTGGAAAATTGCAGTCTGCAGGTGTTTCGAAACGGTTGGATCTGTTTCGAAACGAGTGTGGTTCCAGGGCCCCCCGTATCGAAACGCCTTTCGGTACGGTTTGGCTACTGTGAGCCCTTGTTTCGAAACGAGTATCGAAACACTTTGGCCACTGTAATTGTATGTTTCGAAATGGGTATCAAAACGCGTAGG